>OZ007556.1:59646320-60846320 GCA_963931855.1 Philhelius festivus
AAATTATTTTTGAAAAAAAAAAGTTTTTTTTTTTAATAAATTTTTTTTTGTTAAATTTAAATCATTATTTTATTAAATATAAAATAATAGTTTTCTTTACTTGGATCCTCTAAACTATAACAAGTCTTATGCAGTGCGCCCGAATAGAACTCGAGTCCGATGATTGCAAATATAACGATCGCAAACAGGACCAAAAGTCCGATTTGAAGTAACGGTGCCATTGCTTTGATAATTGATTTTAAAACTACTTGTAAACCTGGAAGATTGTTCAATGTGTTCAAACACACACAAATTGTATTAGTTTATGTTTTGTTTTTGTTTTTTTAAGAAAATTCTGAAATTTAAAAGTTTATTATTAAAATATGAACTTTAAAAAATAAATAAGTATTAAATAAATTACATTAATAAAAGCATGCATCTAAAATATGTATAAAGTTTAGAATAATAATGGAACTATTCTAAGATATTGACTTGAGAAAAAGACCATGTTTCTCAGAAGTCTTTTTTCCAATCAATTTTTTTTATATTTCTAAGAAAACATAAACTAAAAAAATTAAAAACAAAACTAATAAACCAACTCTAGCGAACTATTGTTTTTTTTTTTTTGTTTAACTACTCACTAGGAATTCCAGAAACTAATTTTAAGGGCCTTAGCACACGAATAGCCCTTAATGTTCTTAGATCTACTTCGGGCCCTTTTTGTGGGAACATTGTGATGAACCTGATGTTAATTTTTTTTTCATTTAACATCAAACAAGCGATTCGTTAAAAGAATTTTTTTTTTTGAATACATTTTTAGAAATCGCAAAAAAAGAAAAAAAAAAGAATGTTTGTGAATTATTCAAAGAATTTGTATTTCTTTCATAATTATTTTTCTATTTGGTATTCTAAAACAAAAACAAAAAAAACTAAATCACAGCACAGAGCTAAAACACAGAGAAAAATGTTGTAGTACTAAACAAAAAAGTAATTATATTATTTCAAGAAATGAATACTAATAAAAAAATAGAGGGCTAGTTTTTAACTAAAAAAAAATTAAAAAATAACGAATCAAAATTAAACTTATAATAAAAAATAAATTAAAGAAAACAAAAATATTAAAATGTGCCGAATTTTATTTATCTACATAGCAATTTTTTGTAAATTCAATTTTACGGTTTTTTTGATTGATAAAACTATGGTTTTGAAAAAAAAGTTATTCTTTTCTTATGAATTTCTAATTAAACAAATATTTAAAGAAAAAACTAATTTATACAGCCGGGGCAAAAATATTAGCAACACTCTCTATTTTTTAAATACCTTTGTAATTATATAAGACTTATAGTACTCTCATGAAGACGAACGATTGGGGCGACATCTTAAGCAAAGCGATAGTAAAGTCTGGTAATATGGACCACCAATCATATTTTTGTTAATAAAACACAAACGGTGTAAGGCAAGTCGGCGCAAAATTAATCACCCTATCGGAAGATTTTATAATTTTTGCAAATGGCGTTATACGTCAATCATATTTGACATTTGTGAACTAGACAGCTGCAGTATACAAACAAACAAGTAATGGAGTGAAATATTCCGCAAGAGCGTTGGATTTTTTGACCAATAAAATCGGTCGGTGGTGTTAGCGGTGCTTGAATTTCCACATCGATTTCCTTCCTAGTCGTGTCGTGCCAACTGGGCAAACATTCCGCCGCTTAGCTTTTCGAATCGAACAAACTGGAAGCACAGGACACCAGGCCGAGAATATCACGGCTTTAGCTGCCGATATCGCTGCGAACGAAGAAATATCGACCAGAAGATGACGGACCATGCAATTGGACATCACTAGAAGGAAACTTGAAAGACATAGGCCCTTATTGCGAGTGTCGTTTGTTAATCGATTAATGACTTTAGTCGAAAATCGATCAACGAAAATTTAAGATATCTCAAGTTGTTCTTGTATCAAATGCCTCAAGCTGTGTTTTTATAGTGATTACAACAACATAAACTTATCCAGATAGCTTTGGATACAATTTTTAACGCATGCAACCTTTTGGTACTATTGGCTTTTATCGAATCGAACGTTAACGACACTCGCAATAAGGCCCTTACACATGTTCCCGTAAAAAGTTCAAACAGTGAATGAGTTAATGTCTTCTACCATCCGTCGCGTGTGGATAACAGTCAAGCCCTTCTCAATCTCAACAACTAAAAGGGCGAATTTGAGTCGAAAATCGTCATGAGCAAAGGTCAAATTTCCACTTAAGCGGTTACGTCATTAAGCCAGCCACTGTCAGGTGCGGACTTCACGCGGGAGCAGTAATTGGTACGTATTTTTTTGTTTAGGACTCCATCGGTGTTACTGGCAAATGCTACAAGGCTATACTAAACGACTTCTTACTGTCGGAATTGGATGAGAAGAACTTGGTGAACATGTGGTTTCAACAAGACGGTGCAACCGCACACACAGCAAGACCCACAATGGACATTGTAAAGGAAGCGTTTCCTGACCGCGTAATCCCCCGTTTAAGCTATTTGGGCAGTTACCTTACTTAATAATTCCAGGCTTCTTCCTTTGGAGCTAGATGAAGTCGCGGGCTTATGCCAACAAGCCTCAGATAATCGCAATTTTTTTTTTGAAGTAAAACCAAGGAAAATGCGATTAAACGGGCACAAATGTGTATATCAATACTGGCGGATATCATTTTTTCCACTTAACAGAAAAAATTATGAAAGTCCAAGTAATTCAAGAACAAAATTGGATGGTTAATTTTGCGCCTATTGGAAACCCCATTTAAGGGGCATATCTTCATCAGCCCACGGCAGCATAACAGTCTACAGTATGTGAACATACGACTCTTTTGTGATTATACCATCTAAAACAAATATTAGACCAACTCACCACCAACAAAATAACCCCATAGTATTATACTGGCATCTCTATACTTTACGGATGGTTTTGTGTCCTCGATTTATAGGCCTCACACTTTGGGCGGTGGACAAACAGTTTACCATCCATTCCGAATAAGTTTATTTTGGTTTCGTTACGTTAGTATACTGCTCCATTGTTTCTGCCCTTAATGCGATCGTCTTTTATATGGTACATTTTGGCAAAGTTAATCCAATTCTGGATATGTATTTTTTTCTGGCAATGCTACCTTAATTGGAGTTTTATCGTGAAATTCAGCATCCTTAAGGATTGGATGAACACTTATGACTGACATTTCTATTTATTGTTGCAGTTCTTTTGAGGACATACAACGATGCACTTTAGCTCTTCTGACCAACTTGACTCTGACTATTGCAGTCATTTTAGATGGGCGTCCCCTGGTTTCTTGAATTTATAGCATCAAATACCGTTCTAGCAGAATGTCCAATGACTGTTGCTATTTTTCTAATTGATTCTCCGTTATGCAGTACAGTGTTTCGTTCTACCCATTTCTAAGTGATATTTAAAAAATATTAAAAACTATTCTTAGACGAAAATCTCACCATAATTTTGACTTTTTCAATCAACAATTTAACTATTTTAAGCTTTTTTCATATGTTGCTATAAATTTGGTCAGCTAATTTTGTGCATGTATGTATGTATGTATTTTGTTTACTCAGACGATCATACGTTAAATAGATTGACAATGTTACTACCGTTTATGTAACTAACACACAGTGTTACTCAAAAGTAAGGAGTGTTGCTATTATATTTTCGCCATAACTGTACATCCAATTTTGTACAATTCGATGATATTTGGTACTTGTTATTCCCGATGAAAAAATGAATTTTTATCCAAAGATTGTGGTAAGTTTTGAGTGAGTTCAATAAAGGAAAGGATTTTACTATTAAGGAAATCTTATACGATAAATACTTGTGGGACTGTGTCGAGCAAGTAACTATTACAACCACAATTATGAATATCATATAATATTTTCAGTAGACATCAATAGGCCTGTTTTCTTTAAGTGTATAGCTAGGTCAGTAAATTTTTAAACTCAAACAAAATATTTCTATTCACTTTTTTTGTTTTAAAGTACAGTCAAACCTAAAAAATAAATTGTAAGTTCATCACAAAAACTTGTGTGGGGTTAGATACTCGTATTGTAATAATTCATTCATTAATTCATCGGCTTAAGGGGATCCAACTCGATCCACATTGCATTTGCGTTCGTGTTAAAATCAAATTATGGAGTTCGTTGAAAGAACTAATGTGCACATACTATCGATATCCTATCTTATTATATTCCTGGAAACGAATCGCATGTCCAATTCTATAATTTACTCATTTTAGACATCATCAATAAGAACAAATCATAGCTGCTCTACTACTATGGTCAATATTCTCAAACACATATCAATCCTCTTTTTAATCGATTTTTCAAAGACCTACGACAAAGTCGGTTAGAGAACTATTTCATAGAAACTGCTAAACATCTTCGATTTCATTTACCGGGCATGCATGCTGAGAAAAAAAACTATCGGTCTGGCAGAGTGTATAAAAGGTCTTTTCTGATGGAAAATGCTCTTTTAATATTTGTTGTTCTAGGGGTTAGTTACACTTGGATCAATTTTCAATTCAATACTCTATTCATTAGTTTTAGCTGCCTTCATTTTGTTGGCATCTTTTGTTGAAAACTTATTTAGAAAGTGAATGCTGTTTAGCCTAAATCGTGCGTTTTTTGAAAAGAAGATTCGGCTGCGCTTGCTGTACGTGTACGCTGCTGTAGCCGAGAGTGTGAGACTCAATTTGCGAACATCAGCTCGCCATCGATCTCAACAGCTCAACATTTCACTAACTAGCCTGAGGAGAATTCTTTACAAAGATATCGGACTATTCGCTTTGAGTGACAGAATGCGCTACTGCGAAGCCAGCTGAGGCAGCCATTTGAACGACGTTGTGTTTCATAATTAATGAGAATGTTTGCTTTTACTAATAAAATCATAATACTCGTACATAGAAAAATTTTATGTAGTTCATTTTATTGCATTTTTAAAAAGAAACTTGCATTTGACCCAACCTTTATAAAGTGTGAGTTCCTGCATGGAGAGCCAATTCTACTGTGTTAAGTTCAGATAATCTTTGTTTGTTCCCATCTTTGACATATCAGAAGTCCCTCACGGTAGGCATCTTGGCCCACTCTTTTTTTATCTTCCCCATACATCGTGAAAACAATATCTCAATTTGTAACATGGTTTTATTGCCGATTACTTGAAAATTACTAAAGTTATATCTGCTTCACTGCTTCAATATTTTTTAAAATTTAGTCTACTATAAAGGTTCATAAACTAAATGTTCACAATGCATGCCTTTTTATCGCGATTTTATATATGATACAGAGCTCAATTTCTGTTCACCCATCCTTCCTTTGGTTTGTTTTATAAAGCCTTGGTCCAAGCAATTTTTCAACGCATTCGTTATCAAATCACTACTTATCACATACGTTAGACCAGTGGAGTGCTCTCCCTATCAAACCACCCATTCACTTCGAATAGTAGCCGTGCAACGTCGATTTTTCAGCTTCGATTTATGTAAAGTCTGTGACCCTTTATTTCCATCCACTTATGCGGATCGAGGTTAAGCCAAATTTTTAAGAACAAATTTTGGTACGCCAATTTTAATTTTTTGTTATTAAGCAACTTAGAATTCAATGAGATATCGAATTTTTAAACCAAAATTTTTCAAAAATTCAATATTTTTTTTAACAAAGTCCGTTATGGCGATGATGAGAAGATCAAAGATCTAGAAAATTATTCTTTGGTAGGTACTGTCAATCTTAATTTTATATTTTCTTATAGAATTATAGATCGTGAAAATTAAGAAACAGACAAAGCCTTCGTTCCGTTTTCAAAAAAAAATACCATTTTCGAAAACCATTTTTTAGGATTTTTACAGTGGTCACTATTAAGATACAATCAAACAAAATTCCTTCATCTTGTAGATAGAGTAAAAAAATTGTCAATTATCAAGTTTCAAAAGAATGGAGAATATGGTTTTCGAAATACATATTGAGTTTTCAAAAAAAAAAAATTTAGTAAATGAAATTTTTAAAATTTAAATCTCTGGACCAGTTTAAAAAAATATATAATTTTCTGGCATGCATGTAACATTAAAAAAGAAAAGAAACTTGTGGGGGAAAAATTTAAAATTGATATCTTTCATGTTTAAGGAAAACCAGCTGAGCCGTTGAGGCTTAACCGAACAGGCACACAGGCATGATTGTGAACCCACATTTTTAGTCTTCCCCATAGTAATTTGAAGGCTGATTGAAATCTCGAGTCCGATTTCGTTTACGAATTCATAACATGTCATAAAGTAACTAAATGTCACAAGTAGAAATCGAAATCGGTCTAGCAGTCTTATGATATTTAAGTTTTGTATAAAAAATTTCTTTAAGATATTGTTTACAAAACAAACAAAATATTTTTCTAAAATTAAAAAAATTATTTTAAGCTTCTTACTCTGCAGATTTAAGAATATAATTGAAAAAAAATTTCATATTCCAGTTTTCCGGGTTTTTAATTTTCAAAAAATATTTTTTTCAAATATAATATTTGTAATTGACTTACAATAGTGGACCTTTGCGATTGCCCATCGTGTAGAGGAGCCATAAGATTAATTAAAATTGGCGTATTCCTCTTCATAATTTGACAATAATCAACTAAAAATGTCAACCTTTCTTATCTAAAAAGATAGAGGGCGGCAGCAATCATTATATAGCTTTTATTAACTAATAAAACTAATTTTTGTTTGTGTACTTTGTAGGTTACTGTATCGATTATAGCAGAAAACTGGACAAACTCAAATCTCACCTATTATTTTAGTACCTTTTAATAGATTTTATTTTAATAGTATTAAATGATTTTTATTTGTTTTGAAAGCATTGTGACATTTAAAAACAAAAAATCACACTCGATTTCTCAATGGATAAGCCGAGATATACTCGTATACATCACAACTAAAAACTCAGGTGAAAAGTATTTTACCCATGACACAATAATGATATTTGAAAATAAATTATTGTACTCATTTTTATTTACACTAATTTTAATGAACTCACAACACAAACAAATAAGTTATTGGATTTTTTTTATAAATTAAAAATCCAAAATCCAAAAACTCAAAAAATAAAAACACGAAAAATCTTAATTATTTCAGCAGACTTGCACCTGCCTCTTGTTTACAAGAAAAAAAAACATAAAATTGTTAAACTACGAAATGGGACTAGCTTCACCCATTTAAGAAGACTCTTAGGTTTTAGGTCAAACTGGGTTGCAAAAGGGTTAAATTAAACCACTTATCGAAAAATTCGAAAGAATCCCAACTTGTTTGGGTTAGTATAAAGACTAGTCTAAGGCTAGCTAGAGCTGACCACGACACATTATGGTAAGTGTATCTCTTTCTGAATCAAGATTATGGGTTTTAGTTTTAATATTCTGGTTCAACTTAGGAGCGAAACAGATTTCTAAAATATATTTGAACTCATTGATAGAACGGCTTCACTAAACATAATTATATTCTTACAATATAAGTGAACGAAATAGTGGTTTGTTCGATGAATGGGATCGTAGAAGAGATCACCTCTATTTATCAGCTTTCTTTCCAGAACGTACAAAGAAACTAGCGTAAGTAGTTCTAAACTTTAAACAATTATTATTTAAAATGCCTCCTAATAAAAGTACGCATTCTACTTGTCTGCGGTTTCAAAACCTTTCGAATCTAATAGCGATCTGCTTGAATAATAATTGAACACACTCTCCAAATTTTTTAACGCAAAACTGTATTCTTTATATGGTTATAGTAGCAATATCGTAAAATGGTGACAAAATGACACAACAGAACTCTGGGTTGGACAGCACCAATTGTTACAAAAAATTGCCTTCTTTCAAAACGCTTGATGATCATTTGAAAAAAAACAAAACCTTACATAGAATTTTCATTCGGTATAAAACAACCGATGTGGCTTGAAGAAACGAATTTGGAGTCAAATGTTATACCAAAGTCTTTCACTACAGTGACTTGGGAGAATGATTGATCATGAAATTAAAGATCCTTGGGAATATCGTTCATGAATAAATCGAACATAAATGGTTCTAAATGACTGAGTTTTTGCAAAAATATAATCTATTGGTGAACTCTTTCAAAAACCTCAACAAAATCTGTGTGTGAAAACCGATTTGTCTCAGATTTCTATTTTCGAGAAAATTTGGAAAGTAGACACAAATTAGTTAAGCAACCATTTACTGGAATCAATAGTCTTTTTTTATACTTTGGCGCGCACTAAAGGGATTATGACTTAACTTAAAATGTTTGAACACAATGCCAATGTTTAAGAAAGTTAGAGAACATTTCGGTTTCCTCAATGCAAGTGCTGTTCAAGGAAAGTGGCATGAGTGACAGAAGACAACATTGATTCTTTAGAGCAATATTCTATGCAGTTTTTCGTTCCCTATTTAACAATGCTATCGAAATCAGAACTTAATTAGATTCTATATCCACATCCAAAGGACAAAGACGTAAATCTGGAAATGAATATGAGAAGCTGAGAGTACTGTCGTCAACAAAACAGTTCAATGGATTAGAAGATTCAGTCAAAAAATCATTGATAAATATCGGAAAGAGAGTCCGAGATAAAACAGAGCCCTGTGGTACACCAACATTTATCTTATGAATTTCAGACTTAAAACCAACCAATACAAATTTTATTGAGTGGATCGAGAGGTAATTTCTAATCCAACGAAAAACAGACTATTCAATACCAAAATCACGCATTTTCGACAAGAGAGGTCGATGCTAAACTCAGATCACCAGTGAATCTATTGCTATCGGAACCGGTCATTGAGAATCTTTCTTTCTTCAAGATATTTCTTGAATAGATAATTTTTTATCAGTGTTTTCATGACATAAAAAAGGAGGAAAGTATAACTGTAATTAGACAATGGTTTAAGGGTTAAAGATTCGTCTTTTTAAGGGTTAGGCTAGACCAATGCTGTTTTCTATCCAGTAAAATAAAAAAGATGAAAAATCTAATGTACTGGTTGTAACAGCGTTGAAGAACACTTATTCAGAACAATGAGACGGATAGTATCCAGGTCAGCTGATCTCTGAATATTGATATCTTGTAGTACTCTTGCAACTGTTGGAATGCGAAAGAAGATTTGTCCCATAAAATCGTGTACGCTCCCAAGTACAGGAAGATTCATGATACCTTTTGGGAGCGTCGAATTAACAGCAAACTGTTCAAGCAAATTTACTTTCTCTAGTAAGCTGACAAAAGGATTGTCATTGAAGACAAGCCTTAGAACCGAAAACAAAGTAGTATAGCGTAATTTATTTACAAATTACTGAACATTTTGACTACTTTTGAGACATTGACATTGGGTCACTTACTTTTTTAGGTTGTTCGTAAAATCACTTCGACCAACTTTAAGTGAGCCACTGAAAAATGTTAGCAAAGAATATGGTTCAGGCCCAACTTCACATTGAACTGGATCACTATATACATATGTTAGTAAGAAAGAAGAGAATTTCGAACTTTTGTATGAGAGAGAAGTCGTGATATTTTTCTCGAAAACGAGCTTTACGATTCTGATTTAACTTTGCATAATAGACACAAAGTTAAATTAAAATCGAAAATGGTTTAAAGGGAAATATACGTTTTAGGATGTGTTTTACTAAAATTTCATATAACGGAGTTATGCTAAAAGTTCTGCATATAACGATTTTTTCAATACCGAATAAAATCTGAGCTTATGCAGAGCTGGCGTACCCTGCATATATCAGTCATTATATTTTCGGGATTTCAGCATTATGTCAAAAATATCTCTTGAGTTAATCAAAATCAAAACAACAAATTTATTGGAATAACTCTCTATATTAACTCGAGATTTGACTTGACTTTCAGGAGCTATAACTCGAGTTTAACCCCAAAGGTTGGATTTTATTTTACAAATAAATTTTTTGAAACAAAGTCTTACGAATTATTTCCTAAATAGAAACTAAATTAACTTTTTTAAGAAATTGAATAAAGTGAGTTATTAAAATTTATAGACAATAAGTATTTTGTTAACAATTTTTATTTAAATAAATTTTTTTTAAAACTCAAGCGACCTATTGAATTAAAATTATTAATATTAGTAAAAGTCTTTTATGAAAACTAAGGATCTATTCACACAGGAAAATTGCGAGTTATCCGCAAAAAAAAATATATTTAAAGCCAACAAAATCTAGTCGGCCCTTAAAAACTACACGAGCTATACAATAATTACTAAGACATGAACTATATTTAAAATAAATATCTATTAAAAAAAAAATAATAAAAAAAATTCTATTCTATATATAAGTCTATGAGTCTAGCGGAAAAAAGTGGTTTGTTTATCTTCAAAGTGAACTCATAGCCGAAGTTGCACTTTTCTCTGGCACTAGTAGAGAATTTTTTAAATTATGTATATAGATACAAAATTGATGAATTACATTTTGCTTGATTTATGAAGACATTATCTGTCAAGTTGACGTATAAAAACTAAAATCCCGTTGCGAGATCACACACTAGAAGGAACGATGAAATAATTTATTATTTTAATTTAAATTTAACTAAAGACCATCTATGTAGTATGTATAAGAGTCTAAAATTATGTAAGTTGTTGCTTTTCTAAAACACACACACACATACTGATGAACTGAACACATATATATCTAAACATATGTATGTATATGTATTTATAAAATATATAGATAACGTAAAATTCTTAAACGAAGTTCAGCGAACAATTCCTACTTAATGGCACTCCTTGCTGAGCACTCGGACGTCTTACTTGGTATTCTCGAAACGAGCTTAAGCGGCCTTAAGACACGAAAAGACCGCAACATTCGCAGGTCGACATCGATATTGGCTTCTGCGAAGATCGTCATAGCGCTGAAGTAATTATTTTAAGAAATAATTACAGTTTTGTTATAAATCGTGAGAATTAATGAAAAATTAAAGAAAAAATAAAACAAAATCAAAATAAATGAATGAAATCATAAAATAAAAATTTTAAAAAATTGTTAAATTGTAGAAAAGTTAAAATCGTAGGAAAAAGTTAACCTGCCCAAGTGTATTTTTTTTTTTCTTTTTAAAACATTTATGAAGCTTATGTCTTAGATTAAAGATTAGAATTAATCGAAAGAGATAATTACCCCGTTACTACAACGAAAAAATCCATTATGTTCCATATATTCCTGAGGTAGGAGTGTTTATGCAGAACTAGCCCTAAGGCAAGGATCTTGAGCGATGCTTCTACACAGAAAATGCATAAAAAATAGGCTTCGGTTTTTTCCTGGAAATATTAAAACATTTTTATAAATATTTAGAAATAAATTAATTCAATAAGAAAAGGATACCAGTTTTTGAGCCAATACTGTTTTATCACCCTCAGGCAAATGTTCTTCTAATGCCAACACTACACAGTTGGCAATGATTGTCAATAACACAGCGTACTCGAAGGGCGGCCATTCTATTATAAATCGTGTATACTTCCTAATTGGATTATCCTCGGTGAGGATAAAAAGTGATGTGGGCCCACCACCGGGTGGTGATTGGCCCTGACTACTCGGGCCACCCATTCTATCAGCTAAGCGATGGGCTCCCCTTCGACCCAAGTGCCCCCCGCTTGTGGAGCCCTGTTGCTGTCCTGCTAGCGCCGCTTCCTGAGCCGCTGCCAACCTGCAAAGAAAAAAGGATAAAACTTATATTAAATAACTCTGTAAAAAGGAAATCCATATTGTGGATTTTGTAGTCATCAGCATTTGCGGTTGATTTGGTTCAACATTCAACAGGTTTGATTCGCCTAAATATGATGTTAATTGGTAAAGGTCGAAGGACTCCTTGGAGCGATTGTTTGGCTTGATTGTATATGGGGCTACATTTGATCAGAATACATTCGAAAATAATTGTTTTAATGAAAAATATGATTTGACTATATACACCAAGGTGCACTGTGCACTGTGCAAATGTGGTTGAGAAAAAGGAGAACGTGGAAGTATATACAGCTTCATTATTTGGCAATCTCTACGTATTTTCAAATTCATGAACAGCTAAATTGAAAATGCAAAACTCGATGATTAATAAATAATTTGCTCTGAATCAGGGATACGGTATATGAATTTTGCGTCATCAAATAGGAAGAGAAAAAAATCAAGGTGGTCTTGGGTGTTAAAAATTATTAATGAGTGATTTTTGTAGGTGATTTTGTGCAACTCAAAGTGCTCAACCTAGAATCTAGGAAAATTCAATTAAAATTTTCTTCTGTTTTCCGTTGGATTGCTAATTATCATCGACCCACGAGTTAGTAATCACATCAAATTTCAAACCCTTTTGGTTAGTTTCGCAAAATCATTACCTTGTCCACATTGTATAAGTATCCATAGGTAAAGCCAAAATGTCATTTGTGTACACAAACTATTGACCAGGCTCGAAAGAGGGTGCACAATTTTTAAAATAAATTAAATGTCGCAATTTTATTTTGCAATGGTTACAATTTGTTAAAAACTTGCATTGATGAAATTAGACATCTGTCAGTTCTTGGTATGTGCATCACAGACAACCTTGTGTGGAATGACCACTTATTTCGAAGTACACCAAGAAAGCAGCTTAATGCTTAGGTTTCCTTCAAAATTTTTAAAACTTCTGATTTGGCTGTCATCTATAAGGCCTATATTCGTCCAAGACTCGAGAACAATTCCCTTGTTTGGGCTTAGGTGCTTGAGTCTCTTAGACAGTTGCAACCGTTAGAGAACTCATTGCAGTTTCAATTCAGAAGACTAAGCACAAATTTCAGCCTGGCAATAATATAGTCTACATCAATGGATCAAAAAAGATAGACCTATATCAAAAAATAAAATGCACGACTGGGTCGCACGAACTTGCTCCTATGTAATAGACCAGGAATTTTAAAAACTAATGTTATTAGAGAAAACTGTTCATAAGGATAAAATTATTTTTTTAAATTCTTTTAGTAGTAAGAGAAAAACAGAATGCTATGCAAATATGAATATATGCAAGAACAAAAATTTTAAGTCGTTTTAGTGCTTTCTTAAAAAAAAAAAGCTTTTATATAGATACTAAATTTTTAAAAGATTTTTAAGAAAAATGTTGGTACCCCAATTTAAAGTTTTTATTATTGTTCGAATAAAAATTAAATTTAAAAACAAAAATATTGAGCCGTTTCTGAGATATCGAATTTTCAAAAGAAAAAAAAATAGATTTTTTTTTCAAAAATTCAAAAAAAAATTATTTTAAAATTTTGAAATGCAATGTGTTTTAGACTTTCTTAAAGCTTCTCTATAAAAAAAGAAGAAAAAAGAAAAAAGAGAAATTAAAAATTTGAAAAAATGGTTCTATGGTAGGTACTTACAAGCTTTAATATCTTAATTTAATATCTTAATTTATTTATTAAATTAAAGATCGTAAAAATTAATTGAAAGAATAAAAATTTTATCAAATTCTACGCGCCGTTTTCGAGAAAAATACGATTTTTGATTTTTGATTTTTTTTTAGCATTTGTATGGTGGGTACCTTTATTTTTAGGTAAAATATTTTTTTTTCTCACATCTTGTAGATTATATTAAAACACTTTTATTTATCAAGTTTAAGAAAAATCCAGAATGGGGTTTTTGAAATATTGACTTATGAAAAAAAAAATTGAAGTTTTTTTTAAAAATCCAAAAAAAAATTTTGGAAAATTTGAATACACAATTCTATTTGAATTTTTAGGGAACCTTAGCAAAAAAAAATTATCAAAATCGGTTGTACCCTTTTTGAGATAATCAAAAACAAAAAAAAATGGTTCCATGGGGGTACCCTCAATAACCACTTTTCGGAAAATTTTTTTCAGCCATTACTTAGCTTTAAATAAACGAAATTTTCTTGTGGTTTTAGTTTTTAAATCCGTCAAACAGTTTTTGAGAAAAAAAAAATATTTATAAAATTTCGAAAAAAATTCGTACGGCTGGTACCGTTATTTTTAATCTTAAAAAAAAAAAAACGTGTGGGGGAAAAAATTAAAACCCATATCTACCAAGTTTAAAGAAAATCCGCCGAGCCGTTTAGTCTGTAGTCGAACCAACAGACAGACAGAATTGCCAGACCCACTTTTTTAGTCTTCGCTATCATCGTAATTTCAACTTTGATCAAAATCTCGAGTTCGATTTTTTTTACGAATGCATAACTTGCCTTATAGTAACTATAAGACCGAGTGACTTAAAACTCTCAACCATTCCGAACGGCTAATGAGCAGCATTTTCCATGACAAGAGATACTCACTCTTGGAGAATTTTTCAATTCCTCGCAAGAGGCAGTACACCCCTGAAAAAAACTTTCTTGCAGCGGCTAAGAATCGAACTCGAGACCTTCCGCATGACAGTCCAACGCACTAACCATTATGCCAAGGGTTACTACAATTGCAACTAAAATACGATGTGCTGTTAAAATTTTTTTTTTTTTAAATACAAAGGAAGAATGTTTCTCTCACACCAAACAGCTAAATTATTTAAATAATTTTTAAGTTCTTTACTGACAAATAATTTGTATATCATCAACATACATCAAAAACGACGCATTCATAAGAAGAAATGGGATATCATTACAAAAATGTGAAAAAGAAGTGGTTCAAGCTGTCTACCTTGAGGAACTCAAAACGTAACTTCTATGATTAAAAAAAAAAGAAATTCCCTAATTTCAAACATTAGCCGTGTTTTTTTGGAAAATTTATCCGTAGTACAGTAGGATTTTATATGAATAACAAGTACAACATCCGCAGTAGGATCACTTCCGATAAAAGGAGAAGTGAAATCCTGCTGCGGATAGAGATTTGACGTTTATTCGAGTATCGGCAGTGATACTACTTTACTACGGATAACTTTTCCCAAAAAACACGGCTATTGAAATCTGTCATTAATGCAGCTAGATATCCTTTCCATATGAATACCAAAAAGCTGAAATTTAGCTTCAAACGTTTCGAAGATCAGTGTAGATAGTATAAACCTGGTATCCGGGTTTCGATTTGTTTAAGTGGATTTCCCTGCCATAAATCCATGTTGCTTATAAAAAATGTGTTCTTTTATGTTTAAATACAAATGATCCTTAACTATAAGCTCAAATAATTTAGTGATTGCAGATATCTTAGAAATCGCACGATAAGTTACTACCAAATTTTGTGGATCTGCTTTGTAAATCAGACTTACATTATGGAAGCTTCCAGTGATTTGACACATCTGCAATCCCATCCACACTGTCAGTTCTCAATGTAGAAAGTTCGCTTGGAAAATTGAACACTCAAATAGGCGGGTTTTCTACAAGAATATCTTACAAAAGAAAGAGAGACGGGCATCGTGGTGCCTTATATCCCCATCCTTGGAACTTTGAAGTGTATATGAGTTGCTGCGATATTTGAAAGCAAAAGGTAACAGAGTGATGGTGTATGCGGAAGACATTGTTGTTGCGGTATCAGGAAAGCATCCACCAAATACCCTAAAAGAACTCTTATGATCTGCTTTAATCAAGCTACCAAACTGGACCGATCAATGCGAACTGGATGTTAAGCCTCACAAAACAGATCTTGTCTTATTCTCAAAGAAGTATAAAATTCCACATATGGTCTATGGTCCCTTCTATTAGAGGTATACCATAAAGTTTATCCGACGAAGCAAGATACATGGGTCTTATCTTAGATGAGAAGTTAAGTAGGAAATCTTACATTCAAGAAAGAGTTATAATGGGCACAGTGGCACTCTTATCATGCAAAAAAGCCATTGGGAATAAATGGAGGTTCCAACTCCGCATTACTCACTGGCTATATACCTCGGTAATCAGACCGATTTTATATCGTACGGCGCAGCAGTATGGTGGACAGTTCTGGACAAAAACACCAACTGTTTAATACTAAGAAAGTTCCAACAGTCAGCTTTTCTGTGCATGGACCACTCCTTCCGCTGCATTGGACATTCTGTTCCATGTAACAACCCTCGATATATTCGGCAAAACAAACAGCAGTAAACACAACTATTCATTTCAAAACCTTCTCACAGAGGATCAATAGCAAAATAGGCCACTCAATCATTCTGAACTCGTTCGAATCCAATTAGCATCGTTTACACCATCCCTCAGATTCAGTTTGAAAAAAAAAATTTCAGGTAACCATCACTACTAGGGAAATTTGGGAGGACATGGCATTCCTGGAAGATGATTCAATCCATTTTTACATCAATGGATCAAAACCTAACGTCAGCGTTGGTGGAGGGCTATACTCAGACAAACTAAATTTAAGTCTCTCTTTTGTTCTTCCCAATCACTGTAGCGTGTTCTAGGCTAAACTTTTGGCGATTTAGGAAGTCCTTTCTTGGCTTAAAGAAAACGTTATATCAATCAAAGTTATGCACATCTTCTTGGACACCCTAGCAGCTATTAAATCTCTTGATTCTGTCTCTACCAGCCCTTAACTGCCGATCGTCTCTGATGGAGATAGCGCATTAGTTCAACATCCATCTCTGCTGGGTACCGGGCCACAGACACATTTCAGAAAATTGTAAGGCTGACGAACTAGCCAATCATACCTTCATTGTCAGATAAGGCAAATGTAGGTATTCCCTTAGCTACGTACAAATTTATGCTAAAGCTAGATGCTATACTCAGAATAAACTATAGGTAGAACGATATCATTACCTTCTTGGAGAGAATACCCGATTTGGGCAATGATGGATCTGGAGCGCTTCAAACGTTAAATATCTTTAAAAAGATCGCACATCAACTCCGTAATTGGTGATACAACAGGACATTGTTATTTATTCTAACGATTTCTGCAGAAGCTGCATAGACGAAGAAGAGCAGAAATAGATTCCTCACCTTCTCTGTACATGTCCGTAGACCCCATATGGGAGATTTCTACTGCAATGATCTGAATGATCTGGAAAAAATAGATATAAACACTCTTTTTCTCTTTATGAGGAGCTCCAAACGGTTTAATGACTAGAGGTAGAGTCTCCAAGATTTGTATCACAATGGACCAACTCATGCTCTAAGTATGTCGGCTCCCCGGCTGCCACGTCAATCTGTCCTAACCTAACCTTTCACTGATTCAGAAGGAGTCCAGTAGAAGTCCATTTATTAAAACTAGTCGATAGTGGTATCGCTAATGAGAACTGCCATTGCAAATAGTTCCTTATTCTTGTTAAAAACGATACAATATGGTTTTTCGAATAGTAAAATATGGGAACCTCATGAACAATGGATTAACTTTTAATTTTAGGACAGCGGTAACCCTAAAATGGATGCTTTGAAGAATACTCATCAGATGTCACACCTTGAGCTGAACTTCGGACATTTTTTCAAGTTTAGAGATGTTTACCTACGATTTATAGGTACTCCTACTATAAGGCAAGATATACATAAAAAAATCTAACTCAAGATTTTGATCAAAGTTGTCATTACAATGATAGTGAAGACGAAGAAAGTGGGTCTCGAAATTCTGTCTCTCTGTATATGTTATCTGTCTTTTCGACTATAGCCTAAAACGGCTCGCCCGATTTTCTTAAAACTTGGTGATATAATTTTTAATTTTTGCCCCCCCCCCCCCCCCCCTCACGTTTTTTCTTTTCGTTTTTAAGACTCACTGGAGGCAGCGTTACCGCTGTGCCACTTTAGTGTCAAATTGCCACTTTTTTTCAGGCTGTGCCACCGAGCCACCACCTTTAAGTCTGTGCCACTTTTTATTCCCCACAAGTAAAACTAAAGTTAGCAATTCACCATGCCATTTTTCATACCTTTTCATATCTTTCATGCGTACGATACTTATACTATCAAAGTTTTAAAATTCAACATAACCCACCCATTGAAAAAGTGGGTAACATTCAAAATAGTTTGAATAAATACCTATTTTCCGACTTATATGAATTTGTTGCAAAAATTTTAACCTTGCCTCATGGCAGTGCCTGCGCTAAGAGGGTTTTTTCCAAGCTAACTTTGATGAAAAACAAACTCACCAACAGACTAAACACTGAAACTTGCGAAAATATGTTGCCTTCTTTAAATTTAGTAAGCAACTGTGATTTAGCTGAGTGGAGTCCAGATGAGCTCCTCATAAAAAAATATAGGGAAATCATCACAGGAAAGTAAAATGTGATACGAATTCTTTTAAATAAATTATTATTTATTATTTATTCATACTTTTATTTATTTATTTATGTTGAATAATCAATACAAAATGAACTGCTAAATTTTTAGTTTTTAGCTTACGTTGCAATAAACCTTAAAATGATTGTTTAAATTATGCGTTTTCTTCAACTCCTATAAATTCGTTGAGATGAGTGTGAAATTAGTTCCCTTAAGTCAATTTTCATACATATGTATATGGTGTTGCTTTGTTTTTAATTTTAAGTGCCACGTTTTTTTCTGGAGTGCCACTTTTTTTGTCACTTTTCCAAAATATCCTAAGGTAACGCTGACTGGAGGTTGTAAGGTTTTTAATGGTTGAAAGAAGGAGTAAAAAGGGTTAATAAAGGTTAAGTCTCCGGTTACTGCGTAACTGGAGATCTTATTTGTTAAGTAGCAAATAATAGTAGGACCATCGTCCTAGTTCTTTTAGAACAAAGATTACGAGTGTCTTTCCTAGTTTGCCGTAAGGTAAGCGAAAAACAAGGAGCATCTTTCCTAGTTCGTCGCATGGCGAATGAAGACCAAAAGGAAGCACACTAAGTTGTTGGTTACTACCCCGGCCGACTTCTTTACAAAAAATATTTTTTGAATTTAACAAAAAATCTTTTTTTTTTTTTGGAAAATTCGTTTTTTCAATATTTTTTTTTATAAATTTAATTTTTATTCTTCAGTGTTCAGTAATAAAAATTTTAAGTTGGCGTACAACATTTTTTTCTTAAGAATATTTTAAAAATTTGTTTATAGAAGCTTATTTTTTTAAGAAACCACTACAAATACTTTTAATATTTGTTCTTGCATAAACCAATATTTGGTTTAATCGCATGGCATCCTGTTTTTAGCTCCAACTACTAAAGGAGTTGTTTTACTCATTTGAAAATGAATAATTGTAATCTTATGAACAGTTTTTCTCTAAAAACGTTCATTTTTGAAATTCTTAGTCTTTTACACAAGAGCAAGTTCGTCCGACCCAGTCATGCATTTTATTTCTTCAGCCTATTATTTACTTAGCTCAAATTTTAAATCCCACTTTGATACTCAGAATTTCAAAACCAATGTCCATCGGTTTGTAACAATATCTCAATTTTGTAAATATTTATTTAATTTAAATAACATAATTTCATGAATTATTATTCCCTTTTAAACTGAAAGATTTCTTATTAAGATCTTCATTTTTTCTGTTGTCTTTATGCCCCTTAGTTTGTCGGTCAGTTATCGAGTTGCCATAATAGGCAAGGCTGGAAATGGAATACAGATAGTAGTGCTTAACTGCACACGGCCTTAAACATCTTTTAGGTAACCAAACTCCGAAAAATCCAGTTCATGCTTCTGAGACTGCTGAACTCTATGAGATCATATTTTTTTTTCAAATGATTTAGAATAACTAATGTGTTTTTCAAAATTATACTGAAAAACCTTACTACCCTAATGTTCAGTTTAGGTGCTAGAATATAATTATCTTCTTAAAAGATTTTCACAATTCCGAATAGTGTCGCTGAACTTTTAAAATGTCTGTCGTATCGTTGGTGCGTTGGACTCACTTGAGTCACATGCAGGTAGGTATTGAAGGACTTCAATATGAAAGATCTTAATATAGTTTTGTGTTATTTTTACCCCAGCTATCGAGTACTTTTAACAGGCAACCTAAGTTGTGATGTGAAAAAAAAAAAATGTGAAGAAACTAACTTATAAAGACAATCAGACTTCGAGTACTTACGTCTATTGTTGCTTATTGAACAACATCCCTTCGCTTCTATAAGACTGAACATTGAACAATACAACCACTAAACAAGTCAAGTGAAAGAAAACTTTAAGGTGAAAAGTATAAATGACTGTTGCTGTCTCTAAAGTATACACCTTGATGGGTAAGTCTGTACGTTCATCGTGAAATAAAAATCAATTCTTTTCGAGGTTGTCACCGATTTGCAGTTATAGAATATAATATGTAGACATAACTCAATAAACTTGAAAGGAGACCATATGGATTTCTGCTTACATGGCTGACAACAAAATTTGGCTGCCACAAAAAGTCCTGCAATAAGGAACGATAATAAATTAATTACTAAAGTGGCATTCAAAGTGAGGCATTCAAATGGTCTTAAAATCCGAGTATGACTTAAAAGCCAAAGGTGACTTAATTGCAATACCACATTTGTTCCAAATGAGTATGGACAAATAATATCAAGGAAGGAAAGAACATATTCACTTAAATACATTGAATGCTCAAGTTCAAAGGGAAAAGACTCATTATGCAAAGGTAATAAGAAGGAATTATAAATATTGATTTCGTTTTATATTTGTTTACATTCATGCACCTTTGGCGATTGATTTTGTTAGTTGTATTTATCAAAAGGCGGTTTAACATGCAAGAGTTAGAACTTTGCGCTAAAAGACCCATATTTCATTACATAAGCTTTTTATTATATTTAAACCTTCATTAGTACTTCAATAAAAAATAAGAATCCAAGACGCGTTCAACGGATGAAACACTGAATTCGTAATGAATTAGAATTCCAGTAAGCTGTGTTTTCTCAAGATCAAAATCAAACATAAATAAATATTGGAAGTTTAGGATTTAGCTGTAAATTCAAAATATTAATAGAATTTATTGCAATCAATATCCTTGAACAGAGTTTCTATATTTTTGGCTTGTTGTTCGAAGTTAAACAGTTATTCTTAATAGAAGTAATGAATACTAAGAAATTTTAAGCAATAGTCATATAGCACATAACCGCAAATTCAAAGTGTTTGAGTTGGTGGCAGAGTCAACCTCATTGTATGCAGCTCAAGTTTGGGGAGGTAAAAAATATGAAACCGCGGAAAAACTTCTCCGATTTTATATCAAATGGATATTTCGGCTTCTTTCAAATACCCGTAATTTTATAATCATGTTGGAAACAGGAATTTCTCCATTATTTATCAAAACACTTAAACTGCAAGTTGATTTCATAACTAATGCTCTGAACATGCCCGATTATCGTCTTCCAAACAAAGCAGCTCTTCAAGCGATAAGAAGCAGATCTTGAGGGTTCAAGGATTGGTTGCAACTAACATAGGAATATATAATTGAATAAAATAAAATATTAATATTAATTTGGAACTGATTCAGTTCGAGTAACCCGAAGATGGAATTCTAATTCCGAATGCGTTGAAATTAATATTAAGAATTTGTTGTGTAAATAAAAGTGAAATAAATAAGAAACATATTAAAATTAATATTTACATTTTATTTTATTCAATTATCTATTAAAATCAACACAACTGGAGACGAAAACCCAACAATATGTAACACAGGAAACTGGTAAAGAGTTAAAACTTGATGACTACAGTATACTTGGAAGTCCTTATTGTATCAACTGATTTCAACCTTAGATGATCGTTTAAGATTGCAATATGCAGAAGAAGCATACCATACATAGGATGATTTACAGTAAGCTGAATCACAACATTAACAAATACAACACTATTTTTGGGATGACTGCACGATAGAACAAATATTAAGTATGTTTAGACTGAGATGTGAAGTTTTGAATCCTAACTTTATACCGCACGGTGATGATCTACCCATATTTTGCGGAACGTGTAATATGGCAGAAAGAGAAGATATTTATCATTTTTTTCGAAGATGTCCCGTACTCACAGAAACAAAAAGACAGGTCTTTGGAAATAATTTTTTATCTGAAGAGTTTTCTATAAAATATCTCAACGAATTAGATGTACCCAAAATGTAAAAATATTTTATGTATCGAAGCAGAATCTTAAGCGAAAATTTTTGATTTTTATTTTGTATTTTTAAACGAAGTTTATTTGTTACATTTATGTATAAATTTTTGTATTTTTCATATAAGTTGTCAATGAGGCAGACGGCAAAGACATACGAGTACTTTAATGATTGTGAATAATGTAAAACCTATCATTTACAGAGCAATAAAATTTAATCTAATCTAGATCGAAAATCTAAGATTTGAAAGCCAAATATATTGTATTGCTGTTAGCATTTGGCAAGTGCACGTTTCTGTGGTTTAAAAATTTTTTGTCTGTTAATTTAATTTTCAAATTTATTTAGAAAGTAGCTTGAACAAGATTTTCTAATAAAACTTCAATAAAATAATTCACATGTTTTTTACATACATATGCACAATACCTTAAAGGAGTTTTCTTCAATTTTTTTTCCATGTCCTGATTAACAAAAATACTGAAAAATAGCAACATTGTCAACCTCACCATTTTTGGAAAATTACAAAGAGTGCATCGGACAAAAATATCTCATCTGAATATTTGGGTCATTTTTTTAAAATTGACATTTTTTTTTTGATCGTTTGAAAAAAAATTTTTTTTCAGTTTTTCTTGGGTTTTAGTTTCTAAATCTATAGTAAACAAATAGAAAAGGAGTTCTCCGAGTTGCGCAAAAATAATTTCAAATATTTTCCATTTTACGAGTAGTTTTTGATAAAAATTTAAATTTTAAATTTCGAATGTACCAAAAATGTTCTTTTCTTGCATAAAATAACAATAATCCACAAAATAAATAGTAACAATAAATAGTTGAAATTTTGTGGAAAGCAACTAAATTTAATAGGATAATTAACAAAAAAAAGTTGTTTGTTTACGAAATGATTTTGTTTAAAAGCATGAAAGAGTCAAAAAAATATTTTTAAATAACGGCACATAACTTTCTTGGAACTTTTACGGTACCAATACTGTAAGGAATGATGAAATTCAGTATATTTATCTAGAATATAAAAAAATTAATAATAATATGAGCCATTATAAACTAAAAGAACATTTATTAAAAAACAAATACGAAAATGGCCACGGAGATTACAGGCCACGGAGATTACAAAATCGACTATTTCTTCATTTTAATATAGTAAATGTAATTCAATGTCATCCAAATTATATTATGTTCAAGTATGAGTAAATACCTTTCTTTTGGCGGTGGTTAGACTAAAAAATATTTATACGGTAAAAAGATAACAAGGCCACGGAGATTACACTGAATTTTTACTCGGATGAAAAAATTATTTTGTATGCAAGTTTTAAAGGAATTAACTGCAATAATTAAATTAAAATAAAACATGAAATTAAAGATTTTTTGACGTACTATAAGATAATGCATCGTAAAAAATTATTAAAAATTGTTTAGTTGTGTGAAAAAGCGAAAATGTTTAATTAGGTTTTTTTTTTTCCAAATCTTGTCACACTCGTTCAACTAAGTATTCGGACAACAAAACAATTTTTTTTTTTTTTTTGGCATATCATAAAATTTAAGTTTGAGAGAAGGCCTTTCCAACGACAAGGCCCAAAATTAAATAAAAAATCATTTTCATCATTAAAAATATTAATAAAACTGATTAAGCATGAAAATCACATCCCAAAAAGGCCACGGAGATTACACATTATTAATTACCATGGCTATTCGTTACCACCAATCGATCTGCAAATTTTTTCTTATAATGCTGACATATAAACACAGTTCCATGCCAAATTTCAAGTCTTTAAATTGAAATGCAAAAAAAAAATAGAAGCTATAACGCTAAAAATGTAATTTTTTTAAAACGACCCATTTCTGATTATACGTACTCGAAAAAAGTGACTCTCGCAATTAATTCTGTTTCTGTCTGTCTGTTGCGCTATAGCCGATTTCTTTATAAATGTTTCCACCGATCCGGTTTTTTTTTTTTTTTTAATTTGGTTGAAGACTTCATAACGGTAACACCTACTGTACAATTCGTTTGAAATTTTCAGAACAATATTTTTATTTTTTCAAAAGCTGTGCCACAGATTCTTAAAAAAATAAAATACACGACTGGGTCGCACGAACTTGCTCTTATGTAATACACTAAGAATTTTAAAAACGAATGTTATTAAAAAAAAACTTTTCATAAAGATAAAATTAATTTTTTTAATTCTTTTAGTAGTAAGAGATAAAAACAGAATGCTATGCAAATATGAATTTATGCAAGAACAAAAATTATAATTTCTTGTAATCTTTTCTTTAAGAAAATAAGCTTGTATATACAAAATCTTTAAAACATTTTTAAGAAAAAAATATGGTACGCCAACTTTAAGTTTTTATTACTGTACGAATGGAAATTAAATTATTAAATTAATTAATAAATTAAAAAATATTGAGCCGTTTTTGAGATATCGAATTTTCCAAGAAAATAAATGACTTTTTTCCCAAAAATTAAAAGAAAAATATATTTTTTTTGTTTTGAAATGTAATGTTTTTAAACTTTTCGGAAGCATGTCAATAAAAAATTTCATTAAGATCCGTTTTGTCGATAATGAGAAATTCAAAATTCGAATAAATGGTTCTATGGTAGGTACAAGATGTAATATCTTAATTTAAAATTTGTTTTATTTAATTAAAGATCATAAAAATTAATTAAAAAAAAAATTTTATCAAAATTCTAGGCGCCGTTTTCGAGAAAAATACGATTTTTGAAAACCCTCAATAACCATTTTTCGGAAAATTTTTTTTAACCATTACCTACTTTAACTAAATGAAATTTTTTGTGATTTAAATTCTTGAATCTGCCGAACAGTTTTTGAGAAAAAAAAAAATATTTATAAAATTTCGAAAAAATTTCTTATGGGAAACACAAAACATCGCATACGACTGTAGTCAAATACGAGTCATAAATACGAGTTTCAGAATATGGGTGATTACTTTCAACATTATGCATTCCGAAAAAACACCGAACTCGAGATTTTGACCAGACGATGGGAAGACGATAAAATGTGGGTCCTTAAAACTTTTTTATTGTTTTAAAGGCGAAAAATAACGGTACTGTATCATAACGGTGCCATACGATTTACTTTTGAAATTTTTTAAAAATGTTTATTGCTCAAAAACATTCCCACAGATTAAAAAAAAAAAATTCACAAAATTTG
This sequence comes from Philhelius festivus, assembly GCA_963931855.1. NCBI lineage: Eukaryota > Metazoa > Arthropoda > Insecta > Diptera > Syrphidae > Philhelius > Philhelius festivus. The sequence continues at coordinate 59,671,371 of OZ007556.1, forward strand.
ATTTAGTTAAAACTGAACATTTTTTGTTTTGAATTATCTTAAAAACGGTACAATCGATTTTGATGATTGTTTTTATGCTGAAAATCCCTAAAAGCTTGGAAAGTTGTGTGTACTTTAGTTTTAAAAAAGTTTATGTTTTATTTTTTAATCTTTATTTTTAAATTTCAATGTTTTTTTTTCAAACGTAATATTTCAATATTGACAATTAAAATTATTTAATACATTAAATTAAGAAAAAGAAGCTACCCAGTCATTGTTTTTGAATAAAATGATATATATAAGTTGAGACAGACCGCGCTAAAATTGCAAATAAATCATATTTGTGAATAAATGTCTATTATTAATTTTAAATTCTAACTGAAAGGTTAATAATTCTCATTTGCATAAAATCAAATTGAATAATCAGTTGCAAAAATATTTATTGGTGGTAAATACCTTTAAAATAAATGGCTTAATCTATTTTTGACTCTTTTTAACCGATTCTAATTAATTGTGTGTATAAAATAGGTTATAGAGAGCTTAAATAGTCTTCCTGAGGAAAATTACCAAAGGAAATCAAAATTAATTTATTGAAAAAAAAATAATAATAAAAGGACAAAATTTTGGGGACAAATTTTTGTGAAGCCAAAACCTGATTTGACTACAGGTTTTCGAATAGCTCGTTTATAAATAGCAGAACTGATGAAGTTCGAACGGCAGATTGAAACCCTTATGGTTATTGACTACCAATAATGTTACCACTGAAATGGAATGTTTATTTAACTCTTTCTAGTAACTTTTTAATTACGTACTGGCGGGCGACCCAGCTTCCCTTGGCGTCTTTCGGATCATTAATTTTAACAAAATTTAGTATAAGACAAAATATATAAATAAAAAACATTTCAAATAATTATATGTCACAGTATTTTTGTCTCTGAACCTCTGGTACACTGTGGCGTATGAGTACTTTTTTTGTAGATAGATAGATAGATAGATAGATAGATATTTTATTTAATAGATAATACAAATTTTTGGTTTACATCATGTGTTTTTAGCACAGCTTGTACAGAGATATGATAATTTATATATTACTACTGGAAAATAATATTGGAAATTAATTTGCGACTTTATGGATTGAAATTAAATTTAATTGAAGGAAAACTATTAGAAAAAACCTTCATGTAAGAAAAAGTACAAAAAAAAAAAGAAGAAAAATATAATAATAACTTAATAAGTAATTGCTTACATACTAGTATCACAGGATATATAAGGATGAAGTTAATTCGGATTAATAAATATTTAAACTTCGAAACATTAGTGTTATGATAAAAACTAATAAATTAATTAATAAATATATGAATTATTTGCACATATCTAATACTAGCCGACCCGTACTCGCGTTGCTTCGCAAATTGTAACTACGAATATTTTCTTAATATTAATATTAGCATATTAAAACATTTCTCAATGGGACTGAGCATATTTGCTACAATAATATTAATTTTAGTTTATATGTATAACATACCGTATCGAATTAGATTCTCTTTCACACTTGAAAAAAAAGAGCTTGTTCATGTTTTTGTGCATATAATAAACTAGCCGACCCGTACTCGCGTTGCTTCGCAAATTGTAACTACGAATATTTTCTTAATATTAATATTAGCATATTAAAACATTTCTCAATGGGACTGAGCATATTTGCTACAATAATATTAATTTTAGTTTATATGTATAACATACCGTATCGAATTAGATTCTCTTTCACACTTGAAAAAAAAGAGCTTGTTCATGTTTTTGTGCATATAATAAATATAACAATATAGAAAATAATAAAAATTATTTCAAATAAACGGGTTGACTACTTTCTGAAATCATTCAACCCAAACTTTAAAATGGTTTCGCTTTTATAGAATAGTTCATGTGCACGGCACTGTAGTCAATTGAATGTCCATTTTTGTCACCCAAAATGCTATTGATTGTATTCAAGTAACTTAAAAAATAAAATGCACGACTGGATCGCACAAACTTGCTCTTATGTAAAAGTACTTTGGAATTTAAAATACATTTTATAAACATAAAACATAGATTTAATGAGATAAAAATGTTCAAATGTATGGAATTGCCGTCTGATTAATCTTTTTAATATTTAAGTAATTTTTCATATGACAAATTTCCTTAAAAATTTTCGGGAACAAAATTTGGGATGCCAAATTTTAAGTATTAGGTAGTATAAATTTTAGAAATAGTTTTTTTTTCGAATATTTTTATATACAATATTATTTTAAACTTAAGGGGGCTCCTGCTGAAAATTTTTGGTTAAAATCGTTAGAGCTGTTGATGAGAAAGTCAAAAATTCAAAAAACCGTTCTATGACAGGTACCGTTATTAACATTTTGCCCAAAATTTTTGTTCACCAAAATGTAATCCATGTCCAATGTCCATGATATCACACCTAATTTTTTTTATCAAAATTGTTAGAACCGTTTCGAGATAAATAAGATTATGCATTACGGGTGTATGGGGGGTACCGTTAGTTTTGGAGCTAAAAAAAATTTCAAGTTCTCCTCTAGGGAATCACTGAAGTCCCATAACTACCGAGATTGAAGAACATATGGCCAGTGGGTAAGGCTGTAGAGAGAGGTACGGACATACAGACGCACTGATAATGTTTTTTGTGTACTAAATCGTCCTTAAAATTTGTATAAACAAAAATGATATGCAAGTTATTAGTATTCAATAAAATACATTTTATAACGTAATTTAAAAATTTATTCGTGTATTCGTTTTCTAGATATTGAATTTTCAAAAAAAAATTATATTAGTTTTATAAAAATCAAAAAACTATTTTTTCGAAAAAAATTTTAGATTATCTTTTTTCGAGTGTACAGAAGCTCACGCATAAAAACCTTGGTTAAAATCGTTAGAGCTGTTGATGAGAAATTCGTAAATCAAAAAAACCGTTTTATGACAGGTACCGTTAATAACATTTCCACCAAACATTTTTTTACCAAAATGTAGTCCGTGTCCATAATATCACACCTATTTTTTTTTATCAAAATCGTTAGAGCCATTTTCGACATAAGTAAGATTATGCATTACGGGTGTATGGGATGGTACTGTTAGTTTTAGAGCTAAAAAAAAAAATTTCAATTTCTCCTCTAGAGAATCACCGAAGACCCTTAAGTACCGAGTTTAAAGAAAATAGCTCCAGTGGCTTAGGCTCTAGATCGAGGTACAGACATACAGACATACGGACATACAGGCATACAGACAAACAGACGGAATCGTCGGACCCACTTTATTCGTCTTCGCTATCATCGTAATGTCAACTTTGATCAAAATCTCGAGTTCGATTTTTTTTCCAAATGCAGAACTTGCTCTATAGTTAGTACCTATTACCTACTTATATCGCAAGTAAAAAGAGAAACAAAAAAAATGTGTGTGTGTGTCGATTAATTAGATAAACTATACAATACAGAAAAATTGTAGGGAGGTAGGTAAGAGAAATAACGTAACTATTGAATGGAACAGATATTAAGAGAGTGAGAGAGAGTATGGGAGCGGGAAGAAAAGAAAATTAAAAATGTTGGAATGATAATGAAATGAAACAAAGCAGCGACCTCACGATTGTGATGAAATCTAATTCTTGGATAAAATGAATTCAAAAAGTTTATGATTTTATATTTTGTTTTTATTTATTTCTCAGGTTGTATGTTTAACTAAGAAGTGATTTTGGGCTTAAAATTTGCGCAACAATATTGACTTTATGAAGCAATGCTAATCTTTGTTGATTATTGTGTAGGTTTTAAGATATGAGTGGTTGTATAAGTCAACTAATGAGAAAAAATGGACAAAAAATGTAAAATCAATAATATTTAAGTTTGACAAATTATTAATGAAAAAACATTATAGCCATAAACACTCTTATAACAATATAGAAAATAATAAAATTTATTTCAAATAAATCGGTTGACTACTTTCTGAGATCGTGCGTATCAAGGTTTAAAATGGTTTCGCTTTTATATAATAGTATAGATATGTTAATAATTATAAAATATATATTATAATAAATAAATAAACAAAAGAACACAGAAATAGATAAATAGTTACATGAATAAATAAATAAGTAGATAAATTAATAAAGGAACGCATAAATAACAAATGAAATTATTGAATCGAAACGAAGAAAATAAATAAATAAATAAGTTAATAAATAAATAAATAAATGAATAAATTTAATTAATTAGTAGTTACAAACAAAATAAATAAACGAAATAATGTAATAAAATTTTATACGTACATAGACCTTATCAAAGGATTTTCAGAAAAGTAACATTTTTCAATGAATTTTTCATTTAGGTTTTCAACTTTTTTTGTATATTTTTTAAGTTTTCTTATAAATTTTTACTTGTGATTTGCAGGTAGGTGCTATGTGTAAGGCAAGTTATGCATTCGTAAAAAATTGAACTCGAGATTTTGATCAAAGTTGACATTACGACAGTAGCGAACGGTACCTGCCATACATTTTTTTTTTTTTTTTTTGAAATCTTATAATTTTTTTTCTTAAGAACTTTTCGACAGATTTCTTTAAAACAATTCACATAATTTCATTTAGTTAAAGCTAAATAATGCTTGAAATAAATTCAGAAAAATGGTAATTAAGGGTACCCTTACTTAAACTACATATTTTGTTTCGTTCTTTTTTGTTTTTGATTTTCTCAAAATCAATACAACAATACAACCGATTTTGATAATTTTTCTTACGCTAAAGGTCATCAAAAGTTTGAATAGTATTGTTATTCAAATTTAAAAAAAATTTAAACTAAGATATTACTGATGGAACCTTCCATAGAACCATTTTTTTGAATTTTGAATTTTTAACTCGGATATCGGCATATCGGATTTTAATAAAATCTTTGAAAAATATTGTATTTCAAAACTTAAAACAAAAAAATTGGTTTGTACTTTTGAAAAAAAAAAAAAACATTTTTATTTTTGAAAATTCGATTTCTCAAAAAACAGTCAGTACTTTTTTTTGCAAATTTAGTTTTTATTCATACAATAATAAAAACTTTAAGTTGGCATACCAATATTTTTTCTTAAACTTTTTTTTTTTTTAATTTTGTATATAAAAGTTTATTTTTTAAGAAACCGCTGCAAACGACTGATAATTTTGGTTCTTGCATAAACTTATATTTGCTTAAGAAATCACATGACATTCTCTTTTTATCTCTGATTACTAAGAGTCTAAAAAATGAGTAGTTTGCGTATGACCAGTTTTCTCAAGTTCGTGCGACCCAGTTGTGCATTTTATTTTAATGTGTTGTTGTTCTACATGATTGTTATTGAATAAATTAATTTAAATAAATTTAGGGCCTTATTGTTGTACCACTCGCGAAGGTGTGCAGAATCCAGGAAAAACCCAGGAGTTTCAAATTGATACACTTATCTTTATCTATCTTAAAAGTCACATATGATAGCGTAGACGAATTATACGAAGCTATGTTGCATCTCGGCGTCTCTACCAAACTCGTCCGCTTGTGTTTGATGACGATGTAGTAATCTCGCTGCTCCGTTAATGTCGGTTAGAACACCACCGATCCCTTGAGAAAGGCTTGAGGCAAGACGACCCGTTATCATGTAACCTCTTTAATATCTTTCCTGAAGCAATTGTACCAACTCGCGAGTCAAAAACAGAGGTACATTTTTTCATAAGGGCGTTCAACGGTTCAACTACTTGATTTTGAAGATGATATGGACATCATTTGGAGAACCAAGCAACATATTACTGACGCGTTTGCAAGTATTGAATCGAAGGCGGCGAAAATGGGTTTGTCAAAAGATGGATATGTACAACAACGAGATTGTCAAGGACATTGTCTAACTGGGTTCCACTATTACCTCGCAAAATAACATCAGTGCAGAGATCAAACGAAGAATGACTCTCGCCAATCGCTGTTTTTTCTGGCTAAAAAGGTATTTGAGTAGTTAAGCCCTCTCAAAACACCAAGGAGGCCTTATATAAGACCTTTATCATCCAGGTCCTGGTAAAAAATGGACCCTGTCAAAAGCAGATGAGAATCTGCTTGTGTGCTTTGAAAGGAAAATTCACCGGTTCGGTTCAGTATGCATCAATTAAGAATGGAGGAGAAGAGTCAACAACGAGCTTTACGGGCTTTACAGGGAAGTGGACCTAGTCAAAAAACTGAAAAAACAGCGACTTGAATGGATGGGATACGTAGAGAGTATGGGCACTGACGCAATAGTCCGATGAGTCTTCGAATCTACCTTGATGGTCAGCGCAACATAGGAAGACTCGACCTTACGTGGCGCAAGCAAGTGGAGAACGACCTTAACCAACTTGGAATAAGCCGGCTGGAGGGGCTTGTTAGTTGAGGCCGTAGTCCATCCTCGACTGTAAGCACCATCTAAAGTACGTAAATAAAAACTTTAAAAGAAAAAAATTATCAAAACTCAAGATGTCATTTTTGGAAAATACGATTTTCGAAAATTATTTTTTAACACTTGTTCGGTAGTCACTCTTGTTTGATGAAATACAATGTTTTCTTTTTGACTTGTAAATACGAGTAGTATTAACAGATTGTGAATTACCAAGTTTCGAAAAAAATCATAATGTGGATTCCGAAATATTGAGTTAAAGAAAAAAATGATTTTTTTAAAAAAGATAGATTCGATTTTTGATTTGAAAATGTTTCCTGTTTTGAATACACAATATCTACTATTTAAAATTTTTTGTATCAAAACCAGTTTTACCGTTTTTGAAAAAATCAAAAACAAAAAATATTTTCGTGCGGGAGTTAGCATTACAAACAATTTTTGGAATTTTGTTCGTAACCATTTGCTAGGTTTTATTGAATGACACTTTTTGAATTTGTTTTTTTTTAAAGCAGTTTTTGAGAAAAAAATATTTCCGCTACTGTTGGTTTTAGTCTTAAATAAAATGCACGACTGGGTCGCACGAACTTGCTCCTTATGTAATAGACTAAGAATTTCAAAAATGAATTTTATTAGAGAAAAGCTGTTCATAAGCATGAAATTAATTTTTTAAATGCCTAAAACAACTTCTTTAGGAGTTGGAGGTAAAAAAAATATGCATCTTGATTCAAGCTAACATTAGCTTATGCAAGAACAAAAATTATAAGTTTCTTAAAAAATAAGCTTTTATATAAAAAAAATTTTAAAACATTTTTAAGAAAAAAATTTGGTACTCCAATTTAAAGTTTGTATTATTAAATTTACAAACAGTCTCACAAACTGTGTCATATCAAGAAAGATATGGCCTACTTACAACAACTCACGTTCTAACGATCTTATATGCAGACCCAGACGTGACATAGCCAGGATCACAGCAATATGCACCGGGCACTGGCTCATAGGTGAACATGCAAGAAAGCTGGGCATCCCCTACAACCCACACTGCTGTAGTTGTGGAGATCCACAAGAAAAAGAAACTGTGGTTCATTTTCTTTGCGATTGCCCCGCCTTAGAAAATTACAGGATGACTTCCTTTGGGAAAGCCTTCCTCGATGACCCCAGCGAACTTTCGGAGAAGAAAATCAAAGATCTGATTATCTTTCTGAATGCGACAAAATGGCTTTAGCAATGGTCCGCTAAAGTATATAATGCCATATTCTTCCATACTAAATCCTTATTAGGTCGACACGAGTAAATGGTATCAAAACGGCGCACCCCAGCGCTAATTGCGTCGCGGGCCCAGGGCTGGCGACTACCATCTCTACCTACCTACCCTAGCTACAATGTTTTTCAAACTATTTAGAAGCTCCTCTCCAAAAAATTTCATTAAGATCCGTTATGCCGATAATGAGAAATTCTAAATTTTAAAATATAGTTCTATGGTAGGTACAGTCAGTAATATCTTGTTTTCAAAATTTTCTTATTAAATTATAGACCCTAAAAATTAATCGAATGAAAAAAAGTAAAGCAAAATTCTCGGAACCGTTTTCGAGAAAAATACGATTTTCGAAAACCATTTTTAAGCATTTGTAGGGTACCGTTATTTTTATGTAAAATAGTTTTTTTTTTCTCATATCTTGTAGATTATTTTAGGAAACTTTTATTTATCAAGTTTTACAAAAATCGGGTTTTTCGAAATATTGAGTTTTCAAAAAAAAATTGAAATTTTTTTTTTAAATCCAAAAAAAAAATTTTTTTTTAATTTGAATACACAATAATATTGAAACTGTTGGGGAGCCTTAACATAAAAAGAATGATCGAAATCGGTGCTACCGTTTTCGAGAAAATCAAAAACCAAAAAAATTGTTTCATGGTGGTTCCAAAAATATCCATTTTTAACTTCCCATAGGGAGTTATTGTAATCGGTCCGATTTGTCAAATTGGAATTTTTGACATTTCTCGACGTTTCAAGGTCCCTAGAGGCTATATCAATCATTTTTAGAGAGATGTCTGTGTGTGTGTGTGTTTGTACGTACGTTCGTACGTTCGTACGTTCGTACGTTCGTACGTTCGTACGTTCGTACGTTCGTACGTTCGTACGTTCGTACGTTCGTACGTTCGTACGTTCGTACGTCCGTACGTTCTGGTACCATTTTTCGTCGTCGATATCTCAAGAACGAGTAAAGATATCGACTTCAAATAAATTTTGTTTAATAGATAATAACTTCGAAAGAGGCTGAAAGGGGGTTTATTATAATTCAGTGTGTAGTTTTTTCACTATAACGGTTTAAAAAAAAAGTAAAAATTTTGGTTAGTTTCAAATATCTCACGAAAAAATAATGCTATTGACTTCAAATAAAATTTAATGTACTCATTATAAGGTCATACAGATTAGGTATGAATTTGGAAAAAAATGAACATACCGTTATTTTTTTAAATAAAAAAAACTGAAAAAAAATATTTCATAACCCAGATATTCTAAGAACGGAAAATAATTTGAAACTCAAAATAATTTTATTTTACGAAAAATAATGTGTTTGACAACTGGTGAAAATTTCAAAAAAAATCAGTTTATAGTTTTTTTACAAAAAATAAAAAACTATATAAAATTCTATTGAAAATTTAAAAATTGTTTTTCGACTCAAATTTCTCGAGAACTAGTAGTGATATTGACTTCTAATTTAGTTTATTTTATACATAGTATAATTTTGTACAGTTTGTAAAATGTTGACAAATATTGAATTAATAGTTTTTTTTTAAATAAAAAAACTATTAAAAATTCTAGTGAAAACTAGATAAAATTGTATTTCAAGTCGAATTTCTTGGGAATGAACACCGATAGTGCCTTCTAAAGTATGTTGTTTTATACATCGATACCTTCCCGTAAGAATGTATACTAAGCGACATTTCTTAAATTGTTCAGGAAACGAAAAAAATGAAGAAAGTTCTAGTTGAATTATAGTGTGCTAAGAGACAATTTTGGTTAAGCTAACTGACATCTAACAAAATTTTTTGTTGCTCACGACAATGAGATTTTTATTAATGTCGCTTAGCACAATTTTTTTGGCGGATAATATAAATTTCAGGGGGCAACATTATTTTAATGAGAAAACATGGCAGTTGATAAATTTTTTTATTTTTACTCTAGTTTCCTTTTCATGCATAATAGGTTGGCGAAACCCAGGCCAAAACGTGGCCTATAACATATAGTATATTTCCTCATCAAAAAGTGTCGCTTAGTACATTCTTACGGGAAGGTATCGACATAATACAATTTGTAACAAATGGTTTATATTTGACATTATCTAGTTTTAGAGCGGATATATTTTGTAAGTACCCTTCCATCAATAACCAAACCATATCTTTTATATTTGAATATTTCGTTTTTAAATTTTTTTCAATTAAAATTTTTGGAACCGAAATAATAAAATATATATATATATATATATATATATAGTTTTTAGCAGAATGTATGTACTGTACATACGTATATGAATAAGGTTGTTCAGTTGTACCCAAGTCCCACATATTCAAATTCCATTAATAGCTATGGTAAAATTAAAGAAAACGTCACAATATGTTTTTATCTTTTTGGCCATGAAAAAGATGTAAAATTCTACTCAAGGTTTTCATAGGTGGAGGAACACAGATATATTAAAAAACACGGAAATCTATAATTCAGTATATAATACTCGTATGTACCTACCAACCTTCGTAATTATTACAAAAAATTTAACATTTTAAATAGAAAAGTTTAAAATTAGTTAAACACATTTTCTGTAAAAAAAAAAAAACATAAAATGAGCGACTAAGTATCCTCATCATCAACAAAACAAAGCAAATTTCCTAATATTATAGTATGCCACAAGCATCATCGATTTTTAAAACAGGAGTCATTGTATATCCAGTGCAGATCACAGCCTTTCAATCCGGAAAAACCGCAACAACAATTACACTATGAAACCATCTACTTCGATCTTCCATCTACTGCTCTATAATCGAAATATGTATACAAAATATCATACCAATTACCACAACAGATACAGTATAGATACAGCTAAAGTTTGTTTCGCTGAAAATTTGGTTATTTGAAAAAAACTAAATATAAAGTTTTCAAGACCACAAATGGGAAGTTATCAGTGTGGGTCGCACCCAGCCTCTTTTTTGGAAATTTTTTTAACCATTACCTAGGTTTAACTAACTGAAATTTTTTGAATTTTTTTTTTAATCTGTGGGACAGTTTTTGAGAAAAAAAATATTTATAAAATTTCGAAAAAAAAATTCGTATGGCAGGTACCGTTATTTTTGGTCTTAAAAAAAAAAAACAAGGAAAATAACACCCGTGCGAAAAAATTAAAACGCATATCTACCCAGTTTTAGAGAAAATCGACCGAGCCCCTTGAGATATAGTCAAACAGACAGAAAAAATTACGAAACCCACTTTGTTCGTCTCCCCAACCATCCTAATGCCAATTCTGATCTAAATATCGAGTTAGATTTTTCTTACGAATGCATTACTTGGTACTATGTGTACCTATATATCGCAATTAAAAATGGTTGGTGGTGCCGAATTTCTTCACAGGGTGAGCCTAGTAAATTACAAATATGCTATTAATGTTCTATATCCGTGTCGACATAGTGTTTTTGTATTAAAAATGCTACCAAAATGTTACGTTTGTGAATTTAAACAGACTTTTAACTATGAATGCAGGCTCTACATACATTTTAAATCAAATAAAAATGTCTACTGACCTTAAGTCACAATATTCTTCTTAATTTTACAAATTATCAGTTTGATATACTTTTGCTACAAATGTCTGTGTTCACTCCTACCATTATTGCTTTATGAAAAATACTGAATATCTACTACTGATAATTGAAAAAAAGTTAATGCCTCTAACATCGAATCAGCAATGCAATTCAAAAACTGGGTTTTTAACTTATGCTTTCAAAAAATTACTTCTGAAAAAGTGCCTCTGACTATTTAGTAAGTAATGACACACAAGTTAAGTGATTTTTAAAAATCTATCTATTTTTAATTTAAAGTCATAATTATATGCTTTTTATTCGGGACTAGTTTATGTGCAATCGCGATTATATCAAACATAGCACCTACGAGCTATTGCCCCGAACTATTAAAACCTGCTAGTTGTAATTTCCAAAAATAAAAACCAATTAAAGTATATTCAGGCAGCAGCTTCTCAAAAAGGATTTTGATATTCTCCTACGGTATACAAAGTTATTCTTATAACCTTATCGGCTATCCTTTAAAATATTTTATACGACTAGAAAATTGCAGACGAATTCTGTATATGTATTTTATGTGTGTATAAAACGAATATGGATCAATATTTTTAAATTATTATTTTATATGTATTTCCCCTTAGAAAACCGAAGACGTCATTTACTGGCGCGTGTTCCAACTTTTTGTTATTTAATATTGAATCAGTCGTCTCTACGGCCAGTATTTCTTAATTTCAACTGTGAAAATTATTTGTAATTTATGGCTTAACATGTTGGCTGACTAAGTCCTTTTTATTTTTTTTTCTGGCGTAGCCACTTGTACCTTATATACTGATTTCTAAATATTCAATGCGTATGTGTATTGGAAGATTTGTATATTTGTTGGCCTTGATCTGTTAGTGAAATGATTGTCTTCCAGACAATACGACTCCGATTTCGAAATTCATAAAGGAAATTGTCGCCGACAAAAGCTAAAATTACTTTTCCTCTCAGAGCTTCCTTCGTTTTGGGAGTGATATTTCTCATCTTTATAGGGTTGTCTGGTTAGGTGGGTACTAAAATGTCAAATGGAACATTGGCAGACTACAACTCTTAATCTCTTAATAAAATGTTTTGTACTAAATATTTACATAGTTCAGATTACGTCATTATTTGAGAAATTAATAAGAATAAACACAAACCAATATAGTTTTGATGACTCAAAGGTAAATTCTTTTTTGAATGCGTAAAAGTTTGATATCTCGTCGATGAGACTAGTTTTTTTTCATTTTGGTGTGTGTTGTAATATAACTTAATGTATGTATTTAAATGCAATTTTAAATTTTACAAAGAACAAATGTGTACACAACATTAGTTTTTTATTAATTATAGTATCAATAAAAAAAAATCTTAAAAGTTATTGTAGGTTATTAAAGAATCTTTCAACAAGATATTTCATATAGAATTTCACGCAATTTTGTAGGTGCCAATATTATTCTATCATTTTGATCGCTTTTTATTAGTTAAACCTGGTTAGTTTTAATGTAGAGATTGATAAATCTCGCAAAATGTGTTTAAATAATGAAAACTATCTAGGACTGAATCGCCTTGTTATTGCTCTTATGTTTGTATAAGTACTTTTGAATTTAAGACTGTATATAACGAGAAAAATGTTTAGATACACAAATGCAAAAAATTAAATTATAACCTCATTTCTGAAATAAATATGAACTTATACAAACAAAATTTTAAAAACCTTTTTATCAATAAATTATTTTATTATATACGAAATTTCTTTAAAAATGTGCTAAAACAAATTTGAAATGTCAATTTTAGGTACTTAGTAGTAAAGATTGAGGAACAAATTTAAATAAAATGCACGACTGGGTCGCACGAACTTGCTCCTATGTAATAGACTAGGAATTTTAAGAACGAATGTTATTAGAGAAAACTGGTCATAAGGATAAAATTAATTTTTTAAATTCTTTAAGTAGTAAGAGACAAAAACAAAATGCTATGCAAATATGAATTTATGCAAGAATAAAAATTATAAGTCGTTGTAGTGGTTTCTTAAAAAAAAAGCTTTTATATAAAAAATTTTTAAAAGATTTTTAAGAAAAAAATTTGGTACGACAACTTTAAGTTTTTATTATTGTTCGAATAAGAGTTGAACTTCCAAGAAAAATATTGAGCCGTTCTTGAGATATCGAATTCTCCAAGAAAAAAAATGTTGTTTTTTTTTAGGTTTTAAAATGCAATGATTTTTAGACTTTTTAGAAGCATATCTACAAAAAAATTTCATTCAAATCCGATATTTCGATAAAAAGTAATTCAAAATTTTAAAAAATTGTTCTATGGTAGCTACAAGCTGTAATATCTTAATTTCAATTTTTACTTGCGACTTATAGGTACTATAAGGCAAGTTATGCATTCGGAAAAAAAATCGAACTCGAGATTTTGATCAAAGTTGACATTACGATGATAGCGAAGACCAAAAAAGTAGGTCTCGCAATTCTGTCTGTCTGTCTGTCTGGCTGTCTGTCTGTCGGTTCGACTACAGCCTAAACGGCTCGGCCGATTTTCTTCAAACTTGGTAGATATGGGTTTTAATTTCCCCCCCGGACGTTTTTCCTGTTTTTTTTTTTAAGACCAAAAATAACGGTAACGCTCCTCCAAAGTTTGAATATTTCTACATATTCAAATTTTCAATTTTTTATTTTTTGGATTTTTTAAAAAAAATTCAAATTTTTTTTTTGGAAACTCAGTATTTCGAAAACCCCATGCTCGATTTTTTTCAAGCTTGGCAAATAAAAGTTTCTTAATATAATCTACAAGATTTGAGAAAAAACATTTTGTTTTATGTAAAACTAAGGGTACCTTCCATACAAATTTTGAAAAATTGTTTTCGAAAATGGTATATTTCTCGAAAACGGTTCCGAGAATTTTGGAAAATTTTTTTCTTTTGATTAATCTTTACGATCTATAATTTAATAAAAAAAAATTTTAAATCTAGATATTACTGACTGTACTTACCATAGAACGATTTTTTCGAATTTTGAATTTCTCATTATCGACATAACGAATTTTAATGAAATTTTTTATAAAAAAGCTCTTAAAAAGTTTAAAAAACATTATTTGCATAGCATTCTGTTTTTATTTCTTACTACTAAAAGAATTTAAAAAATTCATTTTATCCTTATGAACAGTTTTCTCTAATAACATTCCTTTTTAAAATTCCTAGTCTATTACATAGGAGCAAGTTCGTGCGACGCAGTCGTGCATTTTATTTTTTATTAAATTAAAGATCGTTAAAATAAATTGAAACAAAAAAATTTTATCAAAATTCTACGCGACGTTTTCGAGAAAAATACGACTTTTGAAACTCATTTTTTAACATTTGTATGGTGGGTACCTTTATTTTTAGGTAAAATAAAACTTTTTTTCATACATCTTGTGATTATATTGAGTTTGAAAAAAATCTAGTAAAAGGTTTTCGAAACATTGAGTTTTGAAAAAAAAAATTTCAAGTTTTTTTTAAAAATCCAAACAAAATTTTTGTGAAAATTTGAAAACGCAATTCTATTCAAGTTTTTGGGGAGCTATAACAAAAAAAAATTATCAAAATCGGTCATACCGTTTTTCAGAAAATCAAAATAAAAAAAACGGTTCCATGGGGGGTACCCTCAATAACCATTTTTCGGAAAATTGTTTTCAACCACTTCGTTAACTAAATAAATAAAATTTTTGTATCTTTTTTTTAATCTGTCGGACAGTTCTTGAGAAAAAAAAAAATATTAACAAAATTTCGAAAAAAATCGTATGGCAGGTACCGTTATTTTTGGTCTTAAAAAAAACGAAAAAAAACTTGTGGGGGAAAAAATTAAAAATGATATCTACCAAGTTTGAAGAAAATTGGCAGAGCCGTTTAGGCTGTAGTCGAACCGACAGACAGACAGAATTGCGAGACCCACTTTTTTAGTCTTCGCTATCATCGTAATGTCAACTTTGATCAAAATCTCGAGTTCGATTTTTTTACCAATGCATAACTTGCCTTATAGTTCCTATAAGTCGCAAGTAAAAATCAATGTTTAACTCGTTTTCTGTGAAGATATTGAATTTTCAAAAATACAAAAAAAATTTTTTTCAGAAATCCAAATAATTTTTTTTTAAATTCATATATATTAAATTATTTTAAATTTGAAGAAGCTAGTTCATATATTTTTTTTATCAAAATCTGTAGAGCCATTTATGGGAGGAAAATCAAGAAACCGTAGTATTTTTTGTAATTTTTTTCTATCAAAACCCGTAGAGTCGTTCTTAGATACATATATAAGGGTTTTCAGTACGGCTGTATGGAACGTTCAGTTGATATTTGAGCTTAAATATATTTCATTTTTTCCTCTAGGTAATCATCAAAAACCCTTAAGTACCAAGTTTGACGAATATAACTCAGCGGCTTAGATTGCAGCTCAATTGCCGTACCCACTTTTTTTTGGGTTCTCTGTCATCGTAATGTCAAGTTTGATCAAAATATCAATTTTCAATTTTTTTCCAAAAGCAAAACTCGCTCCACTCGTATCTACGAGTAATATCGCAATTAAAGACGCTGAAAATATCGCAGGAAAGTTTCGTAAAAAAAACAAATCTAATCCGTAATCCACAAAGATTAAAAGCTTAGTGCAATGTTGGGCTTGTTGCGGTATAATTAGACTAAATGACTTCCAAAGTAAGTTTCAGTGAATGGATTGCGTTATCGAGCAATAATAAATGTATCAGTTTAAGGAATACACCAGAGCTGTTGTTTGTAAAGAAGCGCCACCAAAACGAAACATCGAAAAATGTATGCAAAGATCCATCAAAATAATCCGCTTTGTAGGCGAATTCCAAAGAATTGTATTTAAGATATAAATATAAATATCACGATCTTACAAAAAAATGCGATTTTAAAAGACTTAATATCAGACGTCTTGTTGAATTAAACGATCATTGTAAATTAGCTACATAATAACTTTAAATTAAAATTTTTTTTAAGACCAGAAATAACGGTACCTGCCATACGATTTTTTAAGAAATCTTATAAATATTTTTTTTTTTTCAAAAACTGTTCCACTGATTTAAAAAAAAATTAAAAAATCGTATTTTTTTTGAAAACGGCAACTAGAATTTTGACACAAGTTTTTTTTCTTTCGGTTAAATTTTAAGATCTATATTTTAATGAAAAAATTTTGAAATTAAGATATTACTGACTGTAGAGTGTATATACCATGAAACAATTTTTTTCAAATTTCGAATTCTTATTATTGGCATAACGGATTTTAACGAAATTCTTTTGATTGGCTTCTAAAAAGTTTGAAAATAATTGCATGTCAAATCTTAGTTTTTAAGAATTTTGTGTATAAAAGTTTATTTATTTAAGAAACCACTAGCCTTTAAAGCTAGTAAATGGTGCTCTTATTAGTAATAATATTGTTACCAAGCTTCCACCAATATCTTTTTAGGCTAGAGTGATGCCTGCTCTTATATGCAAGCCACACTATGGCCCCCTATTGTTATAACCTGAACAAAGTGACTTACAACCCTCAACAATTACTATGTGTAATGTGTGTGTTGTCGGCATGAATGGAAGGGAAATATAATTTTTTGCCAAGTCCGAACCAGTGGTACCAGTTTACTTCAATTGAAGTAGATCTACTTCTTTTTTTCAAAATATTTTAAAATCTACTTCCTACTTCGCATACTCAGCAAAATACTGAAATCTGCTTCATTTTAAAAATGTCTGTTTCAACCTACTTTAATTTTACAAAATAAAGCCCAAATCTACTTCTTTTTCTCTATTTCACTCTAAGTAGTAGTACTCGTATGTAGCCCCATAATTACCATAAAATAAAAGAACGTCAATACAGTGCAAATACACGAATGATTAAGTGTATACGAAATTTCTTTAAAATTAAAAGAAACGTAGTGACAATTTTAAATATTTAATAATATTCATTTAAGGGAAACAAATTTTGTAAGAATTATTTTTCCTAAAAGCAAGTAAAAAGGCACTACTTCGTTTTTTCTCAATTTACTTAACTTTTTTCTTCAAATCTACTTCGATTTTTTTTTTCCGGAAGTGGTAACGCTGGTCCGAACGACTATGATGAGAACTTTTCATAACAGAGAAACTTTTGCATTTGCTTGGAAACGAGCTCAGACAGTTCAACGCGCAAATTCAGATGACTTACATAAAACTTTAAAAAGTTTTCAAATTCAAATCTTGCGATTTGTTTTTAAAGCAAAAACAAAATTCTTTTTACGGTATTTATCTACTTGAGACAAATTTTAACGTTTATATTGGTAAGAATGTATTTTTAAAAGGGTTTTTGTTTTTTGAAAAGATGGTATTTTATTAAGACTTTTTTTAGCAATTTTTTTAATAAGGAATTATGACAGGAGAGTTCTAGGAATCCAGTTTTGTATATTTATTTGTACAAAATTAGTAGCATAAATTAACTGAAAATTATGGAACGGAAGTAATGTCAATGTGTTATGAAAGAATAGTATACAACATTATTAAATTTTTCTCTGATCATACATTTAATAGAACTCTCTAATTGACCTTAAAATTAGTTCTTCTATTCCGTAGTTCGTTCTGTCTTCAATTAAAAAGGAGGGGGCCTTTCTATCAATGTCTTCATTGGAACGTATATATATGTATATTTTGGGGAGGATAACTCAGGGCATCTCATGTGGTATCGAATAATATCCGGCATAAAAAAAAATGTTGAAAGATTCGGTCTTACCAGAAAAGTTACTAAGGAAACATGAACCCTAACATCGAGTTAACTTTAGCAACAATAGTATCAATATGAAGGGAGAAAGAAAATTTTGAGTCAAAAATATCCTCTGAATCTTTCACTTTTGATGTTCTTTGAAGAGGCTTGATGGATTACAGAGATTACGTAAACTCATAAGGTAGGAAAGTTTTTACAGAGAAAAATTACGAATAATTTCTTAATATTTAGAATTATGCAGTTTAAATTATACAAGTAAGAAAATTATCTAGATTTTTTTTTTAAGTTTAAAACAATCTTCAGCACAGCACATGTTGTCTTTAAAAATTAATTTGAGATCATCGGTATATCTGAGGCATTCGACAATTGACAATGTCATCAATGAATATGATGAGAAATAGTGGTACAAGATGGCTACCCTGAGGAACACCTGACGTACATGTAATTGACCATGAAGAATGGTTCTGATTTTTTTCTTTTTGAACCCTGCTAATATGTTCTATTGAATGATTTACGTTATCAAGTACAGCAGGGGCAATGTTGCTAACTGGTTATGAAGAGATAGCAGCAAAAGGAGCTCTGAGTACATTTGCCTTGTCTGAAGAGCGGGTTATCGTTGCAAATGAGCGATATAATCGAAAGTTGAAATTTTTACCTTCCGGACAAATAACCAGACATTTCTACTGTCTCTGGAACATTTCAGAATTTGTTGCCTTAAATTCTGGTATAACAATCTGTATAATAATGTTGCAATGGTTTTTAAATTGTTTGTGCTTTTTTTCGATTTTCTTCAGTTGGGTTGGCTTTTGTTAGAGCGGAAACTTGCTTCTCTCAAACTGATCGAAAGAAAATTTGTCTTTAGATTTTATATTCTTAATTTTGTTTGGAATAAAAGGGCACTGGTATCAAACGTCACTACCGAGGAAACGTAGTGACCAGTTAAAGATTTAAAAAACAAGGTTATTAAGACTGTCCAAGTTGGCTTTCTTGTATTGGCAAACGTTCCTAGTATGGGATGTTCACTTTAACCGGAGGGATGGAAGACGAGAGTTGGATTATATAAAAATTGGATTATATTACACGAAGGTCTGAAGTGTTGAATGGAGAGGTTACATTCATTGTGAGAAGTAAGAAACAAGAGTTTTGTCCAGCAGCATCTGATATTCAAGTTGCATCTATGCAAAAACCTTCACAGATCTTCCTTGGAGTTTTGCCTGTCCTCCCCGATCGGTTTTACCTTGTCGTGGTGGAGAGGCTTATGTCTTTTTCTCAGGCAATCCACTGAGGATTAAGGCAACTAAGAAAACCCATATGTGACCAGAAAAGCCACGGCCAAATATGAAGAAAAGCAATTGATAGGTTAGGTTAAGTTGTTGGGCTGAAAATTGATATTGCTATCAGTTAGATCAATGTAGATCCATTGTGTTACCCGTAAGTATAATCACTCTTTCCTGATAAAACATGTGTATTCTATTAATCAGTCAAGCCATTTTCAGGCATTGACGAAGTTCAATATGTGTATTCCTGAAATATTAGAAATATCTTCTAGATTGTCAAAGAAGTAGCTTCCAAGCCATTTCCTTCTCTGGTGGCATAGTGACGGGCAGTGACAGAGAAAGTGTGATGTGTCTTCATGTACCTCTTCATCACCACATCCTCTGCATAGGTCATCTGTACTTAGTTTCATTTTAAATTTATGGTATTTCAATAAATTATGTCCGGTGATTATGCTCGTTAGAGAGCGAAGGGACTTCTTACTAAGTTGCATAATTTTGTCAGTCCTCTGCTTGTTAAAGCAGGGCCATATTTTCCTAGTAGTATCACAGGTGTCAAGAAGACTCCACCTTTCATTGGATTTCCTTAGGATTATATCTGAGATTTTCTGTTTCATGTTGCAGAGTGGGATGCTTACCATCTCTGCTTGACTAGCGTCGAGCGCTGATCCCTGTCTTGTCAACTCATCGGCATTTTCATTACCTGGTATGCCGCTGTGTCCCGGTACCCAGCAGAGTCTAATATTGTGCTGCGTGCCAAGAACCGTAAGCTCTTCGCGGAAGCAGTAGACAAGGTTCGATTTTATCACAGTGGCAGAAATCTCTTTTATTGCCGCTTGGCTGTCAATGTAAAAGGTGATATCAGCCCGTGGTATCGCCATCATTGATACCTGTCTAGCAGCTGTTGTCACTGCCAGGACCTCCGCTCGGAAGACACTGCTATGATCTGGGAGCCTAAGTGAGTTGTTTAGCTCAAGAGGTTCTGAGAAAAAGCCTGCACCAACACCTGTGTCCATTTTGGAGCCATCAGTATAGATTGCTATTTCTGATTCACTGGTGTAGGGTTGGTTGTTCAGCCCTTCTTCTCTGCTTGGAAAGGCAGTTTGGAATGTTTTATAAAAGTCAAGCTCGGGTGTTGTATAATCTGTAATGATGCTATAACCTAAGTATTTCTGAAGGATTTGAGCATGTCCTATTGCGCTGTTTTTCCAGGTATTATAGTCTGGCTTAGCCTTAAGGCCTGCAGATTCTTGAACGAAAAGGTCTAGGGGTTTCAGGTTGAGTATCGCCTCCAACCCTACAGTTGGTGTGGATCTCATGGCACCTAAAAAAAATTGATAGGGCGGCATTCTCTTTTGCTATGATGTATTGGCCTAGCAATCTATGGAATTGATTAATATTATGGTAAAGTAATATTGCTTAGGATTATCGTTCCTAATTTGCTGTAAGCGAATAAAGACTAATCGAAAAATTTAGGATACTAGTTGTAGCTCAAGCTGTATGCATAAGAAACTTAGTGCTATATCTCAGGAATCTGAGTAACGGATCGCTGGTACTATTTTTATAAAAATCTTGGGGGAGTCATAAAGGGAAATCAATGTCAAGACATAAAGAAAAGCAATTGAGACGCGTTCTCTTTTGCTCGATGTCTTGGTTTAATCAATCTGGATAACTCATGGTCCTTCCCAATGCTAAAAGGTTGCTTAGGACTATCGTTCCTAGTTCGTTGTATGGCGAAAAAGACTCATCCAGAATATTGGTGCAGATTGTGGTTGGCTTCGGTCAGCTATGGTCTGAACCACGGAGTTTCTACTCTATAAAACTTACTTAGAATAAGCAAAATAATCCGAATTGGATACCTCGGGAATAATGAGATTGAAGAAATTGTTCTGCCAATTAGAGCCCCCAGGGTGTAAAAACCTTGGTCTTACTATTAATTGGGTAAGCCCTCTGTAAAAAGAGCACGAGATGGCTGTGGTTATACCAACCAAGTCACGCGGTTGGCTATTGTTACCAGCAATAGTTAGAAAAACTCGGACCAAGAAAGGTCCTGCCTACACAGTGCAAATTTGGAACAATATGGAGGCTGGATTGAATTCTGAGGCAGAACGTACGATATATTGATTGGTAGTAATATCGAGTTGGTTTATCGGGGAATCAAGATCTGGTCCCTGCTGGAAAGGAGTTGCAACCTTTCTTCCAAGATAAAATGCAACTGGGACTATGTCCTGGGGCTTTGTTCGATAGCCGTTCATTGAACCCGATAGTGCTTGATAGGCCAAGTAGTGAGATTAAGACTTAGTTGACAGGTACTCACTATAAAACCTATATTTCAGTTCTGTCCTAAAAGTGGAACCAAATTGAATTGTGTATATCGCCCGTAATAACACTTGCAGTGTGAGGGTAATAGGAAACAATTCCTAACATGGAATCAGAGAGTCAAGACTTGGACACCTATAAATTAAACATATGGATAATAAATTTGAACCACATAACGCTAAAGTTGGTTTTAGAACAATATTCGTATTGAGGAAAGAAAGATTAGAGACATCAAATTATAACCAGGGAAGCAAACCGTTTCACTTAGTACCAAAAAAACTCGCTTGAATTAAACATAATGGAAGTACACATCAAATAAATTTTGTCTTAAGGTAAACTGTGAAGTGTAAGTCCAATATATTAACATTGATAATATAATCTGTTCTAGATGCTTTGACTGAAGAACACCTTGTGTTGATGTTACTTATAGTTCATGGTAGAAGAAAGTAGTCTTACTCCTTCGACTATTGACGTCTTCCAATCAACGTTACCGCTAGATTTTGTCTATGGGCATGGAAATATGCGGATATGTACCTATATTCACTTCAATTTTGAATTTTCCGAAATCGATCTTTATCAAGCTCAATTCAAATGCTCTGCAATATACGTACACTTACTTATAAAGTTCTATTCATGATAAATGGATTGGAATAGATATGGATGGATGGATTTGGTAAGATAAATATAGATAGTAAAAAATACGAATTACATAACATTTATTTGAACTTCATTCAATTAAAGTATATAAGCTGGTCTTAGCTGAGACATTTGTGTCTATAGCCACATCAGAGTAGGTACTCGTACTTTATTAAATAGAAGTAAAAAAAATGCCGTGCTGCAGGTAAGGCCTTTTAACTTCTTCAATTTGATTTCAATAAGACATTTTTTTAAATAAGTATTCATTTAAAAGTCATCAATTATAAAGTGTGGTATTTAAGTTTTGTCCCTTGACGTCCTTAACACAATCAAAACGAAAAATATTGCTAGCTGAAAGCAAAAACAAAACTCATCATATGATTTGACTACCCACATGAGCTACATCATCACATTTACCAAAAAAAAAACAACAACAACAACAATTAAGCATCAACTCTCTCTCTCTCTCTCTTTCTCTCGCTCTTTCTATTTTTATACACCAACATAATCGAAAATAGCTTTCATTTTCCTTGTTGGATCACATCTCTGTGCACTAGTTAAACACTTCACTACACATCGTTCCACTAACCCCAAGCCCTTAGCCCCCAACCACAGTTCCCATCGCCATCATCCGATGCAATCAGTTTCCAAACAACAAAACAGAGCAAAATAACACAAAAGGATACAATGGAAGGATACCTACCATAGTGTGTGATTATTTGCAAACAAAGTACAATTATCTATCTTGAAAAGCTGCTGCCACTGCATTACAAAGCCGGGTGATTGTGCTTAGGACACCAACACATCCTCAGCTCGCAGCTCTTGTCCATATGTGTGAAGGTATGTGTGGGAAAATCTCCCACAAATACATGCACATCGTATCCTCAAGACCGATATAATAAGTTCAAAGAAAGAAGGCGCCTCACGAAAGCTTCTTTAAGTTCAACAATGTGTAGTTTTTTTTTTCTGTTTGCCTTACGTTTGTGTGTGTTGTCCTACAAAATATATAGGGCTGTATGTTGTAAGCCCAGGTCTGGAATACATATCAATACCAATACTACTTGATAATATTTTCGTTATAGCTATATTCTATGTGTACACATACGAGTGTTCTCAGCATATCTACATCGGGTCTATGATCCATATATGATGAAGATACCGTCAGAAGATGCCTGACAAAAGTAACGCATATATGTAGGTACCTACTTCTATAATTAGGACCGTTTTGATACAGCAGAGTTCTGCCTGGAGTGTCTACCTATAGCCGAAGAAACAACCATGCAGTTTTCAAAAACAAAGAACTCAAGTTTGGATCCTTTGGATTGTGGGATTGTTATGAGTGTTGTACACAGACTTGCCATTTCACGGGCTATGTTGTATTATCTTTTTTCATAGTAAACATTTTGATTCAGAAACTCAATGTTGGTAATTTTCTTTACAGTTGATGAATGGCAATGTATAATTCCTTCGACTCTGTTAATGATAGTTTACTAGAGATATCTTGTAGAACAACGATATAGAAAAAGAAGTTCACAGAATTATTGAAGACATAACATAATTTGAAGGTTTTAACGCAGATCAGCAAAATTAACCAATTTTTTATGTTGCCGGAACCTGACTACTTTTATGATATAACAAATGTTTCAGATGTCCTTAGTTAAAGATATTCTTACCTAGGTTAGGTTAGGTTAAGGTGGCTGCTGAGCGGAAAAGGCCAACACACTTAGAACAATGTTTGGTCCGTTGTGATACCACAGGATTTCAAAAATCACCCTTACTCGTTAAACCAATTTGAGCTACCAATGAAGCGTTTGAGACAGTGAATGTTAGAATTATTTAGATCACTAGGATCGTTATAGTAGTAATCTCCCAAGTGGAGTCTACGTCTTTGTGCTAGGGCAGGACAAGAACATAGAAGGTGAGGAACTTCTGCAAAAATCATTTGCAGGAATTCAAGACGGAAAGCATGTCTTCCTATTAGGCAGTGTCCAGTAAGGACACCTATAAAGGAGCTAATATGCAATCTACCAATAGAAATTACTTGTTTTGAGCGTTAAGTATCAAACAATGGCCAAATTAGTTTAGTAGACCGGCAAGTTGGGGTGCTGGGCCATTTTTAGTTCGCTTTCTTTATGGTATCATGCTTTATCATAAGTTTACAAGTAGCTAGGGGTATACCGATGTTAGATTTGCTATCCAACTAAGATAAGATTGTTCCTTTTTTCGCAAGTTCGTCGGCATTACAATTTCCTGGAATGTCTCTATGCCCCGGCACCCGTATAAGGTGAATTAGAATTTTAAACTATTTTGACATCTCCACCAGAGATGATCGGCAATTTTGGGCTGTTAGTGAGTTAATAGAGACAGAGTCCAGCGACTGTCTGAGAAAATACGTATATCGGTAGTCGATATAACGTTTTCTTTGAGCCAAGAGAAGACTTGTCTTATTGCTAGAAGCTCTACCTGAAACACGCTACAGTAATGGGGAAGACGAAAAGATAGACAAAGATTTAATCTTTCCGAGTATACGCCTCAACCGACCCCGGCATAGGTTTTACATCCATCTATGTAGAAATGAATCGCAACAACAGTGACTCATTTTCCCAGGTAGACCTGGAAGGGATGGATACTTGAAAGTTTTTATTAAATTTTGGAAAGTATTCTTACCTAATGTTAGGCTATTCTACGAATGGCAAGTCCATTTGGAATTTTCCCAATATTCAAATTACTATTGTAAAAATTCATATACATAAAAGGATTTTTTCAATATGATAATATGACAAAAATATAATTCAGGATATTCTTCCAACTTTTGCAAAGCTCAATTGGAAACGGTTTGACGCTTCAAGTGACCAATAAGTTTCAGTTTTTGCATTAATCTTAACTTTAAAATTTTTTCAGATCAGTGCAGAATGCTAGAACTGATCGCTTAAGCTTAAAGACGGATTGGTAGTACAATTTTTACTTCTAGAAATTTTTAAATCCTTCAACTTTATTTCTATTTCTATATTTGGTATCAGTGCTGATACTTTCAAATTCCAATCCACCCTTTGTGCATCAAGAAGTTTAAGTACCTGTAGAGGAATTAAAAGTTAGGAAAGCGGCTAGTTCGGATAGGATAGCTTCTGAACTATTAAAATATGGTACTATTGGCATAAGCAAAATGTTCTCTTCCTTACGGAGAAACATTTTCGAATGTGAGGTTACATTTCCTAAATTTAAGGAAGCACTTATTTCTAATGCCTAAAAAAAGAGTTGTACTGTAGACCCCGCCGCACCGCCTACACAGAAATTTTGTTTCTAAATGCATCGTATAAAATTTGTACAGTATGGCAACAAAGTCGTCTTAAAGTTTTGATAGCGTTCAATAACCTAATGAGGGAATTCCAGTCGAGTTTCAAAACCGGATACTATTCTATCCATCAGGTTTTTCTTCTAGCAAGTATTGCATTCGATACGAAAGACCGAAGTGCATTATTACAGAAGCTTTACCCTAGGTGGACATTGGACATGTCTTACAGACTTGGGCAATCAATAAGCAACGTTTATCAAGACACAAAAGCAGAAGTGAGAGTAATTTCAAACCAAGGCAGAAGTAAGTCAGGTTTTAAGGTGTTTTTTTTTAACAATGAACGTACACTAAGGTGATTTTGACTTTGTACCTTTAAAATGTTAAACAAAGTGCGGGCTGCACCATAAAAGGAAAGCATTTAAGAGGTTAAAGAAATCTAGTCTTGGTGTCTTTCTAGAAGATTGGAAAATATCTTCAATAAGTCGTATTTACATATACATATATAAGTGGTTGGAAATAAGAATGCATGTCGATGTTTTTTTTTTTGATAAAGTCTATCATAGCCCCCTTATAAGAAAATAGAGTTCAAATTCAAATGCTTGGAATTATATTTGTCAAATCGAAAACCGTTTGTTAAATTTGAAGATGATTTTGTTACTGAAGTTTTATCGCAGGTTACCTTGGAACTTTGTTCCATTCAATCTTTTCATAAAAGATATATAGCAACTTGCAAGGTTTCTAATGTTCGCAGACGACTAGATGACATATGTATTGCGCCAAACCAAATATTAAAAATTGCTTCAAAATGGGGTCTTTTTCAATAATGAAGATTTACCTCCATATTACATACCCATATGAATATCACGTTAGTATACACTTAGATACAAATTCCAAGGTACTGAGTAGGTCCCTATTAAACGTCTGTTTTCATGCAAGAAAACTATCTTGCGACACTTATTTTCAGTAGCGTACTTCTTCTTTTCTTAAAGCATAAAATACTTCTTTTAGTATTTGGCCCTAAGAACAGGATGACATGGGATTTCTTTAACCAATAATAATTTAAGCAAGAACAAAAATTTTAAATCGTTAAAACAAAAGCGTATACAAGAAATTTTTGAGAAATAAAATGCACAACTGCGTGGCACGAACTTGCTCTTACGAGTATGTAAACGACACAAAATTTGAAAAACCAATGTTATTAAAGAAAAACTGTTCATAAAATCCATTTTTTAAATGGCTATATCAACTCCTTCAGTAGTTGGAGCTAAAAACATAATACCATGTGATTCAAGCAAATATTAGTTTATGCAGGAACAAAAATTATAAGTGGTTTTAGTGGTCTCTTAAGAAAATAATCTTTTGTATACAATTTTTTTTAAATATTTTTAAAAAACAAATTTGGTACGCCAGCTTAAAGTTTTTATTATTATACGAATAAAAATTAAATTTCAAAAAAAAAATACTGACACGATTTTTCAGATATAAAATTTTCCAAAAAAAAATGTATTTTTTTTTTTAATTCAAAAAATATTTTTCGGAAATTTTTTTCCAAACGGTACCTAGCTTTACCTGAATGAAATTTCAAAATGCAAAATGCGAAACAGAAGAAAATTAATCGAAAACCTAGAAGCCGAGTAGAGTATGTGGTTTTCGAAATATTCAAAAAAAATTAATTTTTTTTAAATCAAAAAAAAAAAAAATGTTTGAAAATTGAAATAAAGAATACTGTAAGCACTATCAATAAGAGATTTACTATTTTTGAGAAAATCGAAAACAAACCAAACAACAAATTTTTTACAATTAGTTTGGTTATGAAATGATATTTTTTTTTCAATTTTCCTTTAAATCCATCTGCGAAAAAGTTTTTGAGAAAAAAATATTTGGTAAAATTTCGAAGAAAATTATTTATTTATTGGTTGGTCTTTTGAAAAAAAAAACATTCGGGAAATGACATGAAAAAAATGCTTTCTACCAAATTTTGAAGAAAATTACTTGCCATATAAGGGAAAAAATATTAGTAGGTACTGCTCGTTTTTCATTTTTCTTAAATACACGAGCACATAACAGAAACTTTTAAAATTTTAAAAATGGTTTAATGAATTAAATTGGAATGAATTTTTTAAATGTACTTTAGTAAACATTTTACTGAAAGATATTTTTGATAATTTTTTTTGATATTTTATTGAAAAATATATATTTTTTTGATATTGTTTTTGAAAATCTGTTGAAGAATGTTTAGTTTTGTTAATTGATAAAAATAAAATTTAAGACACGTTTCATTATTTTCAGTCTTAACCAAAAAAAAAAGAAATAAGAAAAACCCTATATATAAATTTTAAAAATAAATCGACCGGGCAGACAGACATAATTTTATAATGCACTTTTTTCGTCCTTTCCATCATACTACTGTAAAATTTGAACACAATTTCGAGTTCTTTTTATTTACCAATGCATAGCTTGCCATATATTAACGACATAAATGTATAAGTACATATGTACACATAACGAAAATAAGAATTTAAAAATGCATGAAAGTCGTTTAAAGATTTAACTGTTTTAATTGTTTTTGACTCAAGTGAGAAAATACTACATATCTGTTTTTGAGAAAATATGAACTTTTATAAAAACTGTTGGAGTGGATTGCTTAAAATTATAATATTCAAAATTTTACTGATATTTTTTTCAAAAACAAAACTCATTTACCCACTCTTGAAATATTGAATCTTTAACATCAAAAAATACATTTTTAATTATGTATTATTTTTAAGACTTATAAAAGAAGGGTTATATGTATAGGAGAACCAGTTCTGGTGGTTGTCTGATAAATAGAGAAAGTTGACTGGGATGTGTATGTTTCGCCTGACTGACAGAGATTTAAGGTTAATATTAGGTAAGAACAGTGAAGGTATAGCACCAAAATCGATAGATTTTAGTATAAAAACAGTTTTAAGGCCAGAAGATATTAGAACTAAGATATACCTAGTTTAACTTTAAGCGCCAGCATAGGGTCAGTAAGATAGTTGTAAGATATTTACAAGTAGGCTAGTTTTAATGATTTTTTTTTTATTAATGTTAATAAAAAATAAAAAAAAAAAACTTGCAAAACACATCCTATATACCTTATATATAATCATAATTAATTTTACCGGTTGTTCAAAACATTAACAGCCATATTTATAAACTCATTACAGTGAGTACATAAGGCTATGCAACCCTTATAATGCCTCCAAACGCAAAATCGTTATTTATAAAACTTATGTGACGTTGAATAGAGGCATTATAAGCTAAACGCGTTTGGAGGTTGAATAGTGCCTACATAAGGACATTTTAGTATTGAACTGTCACATTCACTTTGACATCACATTGAATTATAAAGATTATCAACAAAATAAAATGCTATTGACTTGATATTGAAACTAAAACTTTGTGTTATTTTTATTTATTGAAACAAAAATGATACTAATATGTACAAATTGAATTGAAAATTGTTTAGAATTAAATAGATAACGCATGCTTCTTCATCCGGTGTGTTAGTGTTGTAATTTTTATTTTGCATTAATGAATTTTATCCTCAAGAACTTGTCTGAGGAGTATTCCAGATAGGATGAAACGAATAACAATTTGATTTCCAGTATTGTGCTAGAGGTAATAACATAATCGAATCGAAGTTAATTGGTCGAATTCTTTTAGCTTTTGGTAGTTTCGTTTTTGTTTATTAAATTCGATAGACAGACAAGATGTTTTTTTTTTTGTTTTTTTGACAAACAGCTGAGTGTTATGAAGGCTAAATGTAATAGATTCTTACTTTTTGGTACTCTATTTGACACAAGCTCATTATAACTATGCAGGGTAGGCAAATGTTTTATAAATATGAATTTGCATAGTAGATGAATGAGTCCTTATGCATTGCATAACTATTC
This sequence comes from Philhelius festivus, assembly GCA_963931855.1. Lineage (NCBI taxonomy): Eukaryota > Metazoa > Arthropoda > Insecta > Diptera > Syrphidae > Philhelius > Philhelius festivus. The sequence continues at coordinate 59,700,724 of OZ007556.1, forward strand.
ACGCGTTTAGCGAATTCTATAATAAATACGGCTGTAAGTTTATAAATACAAAATTTGTAAAACTTTTGTAAGGAAAAATTTTGGTATGCCAGATTTAAATGCTTACTATTGCAAAAATAAAAATTGAATTTGAAAGAATATCATTGAAATTATAAATCGATTAAAAAATTTAATTTTTGTTCAAAAATCCAAAAAAATATTTTTACGAAGTTTTGTTACATAACGTATAGGAAATTTAATTAAAATCCGTTGCACATATAATCAGAAAATTAAAATTTTAAAATTGGTCTTACAGGTACAGTCAGTAATATTTTAATTTCAATTTGTATTTATTTATAGATTGTAAAAATTAAGCACAATCAAAAAAATTAAATCAAAATTTAAGGTGACGTTTTCGAAAAAAAATACGATCTTCGAAAATCATTTTTTAGTATTTGTAATGGGGGTACTGTCATTCTTAGATAAAATTAAATTTATTTATAATAAATGGTATTACAAAACTGTTAATTGTCAAGCTGCAAGAAAAACAAGCATTTCAAAAATTTTTAGTTTCCAAATTTGTTTGAAAATTTAAATAAACATTACTTACCCAACATTTTAGGAGCGTTAGCATAAGAGAAAGTTTTCAAAAATAACTTTGATTATTTTATGTTCCAATAAATTTATAATTTAGCTTAACTAAGCATTATTTAGAACATCTTTTTCTTTTTAGATTTTCTCAAAAACGGTACAACCGATTTTAATCAGTTTTTTTATGCTTAAGCTCCCCACCAGTTTCAATATTATTGTGAATTCAAATTTAAAAAAAAATTTCCTTGGATTTATAAAAAAAAATTCAATTTTTTTTTGAAAACTAAATATTTCGAAAACCCCATGTTCGACTTTTTTGAAACTTGATAAATAAGAGTTTCTTAATATAATCTAAAAGATGTGAGAAAAAACATTTATTTTACCTTAAAATAACGGTACCCTCCATACAAATGTTAAAAAACGGTTTTCGAAAATCATATTTTTTCTCGAAAACGGGTCCGAGAATTTGTCTTATAATTTTTTCCATCAATAAATTCTTACAATCTATAATTTGATAAAAAAAATGAAAACAAGATAGGAATTACTAACGATTTTGTCAAATTTTGAATTTCTCATCATTGGCATAACAGATTTCAATCAAATTTTTATAGAGAAGCTTCTAAAAAGTTTAAAAAACATTCCATTTCAAAACTTTAGAAAAAAAAATATTTTTTTGAATTTTGAAAAAAAAATCTATTTTTTTTTTTGGAAAATTCAATATCTCAAAAACGGCTCAATATTTTTTTTGTAAATTTAATTTTTGTTCGAACAATAATAAAAACTTTAAATTGCCGTACCAACATTTTTTCTTAAAAATGTTTTTAAAATTTTGTATATAAAAGCTTATTTTTTTAAGAAACCACTACAACGAATTATAATTTTATGGCAGGTATCATTAGTTTTGGTCTTAAAAAACGGGACAAGAAAATTTTCCTTTGAAAATTTTAAAATGCAATCTAGAATTGCGAGACTCACGTTTAGGTGTTCGCTATTAAAGAAATGTTAAGCTTGATCAAAATCTCATGCTCGTTTTTTTTACGGATGCATAACTTGCCATAAAAGGTTGTACTATTGTATTATGTATAGGTATACATACATAACATATATAGCAAGTAAATTCAAATTGATAAATTTGTTTTTAAAAGCTTCAAAAAAGCAAAACAGTTGTGACAAAACCACAGGGAAAACTGTAAGGGTAGGCCAGTTGATTCACTTTGAAATAATAGGTGCGTTTTATTATCCACAAATATATCTGGATCCGGATCGGGATCTTCCCTTGAAAATAAAACGATACGGATCTTACTGACAGCAGTGTTATAAGCCCGTCTCTTTTTATCCTTGGGTTTGGAAATTTTAAATTATGTCTTGTCTTTTTTCTTTACACTATAGCTCACACTTCCTTACCATAAAAAGCCATCTACTCGCCAGTGTAATAACTAATTTTTGGATCTTTGAAATAGATCCCGATAGAAAACAGGATCCCAAATTGTTTTTGTAATACATGTTAAAACTTAATCCAGATCCGGATCCAGTTAGATTTGTGAATAATAAAACGCACCTAATGATAACACTGTTTTGATATTTTCGTTTTCTTATGCAAACACCAATAGGCTTAATGGCCACATGGCCATGGTTTAAGAAGCTAAGTGATTTAGAAGAAAAAAGTTACTAATGTCATACCCCTAGATTCAGTTGGCTAATTTCTAATTTTTGACGTTGCATAAGGATAAGACACATATAAGATCACCCTTAAACTAGGCCTTCACTATATTAAAAACCACAAATTCTTAAACATTTCATGTAAAATGATCGAGTGAGTTCCGAGACTATATAAGCTCGATACATATGTAGGTATATGTGAAAGGCCTACCCACATGAGATCTGAGAAGATACCACAAAAGTAAGAATGGTTTTAGTTGGTCACGAACTATTTTATTCCTTACAAGTTGTTTTAAGATCCCTCAGTTTTAGCATTCATTTTCACTGAAATCTTGTGAGTAATTTTCCCAGTATTTCCCATTGATTCCTTTGTGTTTGTAATTTCGTTTTTTTCCAACTTTCCTCAGTAATTATTTTCCCATTTTAACCTACACGTCATCGTCTACGTAATTCACGGTTCCAGAGCGCTGTTTATACAGTTCAGTTGATATCGAAAAGCTTAAAATGGCGTCTGCGCGGGAAAAAAACAACTGCCTTTATACCTACCAATTTTACTTTTCCACTTTATCCCAGAGTAACTTCCTGCTTGATTTTGTCTTCTATCTTTTGTTGGTTGGATAGAAGCAAAAAAAACGAACACATACCTACACAATCGAATTAAATAAGGGAGAAACTCTTCCATAACCAGGCAATGGGACACTTGTTTTCTTCGGAAAGAAGACAGCAAAACAAAAACAAAACCGGAAAGCTTTCTTGTATGTATTTAGCCTAATTTAAGTTTTTAATTAATGTTATTAAAATTTATTATCCTCAGAATTAAGCTGCAAAGCTCATGTCTTCAGAACAGTGTGTTTAAATAAATGCAATTAAGGCCCTATAGTGAGTTCAAGTTGTCGTGCCTACCTACTTATATTCTATGCTATATGTGCCTATACCTACATAGGCTTTTATTTTTTGCCGCATTTCGCTTTGTGACACCAAAGGGATTGGAATATACAATGTGAAGTACTTATAGTAAGTACCTGGTGACTCCACCTATCCAAAAGCTAAACAAAGTACCAACTACCTGACGGTGTATATAGCTATACCTTTTACCTACTACCTAACTAAGTTTGAGGACAAAAACTCAAGAAAAGTCTGAAGATACTTTTGCACGTTTTAGGGAGACACTTTTGTGTGAAGTCCATTGGCCTTAGAATCAGGGGCGGATACTGGCTATAGTTTATTTACATTTTTTATTTTATTTTATTTTGTATTGGAGTTGCTGACAAAAAGCCGAAAATGACTAAGTTCGTTGAAGTTTTTCCGAAGATTAAGGTCAGAAGTTTATTAAATTCTAGGCTGGATTTATTTTTCTTGGTCACTGCTCATGGGAAGTATAAAATGAGCTCGATACTCGTTCAAGTTAAACAAAACTAGAACGAAAACAATGGGCACACAAATATCTGGCTTTTATCATTCGTTGGTTAATAGGTGGACTGAAAATGCAGGCAAACTGGAAAGGTTGACTGGCTGCAGGTTCTACCAAGAAGGAAGTAATTGACTTCAGAAATTGGTTAGGTTTTAAACAATGTTTTTATTTCTATAGACGCAGGTTATGCATTTTTGGGAAGAAACTCAAACCTGACTTTAAAAAAAATATTTGGTAGATGGATCCTATTCATTACTGTTTTAAATATTTTTTTTTAAAGTTTCGAAGATGAAAGCTTTTTGTCTCAAAACTATACTTAAAACAATGTTTTTGAACCTTTTTCGTCTCGTCTTGAAATTTGTATTAGTTTTTTTTTTTTTAAAACATTTATGTATTTAAATTACGATTTTCTTAAACTTAGCACTAAGTGATTCCTGGACAATCTAAGATGTGAATTTTTTCTCAGCACCTTTAAGATGCCGCTCTACCTTTTTTTTTTGCAAAAATAAAAGACAATTAATTTCATAAATCAATGAATGTGGTTTTGATATGAAACGAAAATAAATATACGAAGAGGAGGTGTGGCAGTGAACATATTATGGTGTAAGTTCCAGGTCAGCTATCTAGAGTAATAAAATAAGAAGCCAAACTCAAAATTAATTAAAATACACGACTGAATTGCACGTAAATGCTCTTATGTAAAAGTACTTGAAAATTTTAAAATTATGTATAAGTAAATAAAAAACATGAATTTAATGAACATTCCAAATGCATAAAATTGACGACTGATTTCTAGAAAAGTATGAATTTATACAAAAAAAAAGTTTTAAAATCGTTTTAATATTAAATTAATTTTTTATATAACAAATTTCTTTAAAATTTTTCAAGAAAAAAGTTTGGGATGCCAATTTTAGGTATTTAGTAATATAGGTTTAAGGAAATAATTTCAAAAAATAACTGGTAACATGTTTTAAAGATATACATTTAAAAAAAAAATTTGATTTTTTTTTCAAAAACCAAAAAACCTTATTCGAGTATTTTCATATATAACTACACATGTGGTCATTCAACAAATAGACTACCATTTTTTAAACTAAAATCGTTGTGTTCTTTCAAAGACTATGTTTTACCTTTTTTTTATAAGCGGTAACACTTTTTTTGGTGGAAATATAAAAATTGACAACATAACCAACACGTTCGAATAAAAATTTATGTAACTTAACAACTGTTGCATTTTTTATTTGATCCAAAAGAGTTCCTATTTTAATGACCACATGTGTACATATAATATTATTTTAAATTCAAAGGAGGTCTTAAGCAAAAATGTTGGTCAAAATTGTTAGAGGCGTTAAAGTCGAAAATTTAAATAAAATTCTGTGACAGGTAACGTTAGTAAAATTTTTCACAAAATGTAGTCCATGCACACTTATTTTATTTTTTTTTTATAAAAATCTGTACAGCCGTTTTCGAGATAAATAAGATTTTGCATAACGGCTGTATGGCAGGTACCATTAGCTTTGGAGCTACAAAAAAATTCAATTTCTCCTCTACGGAATCACCCCCTTCGATTAGTTTCACCTTGTCGTGGTGGGGGGGGGGCTTATGTCTTTTCTCCGGCTTGCTGGAGATTAGACAACTAAGAAAACTCGAAGACCAGAATGGTCCCGGACATACATAATTTAAAGCCATCGAGACATCTCTTTCGTTCGATGTATGCAAAATTTTGGTGCCATATCCAATCTCAGATATCTGAGCAACGGATCCCTGGTGCTGATTTATACAAATCTTGAACGATGTGATGTGGGAGTCACGGCCAATGATAAAAGGTAGTTGAGCGAAGGCGTCTCTCTTGCTTAGTAGTCTTGGTTTAGCAATCGCAATTGACGGTCCTTCCTGGTATTTGACGAAATAAAAGACTAATCTAAATTCGGTGTGGATTGTGGTTGGCTTCGGTCAGCTGTGATCTGCACCACGGTGTTTTTACTCCATTTGCTTAATTTATTAAGCGCCTGTAATATTATTGGTGATATTTTTAAAATAACTCCATAATATTTGAAAGTAACAAGTATGAACAAATAAGATAAAGATATCGTTTATTGATATCTATAAGAAGAACACGCTAATTGGGTACCTCGGGGATAGTGATTGCTGAATCCCCCGCTAATTATAGCCCCCATGGAGTAAGGACCATGGAATCACTGTCACTTGGAAGGCCCTCTGTAAAGAGAGCTCGAGGTGGCTGTGTGGTTAGCCAATCAACATACGTGATTGGCTATTGTATCAGATGTTGCAATAGATCGATAAAAACAATTAGATCCGTACCAAAGAGTAGAACTGCCTACACAGTACAAAATTTGGAACAGCCTGGAGATGCCTGACTCGTACTCCGAAGACAAGACCAACGGTGATGCATTTGCGAGCGATGCGGAGAAAAGTTTGTCTACTCGTATGAATCTAGTCTTGCACGAGGCTGGAAGGGAGTGGCTATCTTTCACCCAGATAAAAAGCAACTGGGATCCTGTCCTGGGCCGTCAGTGCTTGAGGTTAAGTAGTGGGGTTAAGCCATAAAAGGCAGGTATCCACTATAAACTTGATTTCAGTTCTACGGAATCACCGAAGATCCTTAAGTTCCAAATTTGAAGAAAATAGCTGCAGTAGTTTAGGCTGTTAGTCGAGGTACAGGTACATACAAAAATACAGACAGGCAGACGGAATCGCCTGACCCACTTTATTCGTATTCTCTATCATCGTAATGTCAACTTTGATCAAAATCTCGAATTCGATTTATTCACAAATAAAAATTTAATGAGACGTTTTTGAGATATCGATTTTTTTAAAAAAGAAATTTAATTTTTTTTCAAAAATTCAAGAAATGTTTTCTTTAAATCCTAATATGCAATATTGAAATAAATTTTTTAGAAGTATACAAACTTCATTAAAATTCTTTTTATCGATAACGAGAAAGCCAGAAAACGAAATAATGATTCCCTGGTAGGTATTGTCAGTGATATTTCAATTAGCATTTTTGAATTTTCCAGAAAAAAATTGTGAATTCTTTTTAAATCCAAAGAAAATGTAAGAAAATACTTTTCAAAGAATAAAAAAATAAGCCAAAATCCTTTCTTCCAAGTTTGAAGAAAATCTGCCGAGACATTTAGGATAGAATTGAGATAGAATTGAGAGAACTATACTTCATCCAACAAAAATATAAAAATATGCAGTACACGTCTTATGGGAGAGCTTTTTCAAAATCAGTAGCGTGCTATATTTTTGCACCATACTAAATTGAAAGAACTCCTCCATAAAAAAGTGTTTGTGCGCCCATAAATTTTGGATTGCATCTGACGCAGGCCCGACGTCCTATTGACTGCACATCTGAGTGTGCACTGAATTGCTGTGGTCTATGGCTGTTGGTGCTATTCAATTTCAACCCCCATTAAATATTGATGTGCGTTCACAGTTACCCTTGTTCATTAGGTAACTTGTTAATTTTTTTTTTTTTTTGGGTTTCTGTTGAGGTGCTTTTGATTTTAGAGCTTTAAAAAAAGGGTCCATTTAAAATCAACACTACGATAACCCTGTCAGAGCTTTAATGAATGACAGATTTATGCAATTTACTGTAGCCAGAATGCGAGGCAAACGTCCTATCTTGCCCACACTGCATATTTTTGTTGGACAGAATATAGCTTCTTTCTTAATCTTCCCTCTCATAGTAACGTCTACTTCAATTTTTACTTGTTTTGGACCAACTATTGGCAACCCTTCAGTCAAAAATGATTCTTATAAAATCTACTGACCTGAGCAAATAAATGTTTGTTTTTTCTTGAACTGTATCTAATTCCCGATAATTCCCGAATTTGGTATATGTATTTAATAAAAATTTTAAGTTTTTGTTATACAAATATATTAAAATTAACGCGTCTTAAACAATTGACTATAGTCTGTCAAAGCTTTTCAAATCCAGAAATCTCACCATAACTTCAAAACTGCTGCTGTACAGGACCATGGTCCTGTCAGTACTCACATATGGATCCGAGACTTGGGTGCTTAGCAAAAGGCACTCCGACCTCTTAGCTGCGTTCGAGAGAAAAGTCTTAAGGAGAATTGTTGGCCCCATATGTGAGGAAGGACGATTCCGGAGACGGTACAATCATGAATTGTACGCAATCTACCTAGAAGCAGATATCGTGACAAAAATTAAGCTCGGTAGACTCCGGTGGGCAGGGCACCTAGCTCGCATGAGCGAAGAGGAACCTGCTCGAAAAGTTCTTTGTGGTACATTCTATGGTAGACGACAGCGTGGTAGACCATGCTTGCACTGGAGAGATGGCGTAGACCAGGACGCCCGAAGCCTTGGGGTGCGCAACTGGATGGCGCCGGGATAGGTGGAGAGACTTGTTGAAAGAGGCCAGGACCGGAACCCGGTTGTCGAGCCGATGATGATGATGATGAAACAATTTTTTGTTAAACAAATTGTTGAATTATTCAATTATTCGCACTGCCAATAATTATACTTTTTAGAGAGCCAATAACTATATATTAACTGACCATTACAATTTTCAGTTTCAAAAAACGCCACGAAAACTATAGAAGTACAACGAAAATGATAGTCAGCAAGCTCTTCTCAACATAAAAATGGGCAAATATCCAAAAAAGCGGCTTCCCAAAAGTTAAATATTCCTAGATCTACATTAGGTACATATCTACATTACTCAAACGTCACTTATTTTACACTCCTGAACCAGTTAGTGTCTTAACATAGGAAGATTCTCAAAAAGAGAGCAAAAAAAGCTTCCTTTAAATTAGCTCTTATATGAACTATTAATTTAATTTTTTTTTTTAATTTTCTTCTGTAATTACTTAAAAAAAAAAATCTGCAACGAAAAACATGTTTTTTCTTTAATTTTTGGGTTGACAATAATTGTAGTTTTCGGAAAGCTTTTTCTAATTTACATTTTTTAACATTTTATTTTTAAAAAAGAAACAAAATTAGATAGATAGATAGATAATTCGATTTATTGTATCATATTTTTACAAAGTATTTTTTTACAAAAAAAATCGCTTAAGCTTGGCTATGCCGTCTGCCTAAACAAAATTAAGTTAAAGTTTAAGAAAAAAAATTTCAAATTTTAATTTGATGTACAAAATATATCAACCTGCTCTTTTAATGCGAAAGTAGTTATTCACATTTTAAGATGAAAATTTCCTTAGGTTTGCCAATATTTGTATACGTTACGCTGTGTATATATCGCAAGTAAAAAGTAGGAAATCTGGAAATCAATCACAAAAGCAACGTGTTTTCAAGAAAATTCCCAATGCCCTAAATTCCGCATCATTTGAAAATTTCTTAACCATACATACGAGTATGTATGCGTCTTTCTATTTTATCCTCTTTCCATTCAAACGTCATTTTCATGTCAAAGACTAGAATATAGATCCCGCTTAGTGTGCTAAATTGTCTCCAAAGCTAAGCCAACAAAAATTTAGGAAAACCTTACAGCCGCCCGGCCTCGAACTAAAATATCAAATTTTTATTGCGAAGTGTACATCACTTATACTACTTATGTCGGTGCTCAACGCAAGAAACACGAAAACAATAAATTTTGACAGTTTCTGTTATTCTTTAATTTTATTGTGAACTCTAAATAGTAAAAATAAAAATCGAAAACGAAAAATACAAAAATATTTAGGGAAACAAAATTAATCACAACCAAAGGGAAGAATCCATTTTACGTGATTAAAATCTCTTGAAATCTCTAAACTCTTTAAAATGTTTCAATACAGTTTTTTTTCATGTTTATCTGACATGTCGTTTATCTGACAAAGACGTTATGTCATAATTTAACTTGAAATTTAGCTGATATTTTGAGACATTTTCATTCTCGGCTTGAGCATAGTACGCAGAACGCGCACAAATTTTATCTCTATAATTTTAATCTCTACAAAAATTTTCCAAATGTCGCGCAAAATTTTGAATTTGGAGAGATACAAATAATTTAAGTGTTCTGGAGTGTATCTATGGAACGGGTTGTCTTACAAAAGTCGTTCATACCTTTTTGGAATCTCCTCTTGAGCACCTTTTACATAAGACTAGTATTGTCAAAAATCACTTTCGGAATACGGTGGCTGTCACAATTTGTCCCTCAAAATATAGCTTGTATCATTCTTTTTCCTAGCAAAATTTAGTGGAGACATTTCGTACAGCAATGCACAAAATGCACAGCAATGAAAAAAATCCAAGATAAAATTTGTCCCAGGAAAAAAAATTGTATGGGAGACAAAATTTTGCCCGGTCTGCGTACTAGGCTTTACCATTAAAAATTTCTAAATTCAATGTAAACCGAAAAGGCAGAAAGAGAAAACAACAAAAATAAGTTATTAACACCCTGATCAAATTCAAAATGAAAAGAGCTGTCAAGCAAAATAAGCAAATTATTTATTATAAAAATAACTTTTTTGTAATTTGGGAAATTACATTATTTTAAAAGGTATGTTCGCAGAGATAATTTCCAACTAAACAATTTTCAATTCTACCGCTTCAGAAAAAAAAAATCTATGTATCTGTATCAATTAAAAAAAATATTAATAATATCTTGGTGACTTGCGTTCTTGCTTTATGATTGCCAATGACAAATCGGGTTCAATATGTGAAAATAGGTCCATTAAAATCAAGCATGGTTTCAAATGTTTCGGGAGTTCCTCAAGGCACAGATTTAGGACCTCTTTTGTTCTTATTATTTATAAACGTCTTGCCTCATTTAATGTCATATTCTTCATATTCAATTCAATTTTGCAGATGATGTAAAAATATACAAAGCGATTAAATCCTTGACAGATTTCGTAATGACTTATATAACTTATCCGAATGGTGGTTTCGAAATGATCTTTTCTTTAATATCAGCGAATGTAGTATAGTTTCCTTGTCAAGATCGTTTTCTTCGTTCTTTTTTAGTAATAAAATATAATACTTCGAGCTTCAGAGAGCTTATAATCATACCAGATTTAGGAGCGATATTTGATCTAAGTTAGATTTGAGGATGCATTAAGATTAAATTATTTCTAGTGTTTCTTGTAGTGTGTTTTGGTGTCCGTATTACAAAAAGCTTTAAATCCAATTGAAAGAATCAAGAAACTTCGGTAGCTTAACTGGAATTCGCCCATGGCTGCATATTAAATTCGGTGTACTTGATATATTGACTGACATAAAAAGTCTCGAGGCAAGAGGGGTTTATTTGCTCGTTTCCTGAGCCTTTCCTCGTTTGCGTGAGGCGTTTTGATGGGTCATATCAATTGTCCACCATTATTAAAGTTGCTTTTACGATATACAGACCAGCTTGATTTTTAAGACAATTTTTTCTTCATCCCGCAACATTCAACAAACTACCGTAGTAATGAACCAGTTGCAAAATCGATTTTGGTCATGTTTTGTATGCTTAAGCTTCCCAAAAGTTTGGATAGGATTGTTAATACAAATTTTCAAAACATTTTTTTTTTGATTTTTAAAGCTCAATGTTTCGAAAACAACATGCTCGAGTTTTTTGTTAAACTTGAACTTTAAAAGTTTTTTAATACAATCCACAAGATATAAGAAACAAAATATATTTATTCTAAAAATAGCGGTACCCAACGTTAAAATTTTAGAAAAATGGTTTTCGAAAACTGTATTTTCCTAAAATTTTCTTTCGATTAATTTTTAAGGTATATAATTCAATAAAACAAAATTGAAATTAAGATATTATTGACTGTATAACTACTATAGAATTTTTTTTGAATTTGAATTCCTCAATATCGGCCATAACGGATTTTAAATGAAATTTTTATGGAGAAGCTTCTAATAAGTTTGAAAACTATTGCATTTCAAAACTTCAAAAAATATATTTTTGGAATTAAAAAAAAAAATATTTTTAAATATTCGATATTTCAAAAACGGGTCAAAACAGATATATGGGATTAACATGAATAACAATGTTGCTTATACATAGTTAGTTTTCTTGGGATTTTTTTTAATATACAAAAAAAAACTGTGGAACAGCTGATGAGAAAAAATGAAATGCACGACTGGGTCGCACGAACTTGTTCCTATGTACGAGTAACAGACTAAGAATTTCAAAAATGAATGTTATTAAAAAAAAAAACTGTTCATAAGCATAAAATTAATTTTTTAACTGACTAAAACAACTTCTTTAGTAGTTGGGGTGGAGGTACAAATAGGCTGCCATGCGATTCAAGCAAATATAGCGTTATGCAAGAACAATAATTATAAGCCTTTGTAGTGGTTTCTTAAAAAATAAGCTTTTTTATACAAAAATTTTAAAACATTTAAGAAAAAATTTTGGTACGCCAATTTAAAGTTTTTATTATTGTTCGAATAAAAGTTAAATTTACAAAAGATATACTGAGCCGTTTTCGAGATATTGAATTTTCCAAAAAAAATAGTTTCTTTTTTTTTTCAAAATTCAAAAAAATAATTTTCTTAAAGTCTTGAAATGCAATGTTTTTTTCAAACTTTTTAGAAGCTTCTTTCTAAAAATTTTCATTAAAATCCGTTATGCCTATAATTCTAAATCCAAAATTTTAAAAAATCGTTCTATGGTATTTTTTTGTTAAACTATAGATCTTAAAAATTAAACGAAAAAAAAAAATTTAAGCAAAATACTCGTAAAATTTTTTCTCATATCTTGTAGATTATTTTAAGAAACTTTTATTTATCAAGTTTTTAAAAATCGAGCATGGGGTTTTCGAAATATTGAGTTTTCAAAAAACAATTCTGAATTTTTTTTTTAAAATCCAAAAATTTGTTTTTGAAAATTTGACACAATAATATTGGAATTGCTGGAGAGCCTTAACAAAATGGTTGCAAAGGGGGTACCAAAAATAATAAGTTTTTGGACATTTTTTTTTCAACCATTACCTAGGTTTAACTAAACAAAATTTGTTGATTTTTTTTTTAAATCTGTGGGACAGTTTTTGAGAGAAAAAATATTTACAAAATTTCGAAAAAAAAAATCGTATGGCAGGTACCGTTATTTTTTTTCTTAAAAAAAAAAAAAAACATCCGGGGGAAAAATTAAAACCCATATCAACCAAGTTTGAAAAAATCGGCCGATCAGTTTAGCTGAACGACAGATTTGCTAGACCCACTTTTTTGGTCTTCGCTGTCATCGTTATGTCAACTTTGATCTAAATCTCGGGTTCGATTTTTTTTACGAATGCATAACTTGCCTTATGGCACGTATGGGAGCAGGAAGAAATGCCAGAAGACTGGCGAAAAGGTATAATATGCCCTATACATAAGAAGGGAGATGTCACAAAGTGCAGCAATTATAGAGGTATCACGTTGTTGAGTACCGCTTACAACATACTCTCCTCTATCCTACAAGTGTGGTTTCATTCCAGGCAAATCAACAACTGATCAGATCTTTACCCTTAGACAGGTGATAGAAAAATGTGTAGAATTTAACATCCCAACATACCATCTGTTTCTAGACTTTAAGGCCGCCTATGATAGCATAGCCAGGGTAGAACTTTACAAAGCCATGAGAGAATTCGGCATCCCAAATAAATTGACACGATTATGTAGGTTGACCATGACCAACGTAACAAGCCAAGTAAAAATAGCCGGATTGCTATCCAGACCAATCAAAATCTTTAATGGACTCCGACAAGGGGACGGTTTGGCCTGCCTCCTCTTCAACCTGGCGTTGGAGAAAGCAATCCGTGACTCTGGCACGGCAACAAGAGGGACCATCGTCAACAGTTCCAGTCAGTTACTAGCTTACGCAGACGACATTGACATAATCGGATGAACCGAACAAGCTGTACACGATTCCTTCATCCAGATCGAGCAGGCGGCACAAAATCTGGGGCTGCACATTAGTGAAGGTAAAACAAAGTACATGGTGGCGTCGAATGCGAGAGGAACAGTTGGTCAAACAATCAAGGTAGCGGAGTACGAATTTGAAGTGGTGCAATTATTTAAATACCTTGGGTCAATAGTAGCAGCCGATAACAATATAGAAGAAGAAATACGCGGGCGGCTTCTCAAATCCAACAGAGTCTATATACTATAGTCTGTCAAAGCTCTTCAAATCCAGAAATCTCACCATAACTTCAAAACTGCTGCTGTACAGGACCATGGTCCTGCCAGTACTCACATATGGATCCGAGACTTGGGTGCTTAGCAAAAGGCACTCCGACCTCTTAGCTGCGTTCGAGAGAAAAGTCTTAAGGAGAATTGTTGGCCCCATATGTGAGGAAGGACGATTCCGGAGACGGTACAATCATGAATTGTACGCAATCTACCTAGAAGCAGATATCGTGACAAAAATTAAGCTCGGTAGACTCCGGTGGGTAGGGCACCTAGCTCGCATGAGCGAAGAGGAACCTGCTCGGAAAGTTCTTTGTGGTACATTCTATGGTAGACGACAGCGTGGTAGACCATGCTTGCGCTGGAGAGATGGCGTAGACCAGGACGCCCGAAGCCTTGGGGTGCGCAACTGGATGGCGGGCGTCGGCTAGAGAAAAAATATTTTTTGTATCAAAATCGTTAGATTTGTTTTTGAGATAAGTCAGATTTTTTATATCGGCTAGGCATATGGCAAGTACCGGTAGTTTTGGAGCTAAAAAATTTCAATTTCTCGTCTAGAAAATCACGATAGAACCTTAAATAAGACGTTTAAAGAAAATCTCGGGTAGTGTATTTCAAATATTGTTGTATGTTTATAGCTTAAAAGAGTGATAAAATGCAAATTTCAGTATTTTAGAAATTTGTCTAAAGCCAAAAAATGGTTTTTCTGTACAGATATAATTTTATGAAAACCGGTCCCTTATTCTGTTTAAAATATTTAAAATTGGGGTTTGAGAAAAAATAATGTGTGGATTGATGATTCATGTTAAAAGAAAACTTTATAAGACGTTCTCTAGACCGAGACAAAATAGGTACCCTGTAGCTACCTACTTGAATTCTTCAAAGAGAGTAAAACCGAAAAATAAAATATTTCTTTTATTTAAGAAAGTATGGATGTTAAAAAATAATCCCTTTAAGCATTGGATGATTCTAATATCAGCAATGTACCTACAAATAATTTTCAGACTAAAAGGAGACATTCCCGCTTTCACTGTCCCAGATATTGTAGGTTTTCAATCGTTGTCCTTTTCGAAGTCTTGAAAGCGTAAATGTTAGCACGAAAGGCCATTTCATCATATGCGTAGTTTTACAATCACAAGTTGTGTGGGTTAAGGGAAACAATGTACGTCACACAAGCTATAAACCTTAAAGAAAGTCCCATATCGAATAGTCTAGATATAACAAATTATTTCGTCCCACGACTTTTCATCTTTAAATTCCAAGAAATGTCTTTCACATAAATTATAACGAAGCTATGACTCATGTTTTAGCTCAACAAAACCAGTGCAGTGTGGGTTTTCATGGGTTCGGGCTGGATTGTGTGGGTTATCACAGCCAGATGAATCATACCTCCTCCGGATGGCGAATAGAACTAACTCAAAACATAATCAATTAACATCTTGGCACGGTATAATCGTGAATGAATTTAAACTTCTGCACCTCCTCATAGTTTGCATCACGAGCTCAAAATCAATTCCAACCCATTCATTTTAATTTAATGTAAACTTTTGCCAAAATTGAACAGCGGTTTTCTCTTTTATTGGCTGGCAATTTTGCCTTCTAGGTCTTTTTGGGAGTGACAGTGAGGCAGGGGAGTTATGTACTTCTCGTATCAACTTGTGCAGTCATTAAGCCGTGACAGTAGGGCAACAATTTTTGGCAAACAAAGAGTCAGCCATACGAGTGTAGAGCATTATCTTGGTAGGTACCTACCTACCTACTGACGATCCTTGGGGGAAATATATTTGTTTTTTTAGTTATAGGTATTGCGCTGCTGGCCGGATAGTTATGTCGGGTGTTCTGACCTCGTTTTTCATTGACCATTAAGGGCAATGTTTCATGGAAAAGAGGCAATGAAGTACTTACAACAAACAATGCCTAGGCTATATAGTATAAATGCAGTTCCATGCAAGATCTAGAAAGGGAGCAAGTAGAGGTATGCCTTCACTATTGCCACCGCGGCGCGTCCTGCTGCTGCAATCTACATTGCGACAATTATTATTATTTTTTTTTTTGTTTTTGTTGAGAAAACGAGGAGCTATGATCCGTTGTAGATGCTTGTTCTACTTCCATTGAGGGAAGCTATGTGTGCCTTGGATATATTTATAAGTTCCAAGAGTTTCCGAGAGCTCTTGCTTAAAACAGGTATAGAGTCACAGTGTTTTATACTTTATCTCCATCGCTTAATGCGGATGCAAGGGATATGGTGTAGTGCCGTGGGTAGGCAGCCAAGTGGAGAAAAAGTACGTATAATAAAAATAAAGGAAGTCTGGAGAGCTTTTCAGCATTAATAAGAAGATTATCTGCACTTTTGAACTTCTTTTGGTTTTCCATTTAATTTTTGCATTTAGTTGGAATTAATTGCCGTATTTAGTTGGGTATTTTGAAACTCAAGAATAAATTGCAAAAAAATAGCGAAAGAAGGAAGTTTGAGGACTTAAGGACAATATTTTTACAGATTATTGATTTAGCTTAAAATAATGACAGAAATAGCAATGAGTATCTATACGCTGAGGGAAGAAGAAGGGGTGTTTATGCAGAATGTATGCTCTTATAAACTTATAAACTAGTGGTTGACATGATAGTTTTATATTTTGAGTACCGTTGATGTGCACTGCTTACTCTTGAATTTAAGTAGCAAATGCAAACCGCCATCAAGGTATTGTGAATATTAATCTGAGTAAAGTCCTCAATACCAAATATATACACCCGAAACATTCAAAAATGTAATGACTACAAAAATACTTAAAAATGTACCCTTAACATATCTATGTATGTTCTGAGTACAAATTCGTTTTTCGGTTAAATAATTAGAATTGATTTTAAGACTAAACATGAAGAAAAGCAGTGATAGTTAAGAAATTAATTAGAGGCCATTACGACTTGAGGAGAGCCTAAACCTTATGGTTATGACTCTTAAAGCTCTTAACTATTTCTGTCTGTGTGTTATCAGAAATGGTGGGGACCTATAATTATCTGCCGATTGCGAACAGCTAATGAGCAACAATTTTCATGACAAGGGCACTCTTGGAGAATTTGTCACTTCCTTGCAAGAGGCAGTACAACCCTGAAACACATTTTTGCAGCACCTGAAACTCGAACCCAAGACTATCTGCTTGACAATCCAAAGAATTCTTTATGGTTTTCTAAAGGGTAATTAATTAAAGCTTTTGAAATGTCAAATACTATTGAGCTGCCACAATAAGCGTTAGTGTTATCGATCCCTTATAATTATGAAAACGCTTAAATAAACCGGTTGACCAAATTATTAAAGTAAGTATTTATTAGCTGTCATAAGACTACAGTTACGATACGATTTTCCCTAAAAATGTGATCGAAAAATTCGGAGGGCCGACAATAGCCGCGTGTATGAATACTCCCAAGGTTGGCTGGAAAAAAATTATAGTGCTAGAAGTAGTTGGGAAAATAAAACGTTAACATTAAAAAGTAAAATAAAATGAAGAAAATTTTAAAATAGAAAATACACTGAACTTCAAAAGCTTAAGAATGCTAAAAAAATTCCACCCACAATCTAAATCTGTTCAAACAGATCAATAACTGAAGTTTTGTTATGAGAAACAATTTCCGTTGAAAGGTATCTAGGCACTGCATCCGTTGTCGGAGAATATATCAATTGGGGTATCTGATATAAGCACTAATTCTTTAAAGAAACAAGTATCTGGGACGCTACCAGGTAGAAGAGAGTGATTTATCCTCCCTGAAGGTACTCCAAATAATCCAACTCATTAAATTGATAATCTTGTTGGAGGAGCTCTAGGATCAGAAACTCATCTAGATGTGGATGGGGGCACAACAGATCTTTAGGTCGCAGTGCAAGCCCCCAGTCAATATTCATTCATCTGATATGAGCTAGATTCAGTTTCTTGGGATCTAGTATTTCAGTCCCATGTTTTATCGAGACAAATTGAGTTCAAATAATTAATTCAGTGCAGCGTTGCCACTTTAACAAAAAAAAAAAACATGCGCAGTAGCTGGTTCAAAAAAAAAAAAAAAATACTATAGATTATAGCTTTTCATTTAAAAAAATAAAAATACATATAAAGTTTATCAATTTGAAAAATACTAAAAATATATTTAAATTATACGTATACAAACTAAAACTAAAAAATATGAAATTAACCACTTAAATTTGTTTTATGAACTTGCAATTTGTAAGTTTAAAATTTTGTAAGGTACTCCAAGAGCCCGGTTGTGTTTATAGGTGTACAAACCCCTTTGCTGACATTTTACATTTCTGCTGAAATTGGCAAATTCAGATTTCAATAAAAAATTGAATTTCTATTAAATGACAACAACGCTGCTGAAATCATTAGTTTCAAATAAAATTCTTAAAATCCCAAAAGTAACTATCTAATCTTAGTCTACATTTCTGCAAGAATTAATAGATAAAGTGAGAATTTCCAATACCACGGGAAAGTAAGGACTGCGTTTGGAAACGTCTAAAATTAAAAAAAAACTCTATTGGAAAATATAGTAAGATAGAAAGGTATTACTTAATACCTTGCTCAAAAGTCGAAGACGTGCGTTTATATGAATGCAGGACTTTAGAAGTCACATTTACTGCCACGAGTTACCTGCAGCAATTTAATTTAAAATCAACTTAAATCAACAAAATGGCGTGCTTCATTGGCAATATTTTAAAAACATATAATCAATTAACAAGAAAGTATTTTTTGCTTAGGAAATTGAATTGAAAATGTAGGTCACTAGGCTTAGGCACCCTACGAACTGAAATGACTTCTAATTTTTTTTTTTTTTTAAATCTAAGAACATTCCTGTTTTTATATTTAAAATGAAAATACCATTTTTGGAAATTGTATCTTTTTACAATTTCTTTTAATTTCTTTACCATTACCATGAAACCTTAGAGCAAAATCGTGTAACTTAAAATAAATTAAATGCACGACTGGGTCGCACGAACTTGTTACTAAAGAAAAATATTAATAACCATAAGATTAATTTTTTTAATGACTAACACAATTTCTTAAATACTCGTAGTTGGAGCTACGATCAAGATGCCATGTGTGATTTCTCAACCAAGTATGTATGAGTTTATGCAAAAACAAAAATTATAAGAAAAAATTTTGCTACTGCAGATTTAAGTTTTTATTACAGTTCAAATAATGATAAATTTTCAAAAAAAAATATTGACCTGTTTTAGAGATATCGAATTTCCAAAAAAATAACGGATTTATTTTTCAAAAATTTTGAAAATTTTTTTTTTTAAGTTTTGAAATGCAATGTTTTTAAAACTTTTTAGAGCTTCTCTAGAAAAAATTTCATTAAAATATGTTATGCCAAAAATGATAAATTCAAAATTCGAAAAAATGGTTCTGTAATATCTTAATTTTAATTTTTTTCTATATAATTATAAATCGTTAGAATTAATTGAGAGACAATAAAATGCACGACTGGATCGCACGAACTTGCTATAATGCAAAAGTACTTTGGAATTTAAAATACATTTTATAAATATGTAGTATAAAACATGGATTTAACGAGATAAAAATGTTGAAATGTATGGACTTGCCGTCTGATTAATACTTTTAATATTAAAGTAATTTTTTATACAACGAATTTCCTTAAAAATTTTCGAGAACAAAATTTGGGATGCCAAATTTTAAGTCTTTAGTAGTATATATTTTAGAAATAGTTTCAAAAAATAATAGTTCACACGTTTTAAAGAACTTCGAATTTTTTTTTTTCAAAAATCCCAAACAAAAATTTTTCGAATATTTTTATACACAATATTATTTTTAACTTAAGGGGCTTCTGCTGAAAATTTTTGGTTAAAATTGTTAGAGCCATTGATGAGAAAGTCAAGAAATCAAAAAACGGTTTTAAGACAGGTACCGATAATAACATTTTGCCCCAAAAATTTTTTTTAACCAAAATTTAGTCCATGTAAATAATATAACACTTAATTTTTTTTATCAAAATCGTTTGAGCCGTTTTCGTGATAAATAAGATTATGCATTACGGATGTATGGGGGGTACCGTTAGTTTTAGAGCTAAAAAAAAATTTCAATTTCTCCTCTAGGGAATCACCGAAGACCCTTAAGTACCGAGTTTGAAGAAAATAGCTCCAGTAGTTTAGGCTGTAGAGCGAGGTACAGACATACAGACGGAGTTGTCGGACCCACTTTATTCGTCTTCGCTATCATCGTAATGTCAACTTTGATCAAAATCTCGAGTTAGATAGATATTATTTATTTTCATAGATAATGGCTTTTACAAATATTTTATAGTACGCAGCTTGCTCAGAGATTTGATATTTAAACTATATCTTACAACTGGAAAATTTTATGAACATTTAAAAATTATTTTGAGTTTGAACATTACATTTGGAGGAAAACTATGATTAAAAACCTTCATTTGATATGATTTATTTATAATTTTATATAAAAGAAGAAAAAAAATGACTAAATACTAATAAAACTTAAAATCTAAAGGAATAGCCAGCCTGTGGGATAAAATATATATATGTATAATTAAATAGTAATTAACATAATCATTGAATAATTGTAAATGCGAAAAAAATTTCATATTGGTATAAATAAATTGATAAATAAATAAATAAATAAATAAATAGATAAATAAATAAATAAATAATAAATAAGTAAATAAATAGTTAAAGGAAACAGAATAAATAATTAATTACCATAAAAGAATATCTCGAGTTCGAACTTGCCCTAAGGTACCTATATGGCAAGTAAAAATGTATCGCAGTTCAAGGTGCCGTTTTCGAGAAAAATACGATTTCCGAAAACCATTTTTTAATATTTGTATGCTGTGTACAATAAAATTATTTTTCTCGCATCTTGTAGACTGTATTAAGAAACTATTATTTGTCAAGTTTAAAAAAAATCCAGCAAGGTGTTTTAAAAATATTGAGTCTTGAAAAAAAAATGGCAGGTACCGTTATTTTTGGTCTTAAGAAAAAGACTATTTATACAAACACAAAAAAAAAATTAATCTTTGGAGAAAAACAGGAATTGAAAATACATAATGTTAAAGACAAATGTAAGTATTCCAATTAAACTTTTACTGCTGTGAAAATAAAAATTTAATTAAAAAAAATTAATGGCCCCTTTTTTGAACCAAAGTTGATTTTTTTAAACTTTTTTAACTTTTAAAATGTTTCTGCATACAAAATCTAAGCCGATAATGAAAAAGTGTTAAAGTGTGAAGAAATAAAGAAAATTTTTTAAAAATTCTCCGAAGCGTTTATTGCACATAAAGATTTTCGGAAACTTGTTGTTAATATTCGTATTCTAAGTACCGTTATCAAGACGATTTTGAAAATTGAGCTTAAAAAAAATTGATTTTTTTTTAAAGCCGAATACAACTTATTGAAAATTTGTATGCATATGAAATATACCTTAATTTTCTAGGAGCCTCTCTGCACACAAAATTGATCAAAATAATTTTAGAAAACTGCTAACCATTTCTTCTTTAAAATAGCTTTTATTAATAAAATTTTTTGGATTTTTCATATGAAAATGGATAAAACAGTTTTTGAGAAAATAAATATTTATTTTCTTTAATTTTGAAAAATAATTGTCTGATTGGTCATAGCGTTATTTTTAGTCTTGAATAAATAAGTAAAAATATGTTTTAATATGTATTAAAATATATTTATTGTTTAAATTTAAATTAAATTAAATTTATTAACTTAAATTTTTTTGTTAAGTTTCAAGTCACACATCTTAGTTGGAACAAGCAACCGATTATTTATTGCTGTGTTATTTAATAAAATTAAATTTTAAACAATATCGCAGACCGCTTCCTTTTTTTACATAGATATTTGTAGTAATACTTTTTGATTATTAACCTTGAAAAATGTAGAGCAATAATAAATTATCTGCTAAAATAATCCAAAGCAACAGGAATAAACGAATCTTTCCTGAAGATCTTACGCTTTCATCTTTCAATCTCTAAATTTGGTTTTGCTATTTTTAAGATTTGAGAACAAATAATCAGCCTTTTCGAAACAAAAAAAATTAATTTTGTAGAGGTGATTTCGTAGAATCTTCCGATTTAATATTTAGGGATTTTCATCATCTACCATGTAGTCTTGAACTTAGCTCCTAAATTCAACAACATTCGAATTGTGTTTCAGGAATAGTGTTTTGTTTTTTAACTGTGAATTTTAAATTCAAAAATTCCAAAATTAATTTTAACATAATTGAAGGAATGGTTTAAATAACAAATCTTATTAAATTTAATTTCTTTGTATTTTATTTCACAAATAATAGTAATAATAATAAATAAGTTTATTATTTAAATTATAACACAAGTTACTTTATTTGAATTAAAAAAACTCATATAAATTTAGTTTTTATTTCTTAAGTAGATGACCCTGAAAATGAACAAAATTTTGACACATAATTTTACTACTAGAAATTTCTATAAGAATAACATATATTTTATGTGTCTATGTACTATGTATTTAGACAAATCTGTGGTAAGTCCTACTTCATCAACTATCCTGTCACGGAATAAAAACTCAACACATTTAAATATTTTATTTTTGTAGGCTTTTTTTACATTCAAACTGAAACTTAATCCTTACCGATGTCTATTTTATAAATTATACGAAAAATATTACAATCGATCTGTCTTACTATTATAATATCCCATTAAGTTATTCACTTACTGCAGTAAAATAAAATTTGTACTAACCTACTTAGGCTGTCATATATACAGAGCTGTCAAAGTTATATCTCACTTAGGAAAAAAAATTAATTGTTGGCATATTTCGTTTGGTTATGAATAAATTAGCAATCACGCAACCAAAAATTTATTTAAACATGTGTTGCAATTTCCTTCTGGGGCTTCATCGAAATGAATTTTTGAATATAAGGGCAGATGGAAAATGGAACTAATTCATATTCTTATTGAGTACACACTCAAATTTTTCTTATTTGTCATGTTTTTCTTAAGTGAAAAATTACTTTTTTCCAAACTTTATCGTTTTTTTTTGGCATAAAAAGAGGATAAGGCAACATTTGCTAGTAGTAGTGTAGTACCTCTTGTGGTTAGTGGTTACTGGTAAGTGCGTTGGACCGTTTGGGTTTGACCCCCTGCCACTTTAGAACCAAAAATGTTTCGCAGGCGGTGATGCCCCTTTGTTAGGAAGTGACAATTACTCCAAGAGTATTTCTTGTCTTGAAAAGTGCTTGTCATTTTATCCATTAAGAGTCGGTGGAAAATTTTAGGTCCTATCAGTTCATGCTTACAACATGGACACAGGAATGGTTGAAGGTTGTAAGTCACAAGGTTCAGAGTCTCTACGAGCCGGTGGCTTCTAATTTATTTCAATAAAACACTTGTAAAACATTTAAATATACAAATTACGAGTATTCTTTTGCACTAATATTTTACAAAGTGTTTATTTTGTAAGTATTTATTGTTATCGTTAAAAACATGTTCTATTAAAATAAAATTTGACAGAATCTGTCAAATCTGATGTCTACCATACCGACAATAGTCCAAAGAATTGGGTTTATTAAAATGTTTAGTCATTTTGGAGACAAAAAAGCTTTTTTCTATCGGTCTTATTGCAGTTATTGTTATGTTCGAAAAAATTTTATTTTCCTGTGGGAAATTGTTTAAAACATTTAAATTCTAAGTTTGAAGAAAATCTAGTTAGTTTATTTGGGTTGTAGATTGAGGTATAGACATTAAAACAGACGCAGTATAATTTTTTCGAGTATTCTTTCATCGTAATTTCATTTTTGATCAAAATTTCGAACTCGAATTTCTTTTACAAATGCAAAACTTTTCCTGTATAACACATATTTAAGTATTTTTTTAAAAGTTAAGTTCACTTGATCTTAATTGTAATTTCTATTTTTCTTCATTATTTGTTATAATATCTACAAATGTATGTACTTCTCATCTCTCTCAAATGTACATCGTTAGCTGTTTAATGTTCCAAATTGGCTTCAAGAAAATAAAAATCAAAATTAAGAAAGTTAACTCATGTTCGCATCAATTACGATTTGGAAGTTTGAATGGATTTACCAAATTTTTTTTAGATGACTTTGATAACAATTTGATAAAATAAAGTTTCGATGTAAATCAAGGTAGTCACCATGGTCCTCTATAACTCCTTATATTTACTGTCAATTAATAGTAAACTTCTCTTGTTCTGAGCATAGTAAAATATTTAAAATCACCAAAGATCAGAGTGATTCTGTTTCCTATCAGAATGACTTAAATATTTTCCCCGATTAGTGTTCTTCTATTTTTACTTGCGATATAGGTACTATAGGGCAAGTTCTGCATTTGGAAAAAAAATCGAACTCGAGATTTTGATCAAAGTTGACATTACGATGATAGCGAAGACGAAAAAAGTGGGTCCGACAATTCCGTCTGTCTGTCTGTATGTCTGTATGTCTGTACCTCGAACTACAGCCTAAACTACCGGAGGTATTTTCTTCAAACTCGGTAGTTAAGGGTCTTCGGTGATTCCCTAGAGGAGAAATTGAAATTTTTTTTTAGCTCCAAAACTAAGGGTACCCCCCGTACACCCGTAATACAAAATCTTATTTATCTCGAAAACGGCTCTAACGATTTTGATAAAAAAAATTAGGTGTGATATTATGGACATGGACTATATTTTGGTGGAAAAAAAATTTGGGGGGAAATGTTATTAGGGGTACCTGTCATAGAACCGTTTTTTTGATTTTCGAATTTCTCGCCAACGGCTCTAACGATTTTAACCAAAATTTGTATGCAGGAGCTGCTTTGCATTTGAAAAAATATAAACTAAAAATTTTTTCGAAAAAATAGTTTTTGGATTTTTAAAAAAATAATAAAATTTTTTTTTTTGAAAATTCAATATCTTGAAAACCGATACCCGATTGAATTTTTAAATTACATTTTAAAATGTATTTTATTAAATACTAACAATTTGCATATCAATTTTTTTTATAAAAATTTTAAGGAAAATTTAGTACACAAAAAACATGTTTCAGTGTGTCTGTATGTCTGTACCTCTCACTACAGCCTAACCCACTGGACCTATTTCTTTCAATCTCGATAGTTAAGAGTCTTCGGTGATTCCCTAGAGGAGAAATTGAAATTTTTTTTTTAGCTCCAAAACTAAGGGTACCCCCCATACACCCGTAATGCAAAATCTTATTTATCTCGAAAACGGCTCTAACGATTTTGATAAAAAAAATTAAGTGTGATATTATGGACATGGACTATATTTTGGTGAAAAAAAAATTTGGGGGGAAATGTTATTAGGGATACCTGTCATAGAACGGTTTTTTTGATTTTCGAATTTCTCGCCAACGGCTCTAACGATTTTAACCAAAATTTTTATGCAGGAGCTGCTTTGCATTTGAAAAAATATAAACTAAAAATTTTTTCGAAAAAATAGTTTTTGGATTTTTAAAAAAATAATACAAATTTTTTTTTGAAAATTCAATATCTTGAAAACCGATACACGATTAAATTTTTAAAATACGTTTTAAAATGTATTTTATTAAATACTAACAATTTGCATATCAATTTTTTTTATAAAAATTTTAAGGAAAATTTAGTACACAAAAAACATGTTTCAGTGTGTCTGTATGTCTGTACCTCTCACTACAGCCTAAACCACTGGACCTATTTCTTTCAATCTCAGTAGTTAAGAGTCTTTGGCGATTCCCTAGAGGAGAAATTGAAATTTTTTTTTTAGCTCCAAAACTAAGGGTACCCCCCATACACCCGTAATGCAAAATCTTATTTATCTCGAAAACGGCTCTAACGATTTAGATAAAAAAAATTAGGTGTGATATTATGGACATGGACTACATTTTGGTCAACAAAAATTTTGGGGCAAAATGTTATTAGGGGTACCTGCCATAGACCCGTTTTTTTGATTTTCGACTTTCTCATTAACGGCTCTAAGGATTTTAACCCAAAATTTTTAGCAGGAGTCCCCTTAAGTTTAAAATAATATTGTATATAAAAATATTCTAAAAATATTTATTGGGTTTTAAAAAAAAAATTTAAATCAATATCTTCGAAACCTTTGAACGATTATTTTTTGAAATTATTTCCTAAAACCAATATTATTAAATACTTAAAATTCACATCCCACATTTTTTTCTTGAAAAATTTTAGAGAAATTTCTTATATAAAAATGTATTTAATAATAAAATGATTTTTTAAGGTTTATTTGCATAAATTCATACTTTTCCGGAAACCAGACGGCAATTTTATGCATTTGAACATTATTATCTCATTAAATCCATGTCTTATATTTATAAAATGTATCTTAAATTCCAAAGTACTTTTACATAAGAGCAAGTTCGTGCGATCCAGTCGTGCATTTTATTTTTTTTTTTTTTGTTTGAATGTGTCGAAATTCCAATCGATGTCCTTTTTAAGAAGGAAACATCTAGTATTCTGTGGCATAAAATAAATCTGTACTTAGAAGAGTGAAATCAACATGAGACCTAGGCGTTAACTTCTCACAAAATGTTGACCATATTGAAAAATTGTAAATAACGTCAACATAATGCTTAGATATATTAAGCGTTGGAGTAAGGAAATTTCGGTTTAAAATATACACGCACTGTATGGTCGGCAAAATACTGTGTTCACATAGATCGCATAGAATCTGCCCAGCTTAAAAATATGGATGTTTTGCATTAAGTCATTAAAATCGGAGTGACCCAAATCGGCTTCCATTAAATAGCGGTCGCTAGAAAAAAGCCGAAATGTTACCGTATTATTGTACACTAAGTCCTGGTTGGTTTAATTGATTCATTGGTTTTCTTAAGCGAAATTAATTTTATTGAAAGATATAATTCGGTAAAATAATTGTTGTATTGTTAAAAAATAGTTAATTTGTTTTTTTTTTTTTTGAAAATCTTTTATCTTGAAAACGAGCCAACATTTAATTTTAGAAATTATGTAACCTTAAGCTGCATTTAGACTTTCGGCGTTATGCTCTGTGTACGTTGTTAGTTGTTGCTCGTACGCGGAACAGCGAGAATTTAAATGAAAAAAACGAACAACGAATGAAGAACGTACAAATTCAAAAGAGTTTGGAAATTTCGGTGTTCGTTGTTACCCGGAAAACGTGTGTTTAAATGCGAAAACTGTTTAAATAAACATTGTTTTGCAGTGGTGTTCAACTTGTAGTTACATTTTTGAAGTTTTTTATTTGTGAATGGAGCATCACAAGGCTTCATTATAAATTGTCGTACCTATAGGTAAATAAAT
Organism: Philhelius festivus; assembly: GCA_963931855.1. Classification (NCBI taxonomy): domain Eukaryota; kingdom Metazoa; phylum Arthropoda; class Insecta; order Diptera; family Syrphidae; genus Philhelius; species Philhelius festivus. The sequence goes on from OZ007556.1 coordinate 59,727,744, forward strand.
AAAATATTTTGTCTATGGGTTTCATCTTTCTAGTACGAATAATAATACTTTAGATTTAATAATCAGAGGAATATGTAAAAAAGCACTTCTAGAGCTAGGTTAGAAAATAAAAGTATGCGATAAATTTTCTTTTTTCTCAACTATTCATAGTGCCGCCACTGCCAACAATGTGTTTGTTGAAAAACAAAACCGAATAAATACTTCTTCGTTGTACGTTGTTGAGAGAAGAACGAACAACAAACAACGAACAACGTACAGCGAATGAAGAACGAAGGGCTTTAAATGTATATCATTAAATATTAAAAGGTTGCATATTAAGTTTTTTTTATGAAAGTTTAGTTTATAAAAAACATGTTTCAGTGTATCTGTATGTTTTTACCTCAAACCTATATCCTAAGCCACTTGACTGTTTGCTTAAAACTCGGTACTTAAGCGCTTAGGTGATTCTCTAGAGGAGAAATCGAAATTTTTGTTTTAGCTCCAAAACTAACGGTACCTCTCATACAGCTATAATGCAAAATCTATTTTTTTTTTCAAATCAGCTTTAACGATTTTGATAAATAAAATTTTTAATTTTAAATAATATTGTATATACAAATATTCCGAAAAAAATCTTTTTTGGGATTTTGAAAACATTACAAATTTTTGTTTGATCGATATCTGGGAAACGTGTAAGCGACTAGTTTTTGAAAGTACAGTCGACTCCCTCTAAGTCGAACATTCATGGGATATCAAAACTAGTTCGAGTTAGAGGGAGTTTTAGAAAAATTCGAGTTAGAGAGAGTTTTTTATTTAATGATTTATTGAATTAAATAACAAGTAAAATAAATCAATAAACCTAAGCTTCTTGCTTTTATCGCTCATCAATCTATAATTATGTATTAAACAAATATTTTTTCAACTTAATTATTTAAAAAAAATTGTAATTTTAGACATCACAGTCGCCGTGTCATCAGTGATCGCCTTTAAAAAAAAAAAGATTCTATTTTAAATAAGCAATTTTGAATTTCTTTTTTCATTTCATATGCAGATTGCAATGTACCAATTGCAGATTGCAATGTACCAATTGCATTTTCAATTTAATTTTTCTTTGGTATTTCAAAGTCTATTATTTCAGCTTCATCTTCTTCTTCAGCTCCATTTTCACCGTCATTAGTATCATCAGCATCTGCTTCCAAAATTGACTCGCTATCAGGTATTTCAGTGGCTACGATGCCGTCATCGACTTCAACATAGGCCTTCCAATGTACGCCTTCAACATTATAATGAGCTTCTGTTAGCCTTTCCCAGATTATCTCGATTTCTTGGGTGTCTTCGTTGTTACATCTAAGTAAGCTAAGCGGAATATCATCTTCGTCATCCCACGTCTCAGACTTAAATTCGGCCTTTTTGAAACAATTTTAAATTGTCAATGGAGTAACGTCCCCATGCCTTTAGGATTTCGCGCGCACAATCGAGAAGTGATATTTTATATTGCTCTTTTTTGGTTTCCCAAACCCTTAAGATCTTGGTGAGAAGAGTGCGATTATAGTGTACTTTCAAATTTTGTATTATACCCATGTCCATTGTCTGAACTATTGAGGTCATATTGGGGGGGAAATACTCAAGCTTTATAAACTTTAATTTATTCTTAACTTGTTTTAGGTGAATTGGGTAGTTATCGATAATGAATAGGTAATACTTTGCGCTTTGATCTTCCAAATTTAGAATCAAGTTTCAAAAGCCAACTTGTGAAAAGGTCTCATGTCATCCAAGAACGATGGTTTGCTAGTCCACCGAAAAAGTTTTAATTTTATTGAAACAACGAGGATTTTTGCTTTTCCCTATAACCAGAAGCTTTAGCTTTTCCGACGACCTCTGAGATCTATTGTTTTACTGCTTGCAAATAAAGCACAAAATGTTTTGAAGTTGTAATGGAATGGATCCAACCAACAAATGCTTTTTTTATTGCCTTGCAATTTTTTTTATGAATATCTTTTTAGGATGAGATTTTTGTGTTTGATAATATTGTAAATTGCAGGTATAGCAGCGCAGCACACTGACATGACGGTGACGGCGCAGGCGATGCAACATATAGAGAATCAAAGAGTTCGAGTGTGTGCTTTTTATAAGAATTATAAACAATAACGAGTTGCGATTTGAGAGATTTTTTTTGATTTTTTTTTTTCGGCAAAAGAAAAAAATTCGACTTAGAGGGAAATAAAATAAGTCAATAATCAAGAGAATGTGTTCGAGTTAGAGGGAACTTCGACTTTTTTTTTAATTCTAAATAAATTCCTTCTAGACAAAATGAATATAATAACACAAAGGTTTTTAAACTTTGAATGCTTAAATTCATACTTCTATAGAAATCACAAGGCAATTTTATATATTTAAACATTTTGCTCTTATTAAATCCTTAAATTCTAAAGTACTTTAACATATGAGCAAGTACACGTGCATTTTAATTTTTCTGTACAAAAGTTCTTATTTTGTTTTCTATTTTTTTTGAATATTAAGTAATGTGTTAAGCTGTGTTCATTTACTAACAACTAACACTACGCTAAATGATGAATATGACAATTTAATATTTCAAAGTATCTAAGGGTGAAATCCAGATGAAATAATTTTACGAATACTACTCTAAGCAGTACTTATTCTTCAGTAAGCAGTAAGCTGTAAATCTTCAAAATATAGGGCTGCATTTGCTATAAATTTTTTTTATAAAATGAATGCTAACGGTTTTCAATTCAAGGACACAGAAGAGTTAGTAAGGTATTAAACCCAAACGACTTAAGAACTAGCTGGTTTCAAAGCAGTTTACTATAATTTTTTCTTTCTTTATATTTTCATGGTAAAATAAACTAGATAACTGTGACAGCCGGGAAGAAAACTAAGGAAACAAATCTTTTTATAAATGTCAAAGTTTTATATGTAGTTAGACTAATTCGATGTTTTTAACTTAAGTATAATTCAATATGATGCTTAAGTCGAATTAATTTTCGTCCCCTTGATTAGTATATCACACTAAAAAGTTTTGCAGTTTCAAAAGATTGTTTTTGATGGCGCGCACTGAAGGGCTTATGACTACCTTTAAAATGTTTGAGCACAGTGCGAGCGTGATTTAAAGACGATGAATTAAATTTATTTAATTTTATAGTAATGTTAGAAAATGTTAAAAAAAAAAATGATTATAACCCAATTTCTCACAATAAAAGACCTTTTAACACTTTAATTTTCTTACATTATATAAAATCCTAAGCAAAATAGCAAACTTCTGTGCTTGAAGAAATGATACACAAATTAAAATTCCAAAACAAAAAACACACAAGACAAAATTAACTACAATTAAATCCGGGATGTCTGCCTTTAAGTCGAACACATAAACCACAGTCTTACAGAGCACGCACAAAACTGAACTGAAACTGTTTAAAATGTTGTCTTAGGATCATTTTTCATAAGTAAAGTTGACTAATCTGTCAAAAACTTAAAATTGCAATGTAGATTCGTTCTGTTTTCAGTGACGTCAATAAAAATACTAAGATAAAACACGCAGCTCGAAAGTCTTCAAGTAAGAAAATTTTGACAACACTTTCATGAAGGGATGACATCTTCTCTTGCAGAATCGATATACTATAATTATAAAAGACTTACGTAATGATATTCCATGTATTTCTAATTATTTAAAGTAGTAAATTTATGTATTCAAAGTTACTCTTAAGAAGTATTTATATGTATTTTTTGGCAAACAAAATTGACAGATTTTAATGAAAATCTTTTTCATTTAACACAATATTAAACATTTGCTAGATGACGAGTATATTTTTTTAAGTTATTAGCAAAGTGGTTAACTGTGTAGACAAACTTTCAAAACTTTAAGATTAACATGAAAAATTGGTATTCTTTATACAAAATTGGTGATGTTAATTTCCCTTATACCTATATACGAGTATATACATGTTTTGAAAGTGTCCGATGACATTTATCAAATCAGGATGATAGAGATAGGAATACATTTTATTCAGAAATTTGTCATACCATTTCATAATGTTAGTGGATATTAGTTATAGAACTTATTCAAATTCTGATCCATACCTGTTTTCTCTACAGAAAATACTTAATATCAAGTTTAGCATTCGTGAAAAATTCAGTTAATGCTTTTGAATAATATCGAAGTATTCCGCAATATTTTGCATTTTGTTTGAAGAACCCTACTCAAATTTTATAGCTTGCTATCCATTTTTAATTTTGTTTAATAAGCACGTACTTAAATGAGTTTGCATATCCTTAATTTATTTATTTATTTACATAACTTAATTACTAGTTTTACAAAAATTTCTTACAAAGGTGTATATCAAGATTCTTAAACAATTTCATGGAAAAATGTTGATTTAAATTGACATGAATTAATTATTGTTTTATCAAACAAATTGTTATATTTAAGATTGTAAATATTAAATAGTTTAAACATTTTATTTAATGGAGAAAAATTTTCGTAATTGGTACGATAGTTTGAAATAAGTATGCTCTCCGGTATGTTCCTCAAAGTTCTTTGAGGAGTATTAAAATTAATACGAGACAGAAGGTGCAAACAGTCTATGTTACCGTTGATTAATTTTACAATGAAAACGAAACATAAGTAAAGTAGGAACGTCTGTTCTCCAGACTAGGTAAATCAATCGAATCAAGTCTAAGCCTGTTGCTGTAAGGTGGAAGATCATAAGGATTATCCCAGCCAAGTACCCTGAGGGCAAACCTAATGAATCTTGTTTGCACCTGTTCTAGTCTATTTTTATGACATTCGTAATGAGGTGACCAAACCTAACAAGCGTATTCTAGAATGGGTCCAACAAAAGATATAAAAAGCTGCTTTGTCACGAAAGGGTCGGAAAATTGTTTCGACTCCCTTTTTATCCAACCAAGAATTGAATTAGCTTTATTTGAAATGGAATTTATATGTTGAATGAATTCGAGTTTGCGATCAAATGTGACACCAAGAATAGACATAACTGTTTCACGAGATATTGATAAACCATTGAACAAATAGTTGAATGAAATAAATGAAAACTTTCTTGTAAAACACATAGTTTTACATTTATCAATATTAGGAAACACACAATTACGTGTGCACCAGTCAAAAAACGAGTTAAGATCATATTGCAATTGTAATGAGGCACTTAGAGTATTTTAACACTGATGGTAAGTCGTTTATCAATAAAATAAAAAGAATGGGGCCTTAATGACTACCCTGTGGGATTCCTGAACTGATTTTAAACTTATTTGATTCGCAACCGTTAAATAACACCGAATACGATCTATCGAATAAGTAGGATTGAAGCCATTTTAGAAAATTTTCGCTAAATCCTAATTTTCTTAATTTAAAAAGCAAAACACGATGTGACAGCTTGTCAAAAGCTTTACTGAAATCAGTGAATACACAATCTACTTGTTTACTGTTTTTAAATGAATCAAAACAGTTAATTCTATAAAAAAAGGAACAGTAGAGCGACCTCTTATTAAGCAATGCTGATTAGGAACAATAAATGACTTAACATAAAAACATAAAGCTTGACAAATAATAGCCTCAAAAAGTTTAGGAATCACAGATAATCTGGCAATAGGCCTGTAGTTTTTCACTTCGTCTTTTTTCCCTTTTTTATATAGAGGAATAATGAATGAACTTTTCCAAATACATGGGAATGAACATGAAGACATTGAAAAAGTGACGAACAAAGTTTTTCAAAATAGTAGAGGGTATACCATCAGGACCTGATAACATAACTTAAACTAACATAATGTCAGCGTTAGGAAAATAGGGCGGTTTTTAAATTGTTCTAGATATCGAAACAGGAAGGCTAAATAGAGAAAGGTAAGGCATTCGAGTAGTGATTGGCAATACCTCCAAAATAGTTTTAAAATGCTAAATTGATCTGCATTTCTAGAAGTATTGAAATTAAGCTTGAATGGGTTAATAGCACGAATTCAACTGACTATTACACTAAATACTTATTATGAAAATAGCGAGAGAATTATGACTAACCATGAACCATGAACATCGAGCGATTTTAAAATGTATGTTTCAGTTCAATCAGTTGTAGAGGATTTGAGAGTTATACTCAAACTTTGGGCGAAAAAAGGCTTTATAGATTACACTTGAATCAGAAGTGGGGTCAAAGTTCTAATATCATCGAAGACGTCGAATATTTGTGATCATTCCTCAGAAAACGGTCTTTGATTAACATACTGAGGGATGTGAGCTTTTCGGTTTCTTTAATGTAAGTGCCGAGCATGGATAAGGGATCTATGCACAAGTAGCACAAAATGGTATAATTTCGGTATCACATTTCTTAATTCATACTTTATTCCTTCTTTATTAGGTATGTAAATTTATGCCTACTTAATTCCATCTTAATATGATCTTTATTAGGTATTGTTTTAAAGAACTTAACTTGGTGTGTTTACTTCTACTTAAAGCATTCTTAAATACTTCTTAAATGGGCATTTCTTAAATCGGTTTTTTTTGTTACTTAATTCCTTCTTTAATCCTTCTAAAAACATTCCTTTTTTATTTTGGTATTAAATCGGTATTTTTCAGATTCTTTAATATGTATTTAAGTCTTCTGAAACAGTATGATTTATAACGCCGTTTTCGTACTTTTAGTTTTAGATGGAAAGCAAAATGTGTAAACCGAATTTATTAAATCTTAAAAAAAAGAAAAGATTGTTTCATTATTGCAGACAAACAACAATTAAAATAGAATTTATTTAAAATGTGACTTTTTTTGATGACATCCGTTTATGTAACTGACAAAATGTCCATACTTAATTCATACTTTATTCCTTCTTTATTGGGTAGGTGTGCTAATTTATGGCTACTTAATTCCGTCTTAATTTCGTCTTTTTTAGGTATTGCTTTACAGAACTTAACATGGTGTGTTTACTTCTACTTAAAGCATTCTTAAATACTTCTTAAATTGGCATTTCCTAAATCGGTTGTTTTTGTTACTTAATTCCTTCTTTAATCCTTCTTAAAACATTCCTTTTTTATTTTGGTATTAAATCGGTATTTTTCAAATTCTTTAATACGTATTTAAGTCTTCTTAAAGAGTATAATATTAAAAACACGAGAGAGTTATTTGAGTAGCACTTTGAGACAAGATATTTTAAGTGTCACAGTGGCACAATAGGTAGAGCACAAGCACGGCAAGCGAGATGACTCGGGTTCGAATCTCAGTGGAAGCACAGAGGTAAATTAAAAAAAACTAACTTTTAAAATTCTTTCATTCCAGCAAAAATTCACATAAAGACTAGAATATAATCAACAATAATAAAAAAACAAACAGATAATAAAAAAAATTTATTTTTATTGTTTCTAATATTTTTCTTTAAGAAGTAGTTAAGAAGTATTTAAGAAGATGTAAGGAACTATTTAAGAAGGAGTAATGAAGTATTTAAGAAGAATGGTATCCCGATTTAAGACCATTTTAGGACTCAATTTATCTTCTTATTTCCTTCTATCGGACCGCCCACTTGCGCCTTTTCTCTACTTAATAGGAACTTAAATCCGTCTTATAGAAGATGTCAGATACCGATTTAGAATTCTTAAAGACTTCGTTAAGTAATTCTGTGCTACTTGTGTGTCTTCGATGGGTCAAATACAAGTTTCTTTTTAAAAATGCAAGCGATATTCATGATGTCGCTTTTTATGATCAGCTTTCTGCACCAGACTTTTCAAAGCATGATTTAATTTTTCTATCTCTCAGATTTAACCTTGATATCTCCGTTGAAAAAATCACTTATCGAGATTTCCACAATGTCAATGTTCAGGAACTTGAAGATCGTACAGAAGAAATAAACTGGGATGCAATTTTAAATTTTTGAATTTTTAACCCCATAACATTTCTTATCTCAGCAATAATCAATTTCCCTTTAAAACAAAAAATCTTAAACCGAAAACTAAACCGTGGTTCACTGAAAACATTAGACATTTATAAAAACTGGAAACGGTATCGTTTGAACGAGCTGCGTCGTGCGTTTCGTTTGCTTCGAAATAGAGTTGTCTGGGAAAACCTTCATAATATTGGGATAGGTAAGACAAAAATCAGACCAGCTGATGATATCGATGGTAACATCCTCAAAAAAAACATTTGTATCCGCTCCATCGGGGCAGATCTCCCAAGACAGTGTCGAAAACTCCTTTTCGTTTATTGATCATCGCGATGCCCCTGGCTTTGGTTTTTCCACAGTAATAAGTGCTGATGTCGTTGAAAGTGTTCTTTCTATTAAGTCAAAAGCTGTTGGACTCGATGTTGTTCATCCTTCTTTCTTGTGTATGATTTTGCCAATTGTGTAACAACCTTTGCTTTTAATACTATCTTGATGTCTGGGGTGTACCCGGACTTATGGAAAGTTGCCAAAATCATACCACTTCCTAAAAATGCCAAAAAATATGAATTTAGGCCTATATCCATACTACCATTTTTGTCAAAGGTCTTTAAAAGGATTCTGCACAAAATATATATGCTTATTTCGCTACCAAGGCCAAATCATTGCTTAGTCCAAAGCAATCTGGTTTTCGTAAAAAGCACAGTTGTATTACTGCACTTTTGAAAGCTACTGAAGACCTTAGGCAAGCATTGGATAAAGATGAGATTACTTTTTTGGTTTTCCTTGATTTTTCAAAGGCCTTTGATACTGTCAATCATGTCAATTTGCGAAATTTCAATTTTTCCTCCGGTGCTGCAAAATTAATTTTTTCTTACCTGACTAACAGAAGACAAGCAGTGCAAGTTGGAGATAGCTTATCTAATTTTTTGCCAATTGTTACTGGTGTGCCTCAGGTATCCATTCTTGAACCCCTTTTGTTTTCAGTTTATGTGAATAAACTTTCATCTTCACTTGCAAATTGTTAATCTCACATATACGCTGATGACATTCAGCTGTATTTTAGCTGCTCATTGGGACTTATTGAGCTTGGGGCATTTTGAGTCAATGAGGACTTGGAGAAAGTGGTGAATTAGTGGGAGTTGAATGATCTTGTTTTAAACCTTAAAAAATCTAAGTGTCTTGTCATTTCAAGAAAATCGATTGATCTCAAGTATTTCCCACCGATTGTCTTGAGCAATGCTCCAATCGAATACGTTTTAACAGCAAAAAATCTCGAAGTGACCTTCAACCGCTTTCTGACCTGGGATAATAACATTAATGGACTTGTTGGCAAGGTATATGGCATATAACGTCGCTCAAGTGGATCGTCGTGAGCTTTCAATTGCTGATACAATCAGACGTCAAAGATTTACTATGATACCCTCATAATGTTCAGTATAAATACCGCACAAGCGATGGCGAAATATGAGGGGGGGGGGGGGGGGGCAAATAGCGGTGTCGATGAACATTGGTCTTGAAGGGTTGCAAATTGAAATGGCAAGGTAAAACCGGGCCGGGTAAATTAGTCCATAATCGTGTTCTGCGACTACCGAACGAACCTTTGTATTAAACGGTACGACCAAAATAAAGCTCGAGGGTGAACTGTTGAGCATTCTTAGCGAAACGGGTAACATCGGTAAGCTGATTGAGGGGAGGAATCCAACTGGGTACTTCAAGTGAGCATTGCTTGTGAAACAAGCGATAAGAAAAGAAAAGACATGAAATATTCTGACGGTGTTCATGAGATGGGATTGGTTCTATAATAGCTCTGTTTCTTGTCCGTTTTAACGACCTATTCTGGATTAAATAAAGTTTGGGTTACACCTGCCCAAAGATATGAGTTATACTCTAATTTTGGATCTATAAACATCTCATAAATTGTAGGCATATCAGACTGGGTGAAAAATGTTTTAGATCGATATAAAAATCCTAAGCATTTAGCAGCATTTTCGTCGGTCTCGAGAATGTGATCGTTCCAAAGAAAGTCGTCATTAACACACATACTGACCATTGAGAGCTTTTCGGCTTCTTCAATGTTAGTTTTCGAAGCATTGAACTCCACACGATTTTCTATACCCCATTTAATATTACGGTAAGGAGCAGAGTTCATTTCCAATAGACGTGAATTTGAGAACTAGTATGAGAAGCTGAGTGTAGAGTCATTTGGAAAAATAATTAAGTGAGTTCGAAGTTTCAGGCAAAAGATCATTCATAAAAATGAGGAAGAGTGTCAATAAAACACGTATTGAATGATCCAGAAGGCGATTTATAATCCAATAAAATGCACGACTGGATCGCACGAACTTGCTCTTATGTAAAAGTACTTTGATATTTAGAATGTATTAAAAATGTATGAAATTGCCGTCTGATTATGAAAAAATTATAAATTTATGCAAACAAAGCTCAAAAATCGTTTAATATTAAAATAATTTTTTATATAAGAAATTTCTTTAAAATTTTTTCAAAAACAAAATTTGGGATGCCAATTTTAAGTATTTGGTAGTATAGATTTTGGGAAATAACTTAAAAAAAAAATAATCGTCCACACAAAAATTTTTTTTTTTAAATCCAAAAAATATATTTTCGAGTATTTTAAGATACAATATTATTTAAAACCTAAGTGGCTCCTGCCGTTTGACCCGTTAATGAAAAATAGAAAATCAAAAAAACGGTTCTATGATAAGTACCGTTAGTAACATTTTTTCCCAAAATTTTTTTAAACAAAATGTAGTCCATGTCCATATTAGCACACCAATTTTTTTTTATCAAAATCGTTACAGCCGTTTTCGAGATAAATAAGACTATGCATTACGGGTGTATGGGGGTACCGTAAAGATCCGTTTCATTCTTCGGTAATATATGCCATCAGATCACCAGAGGATGGAACAATTCCTGAGATAGCCGTATTGCCGGTCTTTAAGAAGCTTTCGATCTTTAAGATTTATGTCATCAATATTTGCGAGAAAGCTCTTTATGACATAAAATACTAAGGTCGCGAATCGAGGCAGCGGTGAATATATAGGTTGATAAATAGAGAAGGTAGAAACAGCCAGAAGATTGGATGCATTTTCGTGAAATATAGAGATTGAATGACATTTAAAAACAATTAGCTATGAGAAATTTTTCAGGCTCCAGGCAGAGTATCTGTTGAGATCAAGTTGACAAAGTCTAAACGGTGGGCCATATAGTGGTTTCTTTTTAAATCATATGTCATTATGATACTCACAGCTGTTTCCCTCTCAAAATCTTGACAGAAGATCAGTATTTTACCTCCGCGGAACGATATGAGTTGCTTTAAGCTTGAAAAACGATGGGAAATATTGAAAACTTATTTCCAAAGTGAATGCTGTGTAGCCCAAAGAGTGCGTGTTTGGCTTAAATGAAGCTCCCACCGTGCCTGCAAGATTGTGCAAAAAGTGAGAGAATGTTGCTGCTGTAGCCGAGAGTATGAGACTCAAATCACGAACATCAACTCATTATCGATCTCGACAGCTCAACATTTCACGCACTAGCCTGAAGAGAATTCTGCACAAAAATCTCGGATTATTCGCTTACAATTGGCTCAGCAATTAAAAGCCCAAGACACTTCGCAGTTTGTTCGTTAGAGCAGCTTGAATTGGAGAACGATTTTATGCGAAAAATCTATGTTGGAAAACAAAATTGACGCATCTGGGGCTCAAAAAACCCGCACGTTATTGTCCAAAAGCCAATGCATCTACACAGAGTGACAGTTTGAATTGTGGAGTGGTGACATTATTGGCCATTTTTTTTTTTGAAAATGATACTGGGAATAACGTTTTGGTCAACGGTGGGTGTTACAGAGCCATGTTAACCGACCTTTTTTTTTACTAAAATTTAAGACATGGATTTGGATTAAGGATCATGCACTATTGATCTTTCGCGCACACAAATGGTATTTTCAACCGTCTTGACGTTGTGAATTGTCCGCCTCGGAGCTGCGATTTGACCCCTTTGGGCTTTTTTTATGAACCTTGAAGGACAGATGTTATGCCAACAATTCGAAAACGATTTAAGCACTTGAGGCTAATATCATCCAAGCTATCCGTGAGATACAGCCCGAAGTCATCAACAACGTCTTAGAATATTGGAGTGACAGAATGCGATACTGTGAAGTCATTCAAGGCAGCTACTTAAACGACGTTATTTTCCATAGATAATAGGAATAGTTGCTCTTACTAATAAGGCCATAATACAAGGAAAAAATTAAATTTTGTTCAACTAATTGCATTCTTAAAAAGAAACTTGTATTTGGCCCACTCTTTCATTTCATATGTCGAAGAAATGGAAAATTGGTATCGTCGGCGTAGAGGGAGATATGGGAACATTTGATAAAACTTCATTTAAAATGAAACCGCTTGAGTACCCTTTATTTTCTTTTTTTTATCCGAGTAAACAGTAACAGGACTACTTCTGTTGATCTTGAATTTTTGTAAGTTACAATAAAGCAAAAGTCATTTGTCCTTTTGTAATTTCAATATGAAGCTAATCTTTCTGTAAAAAATGCTACTCATATGAGATGAAAATACAAATAAGTAGGCTTATTTATTCGGAACACTCTGTCTTCGTATTTATTTAACATTTAAAACCTTGATCTTACTAAGATTGCTTCGTCATTATTTATATTGCCAGTTGAATCCAGTTTAACACACTAATCCGCTTTGCCACATCATCATTCACAATGTTCACTCTGGCGTATACTTCATATTTTTTTTTTAACCAAAAACAAAAGTAAAACCACCATTGAATATGTATCGAAAACTATTTTCGATTTTCAATTCTAAGCAATTCTAAACTTGAGTCTATTTGTTCTACATATCGTCCCATTGAATTCGAAATATGTATATAAAAAAAATTGTATTATTTACACTTCCCAACATTATTTTACCATTCAGCATAATTCTGTATTCTTCCCTCGTCAGTACGATAAGGATATACCTACCTACAGCACTGGAAATATAGCAAAGTTCTGTTAGCCAAAATCTCAAACCAAATTGGTATGAGTTCTCTCATTCATATTTTCAACAACCATCCTATTTATTTTTTGTTTGCTTCTTAAATCTATTCAATGATTTTACTTCAAATCCTTTTTTGTGGCGTTTTTGTGATTCTTTTTCTTGTTGTTGTTGTTGTTATTTTTCCTCTTCTCCATTTTAACGATTTCACGATTATTTGTCACAAAGCAAAAATGGGTAGCAAAAACGGTTCATCTATCCAGCTATCTAGGTATCTTTGAATGTATGTAGATATCCATTTATCTAATATGTTTGAGTGTGTGTGTGTGTGATACCATTGTTGTGCTACTGTGCCGATAATGCTACTGACCCATCTTGCTCTGATTTTTTTCTGTTTTTTTTTTTTTTTTTTGTCGAGTGCATCTGCACTCTCTTTTCCCTTTATTGTATTTAGACCGGATACATTAACACTAGCAAAAAGACACCACACACACTTCAAGAAATATTCATCTGTGTATATTTTGACGAGAAAAGCACACACTCCTGGAACTCGAGAGGAAAAGCTTTAAAATAAAAGATTTTAAATTCTCACATATATGTGTGTGTGTGTATGTATGAGAGTGTATAAAAATAGTATACGCGTAAAAGATGGACACAAAATTGCAGATACACATGTAAAGTAGGTATACGAAGGAAAGAAATATTTTTTTTTTTATTTTGCATTTCACAGGACGAAAAAATAAATATCACCTACTAACTCTGAGGACGAGAAATATATAAAAAAAAAATGTAACGCATTTGTATTGTAATAATGTCCAGGTTTCATTTTTTTGTTATTTTAATTAATTAAGAAGAAAATATATATAAAGCTCTCTCACTTGGATATATACATCATATCCCTTAGAAGGACAGTTTTTCGTTTGAGTTTTTATTTATGATTTTTTTTTTTGCTCTTAAAATATACCTACTAAAAAATATCCTTCAGTCAATTAAATTACTAAAACTAACAGACATCGCAAGCTTTTACGAATCAAAAAGGATTTTTCTTTTTTGAGAAATGACAAAATCTTTGTGTTTTGTGTTTTTGATTGTGACAGATATGTCATAATTGGGCCGACTGTCAACCTATTTTGTTAATGGATATGGGAATAGATATATTTCAGAACATACCGTCAATATTTCCAACTTTTTTAATGTAACAGACGACCGCTCGGCCATATTGTGTTAAACCACGTTAGCTACAGCGCTCATTCGTCCTGGTTGACTAATAATCCTCATTTCATTCAGCATTTGATAAATTGATGAAATTTGTTAATTTTGTTAATTTACTTATAATTTCTGTTATTCTCTCGCTCTGGTTTTATTTTTGTAATTTTTTTTTTATAATTTTTCTTTTTTTTTATACAGGAAAACAATTTATTTTATTTAAACATCTAATTAATATTTTGAAGTATATGTTTGTGTGTGTGTGTATTTGTCAGTGACGATGATGGCACGAAGATTTTACCGAATTTCCACTGAAGTTCTATTAGCTGATTAGATTTACTTTTTTTTACATAATATTAGAGATTTTTTTTGTTGTTGTTGTATTATTATTACTCGGAAATAGTTTTGCACAAAAAATCACAAAAATCACAGATAAATTAGATTAAATTTAACTTTTTCTTTATTTTTATTTTCACTATGAAATTCTTTTTATTAATTTATTTAATTATATTTACAAATTCGTTAGATTTTTTGTGTAATTTTCTTCTCTATCGGCATAATTTTTTTTTTGTTGATGATGGAAATTTTTTATTAAATTTATTTTGTTTGTTTGAATTTCGGTAAAAATACAAATGAAGTACTATTTTTTAGAACGAGGTTTAACAGCATTTTTGTTTTGTTTTATATACATATTTTATTTAAATTTATTTATATGGATTCAATTAAATTTATGGGAAAAAATCAGACGTTGGCAGAGAATTTTCGTATATATATATAATAATAGTACACATTTACATATACATATATATATGAGTTTTATGTTTACTTAAGTTTAAATTTTTTTTTTGTTTTTTGGTATGTACAATAGTAATGTGTTTAAATTCTTGTATCTTGTAACTTAAATTTCTCCGTTTTAGTAACTTAACTGGATTCTTCTTCGCATACTCTCGCACATTTTACTAGAAACAAAAAAGGCACAAAATACAATTTGAAATGGAAAATGTTTTAAGCACAAAATAGATTAAACAAAATTTTCACGCAGTATTTTCGTAGGGTTCCGTCCTAAACAATTTCCCGATTCTAATAACGAAAACTGGAAAAATCAAGCTTATTTTTTCTCCAAGAAAAAGACATACACCAATACATGGAAAGCGAAATTATTCACAGTTAGAATGGACAATTTGTAAACAAATACAGCTGAAAAATAAGCCAGTATTTGTAGGGGAGATACTCGTATATATAGTACAGGTATAACTGGGAAAACTTTGCTCCATTAACACAGTTAAGATACTTAGGAAAACATACATATTAAATCGCAAGAACCCTTGAGAAACCGCTTTAAGGAATCTCCGGATTAAAAATTCAATTATCTCAACAGAAATAATAAAAAAATAAAAATTCTTTTCAAACACTCATTTTTTCAAAATCACTCTTTTTAACTATAAATCGGAGTGAACTTCCGTCAAGTGTCATTTCGTCAATATCCAAACCGGCACTTTGCGCAAATGATAAGAAAACCCAACTTTACTGTAACAATCTTAAATTAAATAGGTAATGATATTAAATCAAAGCAAGTTTCGCACGCACATGAAACATTGGAGCTCTCTTAGTCAAAAAAAATGAGCTAACTTAAAAAAAAAATTCCACCACATGACGGAGAAACTTAACGAGGTTTTGGGAAAGTCAAAAAAGAAGGACTGGGACTTTTTCACTCATTCCATTCCACTAACACACTCTCAGACACTTTGACCGAAATTCTCATGGTTTCCATCCATCGAGCGAATGAAAGAAAGAAATAAAAAAGATGAACTGATTTTTCATGGGAAAATTTTGTAATTTTTTTTTTTCGTTTTCGTATTGAAAAATATGTTTTTTTTTTCTTGCGTGCACAAAAAAACTTAATTTCTATATCCTTAAAGTTTAAATTAGCAGCACTTTAACAATTAAATTGATTTACTGAAAATGAAAAATACTTTTTCAAAAATTAATTTATGCAAAATTTTCTAATTCTCTTCTTATAGAGGAATTTATATTTTTTTTTTTCTTCGATGGGATTTTTCCCATATATAGTGAAAAGCTTGAAAATTTGTTCACCCGATTTTTTCAAATGCACATTTTCGGGTGAAATTTTATGGATTTTCGAAATTTTTTTACATATTTGAATTCCCGACGTATTAAATTAATGATTTTCACTATTTTTACTAACTTTTTCACTAGATTTACCACTTTTTATTTAAATTTTCCACAGAGCTACCATTCGAGTTCGTCTAACCATTTGGGGGGAGAAATTCAACGAACCTTTACTGGTTACTTTATTAAGCACAGTGTATGTGCCTTAAAGAGAAAAGAGATACCGTTCATTCTGCGGAGGGGTTGTGGAAAATTTCCCATGGATTTTCCTTAGTTCTTTTTTTTTTTGAAGGGGACAGGGGTAGGTGGCGAGGTGGTTGTTTTTAGTTTTCCCGGTATTTGACGCAAGAGTATACTATTGAGATTCCTTACACCACCGATATGAGATAGAGATTGGGCTGATTTTGCGTGGGGGGACTTCACACACACTGGGTGTTATTCAATATCTGTGATGATAATTTTTTATGAACTCAATTTGTTGTGGGGTGTTTTGGGGGGTTTTGTTTCGATGATTTGTGTATATTTGGGGCTGTGGGTTAGGGGAGGATTCATTTGAATATCGAAGGGAGTTCATGTGTACTTGAGGTTGTTGTTTTCCATACAAATCGGAGAAGAGAATGCTTTGTAGAGCTAGTGGAAATATCCGTTGCGGTGGGTAAATATTATGGCGCTGAATTCGTTTAAAAGAAATATATTTTGCTGTGATGTTTTTTGTAATTTAGATTAATATGACCGTTACTAGACTAATTGAAATAGAATAGAATTGAAATAGAACACAGGTCGTAGGATTGAATAGTTGATTGAATTACGATTGTTTTCTTTTTCGAAGACCAAAAAAAATAATTTGGCTAAAAGATTTTAAAAACTTTTATGTATTTTTGAGAAAGTCAGAAATATAAAATACTGTTTTATGGTTGGTACTGTTACTATAGTACTTCTTTAAATTATTTAAAATGAATGACAGATAGTTAAAATGAAATTAAGGCAGGGTAGGGACTGTTATTTAGAATGAAAGAAAAATTTGTTTCACTATCTTTTTAGATAGTATTAAAAAATGGTTGATATAGAAATTTAAAAAAAATCAAGCATATAGTTATTGAAATATATATCATGCAGAAAACTAGTTATTTCAAAACAAATGAAAACCTCGTGTAATAGTAAATAAAATGCACGACTGGGTCGTACGAACTTGCTCCTATGTAATATACTTTAAATTTTAAAATCGAATTTTATAAGAGGAAACTGTTCATAAGGATAAAATTAAGTAGTGAGAGATAAAAACAGAATGGTCTGCAAATATTAATTTATGCAAGAACATAAATTATAAGTCGTTGTAGTGGTTTAGAAAAAAATGCTTTTACATACATAAAAAGTTTTTAAATCATTTTTAAGTAAAAAAATTGGTACGCCAACTTTAAGTTGTTATTATTGTTCGAATTAAAATTCAATTTCTAACAAAATACTATGCCGTTTTTGAGATATCGAATTTTCCAAACAAAATGACTTTTCCAAAAATTATTTTTTTTTTAAGATTTGAAGTGCAATGTTTTTTAAACTTAGAATTAGAAGCATCTCTATAAAAGGAATTCATTAAAATCCGTTATGTCGACAGCGTGAAATTCAAAATTAGAAAAAATGGTATAATGGTAGGTACAAGCTGTAATATCTTAATTTTAATTTTTTTACTTGCGACTTATAAGTATGTACTATAAAAGGCAAGTTATGCATTCGGAAAAAAATCGAACTCAAGATTTTGATCAAAGTTGACATTACGATGTCTGTCGACTCGACTACAGCTAAACGGCTCGGCCGATTTTCTTCAAACTTGGTAGATATGCTTATGCGTTTTGATTTCCCCCCCACCACACGTTTTTTTCGGTAATAACGGTACCTGTCGTACGATATTTTTTTCGAAATTTTACAAAAACTGTCCCACAGATTTATTTAAAAAAATTTCAAAAAATTTCGTAATGGTTGAAAAAAATTTCCACAAAATGGTTGGTATCCCCCTTGGAACCATTTTTGTTTTTGATTTTCTCAAAAATGGTACTACCGATTTTGATCATTTTTTTTATGTTAAGGGTCCCCAGCAGTTTCAATATTATTGTGTATTCAAATTTTCAAAAAAAATTTTTTTGGATTTTTAAAAAAAATTTCAAATTTTTATTTTTGAAAACTCAATATTTCGAAAACCCCATGCTCGATTTTTTAGAACCTTATAAATAAAAGTTTTTTAATAAAATTTATAAGATGTAAGAAAAAAATGTATTTTACCTAAAAAAATGGTACCTTCCATACAAATGTTAAAAAATGGTTTTCGAAAATAGTATTTTTCTCGAAAACGGTTCCGAGAATTTTGCTAAAATCTTTTTCTTTTGATTAACTTTTACGATCTTTAATCAAATAAAAAAAAAATGAAATCAAGATATTACTGACTGTACCTACCATAGAACCATATTATCATATTTAGAATTTCTCATTATCGAAATAACGAATTTTAATGAAATTTTTTTAGTTTAAAACTAATTTTTGAGTTTTTGAAAAAAAATTCATTTGAATATCTATTTTTTTTTTTGGAAAATTCGATATCTGAGAAACGGCTCAATATTTTTGATTGTTAATTTAGTTTTTATTTGAAAACTAATAAAATCTTTAAATTGGCGTACCAAAAATTTTTCTTATAAACGTTTTAAAAATTTTGTATATAGAAGCTTATTTTTTTAAGAAACCAGTACAGACTTATAATTTTTGTTCTTGCATAAGCTAATATTTTCTTGAATCACATGGCATCCTGGTTTTAGCTCCAACTACTAAAGGAGTTGTTTAAGTCATTTAAAAAATGAATTTTATGCTTATAAACAGTTTTTCTCTAATAACATTCATTTTTGAAATTCTTAGTCTTTTAGATAAGACCATGTTCGTGCATTTTATTTTATTTAACTAAGGATCATAAAAATTAATTGAAAAAAAAAAATACTATCGAAAATCTAGGCGCCGTTTTCGAGAAAAATACGATTTTTGAAAACCATTGTTTAACATTTGTATGGTGGGAACCTTAATTTTTTCGCAATTTGTATATTATATTGAGAAACTTTCATTTATCAAGTTTAAAAAAATCTAGCATGGGGTTTTCGAAACATTGAATTTTGAAAAAAAAAAATCAAATCCAAAGGACCTCTTGCATAAAAATTTTGGGTTAAATCGTTATAGCCGTTAATGAGAAAGTTGAAAATCAAAAAAACGGCTCTACGACAGGTACCGTCAATAACATTTTGCCCCAAATTTGTTTTTCACCAGAATTTAGTCCATATCCATAATACCATACCTTAATTTTTTTTATCAAAATCGTTAGAGCCGTTTTTGAGATAAATACGATTTTGCATTACGGGTGTAAGGGGGGTACCGTTAGTTTTGGAGCTAAGAACAAAATTTCAATTTCTCTTCTAGGAAATCACCGAAGACTCTTAGCTATACAGAGATTAAATAACATAGGTCCAGTGGTTTAGGCTCTAGGAAGAGGTGCAGACATACAGACAAACTAAAACATGTTTTTGTGTACTAAACTTTCCTTAAAATTTTTATAAAAATTGTTATGAAAGTTCTTAGTATTTAATAAAATACATTTTATAACGTAATTTAAAAGTTTATTTGTGTATCGTATCCGTTTTCAAGATATTGAATACTCAAAAAAAAATAATTTTTATTATTTTTTTAAAAATAAAAAAACTATTTTTTCGAAAAAATTTTAAGATTTTATTATCTCAAATGCAAAGGAGCTCTTGCGTAAGAATTATGGCTAAATTCGTTAAAGCTGTTGATGAGAAATTCGAAAATTAATAAAACCGTTCTATGACAGGTACCGTTGATAACATTTTTCCCCAAAATTTTGTCGACCAAAATGTCCATGTACTGTTAGTTTTAGAGCATAAAAATTTTTTCAATTTCTCCTCTAGAGAATCACCGAAGACCCTTAAGTACCGAGTTGAATAAAATAGCTCCAGTGGCTTAGGCTGTACAGACATACAGACAGACAGACGGAATTATCGGACCCACTTTATTCGTGTTCGCTATCATCGTTATGTCAACTTTGATCAGACATCAGAATCTCAAGTTCGATTTTTTTTCCAAATGCTGAACTTGCCCTATAGTACCTACATTATATCGCAAGTAAAAATTTAACAATGAATTTGAATAACAGGCGATATTCTTGGAGGTTTTAACACTTTCTCGCAAGTAGCAGTATCGCTGTAAAAAAACATTTTTTGTTTTTTTTTTTGTTTTTATTTTAAGTTGCAGCGGCTGCCCAACCAAACCTCTGTCCGGCGTGACAGTCTAACGCATCTCAGTTCTATACAGTTAACACTTAGTGAGACTTAAATCTTTTACCAGGAACATGAAATCGTATTTTGCTTTACGTAGACCTACACTTCGAGTACTTGTTCAAAAGTGAATAAATATCAATTTGTTGTTTAAGGATTAAATTAAATTAAATTGGCGCAAAATTTTAGGTGAATTAGTTCGATATTAAAGCTGTTTAAGTATGAAACTAGATTGAAACACCGATTTTGCAATTTTTAATCGAAATCATACTTTCTTCACCCTTTTATTAAAGTTTAAATTATCGAATACCTATTTTATTTTTTAGCATTGTGCTTTTTACAAACGCCACAAAAGGTCTGTTTACTTTGTTTATTGCACGAACTTTCATTTTGTTTAAGGTGTGTTCAGAAGCAACTTATTTAGAAAATTGCTCTAGTACGATACTAGTTGGAAAATGTTTAAAATTAAGAATGAGTTAGTAAACTACTTTAAAGTTAGCAACTTGTTAAGTAGTATCATAATAATACGTTAATAGTAGGCTGGTTTAAAATTTCGCGAATTATTTTTAAATTTTTGTCAGAATTTTGTGTAGCAAATTGCCTTTAGCTAAAATAATGTTCTTAAATGTTTATTTACCTATCAATATTTAAAAAGATTCATATTTTTATTATTTTTTTCAACTCACCACCTTCTGTATTCAATACATTCTCTAAGCATGTCCTCAATATTGGTCAATTCCACTCCCCTTCTATTTCGTCTGAATTCAGAAGCACTGAATGTATTTTTAAAAAATATACCAAATCTTGAAGAAGAAAATTTTTTAAATTATAAAAATACAAACACACGCACAAAACTTATTTTTCTTGCCTTCTAATGCGATCCATTGTTTTAAAGAAAAATGATTAAATTTCCAAAAATTGCAAATCACATCCACACACGTTAAAACAAATTTTATAAATGAAGAACCAGCAGTCTACTCGTAAGTTCCATGACCAAAGGCAGAAAATAAATCTCATTTGATTAACACCCTTATTAGTTGATCTTTTACAATTATGCGCTCGACAGTAGACTGGGTTCAATTTGATCGCATTCAAGTTGAGAATTGTATGATGAACATGACAGAAGTACCATTTGGTGTCATGATGTCATGAAGCTTCTAGTGAAATAATACTTGAGAACTGAGATTATTCAATAAAGGTCTCAATGTTAACAGGAGAGTAACCCCTGTGTTTTCACAACAAATGCAGTGTGAAATTATTTTGAGACTTATTTTTTATTTGTTAGTCTCAAACGGTTTTACTTTCAGGCAATGCACCCAATACATTTACTATACAGTAAGTGTCGGATATGAGAATCTTTAGCAATTCAAGAAATTTGTTTCGCATGTTTTCGTTTTATACGAAATTCGTTGGATCGACAAAAATAATAACATAGAATTTAGTCATTTCAACCGTTCAAATATTAAGTCATTCCGATCAGTACTTAGTCGTTTCGAACTCCGGAAACAATACAAAGACAAATGCGAATGAATCGACTTAAAAAGTGGTCGCAACATAGCAAGAAATAAGTTCGAGAAGAACCAGGCCATGTTATCAGCAGTCCTAGTCTGAAAGCTTAAATTAAGAAACATTGTTTCTTGATAAAAGATGCTCTTGAAGGATCAACCCGTAAAAAACGATCATATAAAACAAACATTTTTTACATAATAAAAAACAAAAGGGAATTTATAAAACTATCACTTAAACGTATAGTTGAACACTTTAAATAAAATTTTAATTTTAACATCAAAATCAGTGAAAGTTTTCATACCAAAATAAGCATATGATTTAAATAATTGTTTAAATAAAAACCAGCATAATTTTCATTTGTTCCTATTTAGAAAATGTATGGAATAGTGTTCCTCTTTGAAATGAGCATTTTGATCAATTAAAAGTAAAATTCTGGTGTTCCACAAGTTAGCCTTTTAGGTCCCTTATTGTTTCTTTATTAAAAACTACTTGAACTCGGTTATAAAATAATCTTCTTATATTATAATATGTGTCGATATAATATCAAAACTTCCAAAGTAGGGCTCGATTACAGAAATTTTGTTTGAAAGGAAGTCATTCTGGTTGAGTGAATGGGTTGCACTGGGCCAGGAGCAAAATGGGTATTACATAATATTGGCAAGGGTACACTGAAAATAAATTCCTAGGTCATATTGATAAAAACGTTTTTGCTGACCTTCAACAAAACAATTTTATCGTTTTGATAAAATTTTATCAATACGAAAGAATGATTTTGTTGATTTCACAAATTTTTTGTTATTCTGCATGAACTAACAAAAAGTCAGTTTAACAAAATATGCGCTACAAATAATATTGTCAGTTTAACAACCAAAATTTGATAATACTCGTATAACAAAATAAAACAGAGATTTTTGTTACATCCACAAACTTATTTGTGATGTAAACAAAATGTTTGTTGTATTTACAAAAAATCTGTTTTGTATATGTTTGTCAATATCACAAAGTTTGTGTTCCATTTTTTGTCAATTTAACAAAAAATTAAAACTTTTTCTTAGAATGACAAATATTTATATTTTGAGGTTGAGCTATTTTATAATATTGATAAAATAAAATTATTAGATAGGAAGGAAAACAAAAAAACTGCGAGTATTTTTTTGATCATGACAAATCTTTTGTGTATGATATAGTTCACATTTGGTTTCTGTCAAAAAATCGATGCAAGATTAACTGAATTTAACAAAAATTGCGTATTGTTAATACGCCCTCACAGATGATTCCACGCCAATTTTTGTGGACTTAAAGGTAAACAAGAAGCATTCTTAAATTGATAACCATTTTTATTAAGCGATTCAACAAAATAAATTTGTTAAATTGACAAAATTTTTTGTTGATTGTACAAAATAATTTTGTTAATGCGATAATAATAAAAAAAAAAACAATTTGTAACATTAACAAAAAATTTGTTGATACAACAAAAGAATTGTTAATATGACAAATTAATTTTGTAAATTCTACGAAATGTTGTCATATTGACAAAATATTTTTGTTATTTCAACAAATCAATTTGTTAGCTTAACAAAATAATTTTGTAGATACAACAAAATATTTTTTGTTATCTCAACAAAATTCTGTAATCTTTATCAATTTGATAAAACGTTTTGTTGGACGTATATTGACAGAATTTTTATCAGCTCAACCTACATTTTTGTCATATATTTTCGATTTATAATATATTTTATTTACTTCACTTAAAGTCTAATAACAATTGATATAAATTCTCTTATATAAGTGAAAGAAACAAAGAATGATCATTCTGTAATATTTAAACATTAGAATTGAATGACCTACCAAAAATTAAAAAAAAATAAGAAAGAATAACTGACGTGGGGTACTGTCTTTGTGTATAGTTATTTTGTTATATTTTATATTTAAAAATTGGTTAAAGATTTTATTTTCAGTGTAGTTTTAAAGTAACCATCATCTATTTGAACAGTGAGCAGCGTGCGATTGTCGTTTAGAAAAAGACCTGAGTTTTAGAAAAAGAAAGTTATGTTTCAACACTCCTAAGTATAATCTTTATAAATGTTTCTTCTTCTTCTTCCTTCGTTTCGGCGCTGTTATGATCTCGATGTCGAGGGGATCATAACTCTCCCACGTATCTGCTTCACACTAGTGATCCGCCTGTGGGGTTCGCCGGGTTGACCTCAGAAATCGGCGGCAAGCCTCCCGGTTTTGTATTGTTCCATTTCTGAGGCCAACTGAATGCTGGTGTTTTTGCATTTGTTTGTACCAGGAGTGTTTAGGCCTACCTTTCTTTTTATTCCGAATTGGAACGTTGTATGATATTGCCTTTTTGACGGGGTTCTCAGGATCTCTCCTTTGAACATGGCAATACCAACTGAGTCGGTCGTATTCAATTTTTTGGGAAATGGTATTCTTAACATGAAGGCTTCCTCGGATCTTCGTACTTCTAATTCGATCAAGCTTTGTAACTCCTGCTGTCATACGAAGCATCTTCATCTCAGCTGCCGTTAGCTTACTCTCATACTTTTTGTACATTGTCCAACATTGTGAACCGTATGTGAGTGCTGGACGCACAACTGAAGTGTAGAGCTTTCCTTTCAGCTTAGGGGGCATTTTTCGGTCACAGAAGATAGCAGAATTTTCCCGCCACTTCATCCACCCTACGCTTACGCGATGATTGATATCGTCATCACAAGTAGCTTCGTTATTTATCATAGACCCCAGATATTTAAACTTTTCACACTTGGGAAGCACTACTCCATTCAAATAAATGTCTGGAATAGGCCTGTGTGGATCAGAAAATGGGCAGCATAGGTATTCTGTCTTTTTCGCGCTTATGCGGTACCCACTTCCTTCTAGAACATCCACCCATACGTCAAGTGCTCGTTGTAGGGATATCGGGTCTTCATTTATGATGGCTCCATCGTCAGCAAAGAATAACTGATGCACTTTTGGATCCGTCACTTTGCCTTCAAGCAGGTAATCAAGAACTGTAATAAAGAGCAGGGGACTCAAGACACTTCCCTGGTGTACACCTACTGTGATTTCGAATTCTTCGGTGACTCCAGCTGCGCATCTTACTTTAGTAACTGCTCCATCATACATGTCCATAATTATCCGCACATAGGTTTCTGGAACTCCTCGTTGCCTGAGGGCCACCCATATTAGATCTCGTGGTTGCCGATCGAATGCTTTTTCAAAATCAACCAATACGACATGCAAATCCTCCAAAGAATCCCGATGTTTTTCCATAATTATTCTTATACTCTGGATTGCATCCGTGGTTGACTTACCCCCGACAAACCCGCACTGGTCATCAGATAGCCTAATTATTTTTCGCAGTCGGCTACCCAAGACTCGCTCAACGATCTTCATGGTGTGTGACATCAGCTTAATCGAACGGTAATTATCACAGCTTCGAGTATCACCCTTTCCTTTATAAATTGGAAGAAGGTAACTTTCCCTCCATTGATTAGGCATGCGATCACCTCGTATAAGTTTGGAGACAAGAATCATGAGCCATCTAAACCCGATGTCTCCCATCTTTTTCCAAAACTCTGAGGGTATTTCGTCTGGGCCAACAGCTTTTCCCTTTTTGGAGTATTTTACCGCCTCACTAACTTCTTCGACTGTGACGTCGGATACTTCGCTTAAGTTAGGTGAAGCTATTGGAAAGTACAGCCTTGGAAATTGTTCGTTTAGAAGTCCGTCACAATACTGTCGCCACCTGTGAAGAATTTCGTTGTCTTCCACAAGAAGTTGGCCTTGAGCATTGTTAATGAACTTTGGCGAACAAATCTCCTTGGCATTTCTTCTTCTTTGAGCGGCTATTTTGAAGATAGTTGCGCCCTTATTCGTGTTTTGCCGTAGCTCTTGAATAGCACCAGCTGTCGGGGTAGAAATTTCATCCATTTTATAAATGTTTGATGCCAAAAATATTATTATGAGTTGAAAGGATGTTGTTAATTTATTTATTTAGCTTAATACAAGCAAGAACTTAAAAATCTAAGCTTAACTCTATGGTGGGTTTTTTATAAGACAAACTGTCTTGTTTTTGAATATTGACAAAGGGAAAACAATTGAGTTTTACATGCAAAAAGTTGTATTACCATTTGATTTAATTGTCTTTCGCTGGATTAACTCGAAATTTTTTTTTTGTTTTTAATAAGGACTTTATAAAAAGAAAGTACTAGAAAGCTTGGACAGTGGCCGGGCATCTCAGAAAGTTAACCAAGCAAATGAGAAATATAAATACAAAATGTTTGAGCTAGTACATTTACGAGTAGGAAGTGCCTCGCCAAACATGGTGGGCTTTTTCCTTATGAACTTACTAATTTCAACTACATATTTATTTATTTTTTAAGAAAGTTTGAAATTTTGAATTATAATTATGAATCAATACCAATTTAGAATTAAATTTTAAAGCCTTGAGATAAATATTCTAAGAAGATATCCAGAAAATTATATTGAAGTGAACATTTTCTTTGTCCTGCTTAAAAACTGTTCAAATTATGACTGCTGACTGCACTCTTTAAAACTATTTATTTTTTTTAACAATCATATTTGAACGAATTTCATATATCTGATATTGACTGTGTCGGTTTCTCAGAAACAAATTATTAATTTAAATCTTTTTACCCCAGTCAAATTAGCCTTCAACCTCGGAATGAAAGCGAATAAGCTGAAAATTTGCATCAACCTTTATTTTGATGTTCTAATGACTGACAAAAAAGTCTCATATCATATCGTGTCGGCGTCACAAGTTATTCGAGGTCAAAGGTCAGGTAAATCGGTTTTTTGCAATTATTTCGTTTTCTATGCGAAATACCGCGTTCGAGGTTATTATGAATTTTGTAGTTCATACACTTATCTACAATTTTCATTTCAATCATTTTTTTATAGCTCCAACCATTCTCGAGATATAACGCGGAGAGTGGGTAGCGCGCATCCGTATATGTAAAGTCTATACTAAACGGCGCACAGTGGGCAGAAAGCGTGGTTTAAGTGGTCAAAAATCCATAACTTTTGAACCAGTTGAGTTTTTTTTATATTTTTTTTTGTTTGTAACTTTATTTAAGTACCTTTCAATATATAATTTATCAAATATGTGTTATTTTGATTTTAAAATAATAAAAAAAAGTTGTTTTTCTCCCTGTTAATGTGGGATGACAAATTATTCAATATTGACTTAAATTGGATACAAAACTTATTTTAAAAGAACTTTCTTGAAGATCCAACAAATAGTGACCAGTAAACTATTTGTTTGAAATTCTTAGGTTTGCCCTTTGGGTCTTCACAAAAACACTCAAAAAGAAATTTGTAGTTCCCATTTTGTCCTCTTCAAGCCAACACTTTGTTTAAGAATAGTAACCAAAACCTTAAATCAATTTGGTCATTTCCATCATCCAACTATTAAATGTAACGGAACAATTAATGAGAACCACATAAAAAGAGAATACCACAGAAAATAAGTGCAAGTAAATTTACTAACCGCACTAAATAAAAACAATATGGTATGTAAGGTTAGGTAAGGTTAAAGTGGCTGTCACGATCTTATATGGAACAAAAAGGTTCCCTACTAGTTAAAACCATTTGGAGCTTCTAATGAAGCGAAGGAAACTTTTAATGTCTGTATTTATTAGATCGCTTAGTTCGTTATAGAAATATTCTCCTAGATGAAGTTTGCGTTTGGGTATGTACAAAGAAGGTGTGGGATTGTTTCCTCTTCCTCCTCGTCCAAGCAACTCCTGCAAAAATCGTTTCATAGGGCGTTTTTCTTTTTTCATTCAGAGTAGAGCACTGAACAGAGCACGAGCATGTCGAACATGCTCTGAACTTTCTCCGAATCGAGCGTGTTCTAAGAGCTCTGAATTATTTTATAAACATAAGCGAGTTTTTGAGTTCTTTTCCTGTCTGTCAGAATGATTTCAGCATTTAACTCTGTCTGCTCAGCTATTTTATACCGAGCTCATAGAGTGCGCTCTGAACAATCTCTGAACACGCTCTAAACGAAAAAAGAAACACAAATTTGAACTGTTATACACTCTGAGCTAAAAAAGAAACACGATTTTTTGTTTGACAGTTCAGCTTCTACTCTGAACTAAAAAAGAAAAACACCCATAGTACACATAGTATGACACCTATTACGGAGCTGATCTGAGATCTACTGAGGGAAAATAAATACATTGACCGCTTCAAATGTAGTTTGGGCCAGATTTGTTTGGTCGCCAAACATGTGGTAGTGTTAGGCCATCTTGTGTTTGATTGTTCCAGAGCAATTCGCTTCAGCATAAGTTTACTTGTAGTGTGAAGGGAGCACACCAGCGACCACTTAATTAATTGTTTTATATCAAACCATACTTCGATACTTGACACTTAGTTCCCAGCATATGCATTGCCTTAAGCACCAGATACCTACATAACAATCAAAATACGATTCATTGATTTGCCTTCCACTTCTGGGTAATAAAAAGATACACATATATCCGACTCGTAGTCGTAGTCAATGAATAACAAAAAACCATAAGTATCATATTACCCTGATGGCATGAACGGCGCAAGTAAACAAAGTGCATACACATAGAACCATTAATGGGTTGCTCAGCGGTCATCGGCTTGGGCACCATAATATTTCAACTAAGCATTATGCCGAGTGAATTATGTCACTTAAGATAGCTGGGGCCTGTAACACAAAACTACAAGTACTTGTAATACAAGTGAATTAATACAAGTGTAACAAATTTCTGTAACACAAAGCTACAAGTTTGCTGGCTCTTCTACAAGTGTAATGAACGAACATTACAAGTGGGAAATTATATGATTTCCCTCTTTCTGTAACACAAAGCTACAAGTGTAGAAAAAAACTAGATCGTACTTGTAGAATAATCCACTCAATCTTACAAGTGATTCAAGACTTGTAGGATGAAGAAGATGTATTTAAATATACGAAAAAAACAGTATTTTCAACTAATTACCATTTCCATAATTTTTTTCTTCGTAGTTAAGATATTTTTAACCAAAAAAACAATATCAAATTGTGAATATATTTTTGTGTAAAGTGTATATTTGTGATCTTTTTTCAATAGTAAATTATTTCGGTAGTAATTGTTATACAATATATGTATATGCAAATTTAGAGAAAAGTGTTATAGGTAATTTAATATACCTATACTTTATAGGGTTTTTGAAAAGTTAAACATTTTTAAATCTCAGTAAACTAAAAATTAAACATAACATAAAATAATACATTCTATTACTTTTCTTAGATTTACTTAGAAATAATTGAATTTTTATTTAATGATAATTTAAAAAAAAATAGTACTAATGGAAAACCTATGAAATCTAAGCAAAATGATCCAGGAACATAACATGCTTAATTGTATTAAAAATACAATCCCAATCCAAAAAGGCACCAAAAAGAATGTTTTTTTTTTATGGATTTTTACCAAGACGGCAATTACATATTTTCGAACGGATTCTTTATACTTTTTACTTGCGATATGGGTACTAGGGCAAGTTCTGCATTTGGAAAAAAATGGAACTCGAGATTTTGATCAAAGTTGAATTAAGATGATAGCGAAGACGAATAAAGTGGGTCCGACAATTCCGTCTGTCTGTCTGTCTGTATCGATCTTGATCTACAGCCTAGGCCACTGGAGCTATTTTCTTACAGCCTTATTTACTAACTGGTTTTAACGACCGAGTAAAGTTACTTCGACTTTACAACGGCTCTAATCCTAAAAACTTTATTTATAAGGAAAATGCAAGAGGAATAGCGGTGGAATAAACTTAAACTGGTTCATAGGAGGTATATGGCCGTTTTAGTATCTAAATGTCATTTTGAGATGACATTTTGTGAAATTTACAAGGCAAAAAGGATAGATATTTTGCATTAATAAATTATTTATATTTTCCCAACGCTCTAACAGTTGTACGGTATTGAGAAGGCAATGTGGTTGGTACATTCATTTATTGGATTTGAACTTTATACAATCCAATTTCCAATATGCATACAATGGGCCTTACCAATAATCAAATTTAGAGACGACTTTAATATTTGAATGAAATGAACCAATATGTAATGAGCTCTATATAGTTAGCCATACATGTTGTGAACTTAATATTTAATTGGACTCTAAATTATGAACCATTTATTATACGGAACTAAAAAAATAAAATGTAACATGTATGGTCAGTTATATAGAGTCCATTAAATAATGGTTAATTTTGCTCAGATATTCAAGTCGTCTCTAAATTTGTTTATTGGTAAGGCCCAATGATAATAAAATGAATAATAATGGAAATCGGCTGAGGTTTGCTTTACGTGTATAATAACCAGAGTTTTAGATTGGTGACTTTTTTTCCCAGTATATTTAACATAAGGAAGGCGTAGCTAAAACGGCTAAGAAAATATATTATAAATGAGGATTTGTTTGACGTGGCGTAAACGCGAAGTAAGTGCTTGGACTCGGTTTAACTATTCCGATGTTGAACCCAGTATTAGTGAAAAATAATAAATAAGGCTGTTAAAGTTCTTCAGTGATTCTCTAGAGGGGAAATTGAAATTTTTGTTAGCTCTCAATTTATCTCAAAAACGGCTCTAACGATTTTAATAAAAAAAATATTTGTGATATTACACACAAGAACGGCTTTTTGATTTTCGGCTTTCACATTAACGGCTCTAACGATCTTAACCAAAAATTTTCCGAAGAAGCTCCCTTAAGTTTATAATAATATTGTATATACAAATATTCAAAAAAAAATTTATTTTGAGTCTTAAAAAAATTACTTTTAAAATAAAACGATTTTTAAACTTTGTTTGCATCAAGGCATACTTTTGCGGAAATCAGACGGCAATTCCATGGATTTGAACATTATTATCTCATTAAGTCCATGTTTTATATTTACACATGCATAATTTTTAAATTCCAAAGTACATTTACATAAGAGCAAGTTCGTGTGATCCAGTCATGCATTTTATTTTTATTAAGATGCTATCACGTTGCTTATTTTTTTTTCAATGAGCACTTGTAAACAGTATGCCTACAAGTGTAGGGAAATTTTTGTTTTCTACAAGTGTAAGGTTTTTTTTTGTGTTACAGAAATAATCTACAATTGTAAGATTAATATAATCCTACAAGTGGCTGTTGACTTGTAGACTTGTAGCTTTGTGTTACAGGCCCCTGGTTATTTACCCTTAGCCTTATAATTATGCTGACTTGTGGATATCGATTGTAAGTGGGCCAATAATCGAAGTATGGATTTGATTTCGATAACATTAAAAATTATGTATAAATAGCCATAGCATTTTTTAATAAAGTTGTCTTCTCTCTCAGAATACCAAACAAAAAAGATCGTTTTTTTATTATTCTTTTGTGCAGCTTGCGAGCTAAGAAGAATTTGAAAAATACTTTTTTTTTTAAATACAACTGAATAAAACCTCGAGTGCATTAGCCAGAGGTCTGAGCTGAGGCATTCATTGCCAAGCGATTTGTTCTTTTGCATAACCAAGACCACTCGAAGCATCAAAATAATTTTACTTCATCTTTACATGGCGATCTTGCCATCATAACACCCTTCACACTTTACATGGCGATCTTGCCATCATAACACCTTTCACACTTTACAGTAGCTACAGGCATACCTATAATGTTTACCCTAACGGGCAAGAAAGGCATTTCCGTTCCAGTTCTGGGAGTTCGTTGGCTTTACAATTCCCCGGGATGTCCCTGTGTCCCGGCACCCAGAATAGGTGAATATTAAATTGTTTGGGCATCTTCATTGGAGACGAACGACAGTCTTGGTACATGGTTACAGTACAACATGTAAGATTTTGCATACAGAAGAGTCGCTATGTAAAATGTTTTTTCGCTCTGACTCGTAAATGCGGATACATGCGGATATAAATCTTTCGAGTTTCGATAGAGCACATAATCAATTTTCAATTCGTAAACAAATTAAAGCTGTGAATTTTTGTATCGCCTTTATAAACTGGAAAATTGAGTAAAATTAAGATGGGTGTTTCAAAATCAAACGGTACTAGCTACTTAACGTTTCTTTATATTTTTTTTGCGTATTATAACAAATAAATATGTGAAGTAATTAGCTGTAATGAATTCAATTACTTTCCAAAAGGATTTTCAAGAAAATCCGCAAATAAAAATTGTGCCAAAAATGCTTCATACATCGATATATAAGTTTTTCTCACTTTGAATTTATTTTTCTCTTAACCTGAGCATATTTATTTAAAATAAATGTCATATATTTTACGTATAAATATTTCTTTAATTAATTAAAATTAAACTTATGTGATTCGAAAACAAAAAAAAATATTTTTGGCCACTTAAATCACGATTTATGCCCACTGTGCGGCGTCGACAAGTAAATTGTAGATCATTTTACTTGGAGGCGGATAAGATTTAGACTCGACGATATCTTCTCTAATAATTGCAGCTGTAAATTCTACTACACGCATTCGTTCTTCTACCCAGTGCCTTTTTTATTATTATACCAAGCATTAGATAAAATATTAGCTTGCGTATCACGAAAACAAATAATTGTAAATGATCCTATTTTCGTCGTTATTATTACTTCAGTTAAATATCTTTCCCTTAATTTTGAAATTATTGTTTTATCATCAGGAATATAGCCTGTAATGACATCTCTCAGCTTTTTTAATGTAAATTCTTTCTCCTTCCGAGAGCGGTTTATCACATATAAAACACAAATCAGTCATTATGCATAAAATGCTAAGTATCTACGTTTTAAATTTTCACTCTCCGCGCTATATCTCGAGAATGGTTGGAGTTATAAAAAAATGATTGAGATGAAAATTGTAGATAAGTGTATGGTCTACAAAATTCATAATAACCTCGAACGCGGTATTTCGCATAGAAAACGAAATAATTGCAAAAAACCGATTTACCTGACCTTTGACCTCGAATAACTTGTGACGCCGACACGATATGATATGAGACTTTTTTGTCAGTCATTAGAACATCAAAATAAAGGTTGGTGCAAATTTTCAGCTTATTCGCTTCCATTCCGAGGTTTGCCCCTTTTTCTGGCTTATTTGACTGGGCTATTTAGGCATTATACGATTTATAAAATACATTGTAACTTATTCCCATTTAAATATTGTTGTCAAATTTAATATGTTGAAGTGATGAGGAGGCAAACATAAAAATGGGCAAATTTCGATTTCTATACAATTGAAATCGAAACGAATTCGAAAACAGCTTGTTAATATTAAGTTTCTTTCATTTATAAAATTCTGTTCTAATGAAATCGCCAAATTATCAGGCAATCTTTGATATTAGTCTGAAAGTATTTGTACGAAATTTTGGTCGAAATCGTACTTAAATTTTGCCGAAAGAAGTATTTTTAGAGCGAAACAACGTTAGCCAAGCTGCTCTGGTACACAATGAATGCGAATGACAAAGTACAGATTGTATTTTAATTTCAAGGTCGATTATTTTTGGTTGTTATTTGTGTGTAAGAATGAAATTTACCAGTTGGCATTTATAAGTCGTAGAGAGTATATGATAACAATTTTCTATGGAGCATGAAAATGATCATCAACATCGCCGAGATTGAAGTGCTCGAGTCTTAGATCTCGCTATAGACGGCCGCCATTTTTAGCAAAAAAAAAACATTATGAGGGACGAACAACATTTCGACTTTGACTTTTCTAATAAACAGAATAGCCGCTATTGAACCCCTGAAAACCCTCGATCGGTACGCTGAAAACCACTAGGTACACCCTCGTAGAATAACTGCATGTATGGTGCGCCATTTGGTCCATTTGGTTTCTTGAAGGATGCTATAGACAATGCTGCAACAGTTACTGGCGATCGCTATTGAATAATGTTGAATTTTTGAATGACGTTTTTGTACTCGCATTGGACCAATTATAGGCCGACCGAAAATTTAGTTCCAACAAGACGGTGCCGCATCACAGACACTACTTTCTGATACTTTCTACTAACTTCTACAACTTTTAATAATTTTCTTCTACATTATTCTTCTTTTTCCCATGATAGTTTTCCCACATTATAGTTTTCTCGCATGATAGTGGTACTCAATTATAGTTCTTTTGAATGATATTTTTCTCGCATAATAGTAATAGTTTTCTTGTATAAAAGTTTTCTTTCATCATAGTTTACTCGTGTTATAGTTTTCAAAATGATATTTTCCTTTCATAATTTGGTATCATGAAATTTGCACCAAAGTTTCTCAATACTTTTATTTTTCCTCGAGAGTTAACAACCACCATTTTGCAAAATGACAAAAGACAAAGAGAAGAGAGAAATAATTTTTTCTTCGCAATTTGTCATGATATACGAAACGAGTATTAAAAGAGCTATGTTTTCCATATAAATAAAGAAATATGACATATTCGCATTAACATTGGTAAAGTAAGCTTCTTCTTAAATCGATAGTTAATTATGCTCAGATTATAGTTTGAGCCATAATGGACAACGATTGTTTTCTTAGAAAATGTCCAAGAATCGTTCCCCAAAATATTGGCTGCGTTTTTCTATCGCCAATGATCCATAGACGGTGTTCGCATTGGACTTATTCAACCGATTTATTTTGACGTAAGGCCACCCTGTCGTGTTCAGACACAAAAGTAGTGTGAACACTCCAGACTCACTTTGACGTCGTGTAATTATTGTCATAATGTCACAATATTTACAAAATTTAATAATATTTAAAATTAATTTCAACTCAAAACAAAAACCAATAAAAATTAAATAAACAACGGTGTTGACTGCCGTGTCATATGTCACCAAAACAAATGTCAAAAAAATCCATTAATTTGTAATTTGTTTTAAAAATTCTGCCTCACTATTTCGTCTCTTTCTTACCATGAAGTGCGAATGAAAAAAAAACAGAGAGACGTCTTTCATTGAAATGCATCATTGGAACATATCAGTGGAATGCTGACTTCATTTTTTGACAAGCCAGTTGTAGCAATCATTGACAAGCCAGTTGTAGCAATCATTGAAATATTGGTTTCAGTAAAAGATGCTGTCAGTGGCTGATTACAACCAATTCTATGCATTTGAGGTTAGAGTTGATCATTGAAAGAAAAACTGACATTTGAGAACAGAAAGGGAATCGAACACATTCAGTGGAATGATTGTGTTCCATATTAAAGAAACGAAAATCAGATGTTCATTGAAATTGATTTCTATCAGTGAAATACTAAAAGTGGATTTAAAAGAAAGTTTAAATCAGAATTTTGTATTTTATAGTGTAAAAAAAATCTACTACTCATTACCTACATTGAAGGTTTGTTTTTTCGTCTCACAAATGGAAATGAAAATTTCCAATGATAGCTATAACTGGCACTTAAGCCTTTATAATAAAACTATACGGATCATAGTGACAGTAGTGTTGTATTCTCATCTCTCTTTTGCTTATGTTTGTTGGTTTTCAAATGTTTTTTGTCTTTTTTCTTTACACTGTAGCTTACACTACCTTACCATAAAAAACCATCTACATGCCAGAGTACGAACTAATTTGTTGATCTTTGAAATAGATCCAGAAAGAGAACAGGATCCCAAAATGTTTTTGTAATACATGTCTAAAATTAATCCAGATCCGGACCCACTTAGATCCGTAGACAATAAAACGGAACTAATAATTGTGCTGATAAAGTTTAGGAACGTCTGGATTAGAATGACGCTCAAGTTGGTTGCAGACAATGTTGAGAAGTTTTGATTATTTATTGAAGAATGTGTTCGGTGATATTTGTTCATTTTATAGTCAAAATTAGCCAAAATTATGTGGTTTGAAATATTAATCTATTAATTTTCTTAATGCGTTTCCACAGGGCCGGATTAACAAGTAGGCAGAATAGGCAGTTGCCTGGGCCCCCCGATTTCAGGGGGCCCCTGAAAAATGAAAAAGACTTCTAAAATTGTCTTACAAACATAAAATTCTAGTAACACTTTTTTTTATTGTAAATTTTTGTTGTCAAGTCCGACAGCAATGGAGTAGGTCTTTCAGTCGCTATAATTGCACATTTGTCTACTGAATTCCACTTGTAAAAGGGTTTGCTAATAAGTTTCTCAATAACACAATCACAACGGTTTTTAATAACAACTTTTTCACTACTTGATGCCAATTTCTAGTTAAATTTTACACGCAAATTATAAAAGCATTGCTTTAATAAACAAAAACGACTTCCAAATTTTTATTTACAGGTTAAAGAAAATTCGTTTTCTTACCTCCACTAAAAAAAAAAAAAAACTCTATTCAGTGCAAAAATTCCAAACGAATTTCCCATTTTGTTCATATTCTTCCAGCACGAATAGAACAAAACAAAGTTAAGATACAACACTGTTCCCATATTCATATTTGAGTGAGAGTGTAAGAACTTTGAGTACTGTTCGCCACTTTGGTTGGATCCGTTCACAGTTAATTCGATCGAACCGGTTGGTACGATACGAGCTATACTTTTTTGTGTGTGTGTACAGTTGTACACTTTCAGTGGATACATTTCTTTCTCAAACCACATGAACTTCGTTATGGGTTATGGCTTATGGGTGCTACAACAATGTGAGTTGTGAGCTTTTTTATTTTTCAGTGAGCATACTTCCAGTGGATACATTTCGCTCTCAAATTATGTATGAATGAGATTGAGAACGAGAACGAGAACAAGTTGATTTTGAAAGTTAAAAGTTGCTTTGCTATTGCTAGCAGTGTTTGTTTTTGTTGAGTGCATGAAAAGGTTAATTGATGAATTTGCCGAAAACAAATGTAGAAAACGACATGTTTAAAATGTAGATAGTAATTTTATTGATATTATAACATTGTGACAGTAAAATTTTTATGAAAGATATAAGTTTGTACTTTTTAATTGAAAAAAGAAGGGAACGGACGTGAAAAAAAAACGGCCCCCAAATTGATGGTTGCCTAGAGCCCCGTTGAGGGTTAATACGGCCCTGCGTTTCCATATCAATATCTGGGGCCAAATTATTGCATCAGTTTTCGAGTAATACGTGACTGAATTATGTGAGTTTGGCATTGCCGCTTACGTCATCGAGCAATCGATTACACTAATTTGACATTTTCATTCGATCACTGATGAGACTCACTCACTCGGTCACTGAAGCGGTAATTTGGCCCCTGTGACGTGAGAATATGAAATTCATCGAAGGGTGACTGCGATGCCATGCGAAGCATGTGAAAATTTTTTAAAATGACATTATATTTTCGTCCTGGAAAAAACAATTGAAATGCTACGCGATGACATTTGCAACGAAATCCATAAAATTCACAATCTCGATGTCATATTTCCAGTAAAGGACACGATATTATTTTCGTCATCAGAAGCTGAAATCGTTTTCATATAAAGTAACGTAAATTTTCACCAAGTTAAAATTAAGCTGGTTTTTGCAGATTATAAAACACACGTCATATTATTATGACCAACATATTGCAAATCATGACATAATGTTAAGGCCAACTGAAACGATAACAGAAGTCATATGACCTGTCATCATATTTTCTGTATCATTTATCAAATGAGCTGTCATTTCAAGTCAAGTCACACAGTTTTGGTTTATCCATGCTTTACAAAAGGAATTAGCTACAGTGCAATGATAATGCCAAAAAAGTCATATGCTTTTTCGTTTGAGAAGTGATATTATTTTAATGAGTGCGTTCATACGAGAAAACATATGAATTTAAGGAAGAATGATCTTAGTGATTTTTTTCTGACGTCGAGTCGATATTTGACTTTGTATATTTGCATACAATTAAGATTTTATTTTATAAATTATTTGCCATTTGTGTGATAGAAATTGTGTCAGTTGTCTAATCTAGCACAAATATCATCTTTACGTTTACAGTCAATTAATAAAATTTGACCTTTTTTTAACAAACATTATCTAAGACGGATGTATGTTACTTTAAGTGAATTTTAATTTTCACCTTAATACATCGCGACCTTAGAACAATAGGGTTCTAACTGACATTTTTTCAAAAATGAGTTATATATGTGGTCGTATAAAATCGAGTATGCTCTTTCGATTCGTTTCATCCATTTTTATCTATCTCTTTTAGTTTTCTAATTAGTCAATAAAAATGCATGAAACAAAGTTCTATGTACATCAATTTATTAAAAAACTAAGTTCACAAAGTTCTAAGTGGTATATAGAACCTAGTGTACTTAGAAAAATAAAAAAAGATTGCACATAGAACTTTGTTACACAACAAGATGTAGATTGAACTTTGTTGCTTCAAAATATTCAAACGATGCTCGTAGTTAGGACTATTAATGCTATGAATTTTGTGGTAAAGTTGAATTTTATCTGAAATGCATTTTAAAAGTTTGTGGTGTGTGATTTTCAAAATGTTTGTTCTAAATATGCATAAATTTTAATAAGTAAAGGTAAGTTTTTCTAGATTCAAAATAGCTTTTTTGGCTTTTAGTCCACAAAAATTGGGGTTTCGTCCTGGATATCTCACATGGACTCATCAATTGACTGAGGACCTTGTCAATATGCAATTTTTGTTAAATTCAGCTCATCTTACATCGATTTTTTAACAAAAATCCAATGTGAACTATGCCCAACCAAGATTAAAATTGTAATCATTAACGTTGGAAGATTTTGCCCGTGGCCTAGCATTGATTCTATATGAAGGTTTTATAATAAAAATTCTATATATGTACCACTGAAATAAATCAGCCAAGTAGAAGACTTAGCACTATTAATGGACTTGTTGAATTATTGATTCAAAATAGCTTTTTTGGCATTTAGTCCACAAAAATTGGCTGATTTATTTTAGTATAGTATATAGAATTTGTATTATAAAACCTTCATATAGGTAATTATTTCTATTTCAAAAGTAAATAGGTGTACTGTATTAAATACAGGTACCACTCATTTAAAATGTCGTGGTAAAGAAAGCTTTTACAGGAATGTTTTCGGTACGAACTTTAACCTTGATTTTTACCATCCCAAGTTTGATAAATGTGGCATATGCGAGGCCTATAAAGCAGCAAAAAAAGAAGATGCGTTAAGTGAAAAATTTATGAAGGAACATGAGGTCCACTTAAACTTAAAAAAGATTTTGTTCTATCATGTAAAAGTGAAGAAACTTGCCATATTTGCCAGGCTTGGATGCATCACAAAGCCCGCGTAGGGCTTACTAGAACGGAATATCAAAAGATAAGCAAACTAGATTGCAATGAAATTGCGCAGATATTCTAGTTGCTAATGCTATACCACGTTAAGAAAGATTTAAGGATGTTATCTTTGCCAAACGTATTATAACTTTCAATGAAAGTTTTGCTCCTCTTGAAACGAAAAGCAAAGAAATACCTTTTACTGCAATTTGGCATGAGGGTACTTCCGTTTGACAATGAGTTCATAGCACTTAACTTTTTAAAAAGTCAATATATAAAGTCAACTTTTGTTGAACCATCATCATTTGTTCGCTCCCAGCCAAGAGAAATATCAATCGACAGAATATGTTATTGAAAAAAATCTCTTCCAACTGTTTCCTGAAAATAGAAAACAATTCTTGGACAATCTTTCGGCGACCGAGCTTAAAGCAATTTTAGATTAGTTTTAAAAATGTTGCAAAAACAATTTTTTCTTAATAAATGATTAAGTTCTGTTAACATAAATTTATGTTTTCTTTTTTGATTTACAGTTCGGTTAAAAAGAAGGAATTTTAATAGAAATAGTTTGCAAATCGGTGTACCTACATAGAGCTTTTTAAATATATTTTAATAATTAATTTCTATATCCGGGTTACTATAAGAGATTTAGTGTTTTCCTTTATAACTCGAAGTATGAAAAATGTAGTTAGGGCCTTCACGATATTATGGGCAGTGTGAGCTTTACTATTAATAAACTTTTCTTTAATAATGTTTATTTGTTTTCCTTTATAAAAAATTAAAAAAAAAGGAATAAAATCTTCGTTCATAAAAATTCTTATTTCTTTAAGATAACAGGGTTCTATCTGAACAATTAAATTTCTTATCATGACACTAAGTTCTATCAGGTAATTAGAACCTTATTGTTCTATGCTCAAATGACTTATCGTTGAGAAACAAGGTTCTATCCATTTTTTCAACCACCAATTACTGCAAAATTATGAAATATGTTGCAGATTTTTAAATTCAGATCAACATAACTTAGTACAAAATTTGTGTTTTCAAAAAAAAATGTAGATCCAAACAAAAATATAAAAGTTATAGACAAACAAAATTTCAATCTCTGTTTTCTCAAAAGTGACTTGAGTGCAGTTAGAACCCTATTGTTCTAAGGTCGCGACATACATACAACCATCAGTTTCAACTCTATTCCAACTTGACATACACTAACGAATACTTTTCCAACGCTTAAGGGTGCTTATTCAAAAGTGGATAGTTCGTTTTAAGGTAAATATTTCATCTTTCGTTTTCGTGTCCTTTTACTTTATTCACTTAATGAGTCTGAAATACATATCTACTAAATAAATATGATTTGTTAAAAAAAAATAAGAAAATGCTTATAACCCTTATCTGTTTTGTTTTCTTATTCATTTTTTTTTTACTTCTTTTCCGAATCAGCTGATTTTAACATGGGTATAAATGCCAAGCATATAAATTTTAAAATTTAAATCAATGATTAGTTTGTATTTAAAGTCAATAAAGCATTTTATTCGGACTTGCATTAGCCATGTTTTATTGGTAATCTATAGCTAGCGCAGTAATACAAGCACCAAAAAACGCTTTATTCACTTTATAACTCACCCTTGAAAAGCTCCCAAAGTTCATATCGATATTTTATGTGCCAAAACCTTACTACTTGTTGAATTTAAGCTGGAGTTGAAATACTCATGAAAATGCATATTAAGTTGAAACATTGATAAAAATACAGATCGAGTTGATGTAGCGATTTTCTCACCATTTAATTTGCATTAACACTTTGGAATTTGTATTTGCTTTAGACTGAATTCTTTTGAGTGTTGGAGAAAGAAAAAAACACAATATTCAATAGACTGGGCCAAAAAAATTGACTATTTTTTTTTTGAAAGATATATCGAGAATATCATTCAGAATGACAAAAAAAATTGTTCGTAAAAGTTTGAGCCCTTAATATCAATTTTAAGAGGGCTATCATCGCTAATTTTGATTTTTAGTCATAATTTCATGTTTTGCGTCAGAACTGACAAAACATTGAAGTAAAAAAAAATTCATTTTGACTTACTTTTATATAAAATTAAATTCCCTACAAAAAAGGTCCAATTGAAAATTTTCGTCAGACAAGCCGTTTTTGAGTAATTAAGCTTAATAAATTGTTATTTTTCTTCGATTTTACTTTTTTAATTTGGAATTTTGTAACTAACGAAAAATAACAATTTATTAAGATTAATTACTCAAAAACGGCTTGTCTGACGAAAATTTTCAATTAGATCTTTTTTGTAGGGAATTTAATTTTATATAAAAGTAAGTCAAAATGAATTTTTTTTACTTCAATGTTTTGTCAGTTCTGACGCAAAACATGAAATTATGACTAAAAATCAAAATTAGCGATGATAGCCCTCTTAAAATTGATATTAAGGGCTCAAACTTTTACGAAATTTTTTTTTTGTCATTCTGAATGATATTCTCGATATATCTTTCAAAAAAAAAATAGTCAATTTTTTTGGCCCAGTCTAATATTCATTATAAAGAAATTTAGTCAGAAGTTATCAATAAATTCAGCATAAAGCCGCGTTTACACGACATTTTTGAACGAATGTCAATAATCTTATAGAACATACTAATCGAAACTTTTCGTCTTCGTGTAAATTGATTCAATATTTTGTGATAAAATTAATGGCAGTAGCAGTAGTGTAAAAACGGAACTATGGTAGGGGAGAAGGGGGTACATTTGACACTTAGTTTTTAAAAGTCTGTATTTCCGAAAACTGTTAATGCATTCAATTGTTTTGTTTTGTATTTGATTTATTGATTATTCATGCAATTATTTATGCAAACATATAATTTTTTGTTTTAAAACATTTCCACATTAAAGAAAAATATTTTCTAAAAAAGTCGTTTTGTCAAAAGTGCCCCGGTAGTGGGGCACCTTTGACTTTAAAAGGGGTACATTTGGATTTGACAATGGTGGATTAAACCCCGCATCGTGTGCATTAAATTTCTAAAAGTATCAACGGATCCAGCACGTCTGTTGTTTGAATAGTAAAAAAGTAAATTTTTGTTTTTGAATAATTTATTAAATAATATAACGAAAAAAAATAAATCAATAAATTCACTTTCTAATAAAAAAACAACAAGAATGAAAAACATAAATTATTTTATTTATAAACATAAAAAAAATCAGTCCATGTAAATCTTAATTCAAATTTATCGATATCGACATTTTTTAAACAATTTATTTAATATAATGTCCCAAAATCAACGTCAACAAATATTTTTTGCAAAAGT
This sequence comes from Philhelius festivus, assembly GCA_963931855.1. Taxonomy (NCBI): domain Eukaryota; kingdom Metazoa; phylum Arthropoda; class Insecta; order Diptera; family Syrphidae; genus Philhelius; species Philhelius festivus. The sequence goes on from OZ007556.1 coordinate 59,770,250, forward strand.
CAAAGGTGCCCCGAAGGAACTTTATAAGTTTTGTTTTTTTTTTAATAACTAATATTATATTTTCACAAAACTGGCTTTAACTTATTGAAGTTTAAGCATAGTACTATCATAACATTGATTCACGATAGAAAAATTAATTTTATTACGTTCACAAATCGCTTACTTACCGGTGGTCAAAAATTAGATCAGAGACACAGAAAACACGAAAACACGTAGTACTCCACGAAGAGTTAAAGAAAGACTGCCTGCCAAATTTCATAACGTTTCTTTAAATCAAACTAAGCTTCTTCCTTCATCCAAGCTTTTCTTTATTAAGGGCACGATCATACCGAAAAACGCAAAGTCAAATGTACCCCAGCTTACCCTACGGATTACAATTTTGCATTTGAAAAAATATTTGTACTGTATATTGCAGAGCATTCATACTTTGGAAGGCAAGTATAAGAAAATAAATGCCAACGAACACACCTTCAAGCATGCCAACATTTATTTTTTTCGACACCATCTAAACACCTACGTTTCAAAATCCTAAACTCTATCGACACTAAAATATTCTCTTCCATTACTAACTTATTTTTCTCCACTAATCGCTTGTTGTTGTTTTCCATGTTAAATTTTTTAATGCAGCTTATTCACTTACCAATAAAACACGTCTATTATTGCGCTAACTGTTTTGAGTAGCTTTCTCATTACAGGATACGAATTTTCTAAAATGCATCACCCTGTCTAAAAGGCATTCGAAAATTCAAAAAGCTTACATACCTAGGTAGCTTTTTCGTTTTCGAAAGAAAAACTTTTTTTGCTTTTTGATTAGCTTTTTTCATTGTTACTATATTAACGTATGATTTGGGTCTATGCCTTTTTTATGGGAAAGTTCAAATGTTGTAATTTGTAATAAGAACAAAGCTAGTTCTTATGGAAGGATATTTTGTTGAATACTGAATATTGAATAAAATTTTTATTAACGTTAATTGAATTGAAAACCAAATTTCAATAATTTACCATTACTTTGGCAATGGCAATAGCTTTATTGCAATTATGTTTGCGTTTAGATATGGATTTGTTGGTTTGTATATTTTAATTATTTAACCCTTAAGTCCAAACATTAAAAAAATAATTTTGAGGCTATCATACGAAACTTGCTCAAGCTTTCTGGAAAAGTGCGTTTTGGTATGTAGACGCACAATTTTACCTGCACAAAAGTGTGTACTGATATAAGTTATATTATAGTGTTCGTAGGTATAGGTAAACCAATATTACATCCCGCAGTTCGGTTTATATTTCTATCACCTACGTATGTATATGTAAAACATAATATGTAATATTTATTTGATTAATTCCCGAATTGAATATTGATTTACAGATGAATGATTTTCTTTTGTTAAACATTTCTTTGTTTGATTAATCTGATAAAGAATATCTTCATTTTAATTGGTGTTATTGCTACTGAAATAATACACTATTGTGTATGTAAAAGACATCATTTTCATCCACTGTGAGTAGAGATAGTTGAGGACAAAATTTATAAGCATCTCAGCACAAAATAAAGACCTCAATGTAACCAATACCTTTCGAACCCTTGCCTTAAGTTATTAACTGTTATGTATTTGATAATAATCACCATAATATAGATTAAGGTAGGTAGGTATGTACGCACTATATAGGTTTATTACAAACACTATAGCTTGAGCTTCATCTAACGAAACTAATATTCTAGAAGATTAAGTGAATTATATTGTCTCAAAATGTCATAATCTACCAACTGAGCTTGCTACTTATCATGTTGTGGATGATTTTCGAACCTCATCCTTTGGCACATTTTAAATGATGCAAAGTCGAAAAAATATGTACAGAGAAAACTGTGCCTCGTTATAAGTATACATTAAGTTCTTAAGAGAAAGTCTGGCGAACAAAAAACTTCTTAAAAGAACAATATTGGAAAATGATAGATCCACCCGAAACATTATGAGACTTATCCTTAAATAGACAGTATTCTTGACAAAGCCTTGCGGGAATTTATAGCAAAGGAAATGAAATGCAGTTTTTGTTACGGGAAACAACGTGTATCCTTTTACTATAGGAATTTATATAATTTCCTATAAGTATAATATGCGTATGTTAAAGATGAAATATTAGACATGTCAATATATTACAAGATTTACGTTACAATTCTTTGTATATATTCTTTAGTATAAATAAAATCTCAACCTGTCACTGTGTTCAAGCACGGTAATCTCTGAAACAGCCCAACCAATTTCAATAAAATTTCGTGAATGGGTATATGTATTTGGTTTCAGCTTGAAAAATAAGATCGGATTATTTATTTGTACAGTAAATTTATTCGCTATTAAGGAAATTTTCCATTTTACAATAGAAATTTATATGTGTTGTAACACTAGGTCTATGTCTAGAAAATGAACAAATATAATAATTTGATCATCTCCACGAGGGATAAATTACACTACATTACATTACATATTACACTACTCCGTAGATAAATCTACGACGCGTCGTAGAGACACTGAAAGCAGTGGCGTAGCGTAGGGGGGGCGGTGGGGGCTAAGAAAGAAGCAGATGCGAAGAAGTCTCCAGGTGCATTACTGAAATATTTCAGTTCTAGTTCTGGTTCGAAAACTACATTAACGTCTTCGGCGGCATCCAGCAGCAGTGGAAGTGATTCCAATGTAAGTATGATTCCTCCATCTACAATCGTGAGTGGCCTAGAATTGTCCTCCGGCCAATATTCATGGGAATGCATAACTTATTTTACAGGCAGAAGAAGAAGACGTGCCTGCCGTCGAAGTTGGAAGTCGTTCTGGTCCTACCACAGAGCAGGGTCAAGACGAAGTCGACTCAGCAGAAGTACCTCAAGCATCTAGTCACAAGCCTGCAAAAGAAGTGAACCTCGTCTTGCCAAAGATATGACGCTGTAAAGACTCTTAAGAATAAGTTTGTGCAAGTTCTTGAGGTACTGGAAGAATTGACGGATTGGGAGCCAGTCTTCTTCTAACAGTCATACAGTCATTCAACTTCTTCACTTTTCTTGGCTTTTCTGCAGAGCTACCTGAAAAAGATGAATCACAGATTTACCTGCAGCAAAGTGGACTGAGTGTGGATAAGTGTGCTCAGAAACTCTGCGCTTTAAAAGTTCTCTAAATGGGGAGCAGAAACCGTTTCGTCCAAGCCACAATCGACTTTTATAAGACTCTTTGTGAAAAACTTGGAGTCGAACTCAAAACGAGAAAAAAATGGCAGGAAAAAACGCATGCATGGCAATGAATACGCAGATGCACCTTTGTCTCACGAGCCTCATTCGTAAGGCCCGTAGAATCCGTTTATGAAACCGCTGATCCTATTTTACCTTCAATAAAAGATACCTCATTGCCTGTGAAATGATGTCTCGAAATTTAATTTTAATTTAGTATTGAATGCTGGTGGCAAAATGGGTCTCCCGCCCCGGGCGCCGAGATGACACGGTACGCCACTGACTGAAAGCACTGGAAACTGAGACCATCGGCTTAGAGAAAGGAAAAGAAGGACAACAGAAGAATTAATGAGAAAGCAGAAGTATTATTGAAGGGTGTCATGAGTGAGTTCTCTTTTTGACAATTTGGAAAGTTACTTTCTGTTGCCCTATGACATTAGCCAGTGACGGTGACATAGACGTAATGAACAGGCTGATCGGCAAGGCTCGTCCTTGCATAGCTCACTAGCGGAAAACGTAAATATTCCTCTTGGTGCTATGAAGAGAAAAATCTTCTCGATTTTCCTCAATAATCCAAACTTAGGTGGAGCAGTCTCACAAACTGTATCATATCAAGAAAGATATGGCCTACTTACAACAACTCACGTTCTAACGATCTTATATGCAGACCCAGGCGCGACATATCCAGGATCACAGCAATATGCACCGGGCACTGGCCCATAGGTGAACATGCAAGAAAGCTAGGCATCCCCTACAACCCACACTGCCGTAGTTGTGGAGATCCACAAGAAAAAGAAACTGTGGTTCATTTTCTTTGCGATTGCCCCGCCTTAGCAAATTACAGGATGACTTCCTTTGGGAAAGCCTTCCTCGATGACCCCAGCGAACTTTCGGAGAAGAAAATCAAAGATCTGATTATCTTTCTGAATGCGACAAAATGGCTCTAGCAATGCTCTACTAAAGTATATAAAAGCCATACTCTTCCGTACTAAATCCTTATTAGGTTGACACGAGTAAATGGTATCAAAACGGCGCACCCCAGCGCTAATTGAGTCGCGGGCCCAGGGCTGGCGACTACCATCTCTACCTACCTACCTACCTATATGACATTAGTTTCACTGAGCTTTCGTCTTTTATGAAGGGTTTTTCAATGGCGCGTATAGTTTTTGGTTGACTGTTGCGGCCATGTTGTTTTGGTGAGATCTGTCAAATCTGTTCTTTTTGTTATTCGTTGCGACCATTATACTGTAGACTTGACAGCCCTTCACAGTCGACTCTACAACGATTGCTGGCCAACTTTGAGACTGACGGTTCGCTAATGCTAAACACAGCTAAACAATCGTACGGCATTTCGGAAACTTCAACTTGGCGAATTTTACGTCGAGACTTTGGCCTATATCCGTACAAGATTCAACTGACTCAGAAGCTTAAAATTCATGATCATTGAAAACGCCGCACAGTGGGGCCATTTTTATGGGAGAGCAGAAAAAAGTCCATAAAAACCGAACCATTTAACCGATTTGGATGAAATTTTCAGAAAGAAAGATGTACAAAAAATGTCCACCCAATGCCGCGCCCACTAACAAAAAAATCGTCAAAATTGATAAAAAATCTAGGGTCTGTTCCAAGTAAAGGTTAAAGATGGTGCTTTTTTGAAGGAAGTTATGGACATTCAAATTTTCCACACCCTCTTTTCGGCGTGTTTTAATCTTTTTGAAGTAAAACTTCTTTTCCGGCGTTGGGGGTGAAAAAATTTCTATGCAGCTGTCAGTGACATGTCAAACCTTCACGCCATCCGTCAAAGACAGCGACATGATTTTAGCATGTGCAAAGTAAAACATGAAGTTGGATATGATTTAGAATTTACATATTTCAAATGGCTGCATTCAAAGATAAACATAAAACTATAGGTTCAGACGCGCAATGGCTATGCAACCGAATAATTATTGACAAGCATATTGCAATCCAAATAAATTTTACCAACACCTAACCCTCGCATACAAAGTACTGGCCAAAAAGTTGGGTATATCCACTACCATTTGTATTCTTGCTGTCATAGACGGCATGCCATATGACCATCAGGTTGCCTGAAAGTTTTGAAATTATACTTTTTAATAATATTTATTCGCTTAATCGCACACGCCACCGACATTTGTTTTGGTATTTATAAATTTGAACGTCACCCGACTAATCAATCAAATACTTTAATAATTAATTTTACAAGAGTGCCGCTGTCAGTGTACTTGCTTTCCAAGTTGCCTGGATACTGAATTAATGCCAGGTGACTACTTAGTTGCTCGGGTTTGTACGGGTTAATAAGAAATGCTTGTGTACATTACAAGATTACAACATGCTTGCCAATACTTGCACGTGCAGCCCTAGGGTAATACAAACAAAGCGAGGCAACTTGCTTGTCAAGTGGCATGGGAGTTTTGTACTTTTCTTCTCGATTTCATTTAAGGCTAGGCGCGCACATTCAATTTTTTGAAGTAAAACTTCTTTTCCGGCGTTGGGGGTGAAAAAATTTCTATGCAGCTGTCAGTGACATGTCAAAACGTCAGGTTATCCATCAAAGACAGCGACATGTTTTTAGAATACAAAATGTTTGTTCGTAGGTTATAATCTTACAGAAGCTTTGCTTGAGGAAAAAGAAGTTTTACTTCAACCGCGCGTACGTCAGTACACACAATCTTTTTTTTTTCACTTTTTTGTAGTAGTTATACTTGTTTTGTATGAAGGCGGTCATTTTTAGTGCGATAAAATCGGAACCACCCAACTGATTTCAATAAAATTTTCAAATTCCTTAAAGGTTAGTTTAAGAAATGACAACAAAATAATTCCACCCAATGACACGCCCAGACATAATTTTATCAAAGTTAGAAAGTTAAATTTTGAGTACATAATTAGAAAAATATATTTTCCCAAAAAAAAATCAAATAAAATGCTTGATTCATGGAATCATTAAGTATGTGTCGGCTTAGACGTTAATTTTTTTGAGAAAGACAATGGAAAGATGCGATATTATTCTTATTTTTAGACAAAAATTATGAAAATTCAGGTTTTCATGTTTGTTATAGCGAAATTGAGTGTATCCAAAGAAGTAACTTTTTATGTGGTGGTAAATCATACAAATAATGTAACTAGTGTTAATTTACGAACACACAGTCAAACACCCATATGAATGCATTAAACCAGCAACACGTTTTATGTTAAGTATTCACTATACTGAAACTTGCATCAAGTAATGGGCAAACTTTAAAGCAGAACCAAAAAACAACGCACAAAATATTAAAGACATTTTTCTCAATTTTGTAAAAGAGGCACGTTACGAAAAAAAAAATATATCTACATTATGTAAAAAAAAAAAAAAAATATTTTAATTTATATTAATAGATATTAATTCTAAATCATTAAAAGCTGTAGACAAGTTTGCCCATTTTACACCTAATTCTTACTGATTAGACATTTAACCCTTTTTTCAATAAAAAAATCACTATATATTCAATAGATATTGTTATCATATACATACTTCTAGCTGTAAGTAATTATTGTAAATTTTTCCCTTTAGTTGAATAAAGAGCTTTTTTTAAATGATTACAACTTTCCATTATTGTGAACTGATTCTTATATTGTGCTACCGTAATTCACTCAAATTTTTTTTTGCTGAGTTTGACCGCTGTATTGTATTGTTAGGCATCCTAAATAAGCAAGCAAAACACAATCCCATTTTTAGTTCATCCCGAACAGACGTAACACTTTAGGAAAGTTAAATCAAATTCTCACAATATTTCAAATATTTTGACTTTGAACGTCTGTGCTACTTCAGTTATGGCCCAAATCCTTAGTGTACCCAGATTCTCTGGCTAATTTACTGTGAGAAACATGAATCAGCTAATCGAAATCAGCACTTTTTGGAAAATCTGGTTTGTTTTGTTTTTTCGCTGACTGGGTTTCGGAGCGTTTGGAAGAGGATCGCAATTTTGGCCGGAAAATTATTAGATATCTATAGCAATGAGGCGTATTTTTCGATATTGATGTGTTAACAAGTAAAATTGCTGTTTATGTGACGACACCACCCCACACGAGGTTGACCAGGTGACAGTGGATTTTTAGGCCAGTGACTTCATTGCTCTACTTTTTCAAAAACAATGTTAATGGGGCGGCTACCGTCAATAGCAAGAGCTACAGAACGATGATCACCAATTTCTGATTGCCCAAATTGACCCATATGGACTAAGATGACATGTAGTTCCAGCAGTATAGCACTCCGTTCCACACAGAAGACTCCACGATTGACATCTGCATGAATGATGTCAGATGAAGGTTATCTTTCGCAGATATGAAGTGAATTGGCCGGCCACCACTAAGCTCATGCAATTGGACCCCGCTAGAATTTTGTTGAAACCTGAAACCGCAGGTCTATGCGATTAAACCACAATCAACCGATTACCATACAAGTAAACATAACATACGCCATCGCTTAAACTCAACCAGATCTATGGGAAATAGTCTATGAAACTTGGATGAATCGGACCCGTGCCACCGTGAGAAGCCGAGGAGGGCATTGGATCGATGTTACATTCCATACATAACAGCATATATGGGACTTTTAAATAATAATAGACTTTTTAATACCTATTATAACATATGGAGGACCTCTCTAAATAAATCTATAAATTGCGACAAACTTACAGTAAGGTCTAACAATCGGCCTGTCTTTGTACAAGAAAAGCACTTTTTTCTACTCCCTCCTCTGCATTGTACACTCCTTTTCATCTGATATTCCTCGATTGGTTAGATAAATTAACGGCTGTGAGCACAGCTATTAAGGCCTCTTCAGTGTGAATTTATCAATGAGATTGACCTTTCTGAAAATTGGAATTCTTTCAGATCCTTTTCAAGGAACATTGACTATACCACCCCTATTTTATATATTTTACACAAAAACTTCTAAGTTACTATCCATCGAAATCGTATTAACTTAGGTGGATGCGTCGTTCTTAAAAGATGATTCGGTTCAATTCTATACTGATGGAACTAAAGCCGATGTCGGGGTTTGCGGATGCGTGCAATCTGACGGACTAATCTTAGGTCTCTCATTTAGCCTTCTTAATCATCGTAGAGTGTTCCAGGCGAAAATTTCAGCAATCAAGAGCGTTTTATAAATGGATAAATGAAAACGTAATATCTGCAATGGATATCCGTTTCTTCTTGACAGTTAAGCTGCTATAAAATCTCTACAAACTTTAAAACTAGCATAAGCTACCGATCATCTCTCGTCGAGAATGAGCAATAGTTCAACATTCAAATTTGCTGGGTCCTGGACCAATATGCGTATTGCTTAAGCAATATGCATTAAAGATTTTTTTTTTTAATTCAATTTTATTAACATTAATCTTGTAACTACCTTAAAGCTAGACAAAAATTTATAAAAATTAACCTACGTATCAAAAACTAACAACTAACTTACTGGCCCTATGTTCTATAAGTTAAACTATAATCTTAGTTATAAGGTCTAAACTACATATTGCTATATAAATTTTATTATTCTCTGCAAAATATTTAAAAAAAAACTTGAGCCCCAAAAATTAGACTTTTGGTCAAGGACATAGCTCTTGCAATGTAACCTCGAATCAGCTTTTTTCAAAAAATGATCAATTCTGTTTATGTTGACTCCGTTGTGTAGAACCTGGATGGAATAATAATTTTTGCACTCTGACTCTGGTGTCCTATGTAATCCAAGGCAACCTCTAAGACACTGCCTCGCCAAACACCCGGATCTTTTCCGTTTTGAGATGGGGCAGGCATCGACCGGATGACGGCCATCTAGCAAATCACCTTCACACTACTGTCAAGCCGGCTCCTGCAAAACAACCGTTTCGTCAGGGCAAATGAATTTATATGTCTGTGGAAATACAATTTTTGATCCAACCAGATGCCAAGGTACTTTACAGCATTTTTATTCGCCAGTGGCTGTCAATGTGGCCCTGCGATCACCAGTTTCCGCCAGTTCTTTCTAGTATCCCTTGAGGCTCTATGCAGCGGAGTCCTAAACAGAATTGTTTCAGATTTTTGAAAGTTGATTTTTAACTTTCAGTCATCACAATATTTCTGAATCTTGTCGAAGTCACGCTGCAAAAGAATTCTTATGACCTCGACTTTTGGAGCTGTTCTGTACGCTACTAGATCGTCGGTATACGCATTTTCCTGAATTAGACAACGAGTACCTATCAGATCGCCAGTGTAAATTTTGAATAGAATCGGCGAGTTAGCCGCTTCCTGCTGAAGACAATTTTGAATATCTAAGATTGGAGCAGAAGATACGTTGCCGCTTTTGACAACTATTGAGCATGTCATAAAGCATATAAAATAGTAGTTTACTTATGCCGAGTCTGGTCAGCTTTAGATAGAGACCCTCAAACCATACGGCGTTGAAAGCCTTCTCCAAATCAACCAGACAGACTAGTTTACACGCAATATGAATAGTATCATGTCCTGCCTTAAAACGGAACTGAGTAGCCGGTATGATATTGTTGTCCTCTGGGCATTTGGACAGAGCTTTTCCGAATACTTTACTGATACTCGAAGAAGACTTATTGACCGGAGAGCCGCCGGATTAGAGTTTTCTTTACCCTTTTTCGGAAAAGGATGTACGACAGCTATTAAACAGTGTGATATAAATGTTCACTTTCTCCGAAGGTAGATGTTGCAGTACAACGTTTGATATCGACTCCAGCTGACTAAAAATAAATAAATTTGGTGGTGCAACAGCTCGGAGTGAACCAGGACCTAGTGACTTACAACTCTTAACCATTCCCGTGTGCATGTTAACAGGAACGGAGGGGACCTATAATTTATCTGCCGATTCCGAACGGCTAATGAGCAGCACTTTCCATGACAAGAGATCAGAAATAGAAAATGAAATTTTTCAATTGTACTGAAATCTGGAATAAAATTGTACTGAAATGATGCCAATTGTACCGAAAACGAATTTTGTATGAAAAAAAAAATCAATAATTCAACTATTTAAAAGTTTGCCAAAAATCAAACCAGAACTGATCAGCTTGTCTTCTTATAAAAAATATTAATAAATATTAATAGCTCCACAAAAAAAATACTGGCGCAAAATTATAGTTGAATTATTACGATGTTAAAGCTGTTTTAGTATGAAACTAAGTTAAAATGACGAATACCTATTTTATATTTTTTAGTAACATGCTATTTGCAAACGCCACAAAACGTCTGTTTACTTAGTTTTTTGCAAGAGCTGTCATTGTTTTAGGTGTGTTCAGAGGCAATTTATTAAGAAAATTGCTTAAGTACAATACTAGTTAGAAAATGTTTAAAATTAAGAATGAGTTAGTAAGCTATTTTAAAATTAGCAAATTGTTAAGTAGTATTATACTAATACCTTAATAATAATAGGCTGTTTAAAATTTTGCGCCACTATCTTCATTTTAAAAGTGCATAACTATTGTATTGTATTGTATTGTATTGTATTGTATTGTAATGACGAAACTAAATTTTTTATTTGTCCATTTTTGCGGCACCAGCTTATACAAAAAAATTAAAATATAAAATTTATTTCACAAATTCAATATCTTAAAAATGGACAGCCGAAAAACCGCAATCACATCCACAAGTTTACAGTTTAGTATTTAGTAAACAAAACGATGCGACGACGTCTGAAAAAAAGCTGATCGATAAATAGAAGAGCCAGAAAAGCAAGATGCCATCAAGAAGTGAAAAGAAAACTGTAATTAAGAGCTATAAGGGCTTATAGCTGAGAGTTATTGTTCTGGTATGAAAATGAAGTCATTCAGGCCAGGATGATGTATTCAATTCAACTTTCAATTTCCTTTTATGTGCTTTTGTTTATTTTTTTTTGTGAAATACATGAAATTGGAAATTTTGAAATTGTACTGAATTGAGACAAATTGTACTTTTGTACTCGTACAAACTCAATTGTATCGAATTCGGTACAATTGTACCGAATTTTCCATCCCTACAAGAAATACTCTTTGGGAATTTGTTAATTCCTCGCAAGAGGCAGTACACCCCTGAAAAAATCTTCCTTGCAGCAGTACTACGACTCCAGCTGACTACTTTTTCTTTAATGAGTCAAAGATGAGCTGGAGCTCCACCTTCGAAACTAACAGGGAACTGGGCCCATTTCCTTCGGCGATGATGGTGTTTGCCGGACGATCATCATTGAGCCCGGTGAAACCGTGATTCTCCGATCGCCAATGCGTCACATAATCTCGAAGGTAGAAAAGTTGTGAAGCAGAGCTCTGTTTTCCAGATCATGATTTGAGCGAATGCTATTGCATTGAACTTGAACATTTGCTGAAAAGCAGCCCCCACACTCGCCACTCTCTCCTGTGGATCTTTGACAGTAAAAAGGTCGTTGTCCAATGCATTAAATATTGCAAGGCTTAGGTGAACCAACATCACCAATTGCTGGGCGACGTAATAGATCTGGCCAAGGATAGAAATCAGGCGCATTAAGCATCTGATATCTTCAAGCAGACACATTAGCTCAGTAATAGGTATCATAACCGGACACTGTTAAAAGGTAGGCACGCTGCGCGCCTTAGCGTCTACTCATACGATGTTCTGCAGAAGCTGCATGGATGAAGAGGATGAGGAAACAATTCCTCACTTTTTGTGTACGTGTCTTGCTCCATGCCAAAGACGAAGACTCCTATTTGGGAAACTTCTATTGGAACAATCGGTTCTACTTTTTGAAGAAATTCGAACAACCTACTTAATTTAAAAAGAGTAAACTCTTAATGTTAAAAAAATATATTAAAAAAATTGTATGTATTACTTACATTATATCTCCTAGTTTCAGTCTCGTTTGTATAAGGGCACAGCTTTTATGGTCACTTGTGGTGACTGCGCGTCTTCTTCGAGGTGGTATTCGAGGTATCATTTGAGCGTTAACGCTACCTTCTTCTATGCTCGTCATAATACCACCGCTTATTCGGACCATCGGTGACGATCCCCTGCGTCGATTCGACATATGTCGACCAGCCACTCCGCCTAACATTCTGGAATTATACAAAAAAAAATGCATTTTTCAAATCATTTCTAATGATATTATTTAATTATTATTATTTAAGAGCTTCTCCTTGTCAAATAGGAAATTATAATAAAGCCCTTCTGTTTATATACACCCGAAGTTGGAATAGATAAACCTTTTATAGTTATCTAAATGATATCGTAAAATCAATAAATCATCCGCAGTTTGCTTTATTAATGTAATGAATTAGGCTAAGTCTCTAAGCAGTTCTACGTCTTTTGAGATCTTTTTTTCCAACCAACCTAACCCCTGACTTTAACATTCGCTATGAAATGGACCAAACAATACTATTCTTATAAAAATACACACATTTTCATTATAAATAAAGTTTGTGGGCGCCAGATATGCTTGCTCGAATAGCAAAACAAATAAATACATAATTTTATGGTTAAGCTACCTACATAGGAGGAACGAAGTCACTTTCCTATTAGGGATTATAAAATCATATGAAATAGTCAGAACTGTGGGGACAGTTGGGTAGGATAAACCACGTAAACAAAATCTGTTGGTATATCATCCTTAACATGGTGGTGCTTCCTTCTCAATATGTGTATGTATTTATAGGACAGACGGCTACCATTTTTGATTCATGTCAAACTTTTTGATTTTATTTAATTGAATTAAATAGGCTAGCTCTGCATTATTGAGAGGCATCCTTTACAACTTATAAAATCACAAGTATACTCGAAATTTTTTTCAAAAAATTCAAAAACAGGAAAATTCCGTGCCATTTTAAAGCATTTATCAGCAAACACTTAAAAGCTTAAATATGAGGTAATAAGATTTAAAATTTTAAAAAGTAGAGAATATTAAGATTGATATTTTAAATGGTCAACACAACTTCTTAAGTAGTTGGAGCTAAAACAGAATAGCAAGCAAATAATTTAACAAGAAAAAAACATTTTTGTTGTTGCAGCGATTTTTTTTAAAGTAAGTTTTTGTATATAAAAGGCTTTTCAATTGGCGCGGTAGATTTTGGCGGCCATCAGACAAATCTCTTGTTTATTATTCAAGATGCCAAATTTTCATGACATGTTACACAAGTTATTATAAAAATGATTGTTCGTTAGTGCAAACGTTACGGAAGTTGTGGCCATTTTACGTTAGATGTGGTGGCCCTTCATACTCGGCTCTTCAACGGTTAGTGGCCAAATTTGAGAAGATTGGTTTGGTAATCAATCAGTAAACATTCGTACGTGAAAGTGTACATAACGAGACGGTGGATTCGCCATGCACAAGAACTCGGCCTCTCGCAGATTTCAACTTGGAGAATTTTAAGTCGGGACTTGGGTCGTTAGCCGCACAAGATCCAACTGATCCAGGAGCTTAACATTCATGGCCGTTCTTTCTCTTCATTAACTTCACGCCCGCGCTGTGTTGAAACATTTAAAGGTTAATCATAATCCCTTGAGCGCGGGTAGATTATAAAAAAAAACGCTATTTGTTTACTGACTGGTGGTTCAGAGCGTTTGTAAAAGGACCCCAATTTGGGCCGCAAGTTCAATTTTAGCGTATAGAGGATGAATGAAAACAAAAAACAAAAAGAGGATGGGTGCGACCCACACTGATAACTTCCCATTTGTGGTAAGAAAATAAAAACATATTGTGACGTTTTCTTCAATTTTACCATAGATATTATTAGAATTTGAATATGTGGGACTTGGGTACAACTGAACAACCTTATTCATATACGTATGTACAGTACATACATTCTGCTAAAAACTAAGTTGATAATAAAATTATAAAATTATGTATTATATTATATATATATTTTATTATTTCGGTTCCAAAAATTTTAATTGAAAAAAATTTAAAAACGAAATATTCAAATATAAAAGATATGGTTTGGTTAGTGATGGAAGGGTACTTACAAAATATATCCGCTCTAAAACTAGATATATGTCAAATATAAACCATTTTTTAGAAATTGTATTATGTATTAAATTAAATAATGGCAAAGTCAATATCATTGCTCGTTCTCAAGATATTGTAGTCGAAAAACAAATATTACCACTTTTTAGTAGATTTTTTTTATATTTTTGTTAAAACTGTCAATTCGATACTTGTCAAAATTTAACCATATGTTAATAATTGTATTATGTCGATACCTTCCCGTAAGAATGTACTAAGCGACTCGTTTTTCGAAAATGACTTTTTGATGAAGAAATGTATTATATGTTAAGGGCCACGTTTTGGCCTGGGTTTCGCCAACCTATTATGCATGAAAAGGAAACTAGAGTACAAATAAAAAAATTTATCAACTGCCATGTTTTCTCATTAAAATAACGTTGCCCCCTGAAATTTGTATTATCCGCCAAAAAAAATTATGCTAAGCGACATTAACAAAGATCTCATTAACGTGAGCAACAAAAAATTTTGTTAGATGTCACTTTTAATAGTTTTTTTATTTAAAAAAAAAAACTATTAATTCAATCTTTGTCAAAATTTTACCAATTGTACAAAATTATACTATGTATAAAATAAACTAAATTAGAAGTCAATATCACTATTAGTTCTCGAGAAATTTGAGTCGAAAAACAATTTTTACCAATTATCAATAGAATTTTATATAGTTTTTTATTTTTTGTAAAAAAACTGTAAGCTGATTTTCTTTGAAATTTTCACCAGTTGTCAGACACATTATTTTTCGTAAAATAAAATTATTTTGAGTTTCAAATTGTTTTCCGTTCTTAGAATATCTGGGTTATGAAATTTTTTTTTCAGTTTTTTTATTTAAAAAAGTAACGGTATGTTCATTTTTTTCCAAATTTATACCAGATCTGTATAACCTTATAATGAGTACATTAATTTTTATTTGAAATCAATAGCATTATTTTTTCGTGAGATATTTGAAGCTAACCAAAATGTTTACTTTTTTTTTTAAACCGTTATAGTGAAAAAACTACTCACTGAATTTTAATAAACGCCCTTCGTTCGAAGTTATTATCTATTAAACAAAATTTATTTGAAGTCGATATCTTTACTCGTTCTTGAGATATCGACGACGAAAAATGGTACCAGAACGTACGGACGTACGAACGTACGCACGTATGAACGTGCGAACGAACGTACGTACACACACACACACAGACATCTCTCTAAAAATGATTGATATAGCCTCTAGGGACCTTGAAATGTCGAGAACTGTCAAAAATTCCAATTTGACAAATCGGACCGATTAGTACAATAACTTCCTATGGGAAGTTAAAAATGGCAGTGTTAATATCTTAAACTGCCGTGTACGTACATGGGGCGCCACTAACCCCCACGAGGTTCACTAGGTGACAATACATCCTCAAAAAATTGCCGTTTAGTGTGGATTTTGGTCATTATTCCGTACTTTTTCGAAAAACTAGTGGCGAGAGCTGCAGGGCTATGATAACCATTTTCTTATGGCCCAAATTGAACCCTATATAAACCTCGACGACATGTTGTTCTAGAAAAATGGCGCGCGGCGTTAAGTGCCAAACAGCGAAAGCCACGCTTGACATTCTGCATGAACGATATGCTATCTCTTAATCGAAAAACTGGCACACTGGTATGCATGCCACGAACCGTAAGAAACAATGTCATATTTTATACACAATGTCATAAACGGGTCATGCAAATGAAAATGAATTTGCTTTACGAATCACACAAAGCTTGTATTATTCCGTTCCAAAATGTACTCGCCCTTATTAAAAAACCCTTTATATATAAAATTTTGAAAACCATTTAATTAAAATTATTAGGTAAGCCACTTGCTTTTGTATTACTGTGCAAATTCAAATTGAATTTCAAAATGAAAACATTGGCCGGTTTTTAAGGTATCAAGTTTTCAAAAAAAAATTTTAGAAATCCAAAAAATATGTTTTTAAATGGAATTTTATTTACACTTCTAAGAAGCCACTGCATAAGATTTTGTATTCAAATCTTTATGCCAATAATGAGAAACTCAAAAAACGAAAATATTGTTCTATGTTTTTATTATTAATAGATCGTAAAAATCTGACGAAACAGAAAAACTTGTACAAATTTCGAAAACCATTTCTTAAGATTTGAATGGTTTGTATACCGGTATTTTTGGATGAAATTAAAAAAACATACATTAAAGTTTAATCCGTTGTCAACTTTCAGAAAAATTGATATATTGGGTTAAAAGAGTAATTTATTCTATGAAGCTTAGTCTGAGCTATACCAGTTTTGAGAAATTTGAAAATAAAATAATATGCACGACTGGGTCGCACGAACTTGCTCTTATGTAAAAGACTAAGAATTTCAAAAATTAATGTTATTAGAGAAAAACTACATAAAATTCATTTTTTAAATAACTAAGACAACTCCTTTAGTAGTTGGAGCTAAAAGTAGTGGTGTAGTGGTTTCTTAAAAAAATTAGCTTTTATATACAAAATTTGTAAAATATTTTTAAGAAAAAATTTTGGTACGCCAACTTAAAGTTTTTATTACTAACGAAAAAAAAATTTCAAAACAAATATTGAGTCGTTTTTGAGATATTGATTTTTCTAAAAAATAATAGATTTTTTTTTAAATTCAAAAAATACTTTTTTTCCAAAGTTTTGAAAGGCAATGTTTTTAAGATTTAAGCTTCTTTATAAGACATTTCATTAAAATCCGTTATGCCGATAATGAGAAATTCAAAATTCGAAAAAATATGGTAGGTATAGTCAGTACCCAACTAACATTTCAGTTTCTATTAGCTTAGAAATATGGACATGCTGGAAGTTTTAATTTATATAATGCTTCTAAAGAGCCTTCTTCAAAAATAATTTTCCTATACGGTTTGAATATCATCTTCTTTTAAACTTTTTGCAAGTAAGACACAGAAGTTTTTCAGAGACTAGAACCAATTTTTCGGATATGGTTTTATAAATGAAAATAGAGAAGCTGGAACTTGTATAAAGATTGCAATGTGATATGATAAAGAAGTTTACATCAGTGAGTTTTCAAAAGGTTTCTATAACAATTTCCTAAGAGCTATATAGAATACATTCCTTAAGCCTAGCAGACTTTAACAAAAAGTCTTTAAAGAAAATGTCAATGTTCAAACTTCTAAGAACTCTGCAAATGAAACTTAACAGAAACTAATACATTTAATCTTAATTAAAGTTAGGAATATTAAATTGATGTATGTTAACTAAATATTTGTACACATTTATTGTAATCCATCTATGTACTTTTTAGATATTACTCAGGCAAGTATAAGAGTATAAATCGAGATCCCTAGTTTGATTGTTTGCTTTGTGAACCTTAAGGCTAGACCCGCACATTCAATTTTTAGTTGCACAACTGTTTGGTTGCTTATAGAAAACAGATGAATTATTTGGTTGAATGTCCGCGCAGGTGCATATAATTATATGTTACACAAAATAGAGAACTCATTCTAGGCAATCGTTTAGTTTATGTCAAAACACAAACTTTTTAGTTGCTCGAACCAAGCAGTTGCGAAACTAAAAATTGAATGTGCGCGCGTAGCCTAAGAGTCTAGCGAAGATGAAGTTGAAGTGACGAATAACCAAAATTTAAGAAAAAATACCTTCGAAAGCAGGCAGCTGAATTTCACATCAACCATTCGGCTCTTAAAAGTTGAATTGCAATAATAAACGAGCGTTTCGGAACAAGTGCGAAGTTATAACCCGAATATCCGAGATTTTTTTTTGTTTTCAAACATATAATGTAGCTGCATTTATATGATTATCTTCATTTTGGTCTTCTGTGCCCATATATTAGATGTAAATGTGAATTTCTTTGGAAGAAACATATGTAAATCCAGCATGATACGAGTATCTCTATATATCCCTCAAAGTGGAAATGCATACAACTATAGATGGGTAAACTGACCAAAATGTTTGATGGTTTTATTTCAAATAAAAAAAATATTACATGAAAATAATTCACGATATTGAAGAAAGGCATTATGTATACTTAACATATAACAAATGTAAAACGAGACGGAATACAAACATTTTATATGAATGAATGAATCGTTTTTAAGGACACAAATCAAAACAAAAAAAGAGTTAAGTAAAACAAATCACTACTGTCAGCAATTTAAAGATATTTTGTGCGCTCCCATTAGGTATGAAGAGATTAGGGCTCAATACTGAAAATTAAATAAACATTTTGTAGGTAAGCCCAACAAAGAAAATTTAAGACATTTGTTTAGGTTTTGTTTTTCTTGTGTGAACGTGGCCTTGGCAAAATTGTATATCGGAGTCTTGTGTTAATTTTGAAGTTTGAGAAAGAAATAGGCTGATTAAGTTTTTGCATCTTCCAAATAATATTCAATATGGCCCAGAGCGTAGTGAGATGGACTATTACACAAGAGATGCCGAGTTCGATCCCTAAAATAATGTCATTCATGTTTTAAAATTATTCCAAATACAATAATTAATAACAATTCCAATGTGATACATAGTTTCAGGTTTAAAATTGATTAAATGTCGGAAAAACGTTTTCAAAGAAATATAAATTTACTTTTATTTTCGTATTTTTCAGGCTCGGTAAAAGTTCTAGTGTAAGCTTGTAATAGACATAAAAAGCCGTGCATTTGTAATTTTTGCGAAGCTTTATTGAAGCCATCTGTCAAAACTTGAACTTCAGTTCAATTTCGAATAGGACTCCTAATAGTTCAAACACGAAGCTGGCACTTTTAAAAGATCTGTCCATGGTACTTCTAAGAAGATTTTCAGAATCACTTATAGAAGTACATAAAAGGTTTTGTGAGCTTGTGTAATATTCTCCTTTTTGTTCTTAAACAACCTTTACAAATGTATTAAAGAACTTCGAAAATATATTTAGTTAGACCGAATCGAAGCTGAAATGTAAGTTGGGTAGGGTGGGTCAAAAAAATCAAGTATTTTTTTTTGGATCCGACACATGAAAACTAGTTCCTAGGTACCTCTAGAAAATACTTTCCAAGTATGAGCTCTTAATATTAACGGGGAGATTATGCTCATCATAGTTTGCCCTTTTCAATTTAGTATCATATAAAAATGGTCATATCTTATCAACAGTAGATCGTTGAACCAATAGCATAGTCTATATTTATAGGAAATTGAACGCTCTACAAAAAGCTGGTATCTGAATACAACCAATGCTTGACAAAAAACGAAGACCAGTTTCAATATTTACTGCAAGTTTTCAAAGATCATCGAGTGAAATTTCCGAATTGTAATAAAAGTGAAATTTTTATAACTTAAACTAAAAGAAAAAACATACTTTTGTATCACTACTGTATTAAACTATAAAATTTCATATGGAGAAATAGAATTTTTTTTCTGCTGACCATGTTAAATGATATCTCTTAAATAAAAACCTTCTTTTCCTGAAATAGAAGATGAATTTTCTCAAAACTCAAAAATTAACTGGATAAATTGGGAATATTTATTGAAAAACTACTAAATTCAGTAGGCATTGAAATTCTACTGCAAATATCTTTTCAATGGCTAGAGTAATCGATTAACTACATGAGATCTTTTTTGTAGAGCGTTCAATTTCCTATAGAAATAATTGAAACTCATTTGACAATAATTATTTTTTATTAAGTTACAAAATTCAAAACAAAAAAGTTATTTTCCTTAAGATACTTCAATCTTTGACGTTGAATATCTTTTAAATGGTTGTATTAATGAAAAAAATATATAAGACCATTTTTGCAGAGCGTTCAATTTCCTATAAACATAGACTATGCGATTGGTTCAACGATCTACGGTTGATAAGATATGACCATTTTTATATGATACTAAATTGAAAAGGGAAAACTATGATGAGCATAATCTTTCCGGTGATATTAAGAGCTCATACTTAGTAAGTATTTTCTAGAGGTACCTAGGAACTAGTTTTCATGTGTCGGATCCAAAAAAAAATACTTGATTCTTTTGACCCACCCTAATGCATACCTTTCCTTTGTATGTAGTACTTATAAGTCGCAAGTACAAGAAATCTGCAGAAAGTACCATTTTGAAACATTTTTCTGGGCAAGTTCTGCATTTGAAAAAAAAATCGAAACCCGAAAAAGATGGGTCCGCAATCGAGTCTGTTTGTCTGTATGTATGTATGTCTGTTCCAAAGTACGTTTACATAAGAGCAAGTATGTGCAATCCAGTCGTGTATTTTATTTGTTTTTGTTAAAAGTCACTTCGGATCAAAACGAGACTTCCAACATGACTGTCTAAGAAGGACTTAGCATTTTGCTAAGAGCTACTGCAGTTTGATCACATATGTAAGTACATTGAAATTGTACATAAAAAACAACTATACTTCGTGCTAAGAAGCTTTCGTAAATCCTTTTTAAATAGAACCTTTTTGCATTTTAATATACTTTGACCACACAGACATTTATGTAATTAAATAACTTTAATTAAAGTACAAATCTTCAAAAGGATTCTTGATAAGCCTTTAGGTCGAAATCTTAGTCTTGATAAATTATAAGGTTTCTAAGTCAATTTTCCAAAATGATTCAATCTATATTTTGCCTTTAAAATCGCCTTCACATATATTTGGAAGTTTCTCATGCACAAATGCCTATTAACCTGCCTAAGTTATAGGAACACAGAAGACTTGATACCCTTTTAGAAATATACAAAGGTATGCTCAATTCACTTCTCTAAAATTCTATTCATATCATATTTGTCATTTCTCTCAGGCAAGTAGTGTCAAATGTGTGTACTTGCATATTCATAGAATTTTCATATTTCACATAACTGCAAAATTAATATTCCTATTCATACATAACCTATAGATTCTAAGTTCCAATTTACAATCCAAGTGAATAAATGTAATTGAGGTGTTTCTGCTTCTTTTACCGAAGGAATATGTCGGTCCGGGGAAAACCGACAAAACTCAATAAATGCAATTTTTCAAAAGACTTTTCAGAGACAAAACATTAAATAAATATTTTAGTACTTTCCGTTGATAGTTCCAACAAAATATCTTCATTCCCGTAACATTTCTTCACCTCTCACCCAATATGTCAAACAACTGGTATCCCATTTCATTCAGCTTCATTCAATGTTTTAAGTGAAATTTCCTTTACGTTAGTGATGGATAATTGCTTTTTATTTTATGCTCCGGGAAAATGCATTTTCAGAATTTAAAATCCGAATAATGTTGTTTTTTCAATTTCTGCTCTAGAACATGCATTTTCAAGGCAATCTTTTGACATATGCAAAGATATGTTTTAGATACGTCAAAATATAATTTGTCACTTATCTGTCAAGTCACATACTCGTAATGCCAAAAATCGAATTAAATGTTTCATATACATACATCAAAACATAGATCGTTCTCCATCTGTCAAGCCACGAACTGGATGATGACTACGATGCCAATGGATTTATGAAGCTGAAGATCGCTGCATCCAAATTTATGTTTTCATTTAGGATAGAAGATCTCGATAAGTATCAAAGATATTGGAATATTTTAAACGCCAAAATGTTGGGCGCAAATTTTCCTAGGGGCGATGTCCGTTACTTTTTTTAAATTGTATCTCGTTATATTTTATTTTAGTGAGTTTTAAAACTTTTAAGACAAAAAAATTTTTAGGAGAGGATATAGACCGCAATAATTTTTTTAGAAATAAAATAAATATGACCCAATGTAGAATATACGTTTCTCTAGGGGCGATGTTTCTCCTTTTTTTATTTTTTTTTTATTAAGCTTATTTAACCATGATTTAACCATGAAATTAAAAAAAAAAAAAAAAAAAAAACAAAAAGTTTGGACCCTTATAACTTTGGATTGACTAACCGTATGTATAAGAACGGTACATGAAAAAATTAGAATTTCCAAGCTCTAAAGGCGATGTCTTTTCTTTTATTTTTTTGTTTATTAAATTTTTTTAATCGTGAAAGTTAAAAAAAAAAGTTTAGACCCTTATAACTTTGGATCAACTAGCCGTAGGTATAAGAACGGTAAATGAAAAAATTAGAATTTCCAAACTCTAAAGGCGATGTTTTTTCTTTTTGTTTTATTTCATGTTCTTGAGTCATTTGCTGTCTAGCAACAAATTACAACAAAAAGGAAAATAGATATCTACGTTTTGTGTTGGTTAGTTAAGATGTTGGTTATTTGTAATATTTTTATATTTATTATTGCATTATATTAATAATTGTATATTATCAAAATTATAATATTTACTTCATATGAATTTTTATTTTTTCGATTCAAGTTTTAATAATTCTGATAATAATTATACAAAATTGGAATTATATAAAGAAAAGATTAATTTATTGTTATACAAACAAAAACAAAATTTCAGCAAAGAAAAAGAAAATGCCAGAATGAATATACTTTATAGAATAACTATAAAAATAATTAGATAGATATTATGAGATATGTTTAACAAATTTGAATTGAAAAATATTTATTGCTTTTAGTTTATCTAAAAGGGATGGTGTTGAGCTATTAGTTTAGCTAAAACAAAATTATACTAGGTTTAGTTCTAACGATGATTCAAGTTTTATTCCTCCCATTCATCATATTCATCTCATATTCATCTAGAACAACAGTTACAACTGAAGAGAAAATATACATTTTGTAACTCTTGCTCAGTTTTTTTCAAGTAGTTCAGACATCCAAATTCTGCCCACCGTTTACAAGTATGGCACTGGCACCAAGTTTGCTAGAACACAAATGACTCAAGAACATGAAATAAAAGAAAAGGAAAGACATCGCCTTTAGAGTTTGGAAATTCTAATTTTTGTATGTACCGTTCTTATACCTACGATTACTTGATCCAAAGTTATAAGGGTCTAAACTTTTTTTTTTTAACTTTCATGTTTAAAAAACTTTAATAGACAAAAAAATAAAAAAAAAGAAAAAACATCGCCCCTAGAGTTTGAAAATTTTAATTTTTTCATGTACCGTTCGTATACCTACGGTTAGTTGATCCAAAGTTATAAGGGTCTAAACTTTTTTTTTTAACTTTCATGTTTAAAAAAATTTAATAAACAAAAAAAATAAAAAAAAAGACATCGCCTTTAGAGCTTGGAAATTATAATTTTTTCATGTACCGATTTTTTACCTACGATTAGTCAATCCAAAGTTATAAGGGTCCAAACTTTTTTTTTTTTTTTTTTTTTTAATTTCATGGTTAAATCATGGTTAAATAAGCTTAATAAAAAAAAATAAATAAAATGCACGACTGGATCGCACGAACTTGCTCTTATGTAAAAGTACTTTGGAATTTAAGATACATTTTATAAATATAAAACATGGATAATAATGTTCAAGTGCATGAAATTGCCGTCTGGTTTCCGGAAAAGTATGAATTTATGCAAATAAACCTTAAAAAATCATTTTATTATTAAATAAATTTTTTATATAAGAAATTTCTCTAAAATTTTTCAAGAAAAAAATGGGGGATGCGAATTTTAAGTATTTAATAATATTGTTTTAAGGAAATAATTTCAAAAAATAAACGTTCATAGGTTTTGAAGATATTGATTTAAATTTTTTTTTAACCCAATAAATATTTTTTAGAATATTTTAATATACAATATTATTTTAAACTTAAGGGGACTCCTGCTAAAAATTTTGGGTTAAAATCCTTAGAGCCGTTAATGAGAAAGTTGAAAATCAAAAAAACGGGTCAATGGCAGTTACCCCTAATAACATTTTGCCCCAAAATTTTTGTTGACCAAAACGTAGTTCATGTCCATTATATCACACCTAATTTTTTTTATCTAAATCGTTAGAGCCGTTTTCGAGATAAATAAGATTTTGCATTACGGGTGTATGGAGGGTACTCTTAGTTTTGGAGCTAAAAAAAAAATTTGAATTTCTCCTCTAGGGAATCACCGAAGATCCTTAACTACCGAGATTGAAAGAAATAGGTCCAGGGGTTTAGGCTGTAGTGAGAGATACAGACATACAGACACACTGAAACATGTTTTTTGTGTACTAAATTTTCCTTAAAATTTTTATAAAAAAAATTGATATGCAAATTGTTAGTATTTAATAAAATACATTTTTAAACGTAATTTAAAAATTTAATCGTGTATCGGTTTTCAAGATATTGAATTTTCAAAAAAAAAATTGTATTATTTTTTTAAAAATCCAAAAACTATTTTTTCGAAAAAATTTTTAGCTTATAATTTTTCAAATGCAAAGCAGCTCCTGCGTAAAAATTTTGGTTAAAATCGTTAGAGCCGTTTGTGAGAAATTCGAAAATCAAAAAAACCGTTCTATGACAGGTACCCCTAATAACATTTCCCCCCAAATTTTTTTTTCACCAAAATATAGTCCATGTCCATAATATCACACCTAATTTTTTTTATCAAAATCGTTAGAGCCGTTTTCGAGATAAATAAGATTTTGTATTACGGGTGTACGGGGGGTACCCTTAGTTTTGGAGCTAAAAAAAAAATTTCAATTTCTCCTCTAGGGAATCACCGAAAACCCTTAACTACCAAGATTGAAAGAAATAGGTCCAGTCGTTTAGGCTGTAGTGAGAGATACAGACATACAGACACACTGAAACATGTTTTTTGTGTACTAAATTTTCCTTAAAATTTTTATAAAAAAAATTGATATGCAAATTGTTAGTATTTAATAAAATACATTTTTAAACGTAATTTAAAAATTTAATCGTGTATCGGTTTTCAAGATATTGAATTTTCAAAAAAAAAATTGTATTATTTTTTTAAAAATCCAAAAACTATTTTTTCGAAAAAATTTTTAGCTTATAATTTTTCAAATGCAAAGCAGCTCCTGCATAAAAATTTTGGTTAAAATCGATTTTGGTTAAAATCGTTAGAGCCGTTTGTGAGAAATTCGAAAATCAAAAAAACCGTTCTATGACAGGTACCCCTAATAACATTTCCCCCCAAATTTTTTTTCACCAAAATATAATTCATGTCCATAATATCACACTTAATTTTTTTTATCAAAATCGTTAGAGCCGTTTTCGAGATAAATAAGATTTTGTATTACGGGTGTACGGGGGGTACCCTTAGTTTTGGAGCTAAAAAAAAAATTTCAATTTCTCCTCTAGGGAATCACCGAAAACCCTTAACTACCAAGATTGAAAGAAATAGGTCCAGTCGTTTAGGCTGTAGTGAGAGATACAGACATACAGACACACTGAAACATGTTTTTTGTGTACTAAATTTTCCTTAAAATTTTTATAAAAAAAATTGATATGCAAATTGTTAGTATTTAATAAAATACATTTTTAAACGTAATTTAAAAATTTAATCGTGTATCGGTTTTCAAGATATTGAATTTTCAAAAAAAAAATTGTATTATTTTTTTAAAAATCCAAAAACTATTTTTTCGAAAAAATTTTTAGCTTATAATTTTTCAAATGCAAAGCAGCTCCTGCGTAAAAATTTTGGTTAAAATCGTTAGAGGCGTTTGTGAGAAATTCGAAAATCAAAAAAACCGTTCTATGACAGGTACCCCTAATAACATTTCCCCCCAAATTTTTTTTTCACCAAAATATAGTCCATGTCCATAATATCACACCTAATTTTTTTTTTCAAAATCGTTAGAGCCGTTTTCGAGATAAATAAGATTTTGTATTACGGGTGTACGGGGGGTACCCTTAGTTTTGGAGCTAAAAAAAAAATTTCAATTTCTCCTCTAGGGAATCACCGAAAACCCTTAACTACCAAGATTGAAAGAAATAGGTCCAGTCGTTTAGGCTGTAGTGAGAGATACAGACATACAGACACACTGAAACATGTTTTTTGTGTACTAAATTTTCCTTAAAATTTTTATAAAAAAAATTGATATGCAAATTGTTAGTATTTAATAAAATACATTTTTAAACGTAATTTAAAAATTTAATCGTGTATCGGTTTTCAAGATATTGAATTTTCAAAAAAAAAATTGTATTATTTTTTTAAAAATCCAAAAACTATTTTTTCGAAAAAATTTTTAGCTTATAATTTTTCAAATGCAAAGCAGCTCCTGCGTAAAAATTTTGGTTAAAATCGTTAGAGCCGTTTGTGAGAAATTCGAAAATCAAAAAAACCGTTCTATGACAGGTACCCCTAATAACATTTCCCCCCAAATTTTTTTTTCACCAAAATATAGTCCATGTCCATAATATCACACCTAATTTTTTTTATCAAAATCGTTAGAGCCGTTTTCGAGATAAATAAGATTTTGTATTACGGGTGTACGGGGGGTACTCTTAGTTTTGGAGCTAAAAAAAAAATTTCAATTTCTCCTCTAGGGAATCACCGAAGACCCTTAACTACCGAGTTTGAAGAAAATACCTCCGGTAGTTTAGGCTGTAGTTCGAGGTACAGACATACAGACATACAGACATACAGACAGACAGACGGAATTGTCGGACCCACTTTTTTCGTCTTCGCTATCATCGTAATGTCAACTTTGATCAAAATCTCGAGTTCGATTTTTTTTCCAAATGCAGAACTTGCCCTATAGTACCTATATCGCAAGTAAAAAAGGAGAAACATCGCCCCTAGAGAAACGTATATTCTACATTGGGTCATATTTATTTTATTTCTAAAAAAATTATTGCGGTCTATATCCTCTCCTAAAAATTTTTTTGTCTTAAAAGTTTTAAAACTCACTAAAATAAAATATAACGAGATACAATTTAAAAAAAGTAACGGACATCGCCCCTAGGAAAATTTGCGCCCAACATTTTGGCGTTTAAAATATTCCAATATCTTTGATACTTATCGAGATCTGCTATCCTAAATGAAAACATAAATTTGGATGCAGCGATCTTCAGCTTCATATGGATTTAAATTTTTAGTTTTTTTCCGCATAAATGTACTTTGACAATTTCCTTTAAAAGATGGCAATGATATCGCTCGGTTTATAAATCTTTGGCAGGTTGATTGAGAAAAAGTACAGAAATGTCAAAAAAAGTTGGAGGATTTAGTTCAGTGTGAACACCGTCGCTAGCAGTAAACTGACATCAAGAACCTGATTACATGATGCTTTTTCTTTTGTTTCGTCTTTTTGACATATTTGATGTGATAAAAAGAACAGTGTAATCAGACTCCAAGAGTTAAACTGAAGTATCATATTTTCGTACACCATTAGGGACGTTCACATTCTCAAATATGTATGTTTGGCCAGGACGGCATGGTTTTCTTGATTTTGATAATGTGAACGCTCCATCTGGCGGCTTGTCAAGCATGATAGATGGATTTTAAAATGTTTTAATATTTTGGCTGCATGCCAAACATATTTGAGAATGTGAACATACAGTGGTGGACACAAATTTAGCACACTGAAATGGTTACTACCATATTTTTAATTTTCTCTCTTGTTTTGTTCCAAGCAACGGTACATTTTGAACTAATATATATGACAACAAATCAGAGAAAACAAAACTGTATATTTTCATATGCAATCCAATTACATAGTGAAAAAATCGTTGATAGTTTGTCATTTGCATTGTTTTTGGTTGGACATAAATTTAGCACGTGTACAAATTTTGGTTATTTTTTTTTAATTTGTGGGTTTTTAAGAGAACAAAATTATTTTCGAGGTAATTTTATATCTTCTTAATGTTATATATTCAAATAAAATTTAAAAAAAAACATTAAATAGTCATGGCATAAGGGCAATGGTGTTCTGAGGACAAAAGGAGTATTACCATTAAGATGAAGTCAAAGGGTCGCACAGTAACGTTCCAGGAAGATGGTCTACAATGCTCTTAGACATTTTGAAAAGTATGAAGTGACAAAACATGTAAAACAAGCCTCTCGCACACGAAAGACAACAAAGAGGAAAGATAAAGTCATTTAAATGTTATCAACAAAGGATCCATTAAAGACCTCTAGTGTCATTCGAAATGAATTAATGGAGAATTACAATGTCAATGTATCCTGAAGAACCGTGAGACGACGCCTGAATGAAAAAAAATTGAGAGGGTGCATTGCGCAAAGAAAACCATTGGTTTCGAAAAAAAAATCTGAAGGCTAGATTAGAGATTGCCAAATTACATCTAGGAAAACTACTAAATTTCTGGAAAAATGTACTTTGGAGCGATGAATCAAAGTTCTGTCGATTCAAATCAGATGGAAAAAAATATGTGTGGCGTCCACAAAATAAGGAACATGATCCAAAATACACCATTAAGACGGTGAAGCACGGTGGTGGAAACGTGATGGTCTGGGCTGCCTTTTCTTGGAACGGTGTTGGTCCAATAGTGAAGATAGACCCCAAAATGGACCAGCACCTGTACAAAGATATTTTCTCGAACCATATGATTCCATATGCCGAAGATAATTTGCCGGTTTTATGGCGCTTCATGCACGACAATGACCCTAAGCACACTTCAAAACTAGTGAAAAGTGCCTTAGAGGTCAATAAAGTGAATGTTTTAAAGTGGCCTGCTCAATCACCCGATCTGAACCCGATCGAAAATTTGTGGAATGACGTTGAGCAACACATTGAAAAACAAAAAACGAAAAATTTAACAGATTTGTGGCAAGAGATACAGAATGCTTGCTATTCAATACCTAAGCAACGCTGTGAGGCCTTATACGAGAGCTTGCCAAGAAGACTCAATTCAGTATTAAAGAACAAAGGACTTCCAACAAAATATAAAAGAAAATATAGTTTTAGTAACGGTAAATAACATAACTAAGCAATTTTACTGAAATGTGCTAAATTCATGTCCAGACAAAAAAGTATGTTTTTTGTTATTTTTTTCATTTTTTTCTTTCAGATATAAAAAATATAAGATTGTATTTTGGAAAAATATACTTATATTCATAAATAATGTAAATAACATAAAAATGAAAATATTGAAATAGAAACAAATTTTGTAAATATAGTTTAATTTTTTCTTTTTTTAATGTGCTAAATTCTTGTCCACCACTGTATGCTTGTCAATCTTGAAGAATCCTTAAGACTAACTAACCTTACGTTACGTTGCGGAGTTTGATGGTGCGTTCTTTTTCTAACAATATTCAACTTTTGAAATTAATAGGTTCGTTCCTTTGCTCTACTCTGTGATTTTCTTTGAATTTCAGTGCAAAGCTCTATCAAAGTTCATATAAAAAATAAAAGTCTATTAAAATGTACAGAAAATGTTTTCAATCTTTAAAAGTAAATGTTGACATTACGATTGGATTATTATGTATGCTTATTGGGTATGTTCTATAATGAAAATTCGGCACTAGGACGAATTTTGATACACATCTTAACCGTGAGGCCTGGCTCTCCTGTTTTTGTCTTAGTTCCGTATTTTGAAAGCGGGCTTGTGATGGTGAAATATATTTAAGGTACTAAAGGGCAAGTTATGCATAGCAAAAAAATAGAATAGATTTTGAACAGACTTGCCATTATCGACGATAGGGAAGGCGAAAAAAGTGGGTCTTGCAATTCTGACTGTCTGATCAACTACATTCTAATTTCTGTTAAGCTTGTTACATAGTATTTTAAAATGTTTGCCCTGACACGCTTTCTTCTTCTTTACAAAAAAAAAAAAACAATAATTTCGTCGTAAGAAATTGCTCTTCTGTAATAATCTAAAAATTTTAAAAATTAATGCTATCAGAGAAAACTGTTCAGTAAGAGGTAAGAGGTAAGAGGTAAGAACTTAATGCCCTGTACCTTCTTAAGCGAATATAAATTTTTGAAAAAATTTCGCTAGGCAGAATCAAAGTTTTTGTTATTGTACGAATTAAAATTAAATTTCAAAAAAAAATATTAAGTCGTTTTTGAGATATCGAATTATATATCACAAAAAAAATATTTTTTTTTTTAAATTAAAAAATATTTTTTTTTTAAATTAAAAAATATTTTTTTTTTAAGTTTTGAAATACAATGTTTTTCAAAATTTAAAAGAGCTTCTCTATAAAAATTTCATTCAAATCCTTTATTCCGTAAGAATTAAACGAAGGACAACAATTTTTATCAAAATTCTAGGCGCCGCCGTTTTCGAGAAAAATACGATTTTCGAAAATGATTTTTTAATATTTGTATTTTCTCACATCTTGTAGATTGTATTAAAAATCTTTAAATTGTCAAGTTTAAAGAAATCGAGAATTTACAATACTATTGGGAAAATTTAGCATAAGCAAAATGACCAAAATTTTTGAGCAAATCAAAAAATTGGTTTTAAAGAGGTACGTAAAACCCGCTTAAGAGAAACGGCAAAATGTCACAGTCTTTCTTTCACTTAAGCGGGTTTTTCACTTAAACGAACCCCGCTTAAGTGAAAAATAATTTCACTTAAGCGGAGTTCGGATAAGTGAAAAAAAAATTTCACCTAAGCGGATTTAAAAATTCCATTAAGCGGAGATTTAATGCTAGGAACAATATTGTTTTTATCTTTTGGGCTTGCTTGAAAGAAGTTAAATAAAACAACGATTAAATAACACAAAAATAATTTATTGAAAAACAAAAACTAGCAAATTTTTGTTCTGTTCGATTCATTTTTTTTTTCACTTAAAGTGAAAATGAAAATTTCATATAATAGTGACTGCTGGTTCACTGGCATGAAATCCGCAACGAGAGGTGAGTACTAAAATGTGGATTGGAAAAACAAATATGTTCCACAACTTTTTCCACGCTATGATTTTCATTTCTCAATGTACAACCATCAGGAAAAAGTTTAAGGCAACGTGGAAAACTGTGACATTTGTCAGTTGATTTTAATATTTTGTTTCAAAACAAAAAATTGAAAATTTATAAACAGAAAAGACGAATCAGTTTAAAAATAATTGTCATTTTTTTTTTTTCATTCAAAGTGAGTATCAAAAATTCACGTGGAAAAGTTTATTCTGTTTTCATTTTTATTCTTCGCGTGTAATTTGGAACGTATTTATTTTTCTTTTCACGCTAGGTGAGAACTAGGGTTAAGAGAGTTTTTTTTAATGAAAAATATTAAAAATTAACTGAGAATATGTTTCAGTTATCCGGGTTTTTCGCTTAAGCGAGTTTCAATTAAGCGGAGTGTTTTAAGAGAAATTGGTCGGAAAATACTTGGGGATGAAAAAAGTGTTTCAGGTAAGCGGGTTTTTCTCTTAAGCGGGTTTCTCTTAAGCGGGTCTTACTATTTTTAAAAGAGGTAGGACGATTTTTGATCTTTGTTTTCGTATAAATTATTATTTGCTTGATAAATCACATGGAATTTGTATTAAGCTTCTTAATAATAACTAATAGTAGAGCTGTTTTACTCACTAAAAAATGAATTTTGTGCTTCAGAAGAGTTTAAGCTAATAGCATACATTATTAAAATTCTCTTAAGTCTCTTAACCACAAGAGCAGTTTCGTGTGACCCAGATGTGAATTTAATTTTTAAATCCGTGGGCACATTTTTGCGAGGCAGATAGGTTTTTTGTGGTCTTAAGCAAGAAAGAATTTTTTCGGAGAATGACCAAAACTGCCAGGTTTCAAATTTGAAAAATTCGACGCATACGTTAAGGGTGGTAGAAGGAATTGTTGGACCCACACGATACACGTGTTTTTGTGTCTAGCTAAACAAAATCTTTGAATCAAAAACTACGGTAGGTACCCACCTAATACCCATTAAAGAAAAACTTAATATGTTAAAGCCCCACCAATATCAATTAAAGTATAAGTTTAAAAAAAAATCTCAGGCAGTGCAATTAAGGTTGACATCATTAATATAACCTACACAAAATAATTGTCAATGACCATCTTCCTATTAAACCGGGTAGAACATTGTTAGCATATGGTTTGTAAGGATGTTTCAACTTCAATGATGGCAGTTCGGAGAGGTATATCGCTTTGAAGCTTTGACTCAACAAGTAACAGCCTTGATAGGAAACTTCAGTCGATAATAACATATCTCGTTTTTGCTGTGTATACCCCAGCGTACAAGACAAACTCTAGCCCAATACAAAAAGCCATATTAATTTTCCAGCTTTCAGGCAAATGATCTTTACTCTGAAAATCCAAAAATAGAATTTCAATATACAGACCAAAGCAAAACGTTGATGTGTATCCCAACTTCGTACAAAATATACATATGTATTGTATATACCCCAGAACCTCGTAATCCTGCAACATCTGTTTGCACCACCAGCTAACATCAAATAAGGCTTCCCCACACCGACTTATCCATCCTCCTAACCTTTCGATTGTAAGACAATGTGCCGAGCAAAAGTTGCCATAGTTCATTCCATTTCACAACAGGTGGCTGCCGCCCCTTTAAGCCAGATGAATTTCTCATCCCCGCAAAGTAATGGTTTGCCCCACAGCCACAACTTTAACTGACTCACTCACTTTACTGCCAAAGGTGGAGCGAGGACTGGTTGCTCTTTAGCCATGACTATGACGAGTCATAGTAAGGACCGCATTTACCAAGAGTACCAAGTGAATTGCAAACGCATCATATTATGGTATGAGCACCACGTAAATTCTGGAGTGTGTGTGTGGTTTGAAATACACAAAAGTCACACACACTCGAGTGAAATTTTAGAACTTTACCACCAAACTGTTGGATGTGCCACAATAGTCTAAGGATATTTTATTACATTAACCTGAATCCAGTTTCCTGTATACACTTAGTTCACCTACGTCCATATATCCATCCATATATACCTACATACCTAGCTTAGAGGAAAGATAAAGACAACGACTAACATTCGAGAGTTCTTTATTAGTTAACTTGCGACCTAACATTCATCCGAAATGACAATTGAACTCTCAGGTTAGAAATTCCATTTAAAATTGAATTATTTTATGTCAGAGGACCAGGTTGAAATCCGGAAAAAGTGAGTCATCTTTTTGTTCAACTTTTTTTTCGTGTTTGTACGGATATTTGCCAAATGTACTATGCAAATGTAATCTTCTTTAGATGTTTGATGCCCTGAATTCGAATTGGAAGGAATTTCTGGAAGAGGAAACAAAGGATTATTAAGATTGAAAATGGATTGTGAGGTTAAGTTTAGATCTTTCTCGTTATTTCGTAACGAGTTATTTTGGGAAAAATTGTTGCATGGAGAAAATCTGAAACCGGATTTAAATTCAGGGCATCAGAAACTTAAAATTTTGTTTATTTATTTAAGGAAAAGTTAATTACCATCCTTACTTTTAAATTTAATTTATACAGTATATAATTGGGAAAAAGTTAATTTGAATTGACTTAAAGAATATACAGAATGGTCAAAAAAATTATCAAATCTATAATTGGGAATATTAAATTTGTGCCAATAAGTTAAAATAGCTTAAGTCGACATAAGCAAAAATCGCGTTTTTAGTTTCGTTTATCTTTCATTTAGTCTAAGTCCCGTTACTCTACGACAAAAAAATAGGCGTTAAATTTAAAAAAAAATTAAAGGAGCTTATGTTAAAATGCACAAAAAATGCATTTTCATAACAGCTTATGTCTACCTTGAGCCCAAATTGATCAAAACAAAACGAAAATATATTTTTTTTAAATGGCTTAAGTAATTATGATATAGATGTTCGAATGGTAGACACGTGCACCCAAGAGGACACAAGCGTCCACAAGTTTTTCTTAAAACCCACCTCTGTCTATCGACTCCTACTCTCACCTCCTCGCGGTGAACATCGGGTGCCTAGTACCTCAACTGGAGATTGGGTCACAACCCCAGTGGAAGGTTGTTGGGGGTAGCAAACGAGAGAGGGGGGGAGAGGTGTTTCCACTAAGGCATCTCTCCTTTCATCCAGGCGACAGCGGAGGAATTCCCCAGATGGAATCAACGGTGGCGTCTACAGTTCCAGTGAGGCTGAACTTCTTAGTGAACACCTTACAGGGCTACTCCGAGACGTATTCGGAGCTCAGGCCTGTAAGGAGCGGTTTATCCGGCTCCCCGTTCTTGGAGTCATACTAAGGACCTGGCCCTCCAGGTTGGGGGTTGTGCCGTCGGGGTGACTTCCCGGCCACATAAAATACGACGTAGTTGCGAAGCAAAAACAAGCCTCGGATACGGACGGATTCACTGTTGACGAACCATGCAAACGAAATAAGGATAACAACTTCGAATCTGTACGTGTTAGGTCCCTTAATAAACCACGTGCAGCCGAACAATTAGCGGAAGCCCTAAACTGCTACAAAGCAGATATTACCGCCATCCAAGAGATGCGATGGACCGGACCAGGGAGACGAAAATTAAAAGACTGCGATATTTACTACGGCGACTGCTACAGAGAACAAAAGCAGCGTTTATTTGGATGCGGATTTGTTGTTGGAACTAGGCTCAGGCAAAAAGTCTTAAGTTTCAACTGTGTGAACGAGCGCCTCACGACAATCCGCATCAAGGCCAAATTCGCCAACATTAGCCTGATTTGCGCGCATGCCCCAACAGAGGAGAAAGATGAAAACACCAAAGACATATTCTACGAGCTCCTGGACAAAACATACGAGCAGTGCTCTAGTTATGACATTAAAATTGTCCTTGGAGATTTTAATGCCAAGCTAGGAAGAAAAGATATCTTTGGTGACACAATTGGAAGATAGCCTGCACGACACCACCTCCGATAACGGATTCAGGCTGATCGACTTCGCTGTGGGGCGAGACGTTCTTGTAGCCAGTACGCAGTTCAAACATCTGGATATTCACAAAGGGACATGGCGATCTCCTGATCAATCAACCGTAAACCAAATTGCGATCGATTCAAGGCACTTCTCTAGTATAGAGGATGTCCGCACGTTCCGAGGGATTAATATCGACTCGGACCACTACCTCGTTGTAGCTAAGGTTCGGCTGCGGATATCCCGACCCAAGCCAAAACAAGGAAGTACTGCGAGGAAGTTCGACGTTGGGCGCTTAAAATCGCAAGAGATCCCAAGGTCCTTTTCCGATCGAGTTTCTAACAACCTCTTAAGAAGTCCTTTGCCGCCAGCATCAAGTATTGAGGACCAGTGGCAACATTGCCAAGCCGCCATCAGAGATGCCGCCTCTGATGTGCTGGCTTTTACACGACCACCACAACGAAACCCCTGGTTTGACGATGAGTGCCGGCAAGCACATGCAGCAAAACAAAACGCATATAAAGCGGCGCTGCAAAGAAGGACTAGAGCTGCTCGCGAGCTCTACGAGCAGAAGAGGAGTGAAGAACACCGGCTTCTAAGAAAGAAAAAGAAGGAGTATTAGAAGCGCTTGATTGAGGAAATAGAAGGATGCCATGGCAGGAATGAGGTTCGGAAGTTTTACCAAAAGGTAAAAAAAACATCACAAGGATACAATCCCCGAGCCGAAGCCTGCAAGGATAATCACGGAAACATCGTAGTAGAACCGCAGTCCATGCTGAGAATATGGAAAGAACATTTCTCCAATCTTTATAACGGCGATGAAGAAGAAAATGCCGCTGCTATAGAGATAGCACCATTCAACTTAGGCGACGCAGACCAACAATACCGCCCACCCGACCTGGACGAAGTGAAGATAGCTATATCGAATCTCAAGTCCAACAAAGCCGCTGGAACTGACGGCCTCGTCGCCGAACTGTTCAAAGCGGCAGGCGATGACTTGGCTCATCTGCAAAATATGGTCGGAAGAAATCATGCCCGATGAATGGAACCTCAGTATTGTCTGTCCGATGCTCAAGAAAGGAGACCCTCTGAACTGCGCCAACTACAGAGGCATAAGTCTCCTGAACATTGCGTACAAGATACTTTCTGCCGTATTATGTGAACGTCTGAAGCCTTTCGTCAACAACCTGATAGGTCCATATCAGTGCGGCTTTAGACCAGGAAAGTCCACCATCACATTACGGCAGATCTTGGAAAAAACCCAGGAGCTACAAATCGACACATACCACCTTTTCATCGATTTCAAAGCCGCGTACGATAGCATCTATAGGAACGAACTACATAGAGCAATGTCTAGTTTTGGCATCCCCGACAAAATTGTCCGCGTGTGCAGGATGACGATAGAGAATGCACGCTGCTCCATTAAGGTCGGAAAAGATCTCACCGATGCATTTGATGTCAAAAAAGGTTTTAGGCAAGGCGATGCTCTATCGTGCGACTTCTTTAACATATTAGTTCTTGAAAGAATAGTGCAAAACTCACGCGTCAACACAAGAGGCACAATCTTTCAAAAGTCCGTCCAATTACTCGGATACGCCGACGACATTGACATTATTGGAAGAACAAAGCGTGATGTCAGTGGCGATTTTGTAAACATTGAGACGGAAGCGAAGAAGATGGGTCATCAAGAAAGGACACACAACACCGACGTCTTGGACAAAACGTCATTATAGACAACTATAACTTTGAGGTAGTGAAGGACTTCATATACCTAGGCGCCGCTATAAACTCTGAAAACAACACCAGTGCTGAAATCAAACGAAGAATAACTCTTGCCAATCGCAGTTTCTTTGGACTAAGAAGGCAATTGAGTAGCAAAGTCCTCTCTCGAGCAACTAAAGTGTCCCTCTATGTGTCCCTTATCATCCCGGTCCTTGTCTATGGTGCAGAGACATGGACTTTGTCGAAGGTGGATGAAAGCGCTTTAGGCTGTTTCGAGAGGAAAATTCTTCGTGTGATCTTTGGTCCCGTCTGCATAGATGGGGAGTGGAGGAGAAGATTTAACCACGAACTGTACGGGCTGTACAGTGAAACTGACCTAGTCAAACGTATAAAAGTCCAGCGACTGAGATGGCTTGGTCATGTAGAGCGAATGGAACCGAATGCTCCGGCCCGGAAAGTCTTCGAATCAAACCACGAGGGACGGCGAAGTAGAGGAAGACCGCGACTCAGGTGGCGCACACAAGTGGGGGAGGACCTCAACCAACTTGGCGTGCGAAACTGGAGACAGCTAGCTAGGGACCGAGCTAGCTGGAGAAGCTTGTTGGTTCAGGCCCTGGTCCACCCCGGACTGTAGCGCCACCTAAAGTAAGTAAGTAAGTAAGTAATTATGATATAAGCCCTTATTACTTGTCGAAATCAGAAGATATGAAAGCTTAAGTCGACATAAGTTACGTTAAACCTACGCAAATTGAATCATTTAACAGCTTATGTCAACATAAGCCATTTTAAAAAAAGTCATTTCGAGCCAAACTCAGTTTTATAAGACAGCTTAAGTCTACATAGGCTATTTTCACTACTTTAAATCGCTATAAAACACATCTTAAAACGACCTAAGCTATTTTGAGGAATGTAACGGATGTCTTTAGCGGGAATTAAGTAATTTCGCAAATAGAATAAATTGTAAAAAGTTCGTTGAATGGTAAGCTGCTCGTTGAGAAAATTTGGAGAGAATTATTGATCTGCATGTCAGGGACCTTCTCAATCCAAGCAATCTGTGCAACTACCAACATGCTTACCTTAAAGGTAAATCAGTGGAGACTGCGTTGCACGAGGTCATCTCACAAATTGAGAAAAGTCTCGAGCACAAAGAACATACCCTGGCAGCATTTTTGGACATCGAAGGAGCGTTTAACAACGTAAAAACGGAGTTTATTAAATCCGCTCTGGAAGAAGTTGGAGTTGAACCTGCCATTGTGGACTGGATTTATAACATGCTCAATGGCAGAATCATTAACTCACAATTTGGGGATAATATTGTAGAAAAAGCAAAAGAAGAGGCACTCCACAAGGAGGAGTAATCTCACTTCTCCTTTCGATCCTTGTTGTTAACAAAATTCTTAAAAGATTTAGGAATAGTAGCCTATGCGGACGGCAAAGTGATTTTGATATCGGGTAAATATCTTACCACCATCAAAGA
Source organism: Philhelius festivus (assembly GCA_963931855.1). Taxonomy (NCBI): domain Eukaryota; kingdom Metazoa; phylum Arthropoda; class Insecta; order Diptera; family Syrphidae; genus Philhelius; species Philhelius festivus. The sequence goes on from OZ007556.1 coordinate 59,808,147, forward strand.
TATTATGGAATCATCACTTAAAGAACTATCGTCTTGGGCAGTACAAAACGGTCTCGGGTTAACCCTTCCAAAACTGAACTAGTCCTGTTTACGAAGAAAAGGAAATGGGAGGACTTTACCCCTCCTAAGCCTAACGACATTCCTCTGCAACTTTCCAACGAGACTAAATATCTTGGAGTAATCCTTGATTCCAAGCTAACATGTAAATGTAACACAGAGTGCTCTCTACACATGCAAAAAAAACTTCGGTACACTGTGGGGCATGCGACCACAGGTCATCCAGTGGATGTATACGGCGATAGTTCGTCCCATACATACCTACGGGTCGATTGTGTGGTAGAAGGCTGTAGAAAAAATTAGCTATCTCAAAAATCTGAATAAGTTACAGAGACTAGCCTGTCTAGGAATAACGTCCAGTTCTGGACGAGCACATAAGAAGCACAGCAGCCAAAAGCGTACTTCGGCTTAAAGAAATGAGCTCTTGGAAGCACAGCACTTACGGTCATGGGTCTATCCTGCAAAGGTATGACACAGTGGCATGGCTTAATGTAACGACTGACTACTTAACACCCAGAATAGATTTTAACAAACACTTCTCTACTACAATACCCGAAAGGCAGGGATGGGAATCCAACTCACTAATTAGTGAACAGGGTATCTCCTTCTACACCGTAAAAATGGCAGAAGGAACAGGAGCTGGGGTGCTCTGTGAAGCTCTCAATATTAAAGAATCATTCAAACTCCCTGATGAGTGTAGTGTCTTTCAGGTTGAGATCTACGCTATTGAAAAGGCGGCAGAATTGGTACGCACGAAAAAACTGAACTCTTCGGAGATCACATTCTTTGTGGACAGCCAAGCTGCCATTAAAGCTTTAGCCAGTGAGACTATAAGATCCAAGATAGTAACAAAATGCCTAGACATGCTGGACAATAGCTAACCAAGTCAATCTCTGTTGGATTCCTGGAGATAGTAATAAAGAAGGGAATGAAACAGCAGATGAACTGGCAAGGAAAGAGTCAGTATCAAATAAAAACAGTAGTAACCATTTAAATATGGGACCAAAAGTCCGGATTGGCGTGATTAAAAAGAAAATAGACCTTATAACGAAAGAACAAATCAATAACTCCTGGTCCTCCAGGGACGACTGCGTTATCTCAAAATTTATGGCCTAGAATTATTGTAAAGGAAACTCGATATATTTTATCGCTGAGTAAAAAGAATATTAGAATCCTGATAGGTGTACTGATGGCTCATTGCGCCATTGGTACAATGGCCACTAAAATATGTGCATTCGCACCCGATTTCTGTAGGAGCTGTCAGGATGTCGAGGAGATTAGAACCATCAAGCATCTGCTCTGGGACTGTCCGAACCTTCAAACAAATCGCCTCCTTTACTTTGGAAACAGGTTTGTTGGAGAACTGGACGATCTAACGCAGGTCTTAATGGCAAATATGAGAAAATTCATTGAAAGCACAGGCTGGTTCGAAAGCGAACCAAGCTACATAAGATATTAGTTAGGAGCATCTCTGCTTTTATTAATAGGGGATCACAATGGACCAATAAACCTCCGTGTGCACGCCCTTCCTAGCCTAACCCAACCTAACTTCGTTCGTACGTATACATCATATATACCACATTTTAAGGCATATTTAAATTATAATAACGAAAAGTAAGCACATTAAAAGATGAACAGATCAAAAAAGATACTTTTCATGGCATCAAAGAAAGATGCCCACCAAACATCAATAATTAACAACAAAAGTAAAATTATAACCATAACACAAAAAGGTAATTGGGGGTGCCCGTGGCGCGATGGTCGTGTGCTCGCCTGTCAACCTCATGATCACAGGTTCGAATCCCTGCCGTCGTCTATGTCTTCTTTAATTCCATTAAAACCTTCTAAGATTGTCACCAATGGGTTGATGGTTTACTCATTGCATGTTGTTTAGGCATAACACTAACAACATGTGATTGAGTTAAACTAGTATGCCTAACAAGGGTGAATAGGAATAAAAAATAATGCGAATTATAAGGGAGATAGAAATAAGACACGGCAGTTCTCCGCTTTAGTTCAGCCGCCATCCCTGGAGATAATAAATCTGAGACAACCACCTTCAGTCTCAACATCGTACCACACATCTTTCCTATCCTTCTTTCTCTTCCGTAACTTCCAGCCCGCGCTGTGTTGAAGCATTTAAAGGGTAATCATAATCCCTTGAGCGAGAGTAAATTATAAAAAAAAAAAAACAAAAAAGTTTCTCATAGAGACAAAAATATCTAATGTGATTTGTGAATCATTACAAAATAAAATAACGATATTTCTGATACACATAGCTGACATGCCTTTGACACGGAGTTATTTGAAGACGCCGAATTTTTTGAGAGTCCAGTTTTCAATGAAACAGCTTCATCTTAAAACCATGGAAGCATTCGATGTTGATTATATACCGCGATGTTTTTGATTATGGTGATGATGACGACGGAGTGAAAGATCCTGACTTTTCTCCAAGTTCTCAAAGCAGCAACATTGACGGTAGTAATATTATAGTAAAGATACTCAACAAGCCGCAATTCTTTTGGAAAGAAACTTACGATGTGATGACCAGGAAATTTTGGTGAGTAAAAGTGTTTGTGAAGCTATTATTATCAGACCAAAAACAGTGAAAAGTACTGAGATCTTAAAGTACGCCAAGTTCTTACTTCATGAAGGTTTAATACCGAATATTTAAAGTAGAATAATATTGAAACAGCTACAATGTAATAGAGAAATTTTATTTTTTAATGATCAAGTTTTTAAACCTTTTGAATTGGGCATAAAAAAAAACTTGCCAAATAAGCCCATCAAATATAGATACCTAATACTAACATACCTACCTTAATTAAATGTAAATACTAGTGCCTACATACATCCGCTCAAAGTAAAAAAACCAATAATTGTTGAGGATGCTATGGTGTTCAATTTTAACTGCTTTTTTTTAAATGAAGGTAGCCCACCAATTAATTAAAGCCTTATTAGTGGTTTTATTGTAGATCACATCTTAAATTTTTACTTGCGACTTAAAGGTACTATAAGGCAAGTTATGCATTCGTAAACAAATCGAACTCGAGATTTTGATCAAAGTTGACATTACGATGATAGCGAAGACTAAAAAAGTGGATCTCGCATTTCTGTCTGTCTGTCTGTCGGTTCGACTACAGCCTAAACGGCTCGGCTGATTTTCTTTAAACTTGGTGGATATCATTTTAAATTTTTCCCCCCACACGTTTTTTCTTTTTTTTAAGACCAAAAATAACGGTATCTGCCATACGATTCTTTTTCGAAATTTTGAAGTTGAAGCTAGATAATGGTTGAAAAAAATTTTCCGAAACATGGATGGTACCCCCAAGGAACCATTTTTTTGTTTTTGATTTTCTCAAAAACGGTACAGCCAATTTCGATCATATATTTTCTTGCTAAAGCTCCACAAAAACTTGAATAGAATTATGTATTCAAATTTTCAAAAAAAAAAAATTATTTTTTTTTTCAAAACTCAATATTTCGAAAACCCCATTCTAGATTTTTTTTTAAACTTGATAAATGAAAGTTTCTCAATACAATCTACAAGATGTGAGAAAAAAAATATTTACCTAAAACTAATGGTACAACCATACAAATATTCAAAAATAGTTTTCAAAAATCGTATTTTTCTCGAAAACGGCGCGCCTAGAATTTTGATAAAAATTTTTTTCTTTCAATTAATTCTTACGATCTTTAATTTAATAAAAAAAAAATTACAAATTAAGATATTACAGCTTGTACCTGCCATAGAACCATTTTTTCAAATTTTGAATTACTCATTATCGACATAACGAATTTTAATGAAATTTTTTTATAGAGATGCTTCTAAAAAGTTTAAAAAACATTGCATTTCAGAACTTAGAAAAAAATATTTTTTGAATTAAAAAAAAAAAAAAATCATTTTTTTTTTGGAAAATTCGAAAAGTTTTGCATATAAAAGCTTCTTTTTTAAAAAACCACTACAAAGGCTTAAAATTTTTGTTCTTGCATAAATTCATATTTGCATAGCATTCTGTTTTTATCTCTTACTACTAAATGAATTTAATAATTAATTTAATAATTTTATTTTTTTATCCTTATGAACAGTTTTCTCTAATAAAATAAGTTCTTAAACTTCCTAGTCTATTACATAGTAGCAAGTTCGTGCGACCTAGTTGTGAATTTTATTTTCTTATATTAACTCATAATTTTTTCAGGTATTCAAATGTTTTATTTTTTCATTCATGTTAACATATTTAACATAGAGTACCAAATCGAGCACTCTAGTTCTAAGAAAAGTCATGAATTTTCAAGATGCATGTATAGGTATAGTTTCAAAATGACAATCAAAAAAGACACTGCGAATGAAAAATCTTAGATTTTCTATTTTCGCTTTGAATGTCCGTACATTAAGCTATACCGCTCTACCAAATTAATTCATTTTTTTTTTTATTTAATACAAAATTTCATCATTCCACAGCTATTAATTAAACATTTTCTCAGAAAGTGGGCGGATACCACGCCCCCTGAATGGAAAACCTCAAATTTTCGATTTTTTCCTCTGCTTGCATGACAAGAACTATCGTTGTGCAAAATTACATGATTCTTCGATGTCGGAAAGTGCTCAATCAGTGAGTCAGTGAGTTACGGTTTTTGTGATTTTTGAGGCCCTACATCTCAGGAACCGCTTACGGTAGAAAATTTGGTGAGGAGCCTGTGCCTGACTAGCTTAGCAAATATTCGGAATTTTAAGTTTCTGACTTCTGGTACTGAAGATAGGGAGGGATTAAAAACCGCCTGAGTTTGTTCCTATAAAAAGGGTGTAGTGCCAGAACTTGGCTGGGTACTACCGTATCCTTTGAAATAATTAGTTATTTAAAAACATAATTTTAAATAAATCAGTGTTTTTAATACTACGAGTATCTGAGCATAGTTTTTGTCTTTTATTTATTTATTTATACATTGAATATATCTAAAGTCAATATTATTTTAATTAAATACACGAAATTTTTTTGTCTCAACAACTAGTGTCCAGATTGGCATATAATAGTAAAATCCTCCATTACCACAAGGAATAATAGGGCAATTCCATTATAGCGGGTGCAACATTTAGACTTATTTCAAGTACATTTAATAATAAAATAAGCAAAATATTTAATGACACTATTACTTGAAGGGATACATTTTCACCTATTTACTTTTAATCCATTTAGAATTCTAAAATATAACAAATAATTTGGCAGAAGAATGGTTTCAAAGTGCGATCGCGGGTGCAACAGAATCGGCCCGACTTTTCCAGATCATAGTACAAAAAACACAAATTCTGTTAATTGTGAAACATTTATCATGCTATTCTTACATATATTGAACGGCGCGGCGTTGATTCAATTAAATTAAATAAATAAAAAATAAAGATAGAAAACAAAAGTAAGCAACGAAATATTAACTTTTAAATCAATCGCGGGTGCAACATCAAATTATCGCGGGTGCAACGCGTCTAACTTAAATTAGTAAATTGATTTAAAAAAACTGGAAAAAATATAAAATAAGGCACATATGTAACAAGTCAGTGCCCTTCTCTACTAGTTATAATTTTGTTTTTTCAAATACTTCAATATTTTTTCGAAAATACATATATGTATGTTAGAAGTACTCCATCTTCATCGATATCGGTTAAGGATAACCCCACATAACGATATTGTGATATTGCAGCCTACCTAATGCAAGAACGTACAAACCTGCGGAAATAACTTTTGGAAATACTGCTGCTGTAAAAACAGAACGGTATTTTAGAGCATGGATCTACTGGCAATATAGAGGGCTCAAAAGACCTTGTTGGCGATTTAGAATTTAATGCTTCGTCTTCTGACTCAATAGAAACATCGAAAACTTAACTTCACGAATGCTCATGGTCCTTGTACGCTTCTCGATTCTTAACTTCCGACTTAATCGATTTCACATCTTTTATATCCGGCACTTGTCTGCTAATATTATCCCTTTTATAGAAATCACCTGTCATCCTTCAGTTTTTTAGGCTTTGAATCAGTTTTTTTTTTTAAATACATTTTTTACCACTCCAACTACGTTAGTGGGACTCCTTGGGCGATTACGTTTCACTTCTGCGACTTTTTCAGTCTACAGGGACTGATGTAATGAGTGCGTGCCTTTTTTTGTGTTGCCTGCATTTTTTCGTTTTGTCTGATTCTGGTCGAATTTTAAAATTTGTATCTGCCTTCATTTTCCCTTTCAATACATCTCTCCACATTAAATTTCTACGTCCTTTTTCTGCATGAAGCTCAGCATATTTGTTAATTTTTTGTCAATTTTCTGTAAAGCAGTGTCTTTTTCTTGTTTCACTTCCATTTAACCATATATTTTTATATAAAAAAGAACAATATATTATATTACATAATTAAAAAAAACGTGAACAGCAGAAATTATTATTCAAAGCATATTTTATCAATAAAATACAATAAATCACGTTATAATGTAAGTAGTCAATAAGTTGCACCCGCGATTTTAATATTGGGATCGCGGGTGCAACCAATTTAAATCAACGTTTTTTGTCGTTCAACGTACAATATATTCCTAAAACCGACTGATTTAATTTTAGTTTTGTTTTCTTCTTACATTTAGAAAGTTTCAAAACGCTAGCACTTTATTTCTGCCAAAAAGGTAAACTTTTATATCTTTTATATCGCGGGTGCAACAAACTTACAATGGCTATTTGCAATCAATAATGCTAAAAATATAACAACAAATTCGTAGATGTTTTTATGCAAACGATTAAATGGCATGTTGCTTCATACGTCTATTGAGTAAAGCATAACTTAAAACTGTCGGAAATAGCTATTTTAAGCGTATGTTACCAGTTGTAATAATTGCAGTTCGTACCGACTCTTCGTATGATAATGTTGCCAAGCGCAAAAAAAAATGTTCTTTATAAGTTAGGTCTGAGTTTTTGTTTTTATTATTAAATATAGTATTTCTGCTTTGAATATTTATCAAAAAAAGTAAAAAATATTGTAGTTCAAAAATTGGTGTCAAAAATCGTCTATAGCGGAATCGCCCAATAGCTAAACTCAACTTTGCTCAATGAAAACCTCGATTAACTTCAAGGAAAAACAGCTAAAGTCGATTTTAGATTTTTTGTAAAAACAATTCTCTCAAGCCAAAACAACTAAAGTGTTTATTTTGCTTCCCACGCTTTTTATTCCAATGCTAAGTGAATTGTTTAATTTTATATTAATAAGCAGCTAAGATAACTTCAATTTGATACTAGTTTCAATGTGATCAGATTTTTTAAGCAATTTTTTTTAGAGCAATTTGTAATTTTGAACTTTTTATAAAAACTTCAAACGTTTCTCCTGAAATTTTTTAAAAATCGGCTTTAGCGGTTTTTCCTTGTGGCCATAGATAGTATATGACAATCACTTAATCATAAAACTTAACTATCAAATACTAACCGACGAAAGCTACTTCTACTTCAAGTACTCGGGTTATATTGATTGTATGGCAGGTTTTTTTGATCTTAAAAGAATGGTCCTAAATGGATAACAGTTTTCTCTTATTCTCATGTGTAGTAGTTCCTTCAAAAGAAATTTCTAAGAAAATGTGTTCAAAACTTGCTGTCGAAAACATGAAAGACCCACTTAATGCTAACAAACTTTTCCTGCCTTCATATTTCTTTCAACTTTACTGCTATACACAGTTCACTTCCTTCAAAAAAAAAAAACAACATCGGTGACTGAAAATGAATTTCATCAAAAGAACATGTCTTTTCTTCTTCACCTTTTATCAACGTGATGAAAGGTTTCCCAGTTACATATTTACAAAACCTAACTTCATTACATCCAAATCAAATAACTTCAACAAGTGATGGAACCTCAGGTATATCTGGGCATAGAGTTACAAATAAAGGTAAAAACAGAGGCAACCATAAAAGACTTGATGAACCCATCGAAATGTTCAAACAATTTACAAAGCCAATGACAATTGTAACCTCCCTATGTATATACAGCCTTGAAGACAACGAATAGCACATTCTTCGACAACAATGCCGCAAACAAAAGTTCTTGTTGAAGTGCAATCTACATTTTACCTGTCAATCAGGGCCAGGAGACTAAGTAGGTTTGAGTCGTTGTTGTAGATTGCCTTTCTGACAACCTATCACAGTTTGAAACAATAGTAAACAGGAGTCAAGAAAAGAATTTGTTAGATGTTTGTGGGGCGCGTTTGTGCATCGAAACTTTTAGATGGTTATTTAAGTAGTTCTTGAAGTAGTTGATTTAGTCCTTATTTTTCGTTTGATGGTATGTTGGAGTTAAGTAATTAAGCAATTTCGTTAAATGGAAGATTTGTTTCATTAACCTGAATTCCTTGCCAACTACAGTCGATGTTGCTCGTCGGAATGGGGGCGGTCTTGCCCCCCGAAACTTAACCTCACCTACAACAAAAAACACATATCAGGCCAGAGAAATCTATCAAACGACCGATGACGGACTATCACCACACCAAGGCGCTGCTGGTGATGTTGCAGCGTGGCCTTAACCCATCCAACCATGGAAATCCGTGGCCATATTTAGATTTCCTGCTACAAAATTCAAGACAAGGGTCAATTATTGTTCTCACAGACTGGACTCAAGTTTTTGTTGGATGAGTTTGAGGAAAATAGAAAGAATTATAATACATACAAACATATGTAAAAGACTGACAAAGCTGAAATTTTGAAATGTTTTGTATACAGGGTGTGGAATCTAGTGGTTTTCTTTTTCATAGGTTATTTTGACACTGACAGACAGGCCCGGATTAAGGAAAATAGGGGCCCGGGAGTCCACGCTCTCAGAGACGATGCGTCGAGGTGTTGACGCATCGAAAATCCAAGAAGCTATTCCCCAAGTGCTCCAACCCCCGATAAGATTAAGAATTTTTGATACCCGCGTTTAATTATTTATCAGGGGCTCTGGACTTGAAGACTTTACCGCTATATATTTTCACGGCGTCAATAACATGCTCTGATATTCGTAAATTTCGTTTGTTTTTTTTTCTTCTCGAGTGTAGATGTTTTATCAAAACAAATACACTGCTTTTTAGCGCCTCTTTTAAGAAACTAGTAGTAAAATATTTCAATTTGAACACCTTTAAGTCGAACATTAATTGTGTTGTGTCGAAAAATACGATTCAATCAGCCTTATTGTGAGTTTCGCCCGGAAAACATTTCCCCCCAAAAATTTTTGTTCCCCCGAAATTTTAAAAGCTATTATGAGTTTCGAACGAATAAAAATTTCACTTCGAATCAGGAGTGCAGGAGTGACAGTTCGAAAAATAGGCACTTTCAGAAAAATGAGGCCCGCAATAAATTCTCACTCCACTGTGATGGAAACGGAGAATGAAATGCAACCTCCAAATTCTCTGTTAACTAAAATAGTGCTATAATTGAATTTAGGGCATCAGTTATTTGTCGAAATTACTTGCAATAGAGATAAAATTGTGTCTACGCTAGTAGTGCCACTCATTGTAGCTCCCAATTTTTAATTGTATTATCTGCAACGAATAATTTGCAAACCTATTTTTAAACAGCGGACTTATCGCGTTCGGAAAATGAGTGAGTTTGAACAAACATAAATGTTTGTTTTGACAATTGTTAATTAAGAATTTCAGGATATAAAATTGAATTGTCATTTTATAATAAAGAAAGGATAATTATTATAAATATAGCAAAGCATAGGGCTTACATGTCTTATCTGAGGAAAGAACAAATGTTTGAGCAGTGAGCACTTCGAAGCAATTTGAGGGATCACTCTAATCCTTTGGAGATGCGTGAGTGTGAAAAGGAAATAATCCTTATTTTCGTTTTCCAGATTTCATCAGTACTGCAGGCAGAGGGTTTCTTTGCAGAGGGTGGGTACCAAAAAGGCAAAGACCACTATGTTTGCTTGGCACAATCCTCTTTTAGCTTTATTCTTACTTTTATACTCACTCTTCACTTCTTCCAAAATTGGCCACTTTCTCCCGATTTGATGAAGCCCTTGGCAATCTGAGGATTCTCCTGCATTTTATTAAGCAGCATATAGCTTTGGTCTTTTTACTTGCGACTTATACTATAAGGCAAGTTATGCATTCGTAAAAAAAATCGAACTCGAGATTTTGATCAAAGTTGACATTACGATGATAGCGAAGACGAAAAAAGTGGGTCTGGCAATTCTGTCTGTCTGTCTGTCTGTTTGTTCGATTACAGCTAAACTGCTCGGCCGATTTTCTTCAAACTTGGTAGATATGGATTTTAATTTTTTTCCCCCGGATTTTTTTGAATTTGATTTTTTAAGACCAAAAATAACGGTACCTACCAGACGATTTTTTCGAAATTTTATAAATATTTTTTTTTTTTTTTCAAAAACTGTCCCAACGATTTAAAAAAAAATTCAAAAAATTTAATTTAGTTAAACCAAGGTAATGGTTGAAAAAAAATTTCCAAAAAATGAGTAGTTTTGGTACCCCCCTTGGGAAGATTTTTTTTGTTTTTGATTTTCTCAAAAACTGTTCCACCGATTTTGATCATTTTTTTATGCTAAAGCTTCCCAGCAGTTTGAGTATTATTGTGTATTCAAATTTTCCAAAAAAAAGTTTTTGGGTTTTTAAAAAAACTTTCAAAATTTTTTTTTGAATACACAATATTTCGAAAACCCCATGCTCGATTTTTTCAAAACTTGATAAATAAAAGTTTGGAAAAATAATCTACAAGATATGAGAAAAATAAATTCATTTTACCTAAAAATAACGGTACCCTTCATACAAATGTTAAAAAATGGTTTTCGAAAATCGTATTTTTCTCAAAAACGGTTCCGAGAATTTGGCTTAAATTTTTCTTCTTTCTATTATTTTTTACAATCTGTAATTTAATAAAAAAAATTTGAAAACAAGATATTACTGACTGTACCTACCATAGAACGATTTTTTAAAATTTTGAATTTCTCATTATCAGCACAACGGATTTTAATGAAATTTCGTAGAGAGAAGCTTCTAAAAAGTTTAAAAAACATTGCATTTCAAAACTTAAAGAAAATTTTTTTTTTGAATTTTGAAAAAAAAAATCAATTTTTATTTTTTTTGAAAATTCAATATCTCGAAAACGGCTGATTTTTTTTTTGTAAATTTAATTTTTATTCATAGAATAATAGAAACTTCAAATTGGCGTACCAACATTTTTTCTTAAAAATGTTTTAAAATGTTCTTATATAAAACCTTTTTTTTAAGAAACCACTACAAAGACTTATAATTTTTGTTCTTGCATAAATCTATAATTGCTTGAATCACATGGCATCCTATTCTTACCTTTAACTACTAAAGAAGTTTTTTTAGTCATTTAAAAAATGAATCTTATGCTTATGAACAGTTCCTCTTATAACATTCATTTTTGAAATTCTTATAGTCTTTTACATAGGAGCAAGTTTGTGCGACCCAGTCGTGCATTATATTTTTTACTGTTTTTCTCTTGGATTTAAACAAAAATATGAATTTTAAATTTTCTTATTTAAAAAAATATAAACAAATAACTTACATTTTCCGCCTTATTGTGCTCTCGTTCGCCTAATAAAAATAAGTGAAATGGTATATAATTCGGCCCGAAAGGATTGTTCACAATAAGGGGAATTTTTCGAACATGAGTAATTTTTCGGGTGAAACTCATAATAGGCGAAAAGTGAAATTTCAAATTTTCCGGGTGAAACTCACAATACGATACGAGGTATAGAATTCAATTTGTTTTTCAATCTGGCAACCCTTTGCTGAATTAGGCTGCATGGATTTAATATTTTTGAGTTTGCAGTTTTGGGTTATGTAGTTTAAAGTTTATGGGATTAATTGTGAGTTGGGCTATATGAGTTTAACCTTCATACCTCATCACACCTCCTCAAGCAATGAAGCGCTGTACTCCTAAAGAGCGTGGAATAATTGAAACAATTTTCTCGACCAATATATCGCTTCACTGATTTCCTATTCGTGTCGTGCCAACTGGGCAAACATTCCGGTGTTTAGCTACTCCACTCAAACAGAATGGAACCACATGAGACCATCGTTCAACCAGTTAAGTTGGGGCATTGTACGCCAACTTTAAGTCTTTATTATTGTTCGAATAAAAATAGAATTTCCAAGAACTGCAATATTTTTCAAACTTTTTAGAAGATTCTCTTTAGAAAATGTCATTAAAATCCGTTATGTCGATAGTAGTAGTAGGATAGGTCCAGTCAGTAATACCATAATTTTAATTTTTTTTATTAAATTATAGATCGTTAAAATAATTAAAAGAAAAAGAATTAACGAAATTCTAGGTGCCGTTTTCGAGAAAAATACGATTTTCGAAAACCAGTTTTTAACATTTGTATGGTGGGTACCATTTTTTTTTCTTAAATCTTGTAGATTATAGCAAAAAACCTTTACTTATTAAGTTTTAAAAAAATCGAGCATGGGGCTTTCGAAATATTGAGTCTTGGAAAAAAAAAGGTATGGAAAATTTGTATACACAATACTGTTTGGAGAGCTTAACCAAATAAAAACAAAAAAATGGTTCCATGGGGGTATCTACCATTAAAAATTATTTTTCCGAAATTGTTTTGGAATCGTTAGGTAGCTTACTAAATGAAATTTTTGAACTTTTTTTTTTAAATCTGTGGAACAGCTTGTGAAAAACAAATATTTAGTAAATTTCGAAAAAAAAATTTTGTATCGCAGGTACAGTTATTTTTTGTCTTAAAAAAAAGAAAAAACGTTTTTAATAATAATATCTACCAAGTTCAAAGTAGACCGGCCGAGGCGCTTAGACTGTTGTCGAAGAGACAAATAGACAGAATTGCGAGACCCACTTTTTCGCTGTCTTCCCTATCATCGTTATGTGAGCTTAGATCAAAATCTCGTGTTTGATTTTTTTACGAACGCATAATTTGCCATGAAGTAGGTACCTATATGTCGCAAGTTAACAGATGTGAGTTATACTCAAGCTTGGGACGTACAATCACTTTATAGATTGTATGTAGCCAGGTCAGAAGGGATGAACGGGAGAAGCTTAGTCTAGAGTAGTCTGCAAAACAATTAAGTGGATAAGAATTTCCAGAAAAGAGAATGTTTGTAAAAATGAAGGAAGAAAGTCGGAGACAGAACGGAGCCCTGGGGAACACCAACATTCATTATATGAAGATCATATTTAAAACCGTCCAATACAACATATATATAGAGAAGGTAACTTCTAATCCAAAAAATTAGGGTTAAAATATCAAACGCACGTATTTTATTTATGAGAGATTGACGCCAAACTCTTTCAAATTCCCTTTAAATAATCTTACTTTCTCCAAAACAAAGTAAATTATCTATTTTTGCCCGACAATACGAAATTATTTTCCCACATGAAATCAATATGAACTATACTAGTTAGTATGAGGGACTCTAGGTATATTTATTTCAAAGAAAAATCTTTTATTTTCTAAAAAACAAAAAATCAAATCCAACAGCATTCAAGATTTGAAGTATTTCGCTTCACTGTCATAGCAATACATTTATTATTTGACAGTTTCACTAAATCTGAACAAAAATGTCCCCTATTAAAGTTCACTTTAGTTCAAAGGAAAAACATGTTGTTCTGCCAAGCAATCTATAAGATACAACAAGGAAGTTGGTAACATCCCAGGATGTGGACGATTTCCTCAACATTCAATTGAACTCCTCAAATGAAAATCATTGAAAAAGTAGACGTAGACAACTATGACGAAATATAAATAAAGAAAATCATGCCATTTGTAGTTGTGGGAAATTAACGGAAGGGCAAAGTATGTAAGTACCAATATGCATTAAGCAATTAAAATCACTTTGTAAATGTGCTTTCCAATCTCTGAATTTCAACTGCAGGGAATATTTTTGCATTTTTGTTTTCGTCGCAAATAAAACTTCCAGCAAAAACATGAGAACTTTATTGCTGGGGTGGGGAATTGCGAGAAAGTGGAAACACGAAAGATATTATTAATGAGTTGAAATTGTATTTAAACGTTCGTTGCAGAGCCCTTTGGCAAAGACAAGTGTTCAACAGTGTTAATGTCGTGCAATTAATTAATTCCCAAGCCTTGTAACTACACACGTTCTCTCTCACTGAGTTCATTTTTAAAGCTTTGTCGAACTGCTTTTTATTTCTATTTTTATTTCACTCAATTCATACTAAGCACCTAATTGCAACAACATGTCCTTTCTCATGCTCAATATAAAAACATATCTAATAAAGACAGATGTAGGTGCCTTCATACTTAGATATTTTATCTTTATCCAATAAATAATAATTTTGTTTTGTTCGTCACACATATGTGTCTCGGGGAAGTATTATAAAAGATAAGAGTGGATGAAATCGTGCTCCTCTTTAGAGCTCTGTACTTTGGAATAATCTTATCTACTTCAATGAGTGAGTGAATGGGGTTGCTGGAGTGGGAGGTTATGGTTGCCCTGGGGCGATATTATTACTCAAACTAGGGCAAATTAACTACAGTGACCTCTCTCGTAAAAAAAAAAACAATTTTACTATTTCAATTAATCGTATTTCACTTGAGATTTTGTGATTTTTTTTTTTTTTGTTTATTAAGCTGCAACTGTATCTATTTTACTGACATATGTTTTTAAAATTGTTAAAGTTCAAATAATTTTAAATAATAAATAATGAAACCCAAGCAGCATCTGAAAGTACTTAAATTAAGGCCGGAGAACAAAGCAAAGCTTAAATGATAGGAAGTTCAAAAATTCAGATGAGTCTGAACTGACTGATTTGTCGTTCGAGTTAAAGTACGATCAGTTTCCCGTTCGACGCACATATTCGTCATGACAATCAACAAATCTCAAACCCAATCGTTGAAAGTATGTGGCCTTAATTCCGAATTTCTTTAATTTTCGCACGGCCAATTCTACGTGACGTTTGCCATTGCCATGCGTATTTTTTACTTGCATTCGTAAAAAAAATCGAACTCGAAATTTTGATCAAAGTTGACATTACGATGATAGCGGAGACCAAAAAGTGGGTCTCGCAATTCTGTCTGTATGTCTGTTCGACTAGATCCTAAGCGGCTCGGCCGCTTTCTTTAAACTTGGTAGATATCATTTTCAATTTTTTCCCCCACACGTTTTTTTCTTTTTTTTTGAGACCAAATATACCGGTATCTGCCATACGAATTTTTTTTCGAAATTTTTTAAATATTTTTTTTTGTCTCAAAAATTGTACCACAGAATTTGAAAAAAAAAACAAAAAAATTCATTTATGTAGTTAAAGCTAGGTAATGGTCGAAAAAACTTTTCCAAAAAATGGTTATTTCTGAAAGCCTCCCTGGAACCATTTTTTCGTTTTTGATTTTCTCGAAAATCGTACAACCGATTAAAATCATTTTTTTATGTTAAAGCTCCTCTAAAGTTTGAATATTATAACATATTCAAATTTTCAATTTTTCTTATGTTTTGGATTTTTAAAAAAATTTTCAAATTTTTTTTTGGAAACTCAATATTTCAATATTTCGAAAACCCCATGCTCGATTTTTTTCAAACTTGATAAATAAAAGTTTCTTAACATAATATACAAGATTTGAGAAAAAAAAATGTTATACCTAAAAATAACAGTACCCACCATACAAATGTTAAAAAATGGTTTTCGAAAATTGTATTTTTCCCGAAAACGGTTTCGAGAATTTTGCTAATAATTTTTTTCTTTTGATTGATTTTTACGGTCTATAATTTAAGAAAAAAAATTTTAAATCAAGATATTACTGCCTGCACCTACTAAAGAACCATACTTTCAAATTTAGAATTTCTCACTATCGACATAACGGATTTTATTATTTTTTGAATTTTTGAAAAAAAAGGTATAGTTATGCGTTTTCGTGAAAAAGTGATTGATTGACATTTGCAACTATTTTGCTCTAAGCAATCTTTCACGCACTAGACAGAGAATATGTTGAGAACAAGTTGTAGAACAATCAAGTGTGCAGGAAAGGGTCTTGAAAAGATGTAGATTTTCCGCGTAGAATGAAATATGAGAATATTTAGAAGTCCTAAGAACCTACCCTGTGCGATCCCGGAGGTAGCTAAGAAATCATCAGAGAAGATCTGAATCGAATTTGGGAGTAATGGGTTTTCAGGTAAGAAGTAATCCATCTTAAGAAAATAATTTCAAGTAAATGGTTGGACTGTTCGAATAGAATAAACTTATGTGAGAGTTTGTGAAGGGCTTTACTGAAACCGGTTGAGATAACGTCGGCTTTCTTTCCATTCTCTAAGGCTTATGATATATGTATATATCATAATATGAGGTCAGTCGTTGTTGACCTACCCTTGACAAAGTCTAGGGGAAATGAGAGACTTACAAAGAAAACATAAAATATTAATACAAAATGCTTTCAAAGATTTAAGGAATATGTGAAAGTTTAGAAATTGGAGTATAATTTGTAACTTCAGACTTTAGGCTCATTTTGTATATTCGGGTTATGAGGTCTTCCATAACTAAAGGAATTCTCCTTGATAAAGGCATAAACCGAAGATTTTTGAAAGGGAAAGAGATGGTGTTGAAGAGCATTTTTTGAGAAATATGGCGGGGATACCATCTGGACCAGGAATATACTCATCATTAAGTTGATTCAGCTTATTTTCGATGAGAAATGGGTCAATGATGTTAGGTATAAATGGGCTCTAGGGCTCTAGAATCGGGCATACAGGAGTCGTCGGTAAACGATTAAAAAAAAAAAAAAAAACTAATACAAAATTTAGGGATTGTTTTTTGATTCGTTTGATATTTCGTTATTGAAAGAGAGAGAGGATTTTCGTTTAAGGTTGAAAAATTTGTAGAAAGTTTTAGGGTCTTAAATGGGATTGCTTTGGGTTTTGATTAAGAAGCGTTGATAGGGGGAGTTGTAAAGTTCGGTAAAGTGAAGAAAAAAACACAGAGAAAAGTGAATGAGTGTGAGACTCAAAAGTTGATGGGATCTGTTGTGAAAATTGAGTATAATTGCCTATTCATAAAATTTGGTGACGCTAACTTGACAGAGGCTTGAGTCGGCAAGGCTATCTACGAAGAGACATTCCTTTGCAGAGATGGGATTGCAAGTAATATCTTTAATATGATTTATCGTCAGATAAAGTCCATTTAAAATGAGAGAGGTTAAAGTCACCGAATATAGTAGAATATCATCAAGGGGGTCACGTAGACCTATTATATGATAAATTGCAAATATGGCAAACTCATAACATTATAATAGGTTGTAAAGGGAAAATCAACCAGCATATAACGTAAGGTGACTTGCAAGGAAGGGTTCTTTTTATTGAAAAATAGTCGATATTAGGGGAAGAAAAGACTTTTCGATCGAAGACTCGCCGGATTGGAGTTTTCCTACCCCTCTTTTGGGTAATATACATTATTCATTGCGTTGTTAAACAGTGGTATAAATATCAACTGTTTCGTAGTACAACGTTGAATTACCTTAAATTCCTGTTGACAACTACTAATATATAGTTCGAAATTTCTCTTATTACTCAATCTTTCACATATCACAAGTTGTTCTTTAGTCTAATAATACTACCATAATAATACTTGATACTTGAGCAATGCTTCTTTTTCATAAGAATAAGAAATTATACTTTAGAATTTTACTTCATATTATTATATACTATATACAAATACATATCAACATCTTTTTCTTTAATTTTTTTAATAATTCACACACGCTCAGGGGTATATTAAAAGAACCTAATAATGCTTAAGACAGCACAGGTGATCGTGAAATTAGGGGAGAGGGATGATCAGCTCCACCACGAAATTAACAGGGAATTACGCCCATTTCATTAGGCTATGATGGCAATCCCCAATCTTATTTATTTATTTATTTATTTATTTCATCAATGGATCAAAGATCTGCTGATTACAAAAATTAAAATAATTAACTAACTTACATTATACAAGTACACATTTACATATAAATAATAAATCTTAAATTTAAGGTATATTTACAAGTATCAATAACATAACTACATACATAATTGAAAGCATATCTTTTTAAATAAATCTCTTTTTATATCAAGATCAATTTCATTGCAAATCATATTGAAAAGTCTAAGAGAGCGCGTAATTGGTTCATTCAACCCATAGTTAGTTCTATGAGGAGCACTATAAAAAAGTTCGTCTCTATTTCGAAGAACCCGTGTTGGGGCATATAAAGGCATTAATGACAGCAAATCAGAACAGGATATACGATTATCGAAAATATCTTTAACAAATAAAATACACTGAACTTGCCTGCGACATTGCAGCGTTTTTAAATCAACAAGGGAACATCTTGCTTTATATTCGGGAAGTACTCCATTCCAATTTAGTTTTCTCAACGCATACCTGGTAAATCTTTTTTGTATTCTTTCAATTCTTATTATATTATTCTCGTAGAAAGGATACCAAACAACACAGCAGTACTCAAGATTTGGTAACACTAAAGCCATAAATAAGTTCTTCAATGTATACGGATCTTTAAAATCATTTGAATTCCGTTTTAAAAAACCTAGCATGGAATTACCTTTTGAGACCACATAGTCAACATGCGATCGAAAATCAAACTTCTGATCAAAATGCACTCCAAGATCCTTGATAATGTTTACTCTTAACAGATTAACATTACGAAAATGATAATTATTAATAATGAGAGATGGTGATCTCGTTGTGCTAAATATTTTACACTTAGAAAAATTCAGTTTAAGGTGATTGTAACTACACCATCCAAGAAAATTGTTAATATCTAGTTGCAGTCGTGCACAATCCGCAGGCGAAGATGTAGCAAGAAAAATTTTAACATCGTCGGCATACATTAAGCACTTGCAGTACTTCAATACCGATGGTAAATCATTAATAAATAATAGAAAAAGGAGAGGGCCCAAGTGACTTCCTTGAGGAAGACCCGATATGACATCAATATGTATTGAGGTGCATTCATCTATTTTAACAAATTGTTTTCTGTTTGTTAGATAGGAATTTAACCAATTTAGAAAATCAATGTTTAGACCCAAACTTTTTAGTTTTTGCAAGAGAAGACCATGATGAACTCGGTCAAATGCCTTAATAAAATCGGTATATAGGACATCAACTTGTTTACCCTTTTCTATGGTATTTACACAGAAATTTGTAAAGAGGCTTAAATTTGTACAGGTTGATTTTCCTTTTACAAAGCCATGTTGGTAAGGGGATAAGAACTCCTTAACTGAATAATAAAGATTATGGGTTACTATTTTTTCAAATAGTTTTGGAATCGCAGATAGCTTTGAGATGGGTCTATAATTGCTTACAAAATGCTTAAGACCATTTTTATATACGGGTTCTATGAAGGATATCTTCCATTCCTCTAGAAAAATGCCAGTTGAGAGAGATTTATTGAAGATACTGGTCAAAACACCACAAAGGGAAAGAGAACATTTTGATAAAAGAATAGGTGGGATTGAATCGAAACCACCCCTTTTTGCAATATCTATTTCATTTAAACTTTTTAAAACTTCATCTTCTGTTAATTTAGCTAACGAAAAATTAAGTAAAGGAACAGTGTCTAGGTATAAATCATCAATATTGTCAACTATATCAGAATTATAGGACGTTTGAAAATAACGCGCAAAGAGATCACAAGATGATTGAATATCGCTAGATTTATTGTTTTCATACTCCATACATTGAGGAAAACATGAACCTTTTCTTTTAGAGTTGATAAATACCCAAAAGGATTTCGAATTATTTTTAATGTTGGCTTCAGTGTTAACCAAATAATGTCTATATAAAAACTTGTTAAGAAATTCAAACTCTTTTCTTAATTGGAAAAACTTTTCCCGATCTGCAGGCAACTTTGTCAATTTAAAGCGCTTAAATGCCTTATTTTTAGCATTTTCAAGATTCTTTATCCTAGGGTTGAACCATGGAAGCTTAAAAGTTTTTTTTCTTTTTGAGGTAGGAACAAAACGCTCTATACCTTCAAACAATATTTGTTTAAATTGAGTAAACATATCTTGTAATGACTTGCCGTATATAAGATCATACCAATTTACATTCGTGTAAAAATTATTAAGTTCAGTGAAATCTGCCCTTGCGAAATTATAAAAATACTGATTTTTTAATGAAGAACTTGCATAATCATAAAACTCAAAAGATAAACATAAAGCCTTATGATGAATGGAATTATTTAATAAAGGAAAATCAGACATAACTAAAGAGTGTTTTAATTCATTGTTTATAAACACTAAGTCTAATATTCTTCCTATACTGTTTTTTACATTATTTATTTGAAAAAGATCCATAGCGGATAATGAGTCGACAACCAACATTTCTACGTCTTTAATTACATTAAAAGGTATTAAAACATGATCATCTTCCATATATTGCCAGTCGATATCACCTAAATTAAAATCGCCAAGTATACATAGGAATTGGTTAGAATTTAAATCATTAGCTATTGCTTGAGCATTAGAAATATGTTCATTGTATACTTCTATTCCACTCATGGGACGAATATAACTTACAATAAAAAATAAATCTTTACTATCAGCAGAATCTTTGGAACTTACACTAACACAAAGCTGCTCAATTTCATCTCCGTCATTCAAAAGATTGTATTGCGTGCTACTAAATGTTGTTCGGACGGCAATCAAGACGCCCCCTCCTCGAGCCCATCCTGTTGTAGAAGAACGATCTTTGCGATACACATTGAAAGAAGAGTTGAAAAGCTCCGATGAGTTAAAATTTGAGTTAAGCCACGTTTCAACAATGATAATCACATCAAACTCATGGATTGAAGAAGATAAGAAAAGCTGGTTAGTTTTAGTCCGCAGGCCACCAGCATTTTGAAAATAAACACGAACTTCAGACAAATTTATTCTGGGCGTTGAAGATGCTATTATTTCGCCTTGGAAGTGTCGTCCTTCTTTGGAAAATTTACAAATTTTTTTATTTGCACATTAACAGGCCAGATTGATGGATCTAAGGCTATATCAAAATAGTTTGCAGGAATCCCTAGCTTGAAATTGACATAGCGAAGTGAATTTGGGTCAGCATCTTTCGCAATTAGCATCGAACAACAGAAACAGCTTTTCGGAATATTTAATTTAATTGCAGCATAATCCATTATATTGTCTTCAGTTACATTATTAGCCAAACGAGAAAGATGCAGAAACCGCAGTGAGGGAACAGAATTTAGTGTGAGCTCACCTTCAGCAACAGCAGCAGTACCAAACATTGTTTTTTTCGAACGATGACCATTTAAGTTTTTCTTTCGTCTTGCATCCTTAGTGAGAGTCCCTTTTTGGTTCGTAGTTGTAGTCCCAGAATCAACATTGGCAACACCGCCATCACTGCCGACATCAGCAGTCACACCAACACCAACCGAAGGCAAAACAACTTCAGCGTCATCAATGCCAGTATTGAGAACGACACCACTGACAACACCATCATCAACAACATTAGCAGCACCTTCACGATCGCTTCCAACAGCAACAACGGCAGCACCAACGGTAGCAACCACATCAACAGCAACAACTTTTGATATTTTTTTTTCTTTGTTATTCAGAACTGCATTACGACATGAACTTTCATCAGTTTCAGTTCTATCAGAACCAGCGGATAGAGATGATGGGCATGTTTCAACAGCAGCCGTCGTCGTTGTCGCATTTCCTTTTGACGTCGATGCTTGCACATTTAAAGCATAAGCAAAATCGCTACTCTGCGTAGAAGAGTTCGAATTGCTTGCTGTTTTTGTATTTAACTTGGAAGTAAGCGGTTTATTAACTTTCGCGAGGGTTTTGTTGTTATTGTTCGCACCAGATTTCGGTGTAGGTGACGGAGAGAGAGCAACTTTAGGCAATGGTGATGGTGAACAAGGGAAACGAGGAGAAGAAGAAATGCTTTTCTCTTTCAAAATTTTCAGTTGCTTGTTGTTTTTGTTTGGATCAGCAGGCAAGGGCTTAGCTTGAGAGCGTGTTATACGTACTGGTTTAACGAGATTATCAAAATCAGATTTATGCTCAATAAAAAAGCGATATAAGTCTTATGAGAACCCATGAATTCTTTTGCATTCTTTGCATTCATTGCATTGCATTTGAACTTTTTGCATTCTTTTTGCAGTTTCTCGAATCATTTGCATTCCTTGCATTCGTTTGCATTTTTTGCAATAATTTGAATCATTTCTCTGAATGCAGGTGTTCTCAAAAGATTGCATTCAAAAGTTATTGCAATCTTTTTAGTGCCAACTGAATTGTGATTGCAAATTTTCAATCGCAGTCTCGAAGTTAATTCAATAAATGCAATCTTTTATAGTCATTTAAAAAATTTTAATTGAAGTTATTTCAAATTGCATTCAATTCATTTCAGATTGCACTCTTTCACAAACCTATACCAATTAAATATGTTTCTTTAATTGTAATTAAAAAAGTAAATACTGGGAAAAGGGTAAGACTATGCAATTTTTGACGGGTTTAGATTGTTACTATAATTTTTCTAGGATGCGGTTAGGTCCAAACATTACAAGAGCTCACTAAAGAAACGCGAAATTGTCAACGTTCCGACCGCGGTCGTTATATGGCCGAAATAGAATTGCATATAGTAAAATTTAACATGTGTACTGCACCTGAAATAAATGTCAGCTGGATATCTTTTGTTTTGTTTAAATAAATAAAAATAAAAAAAAATAATGTTATGACTATTGAAAAACAATATAAATTATCATACCCTCCCTATTAAATCATGATGAGGTGAGTGGATACAGCAGAGCACTTTATTATTGAGCCATAAAAACATAAATCACTATTGCATTATTAAATATTGAAATATTATTATTCTATTTTGGTGAATAAATTACTATCTTTTTCAAAACAGTTTATTTTTGCACAAATTCTATTGTTTAATAAATGAAAAAAACGAAACAGTATATTTTATTAATATGTACTTACTTTTTGGTTTATTTGGTTTTTGTCAATTAATATATCCGGTCAACTGTAATGAATTTGAACTCTGCTATCCATCATAATAAACTGTTGGTTTAGGTGGCTTGACCCATTTTATTAATTGTGGTCTAACATTAAATTTCCAAAAAAATTGAATTCACTTATATTTTGGGGTGAACACCGATTATTTGAAATTATATTTATTTTAGATTTAAATCAACATAAATTATTATTAATATCTGCACCATTAGAAAAACATTTAATTAATGGAAAAAGTCACACAATGCCACCACAAACGCAAACATAGCTGTGACATAGAAACCGACGTCATTCAAATGACAGGATATCGAAAGCTTACACAGCCAGAGATACAGGATATTAAAAATACAGAAATTCGCAAAAAGCGGTAACAATCTGCACTCGAGAATCAAAAAGGATGTTGAATCCACAAAGCCAGATCCTTCTCTTCACAGAACTCGAAAGCCTCATGGAATGGAGTGATGGTGGTTGCTTTCCTTTGCCTTGCTTTGTTAACGATCCATTTCTGGCAGCAAACATTTCACATTTCACTCAGTCAGAGTGTACGAAAGTAATGATGTTGTAAATCGTTGAAGTTTCTCAAAATCTTTTTAATCAGATTCTTACGATAAAATGGTTTTCTTATAGTTTTATTATTATTATGTTTTTTTGCACTCTTTCAAATACCTAGCCAAGACCAGAGTCATATGCTGGGATATGATAGAACAAACATTGTTGTAGGTAGACAGATACCTACTCTTGTTGGATGTGCGAGATCAATGAGGAGGGGGGAGGCATTTAATTTGCATTTTATGATGTCTGTATTTGTATAATAGTGATTTGGAATGCGGCGAGGATGAAGCTTGATGACGCCTAAGTCGACGACGCCAACTACAAACCGAGACAATGTAGTTCGTTGAATCCGTCCTGTCCTTACCTCCAGCCTCCTGTTTGTAATAATTCGTCAATGAATTTAAGAATGCATGGTTGCCAGTTCAGATATTCTTATTTTGATTTCTTGCATGTGGTATTTATGATTCGAGAAAATTTTGAACTTGAGATATTGATCAAACTTGAGGGAAGACAGACGATGGAGTTCCTAGAAGCTTGGTACTTGGTTTTCGTGAATCCCCAGACATTTTTTGTAAACCTTTTAAAGCCAAAAATAAATAACGCAACACTAAAATTGTTTAAGGCATTAAGGAAAAAATTAGTTTTCTCAAAAACATGCCTTCATGAACTTTTAGCCCCTGTTTTTTTTTATAATGAGCGTACTCTGAAGAGCCTTTAACTACCCTCAAAATGTTAAACAGAGTGCGAGCGCTATGAAAATAGGGAAGGATTTAAGAGGATATAACGATGCGCATTGGTTTTTTTAGGGTTTATATATTTAAATGAGAGGGAAGAACAGATGTACCTAAGACATTCGACATTCGTGTTGTGCAGCAAAAAAAGGAATCTCTGTACTAAACAGTAACGTTCGAACTTGGACTCATATTAATGGCTGTTCTCAGAAGCACGAGATTTAAGGTTAAATTGTACTAGCAGAGGAATGATATTGAATCTTTCACTAGAACACTGTTTATAAAAATAACGGTACTATTGAATCTGTCATCACTTACCAAAAGGCAGGCTGCGGCAAAAGTCCAGAAGATACGATGAATAGGAGAAGTTGTGACGAAAAGAAAAACTTGTGATATTTATAACAGCTACCACAAAAGATGCGGTTTCGTCCTAAAATCAAAGTGATCATCTGATGTGATCCGCATAAAACCTAACTAAATACCTAAGCCTATATGCACAGCACACACCTCTACTTATGAAGCAGATGAACTTATAAATGAGGATTTAAATGAACTCCTGATTGGAATCAACCGAGCCTGACAGAAGTTCTATGTCAAAGTTGTGGTGAGGGATTTCATTACTTAAGTCGGAAAGAAGCACATGTACAGTGAATTAGTTGGTGAACACAGTCAAAAATGACTTCCGACGAATAGATTTTGTACCAGCTCATAATACAGTGATGAGTTTTTAAGGTTAATAATCCACAAATAACCCGTTGTTTTCCAGACGTTATGCATATTTGGAGTTTCCAGGATCTATGCAGAACGCCTTAGTGAGAAGCTCTCCGCTGTGCATCCACCAACAACAGACGCCAATATTCAGTGGTTGTAATATCGCGATATCATTAAAGAAGGAGCCGAAACCACTTTAGGAAACTAAACCACCCCAGAGAAAAAACCCGTAGTATGATGATGAAGCCTTTCAACTGGAAAAAGTGGTAGAAGATAAACAATCGAATACGATGCAGCGCTAAACAAGAGCATCAAAAAAAGTGCATCTAGCAAGGAGAAGATGATCCTTCGAGCACCTGAAAATAAATGAGCAATACTCAGCCTCATACATAAAAGAGATCGAAAATTCTAGAGATTGTTGTTTTCGATCTCGATTCAGAGGTTTAATAAAGAGCCAAAAAACTGGCTTTTATTTTTAAGACTAGTTCTTCGAAAAAGTTAATGGAATGAAATCTCCGAAGCACAGGGAAGAGGAAATGTTTTTAAGCAACTTTCTAGCATCTTCTTAATGTGTCTTATTTAGAGCGAGTTATGGGACAAGAAGACAACTTACTTCTAAGCAATGAAGAAGGTTTTTCCGGTTTTATATAATCAAGGCAAAAGAACACCAAAGGCGCTCGTACACTCGGTTTTAAGAAACAAGAACAAAAATAAAAGATCGAGTGTTTTTTTTTTTTAAACTAATTTTTAAAATATCACGTCAGTAATTGAACCGTTAAGAAGAAAAAGGAAAACATTCCACTAATCATAGTTTTTAGGAAATCGAAGAAAACTGTTTATTTCTGAAACTGAAAGTTATTCTTAAAAACATTCTGAAGGACAAATGCAAAGCTAGTAAAGAAGAGTAACATACCAAACAATTGAAATTAAAAACTTAAAGCTCTGGCTTAATAATTCCTGTTAAAGTCAGTGGAATGTTTTCCTTTTTGCACTAATTGAAAAATAAAATCAAATAAATTATTTTAAATTAAGTTTTTTTATTCAAATAATATAAATAATGGGTTCAAAACATTTTATTTATTTAATATTAAATAATTCTGCAAAATGAAAACTAAAACAATGTTTTAATAATAATTCAAGGGAATAAAAATAAACAGAAATAAAATGCACAACTGGATCGCAAGAACTATGTTAAAGTACTTTGGAATTTAAAATACATTTTTTAAATATAAAACTTGGATTTAATGAGATAAAAATGTTCAAATGTATCGAATTTCCGTCCGATTAATCCTTTTAATATTAAAGTAATTTTTTATATAACAAATTTCCTTAAAATTTTTCGAGAGCAAAATTTGGGATGTCTAATTTTAAGTATTTAGTGGTGTAGATTTTAGAAATAGTTTCAAAAAATAATCGTTCACACGTTTTAAAGATATTGGTTTTTCAAAAAAAAACTTGGAATTTTTTTTTTTCTTCCAAAACAAATTTTTTCGAATATTTTTATATACAATATTATTTTAAACTTAAGGGGCCTCCTGCTGAAATATTTGGTTAAAATCGTTAAAGCCGTTGATGATAAAGGCAAAAAATCAAAAAACGGTTCTATGACAGGTACCTTTAATAACATTTTACCCCAAAAAGGAAAGGAAAAAGGAAAATATTCCTGGAATCTCTTCCTTTTTCCACTCAATGATATTTTATAATCGCATTTAAAAAAAAGGTTTACAAGGAATTTTTTCGTTTTTAGGCTTAAAATGTGCGCTATAAAAATAGCTACGCTTTCGCATCATTACTGAAATTTCCCATTTTTGTGGAATGTTTTCCTTTTTCTTCTCAGCGGTTCAATTATTAATGCCCTTATCAATATTCATTTGAACACTTAAAACTTGTTGGTAAGATACCTTCCAGTTTGTGAGAGAATTGAAAATAACGAAAATAATATCCTTAAATTTGTCGTCAATCTGTTGTTAAAGTTCCTCTTAAGATCCTATATCAACTTTTAAGCAAGTGTCATAGATTCTGCTTGATTTTGACATGTCATTACCGTCAAGCAACTGAGTAGTTTTTCCAGATCATGATGGATATTGTTTCACTTTTTTCTTATGACTTATCATGTAATAAAACGGCACTTTTCGCGTCCCACAAAAACCGAAGGGTCATAAATTACAAATTAAACGAAAGCATTTTTTTGCATAGATGTGCAGAATGCCAAAATTATTTAAATATACTACACAGAAATTGTTTAAAACAATAAAAAAAAATTGCAAAAAATGCCCGGAAAACAAAAACAATTAGCAATGTCAAATCGACTACCAACATTTCTGTTGCTGAATAGAGCATACATTTACACTATACAGACATACAGTTTAAGTTAGAACCATTTTAACTTTTGCTTTTGTTGTTTTTTGGAAAAATACAGCACATTTTGTTCACTTTTCACTCTTTGAAGTTGAATGTAGTTAAGTCATATGCTAGCTACACACGAGGCAACTGTTGAACCAACGTGTTGCAGCAATGTGTTTCGTTTGTTCACTACACACGAGGCAACTGTTGACGCAACCACAGTACAGTTAGAGCAACCGACCGAAAATATCAAAACATTTTGATATATCTGGCAACGGTTGCAGCAACTCAAAATTAATCGGCAACACAGCTACACACGAAGCAACCGTTGCTTCAACATGACCGTGTTGCTGCAACGGTTGCCTCGTGTGTAGCTAGCATTAAGGTATTAACTACATCTATCGGGCAATTTCTGTGTTAGTGTTTTCAAAAAGTGAAATTTAGAACCATTTCAACTTTTACTTTTTGTGTTTTTCGAGATGGAAGATAGAAATTTGAAATGAGTTGGAAAAAGAGAGCATGTAGTTCTAGCTTTATTCTATGCGTTACTGTTTTCAAATCTTCCCTGAAAATAAAATATCCCCCTGGTTTGACAAGAATGCGTTAATATTCTCAAATACGTTAACAAACAATTCGAATAAGAGCTGAGTAAATCATTCGTTTCAAATGATTGAATCGTTCAACAATCGCTTACGAAAATGATCCGATCATTTAAACCAACCGATCATTCGATCATTTTCATTTCATTTCACTGAAATGATTCAATAGTGTTCAGTTCATATTCGATTTTAATTTCGATTTCGATGATAAGATTGACTTATGGCTTTGATAGTTCTCACAAAATACTCTATTATTGTAAGCCATAAATTGCTAAATAACATCGAATGATGGCTACCTTGTACATGGATTAAAAAGTGTCAAAAAAGTTTTCGGCTGACATTTTGTACGAAATACACTTTGTACGTCATATCTGAATTCGTCCTCTATTTGTCAAGTCATAAACTGTCAAATTCCATCAAAGGATGGCTACGATGTCGATGGATTAAGAAACGTCAAAAAATCCACATTAAACATACCGGATTCTGATACATCAAATAACATCAGTTCAACCCAACAATTGTTTTTGCGGCCTACAACATCAACAACCAATCTGCAACGTGTCAAAAATCTGCAATGTGTCAAAAATGTGTATAGGTTTGAAAGTTTGTTTACCATTAACAAGGCAAAGTGGGTCTCGCTCGATTTTCTTAAAGCTTGGTAGATATCATTTTTAAATTTTTACACCACACATTTTTTTAAGACGAGAAATAACGATACCTTCCATACGATTTTTTTTTGAAATTTTATAAATATTTTGTTTTTAAGAAAACAAAATTCACAAAATTTCATTTAGTTAATGCTATTTCATGGTTAAAAAAAAATTTCAGCAAAATGGTTGTTAATGTAACCCCTCATTTTTTTTTTTTTGATTTTCTCAAAAGCGGTGATTTTGATCTTTTTTTATACTAAAACTCCGCAAAAGTTTCAATAGTATTGTGTATTAAAATTTTCCAATTTTTTTTTATTTTAAGAAAAAACTTAAAAATTGTTTTTCAAAAACGAATATTTCGAAAACTCCATACTTGATTTTTTTTATACTTGACAATTATAAAGTTTTTTATTAGGTATAATCCACAAGTTGTGAGGAAAAAATTTATCTGACTTAAAAATAAAGGTACCCGACAAATGTTAAAAGTGGTTATCAAAATTTGGTAAAATTTTTTTTCCTTCGATTAATTCCTACGTTCTATAATTTAATACTAAAATTTTGAAAATAAGATATTACTGGCAGTACCTACCAAGGAACCATTTTTCCGAATTTTTAAATTTCTTATTATCGGCCGAACGGATTTTAATGAAATTTTTGTGTAGAGAAGTTTCTCAAAACTTTGAAAAACATTATATTTCAAAACTTAAAAGAGAAAAACATATTTTTAAATTTTTGTGAAAATCACAATTTTTGTTTAAATTCGATATCCTAAAACACGATTCAATATTTATTTTTTTTTACAAAATTTTTATTCGTACAGTAATAAAAACTTAAAGTTGGTGCTCCAAAATATTTTCTTAAAAATGTTTTTAATTTTTTTTATATAAGAGATTATTTTTTTTTAAAACCACTACAACGATTTATACTTTTTGTTCTTTCATAAGTTCATATTTGTTTAAGAAATCACATGACATTCTGTTTTTATCTCTAACTTCTAAAAGAGCTTCAAAATGAATTTTATGTATATATGAACAGTTTTCTATAATAACATTTATTTTAATTCTTAGTCTTTTCAAAAGAGCAAGTTCGCGCGATCCAGTCGTGCGTTTTATTTGAAAAGCTTTCGCTCGCACCTCTGTTCTGCTGAAACATCATTACATCTCTGGATTTCCTTGACCTCTAATTGCTGACTTTTGTTTTCTCCTTCTGAGCTGCTGATCCTTCTTTCAATACGTAGAGCTCGTGAGAAGTTTTTGTTTCTGTCTTGTGTCACTACCTATATGCCTTGGTTTTGACTTTGCTTGCATGCTTGAGCCTGTTCTTGGTTTCACGGTGGCGGCAGTGGTTGTTGGAACCCTAATGCTTCGGACGCGACGGAGGGTTTTTAATGACTTGGTGAAGTGTCTGCCACTGGTTTTCCAGTTCGTGTCAGCAATTGAAGAGTTTTTCACAAGTTCGATGGATACACGGTTGGTATAGGCTGTAGCGTTGACTTCTGATTGTAGTGTTGTCTTCGTTGTTGTTGATCGTCTTAGGGCTTCGTTGGAAATCCGTTGCCGCATTTTGGCACCAAAACCGTTTGTAATCCAAGCCAATATAGGCTGCTCTGAAGGTACAGACGAACGCGATTTAGAAGATTGCATATTCGACCAACTCATGGTGACAATATTTCTCCGCTACAAAATCGATGAGCCATTATCGGATGAGTAGTCATTAAGGCTATGCTTGCTAGTGGTCCTAACAAAAATGTATTAAAATCTTCCAGGAGATTCAAAAATCTTAAAAATGGTTCTATGGTAGGTACCAGGCAGTACTATCTTCGTTTAATTTTTACTTGCGACTTATACATAGGTACTATAAGGCAAGTTATGCATTCGTAAAAAAATCGAACTCGAGATTTTGATCAAAGCTGACATTACGATGATTGCGAAGACTAAAAAAGTGGGTCTCGCAATTCTGTCTGTCTGTCTGTCTGTTCGACTACAGGCTAAACGGCTCGGCCGATTTTCTTTAAACTTGGTAGATATCATTTTTAATTTTTTTCCCCCCACACGTTTTTTTCTTTTTTTTTGTAAGACCATAAATAACGGTACCTGCCACACGAATTTTTTTAGAAATTTTATAAACATTTTTTTTTTTCTCAAAAACTGTTCGACAGATTTTTTAAAAATAAAAATACAAAAAAAATTTCATTTAATAAAAGCTAGGTATTGGTTGAAAAAAATTTTCCGAAAAATAGTTATTGAGGGTACCCCATATGGAACCATTTTTTTGGTTTTTGATTTTCTCAAAAACGGTTCAACCGATTTTGCTCATTTTTTTTGCTAAAGCTCGCCAAAAATATTAATGGAATTGCGTACTCAAATTTTCAAAAAAACATTTTTTTGGATTTTTAAAAAAAACTTAAAAATTTTTTTTTCAAAACTCAATATTTCGAAAACCCCATGCTAGCTTTTTTTTAAACTTGATAAATAAAAGTTTCTTAATACAATCTACAAGATGTAAGAAAAAAAAATTTATTTTACCTAAAAATAAAGGTACCTACCATACAAATGCTAAAAAATTTAAAAAAAAATGGTTTTCAAAAATCGTATTTTTCTCGAAAACGGCGCCTAGAATTTTGATAAAATTTTTTTCCATTCAATTAATTTTTACGATCTTCATCATCATCATCATCGGCTCGACAACCGGGTTCCGGTCCTGGCCTCTTTCAACAAGTCTCTCCACCTATCCCGGTCGCCATCCAGTTGCGCACCCCAAGGCTTCGGGCGTCCTGGTCTACGCCATCTCTCCAGCGCAAGCATGGTCTACCACGCTGTCGTCTACCATAGAATGTACCACAAAGAACTTTCCGAGCAGGTTCCTCTTCGCTCATGCGAGCTAGGTTCCCTGCCCACCGGAGTCTACCGAGCTTAATTTTTGTCACGATATCTGCTTCTAGGTAGATTGCGTACAATTTATGACTGTACCGTCTCCGGAATCGTCCTTCCTCACATACGGGGCCAACAATTTTCCTTAAGACTTTTCTCTCGAACGCAGCTAAGAGGTCGGAGTGCCTTTTGCTAAGCACCCAAGTCTCGTATCCATATGTGAGTACTGGCAGGACCATATGGTCCTGTACAGCAGCAGTTTTGAAGTTATGGTGAGATTTCTGGATTTGAAGAGCTTTGACAGACTATAGTAGGCTCTGTTGGATTTGAGAAGCCGCCCGCGTATTTCTTCTTCTATATTGTTATCGGCTGCTACTATTGACCCAAGGTATTTAAAGGATTGCACCACTTCAAATTCGTGCTCCGCAACCTTGATTGTTTGACCAACTGTTCCTCTCGCATTCGACGCCACCATGTACTTTGTTTTACCTTCACTAATGTGCAGCCCCAGATTTTGTGCCGCCTGCTCGATCTGGATGAAGGAATCGTGTACAGCTTGTTCGGTTCTTCCGATGATGTCGATGTCGTCTGCGTAAGCCAGTAACTGGCTGGACCTGTTGACGATGGTCCCTCTTGTTGCCGTGCCAGAGTCACGGATTGCTTTCTCCAACGCCAGGTTGAAGAGGATGCAGGCCAAACCGTCCCCTTGTCGGAGTCCATTAAAGATGTTGATTGGTCTGGATAGCAATCCGGCTATTTTTACTTGGCTTTTACGTTGATCATGGTCAACCTACATAGTCGTATCAATTTATTTGGGATGCCGAATTCTCTCATGGCTTTGTAAAGTTCTAACCTGGCTATGCTATCATAGGCAGCCTTAAAGTCTATAAACAGATGGTATGTTGGGATGTTGAATTCTAGACATTTTTCCATCGCCTGCCTAAGGGTAAATATCTGATCAGTTGTTGATTTGCCTGGAATGAAACCACACTGATATTGTCCGATAACGGTTTTAGCGTATGGGGTTATCCGGTCTTGTAGGATATAGGAGAGTATCTTATAGGCGGTACTCAACAACGTGATACCTCTATAATTGCTGCACGTTGTGATATCTCCCTTCTTGTGTATGGGGCATATTAGACCTTTTCGCCAGTCTTCTGGCATTTCTTCCTGCTCCCATACGTGTACTATAATATCATGAATTGCTTGACGTAAGGCTGGCCGGCGTTAATGGAATAATTCGGCTGGTATGCCATCGGCTCCCGGGGCTTTGTTCTGTTTATGCCGGCCTATAGCCTTCTCAACCTCTTCTATGCTTGGTGGGGGCAACATAGGGTCAAGGACTTACTCTCCCTAAATCAAGTGATTCTAGGGCGAGTCCTTACGCATTACTAAAGGTGTTACTGGTGTTTTCATTGCGCAGGGCAGCCGTGTTGATTCGAACCTGATCGGCGGATGCAATGCGTCTTCGCAAGGCAATCCGCCCTCGGAAAACCATACCAACAAGATAGTGATCCGACTCGATATTGGCACCTCGGTACGTTCGTACCATCATCAAGTTCGAGTAGTGGCGACGGTCTATCAACACGTGGTCTATTTGGTTACGAGTGACTCCATCAGGTGATACACAGGTGGCTTTGTAGATATCTTTACGCGGGAACCTGGTACTCGCAACGACCATGTTTTTCGATGCTGCCAATTCTAAGACTCGAAGTCCATTGTCATTACTCATTAGTGTTCTCATGCAAACTATGGGTGCCTGCGTAATGCCTGAATACCGGCTCCCGACCTATTTTTGCGTTCAAATCCCCAAGGATGATTTTAACATCATACCTTGGACAGGCATTGAGGGCCCTCTCGACTTGTTCGTAGTAAGTCTCTTACGATATTTAATTTAATAAAAAAAATTTTGAAATTAAGATATTACAGCTTGTACCTACCATAGAACCATTTTTTCGAATTTTGAATTTCTCATTATCCACATAACGGATATTAATGAAAATTTTTATAGAGAAGCTTCTAAAAAGTCTAAAACACATTGCATTTCAAATCTTAAAAATAAATATTTTTTGAATTTTTGAAAAAAAAATCTATTTCTTTTTTTTTTAAAGTCGATATCTTCGAAACGGGTCAATATTTCATCTCGTAAATTTAATTTTTATTCGAACAATAATAAAAATTTTAAATTGGCGTACCAAAATTTTTTCTTAAAAAGCTTTTAAAATGTTTGTATATAAAAGCTTTTTTTTAAGAAACGACTGCAACGACTTATAATTTTTGTTCTTGCATAAATTCATAGTTGGATAGCATTTTGTTTTTGTCTCTTACTACTAAAAGAATTTAAAAATTAATTTTATCCTTATGAACAGTTTTCTCTAATAACATTTGTTTTTAAAATTCCTAGTCGATTACATAGGAGCAAGTTCGTGCGACCCAGTCGTGCATTTTATTTTATATTGAATAATAGATCGTAAAAATTAATCAAAAAAAAATATTTTATCAATTAGGTGCAGTTTTCGAGAAAAATGCGGTATTCGTAGAATAAAATAGTTTTTAAAACCAATTAGTTTCAAGGTTTTAAAAAAATCTTTTTCGAAGTATTGAATTTTCAAAAAAAAAAAAATATATTTTTTTAAAAAATTGAAAAAAAGGTTTTCGAAATCTTAATACATAATACTAGCTACTGAAAATTTCTTGATTTCTTTTAAGCCTGTGCAACAGTTTTAAGAAAAAAAATTGTTTCTAGAATTTTGAAAAAAAAAACTGTATGACAGGTAGGTACCATTATTTTCTGTCGTAAGAAAATGAAAAAAAAAACCTTTGGAGTTGGCAATCTTTAAATACGCTTCTATCAAGATTCAACAATACAGCGGGAAGCTGCTTAGGCTGTAGTCGACCAGACAGAATAGCAAACGCTACTTTTTTCCGTCTTCCCTATCATCGTAATGTTAAGTCATGTAAAGTATATAGCAAAAAAAATTAAAATTAAAAAACTCCCACTAAAAAAGTAAGCTTGAATATTTGTATATCCTAAGTACATTAATTGGATCCTCAATACAAAAATGGAAAATCCCAACCCAGCCAAAAGCCGCGAAAAAAACCTGAGAGACTTTTGACATTTCGACGAATTATGCACCTATAATCCCATACTCATATTCCTATTTTGATTATTCACTCAACATCAGAAAATGTCCTTGTTATTTCATTAAAATTCAAAATAACAACAGATAAGATACCCATATGCTTTATTTATATCGATTTCACTTTTTTTTTCTAGGAGATTGATTTTTCAACTTTAATATTGCATGGCAACCATGTAGACGTAGAGGATGTTTTTTGCAATTTCTATGCTAAACTGAAAGGACACAGAGGAAACGTCACGTAAATTTTAACTCGATTCACAGCTTATTTGTTTGTTATTGTTTGATGATGGAACAGCTCGGAGCACGAATTGCAAAAAAAAATAATTCTGTGATTCATTATACCATGTTTGTCTTTTTTTTCAATTTTTCTTTTTAATTCAAAAGTCAAGTCGTACAACCCTGGAAATTTATAAAATAGAATGCGCTGTCTGTTGTGCATCACTTCAATTATGTAGTGAAAAATATTTTTATTTATTTTGTGTGTGTAGGTATTTTTTAAGAGGATTATCGTATAACTTATGACGAAGTTTTTTGCATAAAATCTCTCAATTTAAAAATCAATTTTTGGGTTTTGGTTTATAACCCAAAACATAGTTATTTATTTTTTATTCTGGTATATCTAATTTAATTTAGTTTTTTTTTTGTGCAATAATTAAAAAGAATATTTTGTTGGTTCAAAAGACCATAAGGACCTTCTTACTTAAGTTACTTTTTCGGGGGTATGGAGATTCCTACGTCGACTACATTATCACCTGCTTAGGAAAGATCTTTAATTTGTTAACAGGGAATTATGAGGACTATTCCAAATAAGTTCATTGCTCCAATGACTGGACTAAATATCAAGTTTTTTAAAGAGTAGTGTGAAGTAAAAAAAGAGGCTCTAAGCTATAGCTCATGGGAGATCGACTAAGAAGTAAAGTCTTTTGACTTTAAGCTAAGCGACGTTTATCAAAAATCGTTTGAAAAATCTACTACGGCAAGTAAGCTATCTCATATTTTATATTCTGTGTCTGCCTAAATTGATTGTCAATTGCTTGTGTCTAATTGTGTATGTTAATTGTTGTTTGTTTTGTTAATTATATTGAAAAATTAATTATGAACAATATCACAAAAAAAATGAAAAAGGAGTGAGAATTGGAGCATAAAAGACAAAGTATGATTTTTTTTATTATAGTAACCCTAACTGTTCATAAGAATAAAATGATTTTTTTTAAATTATTTTAGTATGCAAATATGAATTTATGCAAGAACAAAAATTATAAGCCTTTGTAGTGGTTCTTAAAAAAATTAGCTTTTACGTACAAAATTTTTAAAACATTTTTAAGAAAATATTTTGGTACGCCAATCTTTAGTTTTTATTATTGTACGAATAAGACTCTAATTTCCAAAAAAATAGTACGCTGTTCTTGAGATATCGCATTTTCCAAAAAATAAAAAAGACTTTTTTTCTAAAAATTGAAAAACAATTTTTTTTTTTAAGTTTTGAAAGGCAATGTTTTTTAAACTTTTTAGGAGCTTCTGTATGAAAAATTTCATTAAAATCCGTTATGCCGATAATGAGAAATTCAAAATTCGAAAAAATCGTTCTATGGTAGGTACAGTCAGTAATATCTAGATTTCAATTTTTTTTTATTAAATGATAGATCGTAAAGATTAATCAAAAAAAAAAAAATGTTTAGCAAATTTCTCGTAACCGTTTTCGAGAAAAATACGATTTTCGAAAACCATTTTTTAAAATTTGTATGGAGGTACCGTTAGTTTTAGATAAAACAAAACTTTTTTTCTCAAATCTTGCAGATTATGTCAAGTTTGAAAGAAAATCGATCTTGGGTTTTCGAAATATTAAGTTTCCAAAAAAAAAAAATTGAATTTTTTGTTTTAAATCCAAAAAAATAAAAATTTAAAATTTGAATATGAAAGAATATTCAAACCTTAGAGGAGCTTAGCATAAAAAATATGATTTAAATCGGCTTTACCGTTTTCGAGAAAATCAAAAACAAAAAAAATGGACCCAGGGGGTCTACCAAAAATAACAATTTCTTGGAACATTTTTTTAAAAAATTCTGTGGGACAGTTTTTGAGAAAAAAAAATTATAAAATTTCGAAAAAAAAATTGTATGGCAGGTACCGTTATTTTTGCTCTTAAAAAAAAAAGAAAAAAACGTGTGGGGGGGGGGGGGGAATTAAAACCCATATCTCCCAAGCTTTAAGAAAATCGGACGATCCGTTTTGGCTGTAGTCGAACCGACAGACAGTCAACTTTAATCAAAATCTCGAGTTCGGTGGTTTAACTTAATCATAGTTAGTAAACGTCACTTAACAGTAAATTTGTTTTATTAATGAAATTTCGAACTTAGTCCAGAACTTAACGATAAACCTCCAGTAAACCATCTTTATTAATATGGGCGCTGGAGTCTATCCGGAGTACGATATCAAAATTGTGCCCGACAACTTCAATGCTACACTTCGAAAGTTATTTTTCGTCAAAGGAATAGTTGGTCAGCACATAAAAACAGACTTTATAGCAGATCGTAATGCTGCTAAAATTAACACTTGGTTTCCAACGATATGGATTCATAAAGTAACCTGAAGTTCTCAATGATGAATTCGTTCAACAAAAAAAAAATAAAATAAATAAAATGCACAACAGGATCGCACGAACTTGCTCTTATGTAATAAACTAAGAATTTTAAAAATGAATGTTAATTGAGAAAACCCTCCCTAAGCATACGATTAAATTTTTAAACTCTTTCAGCCTTATTTATTAGATTTCACTTATACTCGGTGCAACCTCGGAATAGTAAAACCGAGTCTAACAACTTACTTCGGGCTTATGGCACGTCAAACAAATCTTTATAAAATAGTTTCCAAGCCGTTTTATTTATTTTTCAAATGCAGCTATTATTAGAAAATCACCAATCTAAAACTCTGGTTATTATAAACGTAAGCAAAACCCAAATTATCGCATCAGTTTTCGAGTAATACGTGGCTGAACTATGTTATTTGGAATTACCGCTTACATCATCGAGCAATCGATTACCGTAATTTGACATTTTCATTCGATCACTGATAGGACTCACTCACTCGGTCACTGAAGCGGTAATTTGGCCCCTGATTTCCATTATTATTCAAAACTGTATTGTTGCCACCATCACTTTCCAATCAATTGGAATTAACCCTCCTCTTTTATCATTGCTTAGGAAAGACTTAGCTATAGCTATTAGTTTTTTTATATTTTGTTTCAAAAATCGATAATTCGAGCGATAAAATGCATCTCCCAGTTTCATGGGACTAAAAAGAGTAAGACTTTTGTTCTACTTTGGAATTCCTTTAGTTAGAGCGTTTAAAGAATGTTAATTAAGTTATTTATAAATGCAAAATGCAAACTGTCCATTTTGTCTTAGTGGCAAAAAGGAAAAAAAAACCGTTTACAGTCCTTTTTGTAAATTTCACACGATGCCATGTCAAAATGACATTTTGATACTACAACGGCCTTAAGTCTCGTATGAACCAGTTTAAGCTTAAGCCTACTTCACGTCCATTCCTGGTGTATTTTGTTTTTATTAATATGGTTTTCAGGATTACATAGAGTCGTTGTAAAGTCGAAGTAATCTTACTCCAAATTAAAGTTTTTGTTATTGACCCGATCTTGAGATACCGATTTTTTGTTTAAATTCAAAAATGTTTTTAAATCATTTCATAAGCTTCCCTAATAAAATAAATAAAATAAATAAATAAATAATATGGTTCTACTGGTAGGTACAGCCATAACCATCTTCATTTCAAATTATTTGTATTGAATTTTAGATCGTAAGAATTAATCGAAAGAAAACAATTTTATCAAAATTCTAGGCGCCGCCGCACAGTGGTAAAAATGGCATATTTAGGTGGACATTTGGTTCAAATTTTATGTTAATCAATAGACTAACTGGGCTTCATATTGTTATAAGGAATGATTGACAACTATGAAACCACACCTTTTTTTTTTTTGAGACAGTATAACTTGTAGAACAGCGGTCTTTAATTAGCCATTGGTGAAAAACCAACAATGAAACAAGTTACAATAAAATTCAGTTTGGTGCTATTTTTTTTTTTTTTTTTTTGAAAAGTGTTGGAAATGGTAAGTACCGTATATCTCTATAATATTGCATTTGAGTTTTATATAAACTATTCTTAATTAGCTTAGCAGCTCAATTTGCTTAGTTTTATCTTTAAAAAAAAGTTTACTAAGCTGCAACTTTTTTTTTCCACCTAGTTCCGCGTTCCGGTTTTCGCTGTCCGACAGCTTAATGTGTAAAGATAAAATATTGATTGCATTTTCAACCTTATACAACCATATGCAATAGATAGGGCGAATTTTGTTCAGAAAATGACGTTCTCAAGAAAGGAACTTTATGATGTCTGGGTGGAACAATCAGCTAAAAATAAGGATTATGCTGTACGTTAATATGTGAGTGACCAATCTGTTATAAAAGGTATCAATGATGAGCGTGAAAAAGAACTTTTAATAAATTCGGTGAAAATGTTCTTAAATAAACTGCGTGAAAAATGGGTCGTATTTTTTTTGGTTCGTAAGTATGAAAGAAATCTTCCGTTCTGCTCTTTCAATCAAATGTAGTCCTTTCTTCTCGCAATTATGAGCACTTGCTGGTATTGAATATAACTCAACCGTTTCCCTTATATAAACCGAAAACTATTAAAAACTTACTTGAAATGACAAATATTTTTTTAAACCTTCAATGATTCCAGTTATAACGAATGATAAGTCAATGATTCTCCAAAAAACGAGGGGTTGTGTTTTCTTTCCAATCTGTGTTATTGTTTACTTTTATTTCCTTTAAAAGTCTTCATTGGCATAATCCTTACCGGTATGAAATAATACAACTCAAATGCTGTTTTCTTAGGCCAGTTGAATTTGTTTAAAGCGATACAATTTAAAAAAAAAAAATCTAGTTTTAAGATAGTTCTAAGTTTTGAATTTAATAAAAATTAATTTATGAAAAAAAATCAAAAAAAAACGTAGTTTTTATGAAAAGCTTTTTAAGTTAACAAAAATTATTATTTTTTTTGTGGACATTTTCAGTTTTTTGGTGTACATAAACATATAAAAACGTGTGTTGGAAAATTACTTTTTTTTTATTTGAGCTGATAAGGAGAGTACTCGATTTTTAGAAAGAACAAAAATTGGAATAAAAATAATGAGAACACAATTTTTTTAGTTAAATTATTTATATTAAGTATTTGATCTTTTCATCACGATTTTTAGCCTTAATCCTGTTTGGAACCTTTGATTTCTCTAAAATGACGACTCTATTTGAAACTAAAAAAAAACAAATAAAACTCGACTGTTTTAATTGCAAATAATAATTAAAAAAAAAAATATTTTTTAGAAAGTTGTATTTCAACACAATATTCTAAAATGAGTTGTGAACCATTTTTTTCAAAACTTAGCAATTAAATATATGAATATTTTACCTTCATTTTACAAAAAAAATTGTCAAAATATCTCAACTCGTTCAAAAGTTATGAGCCCATGTCCACCTAAATATGCCATTTTTACCACTGTGCGCCGTTTTCAAAAAAAATACGATTTTCCAAAACCATTTTTTAACATTTGTGTGGTGGTTACCGTTATTATTACAAACAATACAATTACTTTTCTCACATCTTGTAGAAAAAATTCAAAAAATATTTTAAATCCAATGTTCTAAAAACTTTTTATAAGAAATTTCATTGAAATCCGTTATGCTGATAAAGAGAAATTCAAAATTCGAAAAAATGGTTCTATGGTAAGTACAGTCAGTAATATATTAATTTTCTTATTTAATTATAGATCGTAAAAAATAAACGAAAGAAAAAAATTTTTATTAAAATTCTTGGAACCGTTTTCGAGAAAAATACGATTTTCGAAAACCATTTTTTAACATTTGTATGGCTGTATGGTACGGTTATTTTTAGGTAAAACAAAATTTCTTTTCTCAAATCTTGTACATTATATTAAGAAACTTTTATTTACCAAATTTGCAAAAAAAATTGAACATGGGGGTTTCGAAATATTGAGTTTCCAAACAAAAATTTTGAAATTTTTTTAAAAATCAAAAAAAAAATGAAAATTTGATCAATTTGATAATCAAAGTTTGGAGAAGCTTTGTACCTTTTTCGAGAAAATCAAAAACAAAAAAAAATGGTTCCAAAGGGGCTACCAAAAATAACCATTTTTTGTAATTTTTTTTTCAACCATAACCTAGCTTCAACTAAATAAAATTGTCCTGTAAGTTTAAAAAAAATAAAAAATACATATTTATAAAATTTCAAAAAAAAAGTTTAGCAGGTACCGTTATTTTTGATCTTATAAAAAAAAAAGAAAAAACGTGTGGGGGAATAGGCAGACAGACAGACAGACAGAATTGCGAGACCCACTTTTTTAGTCTTCGCTGTCATCGTAATGTCAACTTTGATCAAAATCTCAAGTAAGATTTTTTTACGAAAAAAAAGTATATGTATCGAATTTGAGAAAATCAAAAACCAAAAAATTGTTCTATGGCGAGTACCATTAATAACCATTTTTCGGAAATTATTTTTCAAGCATTACCTAAAATTTTTTTTTTTTCAATTTAAAAAAAAAGTCTATGGAACAGTTTTTTAAAGCTTAAGAAATTTCGAA
This sequence comes from Philhelius festivus, assembly GCA_963931855.1. Classification (NCBI taxonomy): domain Eukaryota; kingdom Metazoa; phylum Arthropoda; class Insecta; order Diptera; family Syrphidae; genus Philhelius; species Philhelius festivus. The sequence goes on from OZ007556.1 coordinate 59,849,447, forward strand.
AAAAAATCGTGTGGCAGGTACGATTATTTTTGGTCATAAAAAAAAAGAAAAAACTTTTTGGGAAAAACAATTAAAAATGATATCTACCAGTACCAAGTTTAAAGAATACCAGCCAAGCGTTTAGGTTATAGTCGAACAGGCACAAACAATTTCGGGACCCTTTTCGTCTTAACTATCATCTTTATGTCAAATCTGATCAAAATCTCGAGTTCAATATTTTTACAAATGCATCACTTACCATTTAGTACATTATGTATGTGTTGCAAGTTAAAAGGAAAGAAGATTGAATATGCTGCACAGTTAGACATGTGCAGTAAGAGTATTTAGTAATGAGAAGGGAAGAGAAGAAGATCCTGTGTTGAAAGAAGAGGGCTTAAGTAGCCTCTCAGCTGAAGAAGATCGAACAGTTCACGAAACAATTCTCGGAGGTTTTTTACAAAAATTAACGAACTGGTTGCTGATTTTTAAGACTGGAACGCATTCTTTTCGAAACATCAATGGTAAGACAGTCCCCCAACTAGAGGCAATAGAAGATGTTTTCATTCAGCATTTTCAGCAGCTGCTACATGGGCACACTGTAGAGCGACTACAATGACATACAGTCAAGCCACTTCAAATCAATGAAGAACCAGTTCCACAACTTAGAAAAGAAAAGGTTAGTTCGGCTATAAGATTTTCATATTTGCAGGTGATGTATGTATTGTATAGAAGTCACATATAAGATATTACACATTGCTTACTGTGTGAGGGTCCTTACTTATTCTGCTACACTTCAATTCTGAGAACTACCAGTGCGATCTGCGAATTTTACGAGACGAGTATCGACTCATATGATATATAGCATACATCTCTAGAGCCTTTATGGCGATAGTTAAATTCAGAATTGTAGGAAAAGTGATCATCTGTGCCTTAAGGAAAAAATGCCATAGAAAATACATGTTGCAATACGCAACAATTATTCACAAGGTTGATGAATGAATGAATAAATTGGGGTATAAAAACACTGCGACCTAAAGATCTATTGTGTCCCCCATCTAGAACTGGATGAGGTTGGCTCATTACTACAGTTCTTCCTCCTAATCTGCTCCTCTGAGGAATCGAAGTATTTGGAGTACTTTAAGGGATGATAATTCGCTCTCCTTTATGTGGTGCTTGTCCAGATATCTGTGTCTTTGATGCACGAGTGCATCAAATTTCCCCAGTATGTGGTCAGGTGTCTCTTCGTGAGTGTTACAGAATCTGCAAATCGAATTGCTCACCAAGCCAAGGATGTTGAGGTGTCTTCTCAACCTACAGTGGCCTGTGAGAAGCCCCGTGATTATCCTGAGGTTGTTCCTACTTAAGCTAATGCAGGTTAGAAAACGCTCTCGGTTGTAGTCCCCGAGTAGGAGTTTTGCCTGTCTTAGCTTAGGGAGTTCTTTCCAGATCTTTGATCTTTTTGTCTCCTCTTCTGTTTTGATTTTGTTTTTGATCACGTTTTCTCCCATTCCGCAGTAGGGCTCTGGCCCTGTAAGGGGTGTCGATGCACCTATTTTTGCTGAGGAGTCTGCCACTTCGTTGCCCTGGACACCAACGTGGCCTGATACCCAATAAAGCGTGACAGTGTTATTCTTGCCCAGTTTATTTAGCTTAATCACGCATTCCCAAACAAGTTTGGAGCTGATATTGTAGAAGCTTAGTGCTTTTAGTGCAGCCTGACTGTCTGACATGATGGCAATGTTTTGGTTTTATATTTCCTATCGAGCTTTCTTCCTGCACATATACCTATGGCATTTACTTCTGCCTGGAATATGCTAGTGGACTGTCCCATCGGTAAGGAGAGTTTAGTTCTAGGCCCAAAAACTCCAGCACCAGTCCCTTCAGCCGTCCTCGATCCATCTGTGTACCATTTGATGGTATTTCTTTAAGACACAAGGTTCGGCAGGGTTATGCAGTATCATGTGACTTCTTCAGTTTCGTTCTAAAGAAGATGGTGTTCAGGGCAGACGTAAAAACTCAGGGCAATGTTTTCAATAAGACTGTCCCAAGTATTAGGTATGAGACATAAAATGGCCAAGAGTATCTTCGATTCCTAGCAAGAGTCTTCGAAGTCGATGCGACAAGGACAAATTGTGTAAAAAAATTATAGTCGACATCAGCTCAAGTCGGCAAATAATAAATTATTCAAATTTATTTCAGCATATTTTTTCTTACCATCTCTGTGGCAATCGATGCAGAGATAATTTGACGTCTAATAGCATCATGTCAGTTCAACTGACATCTGTGCCGCTTTTCATCTTCATACAGCTTGCGTGGAGGTATTGTGATATAATTCCTATATTTTTGTTTAATGATTTTTGGTTCGATGTCACATCAACAGTCAATTGTTGTTCTTGTTTTCTGGATGAATCATCATTGTTTTCGATGCATACTTTTTTTTATAAATAACAAGAACTTGGGCCCCTGTTATTTTTCTTTTTAACATTTTATCTCATTTCAATTTGGATAATTAATCAATCGATAAATGGTAATCCGATTAATAGGCCAAAGGAACAGTAATTGCCACAATTAGCAGGTTAATAGGTTCCACCTATTAAGACTGAAGCGAGAAATGTTAAGCTAAAGCGTATTAAATTATGTATATACGGTGTTTTTCGTTTGGTTCATTTAATTAATAGGTGTATTCACATTACACCTTATAGTACGAACGCGTTTGCAAAACTGCAAATTATAATCGAATTATTTTTCAAAGTTGTATTTTTAACTATCAATTCATTAAATAGGGGTTATGGATTATAGAACTTGCAATCGAAATTGTTACATACATAAATAATTTAATTTATTATTTTGTTTTTGTTGAGAAGAAAATTAATAGAAATGTTAACGTTATGACCTAAGAATTCGTTTTATCAAAAAAAAAAAGTAAATACATTCAGTTTAGTAGTTTCTATAATTTGAAATATTTGTTTGAATTAACATTCATTGAACCCTAATACAGCCATCGCTTTTGTAGGAAATGTGCGGTGTTTTTAAGGATAACAAAGTGCATTGCCCTCCACTGATGTCAATTTTCAAAGTAATATAAAATTATTTTATCGTTTTTTTATTCTTAAAGTATTAATTCAAGTTCTTTATATTTTTTTTTTCTATTAACAATAATTTAAATTTTTTAATTATAGTATTATAATAATTATTTTATTTACATATATGCAAAATCAAATAACAAATCAGTAATTAAATGAATGTACTGTTAATAACTGTTTTGGAAAAGCATTTTTGTGGTTAAAAACTTCTATATGGAAATTTATGAACGTATGAGCGGTTTTCGATAAAAATAAGTTGTGTCAAGTTCAATTGGTTCAAGAACAAAAATTATAGGTCGTTGTAGTAGTTCCTTTGGTACGCAACATTAAGTATTTTTTATTGCACGAATGAAAATTAATTTAAAAAAAAAAACATATTAAACCGTTTTCGAGATATCGAATTTTCCAAAAAAAAAAATTCAAAAAGCAATTTTTTTTTAAGTTTTGAAATGCAATGTTTTTGAACTTTTAAGTAGCATCTCTAGAAATTTCATTAAAATCCATTATGTCGAAAGCGAGAAATCCAAATTAGACCAAAATGGTTCTATGGTAGGTACAAGCTGTAATATTTTAATTTTAAATTTTTTACGTAATTAAAGTTTATAGATTATATAGTTTTCGAGAAAAATACCTTTATTTTAGGTTACATAATTTTTTTTTTGTCACATCTTGTAGATTTAATGAGTTTTGAAAACAAATTTGAATTTTTTTTTTGAAAATTTGAATACACAATACTATTAAAATTTTTAGGGAGCTTTAGCAAAAAAAAAAATTACAAAATCAGTGGTCCCGTGTTTGAGAAAATCTTTGAGAAATCAAAACAAAAAATTACCTAGCCTTAACTAAATGAAAGTATTTGAATTTTTTTTTAAATCTGTTGGACAGTTTTTGAGAAAAAAAAAAAGATTTATAAAATTTCGAAAATAAATCGTATTGCAGGTACCGTTATTTTTGGTCTTAAAAAAAAGAAAAAAAACGTGTGGGGGGAAAACTCAAAACCAAATCTACCAAGTTTGAAGAAATCGACTGAACCGTCTAGGTTGTAGTCGAACCGACAGACAGACAGACAGAATTGCGAGACCCACTTTTTGGTCTCCGCTATTATCGTAATGTCAACTTTGATCAAAATCCCGAGTTCGATTTATTTTACGAATCCATAACTTGCCTTATAGTACCTATAAGTCGCAAGTAAAATTGCAACAAATGTAACTAACGGCTAATTCTATTTTCGACTCTAACAATAATTTTACCCATTTGTTTTTAATACAGGAGCTCCTTCAATTTGAAATAATATTGTTAGTAAAAATATTCGAAAAAGTATGTTTGGGGTTTTGAAAAAAAAAAATTTTTTTTTTGAAAAATCAATATCTTGAAAATGTGTGAACGATAATTTCTTAAAATTATTTTTTTTATAAAATCTATATTATTAAATACTTAAAATTAGCATCCCAATTTTTTTGCTAGAAATATTTTAAAGAAATTTCTGATAAATAACTTTAATTTGATAGTAAAACGTTTTTTAAAATTTGGTTTCAGAAATTCATACTTTTCTAGAACTCAGGCGACAATTTTATGGATTTGAAAATTTTGTTCTAATCAAATCCATGCCTTATATGTAAATATTACTAATTTTTGAAATTCCAAAGTTCGTTTACATAAGAGCAATGTACATATATGTGCGGTACAGTCAAGCATTTTATTTAATCTATTTCTATTATTCGATATAATAATAGTTATAAATTAAGACATAATGAACATTACGTACGGTAGAGCATTTTTTTTCAAATTTTTTACTTCTTCTGTATCGACATAACGGAGATACTACATTGCAATATTTTATTAAAACGCTTACATAAAATTTATGTACCAAAATTGGATAACAAAACTTATAAAAAGGCTGGGTGCGACCACTCTGATAACTTCCCATTTGTGGTCTTGAAAACTTTATATTTAGTTTTTTTCAAATAACCAAATGTATAAAATGTATAAAACAACATACTTTGAAGGCACTATCGGTATTCCTTCCAAGAAATTCGATTTATATATTTAAAAAAAAACTATTGATTCAATATCTGTCAACATTTTACCAAATTGTACAAAATTATACTATGTATAAAATAAACTAAATTAGAAGTCAATATCACTACTAGTTCTCGAGAAATTTGAGTCGAAAAGCAATTTTTACAATTTTCAATAGAATTTTATATAGTTTTTTATTTTTTGTAAAAAACTGTAACTGATTTTTTTTGAAATTTTACCAGTTGTCAAACACAATTATTTTTCGTAAAATAAAATTATTTTGAGTTTCAATTGTTTTCTGTTTTTAGAACATCTGGGTTATGAATTTTTTTTTCAGTTTTTTTTTTTTATTTAAAAAAATAACGGTATGTTCATTTTTTTCTAAATTCATACCAAATCGTCGTCTGTCCCAAAAAAGACTATAAGGTATAACAGTGCGAATGTTTTGCCTCAGTATTTGACTAAACTAATAGAAGTAAGAAATAGTTACAGATCCAAATGGATTAGAACCAGGTTTGGAGATGTTTAATTAAAGGGTTTTCGTTCCTTTAAATAATTCATTTTTATTTGAAACAATTGATAAAACTTAATTTACTAACTAAACTTTAATTTTTAGCCACCACGAACCACGTTGCGTCTGATCACCCAGCGCGAGAAGAAAAAGAAGAAGGTCAAAAGAATCGTGACAGGAAGTGCGATCTTCGTTGCAACAGATTCTTTTGCGTTATAGTCGGCGCGTTTTTATTAGAGCGTTTTTATCGGCACGTTTTTATAAGCGCGATTCGTAAATGTGTGCTGCCACACAAGTATAACTGCTACTTTAACGAAATGAAAATATTAAATGCAATTATTAAGGACAAAGTTAGTTCTTTTAGGAACCATACTTGGAATCAAAAATTACTGGGACTAGACAAATCTAGCAAACCATTTTGGAATATGGTTAAAGTAATTAAAAAAAGAAATTCCCATATCCCAATCCTAAAAATAGGGAATAACTTAATGTTAACTAGCTCTGAAAAAGCAAATGCTTTCGCTCAATCCTTTACGGAAAATCATTCTGTTATTAATAATAATTGTATCACCAATTTTAGGATAGATTCTTTGGTTGCTAATTCTATTGACACAATTAACCGAACTCCAATCAATGATAATGTGAGCTTCATCTCAATTGAAGAACTGAAATTAGTTCTTCGAAATTTAAAAACACGTAAGGCCGTTGGATTTGATAATATCAGAAATTTATACTTAAAAAACGTTCCAGAATCAGGTATAATATTTTTGCAACACCTATTTAACTGTTGCTTTAAAATTGGTTATTTCCCGGCTCAATGGAAAGTTGCAAAAATTATTCCTATTTTGAAGCAGGAAAAAGTGCTAGCTCTCCTGGTAACTACAGACCCGTAAGCTTGCTTAGTTCTTTGAGCAAATGTCTTGAAAAAATTATAAAAAAACAAGTTAATGACCCATATAACTGCCAATTAATATTTTTCCTCTGGAACAATTTGGCTTTAGACCATTTCATAGTGCAGTTCATCAAGTAAATCGTATAACGGATCATATAAAGAGAAATTTTACGGTTGGTAAGAGCACCGGAATGATCCTCCTAGACATAGAAAAAGCATTTGATTCCGTCTGGCACGACGGGCTCATGCATAAATTACTCTATTTAATTTTCCTATCAATATTATTAAAATTGTCAAGTCTTTTTTGTCCTCAAGAAAAATTGTTGTATCTGTTAATGACAGCCTCTCAGAATTCTTTTGTTGCATAGCTGGAGTTCCTCAAGGATCTGTCCTGGGTCCATTATTGTATAATGTTTTCACGTCTGATTTTCCTCGTCCTACCTTACTGTGAAACAGGTATCTTCGCTGACGACACAAGTATTTTTTGTACAGATTTCACTGGTTTCGCTATTGAAACCAAATTACAATCTGCTTTAAATATGTTACAAATTTTATTTCAATATTGGAAAATTAAAATAAATGCTTGTAAGACAAGGCAATCTTTTTCACTCGAAAAGAAAAACCTGTTTCTTTCCAAGCAATAGACTTCACATTAATGGTGTTATGACGGAATGTGTTGATAGTGGCAAATATCTTGGAATACATCTAGACAGCAAACTTACTTTTGGTCTTCATGTGCAAGAAATTATTAAGAAAGTAATATAACAATTAAGATACTCTACCCATTTATCAGTAGGAAATCCAAATTAAGCATTGAAACCAAACTGCTCAATATTTAAAGCCATTTTTCAAGCAATAATGTTCTATGGCTCTCCAGTCCTGGGGTAGCTGTGCAATTAGTCATATTCGCAAACTACAAATAGCACAAAATAAGCTACTCAAAATGATGCTGCATCTCCCTTGGCGATTTTCGACAAATGAATTGCACTCAATTACCAATGTTGAACTAGTTTCTTATAGACTAATAAAATTGAAAGAAAGGTACAGCATTTCTTGTGCCTCATCTGATAATGTCTTAATTTCAAGACTATCTTATTAAAAGTAAAATCATGACAACATAAAAACTATTTACTACATCATCTACATCTAGATTTATTAATTATGTGTTTATTCATAAATGATATTTTATTTATTTTTGTTATTTATTCATTTAATTATTTGCTTATTAAGTAACTTATTAATGTTATTTCGTTTATTTATTTATTTACTTATTTATTGATTTATTTATTTATTTGTTTATTTACTATTTATTTATTCTTTTAATTATTTATTTATTTATTTATTTTTGTTTCTGTTTGTTTTTTTTTTTTGCTCTGTTTAAAATTAATATATTTATTTGCATATATACTATTATTTATTCGTAGTTCTGTTATTTTTTGCTGTAAATTATTTCATATTTATTATTTAATCCTTTATATTTTTATAAGACTGATTCCTGTTAATGTTATTTATTCCCTTAGCGTATACTATTATGAAGGATAATGTGAAAGATAGTCTTGAAAGAATATACTTTGTTAGTCACATCACTACCTCCTCTTCGCTCATTTTTTTTTTGTTTTGTTTTTCTTTTAATGAAGGTTTTTTTAATGTAGCTTTTCCTTCAAATATGTTTCTTTTTCATGTTTCTATTTTTTTTTTTAACTCTTAAACTTGACAGTAGTAAGGTAGCTTATAACCAATCTCTGTAAATTGTGCAATATTTTCTTGTTAAAACTGTAATTTCGCTGCAATAAAAAAAAAACGTACGCACGTACGAACTTACATACGTACACACACACACGCAGACATCTCTCTAAAAATGATTGATATAGCCTCTAGGGACCTTGAAACGTCGAGAAATGTAAAAAATTCCAATTTGACAAATCGGACCGATTACAATAACTCCCTATGGGAAGTTAAAAATACAAAAAAATTTCATTTAATTAAAGATAGGTATTGGATGAAAAAAATTTTCCGAAAAATGGTTATTGAGGTAACCCCCATGGAACCATTTTTTTTTTTGTTTTTGATTTTCTCAAAAACGGTACAACCGATTTTGATCATTTTTTTCTGCTAAAGCTCCCCCGAAACATAAATTGAATTGTGTACTACTCAAATTTCAAAAAAAAAATTTTTCGATTTAAAAAAAAAACTTCAAATTTTTTTCCAAAAACTCAATATTTCGAACACCACATGCTAGATTTTTTTAAACTTGATAAATAAAAGTTCTCAATATAATCTACAAGATGTGATAAAAAAAATTTTATTTTACCTACAAATAAAGGTACCTACCATACAAATGCTAAAAATTAAAAAAAAAATGGTTTTCAAAAATGGTATTTTACTCGAAAACGGCCGCCTAGAATTTTGATAAAATTTTTTTTCTTTCAATTAATTTTTACGATATTTAATTTAATAAAAAAAACAATTGAAATTAAGATATTACAGCTCGTACCTACCATATAACCATTTTTTCGAATTTTTAAGTTCTCATTATCCACATAACGGATCTCAATAAAAATTTTTATAGAGAAGCTTCTAAAAAGGCTAGAACACATTGCATTTCAAAACTTTTTTTGAAAATTCAATATCTCAGAAATGGCTCAATATTTTTTTTGCAAATTTAATTTTATTCGAACAATAATAAAAACTTTAAATTGGCGTACCAAAAATTTTTTCTTAAAAAGCTATTAAAAAGTTTGTATATAAAAGCTTTTTTTTTTAAGAAACCACAACAACGACTTTTAATTTTTGTTCTTGCATTAATCATATTTGGATAGCATTCTGTTTTTGTCTCTTACTACTAAAAGAATTTAAAAATTCATTTTATGTTTATAAACAGCTTTTCTAGAATAACATTCGTTTTTAAAAATTCCTAGTCTATTATATAGGAGCAAGTTCGTGCGACCCAGTCGTGCATTTTATTTTTTTAAATAATGAATACATGCGTCAAGAGTACATAAAAAAATGATTTTTTTTAATTTTCGAATTTTGGCCAAATTATAGAGGGCGCAAACGTCGACCCATCAAAAAATACATGGTCCCATGGCGGACAGTTAATCTCAGAATCGGCTGGACTGAAACAAAAAAAAACAAAGTGGGTTATTTAAAGGAAGGTATCTTACGAGACAATTTACCACAATTTGTTTAAAAAGTCAAAACAAAAAAAAAAATATCGATCTTTGAAAAAAAAAAAAAATTTTTGGAAATTTTGTTGGCCATTTTTGGGTCGCCATTTTCTTTTCATAATTTTTTGGTTAAATTGTGGTAAATTGTTCTAGAAAACATAAAAACAATCAAGTTGCAATAAGCTTTTTGAAAATCGGTTCAGTAGATCCGGAGATTAACTGTCCGCCATGGGACCATGTATTTTTTGATGGGTCGACGTTTGCGCCCTCTATAATTCGGCCAAAATTCGAAAATTAAAAAATTATGTTATTACCTAATAAGGTTTCCGAGGAAAAAATTCCCAAAAATCGTGCGTTTTTTTTTTTGGCATTCTAGACCGTACTAGTACCTTAAAATATAAAATTTTTAAATCCGTATTTTGATACACTTATAACCATGAGCTCAATCCAAACAAAACATTAATTAAAAAGAAAGTTTTATTAAACCCCTTTAAATTCGTAATTCAAATATTGGTAATTTTCTTATATGTATACGTAAATATTTATAAACCTTCTACCCTTTTTTTGTTTTATCTTGAACATTTTTCAATAACAAATATTTTACCTTAATGGGTACCACCTATACCCACCAATCCACCCATCAAGATATTAAATATCTGATGCCGTTAACCATAATAAATTTCTTAGAAAATAAATAACGAAACAATGATTTTTTCCTCCTCATTTATATTGTTTATCATAAAAGTCAACAAGAAATAGCTACACAAAACATAAAGCAAAAAAAAGCTCAGATTACAAAGTACCTTTAACTAGGTATATACAACTTAATTCGAAGAACTTTGTCAATGTAAGCAACATCACTAATATAAAACAAAATCAAGAAGAAAAAAAAAACTCAAATGAAAACACAAACAAGTCCTTTTTGGACTTTATTGGATTTACCTATTTTCGTCACCGAAATAAGTCGCAAACATGAACCTTACAGCGAGCAAAAACAAAGAAACATGGTCGACAAAAAAAAAAAGAAGAAAAATCACCAGACAAATTTATGTCCTTTAAGTGCGATTCAAATTCTCAATTCTCTTCAGGGGTTTTGCGTTATTTTTTTTTTTTGGAAGGGATAGGTACCTATACAAGAAAAATCATATAAAAGATTGAAGCAAAGATCCAAGGTTCGGATAATAATAGATCTAGAGCAAAGTAATCCGATAAGGATTCCAAAATTACATAAAACAGCTCAGTGCTTTCACTCCAGAATCGTCGTTAATTCTCCTCGTTGGATATCGACAGCTGAAGAAAAAACTTAATAATTGTTCTTCAGTATCTCGTTTTAATTAAACAAGACCCGCTTGCTATCTAAACTGGTAAATCGGAAATTTAATTGCATTTCGATAGCCCCGAAGACGAAAGAATCCTTTTTTTTCCGCATCTATAGGTAGGTATATTGCGACCACCCAGATGTGTGTTTTCGGTCCTTCAACATTAATATTTTTATACTCTTTTTAATGATTGCACTCGGAACGAAAAGCAACTGCATAGACCGTTCCATATGGTTAACAACCATAAAAGTATATATTTCCCTGAGGTATCCACATCAACACTCATCCCCACCTGCCTTAGACTTATTTCTAGAAAATGGAGAATTTCGAATGCGTGCAATCTGACACAAAGCACAAATTGGGTTCTACAGCTTTTTCATTTTTAGAAGGACAATTATCTCGCTAATTAGAGGGGACAAGTCGGAATATTCAATGAACATCACTTTCCAGTAATAAGAGCCTCGGTACGTGCAACAGAAAATTAAAAAAAAATAACAACAACTTCGAAAAAGTATCCTGGTCATTCCACTCTTTCGTGCTGTCCAACCCTAACCATCTGCACAAACAACTCTATCCGTATGGTGCTGTTTTCTGTTTTTTTATTTTTTTTTATTTTAACAATGACACATAGGTACAGAGACAGATAGAGATGTACCGTACTTTGTACACATATAAGTAAAGTCCTTGGTTGTTGGCGTTGTTGTTTGGCTCAAAGGCAGAAAAGTGTTTTTCACTATTTCACCTGTTGCTAAATGTGATGGATGGTGTGGGAGGACAAAGGCTGGCGTTTTGCAGATTTTATTATCCTGTTTATCTTGCTGTGTCCCTCAATCCACTGAGTGTGTGTGCTTGTGTGACTTTTTCAACAAAATTTAAATTTCACTTTTGAACCACACATCGGGAATTGCTCCTCTTTCTTTCTTTTTCTCCTTAATTTTTTTAATTTTTTTACCTAATTTATTTTTGGACAAAAAAAATCTCTGGTGAAACCAATTTTTATAATTTTTTATTTTTTTTTGGTACTTTTCTATTTTTCAATTAAAGAAATTAATTTTCAAATATTTCGGTATACATTGAAAATGCACAAAATGAACCCGCGGCGGCGACGAGGACGACGACACAGACGGATATCGAACGAACGGGAATGCAAGTATTCCAAATACAACAACACTATAATTCTACCAAAAATTTTCAAATGCTATCCTATAAAAACTCAACGTTAACTCATAAAAGCAAAACAAAAATCCCGGAAGAACGCACTATCAATCCGCTGCGCTGCACTGGCTCTCCGCCCAAGTAACGTTCGTTATGAACTGAAACTGATAAAGATTTCCCATTTGAACGCACATTAAACCAACCATCACCAACCAACCCAGACACCCCCCTTACCTCATCATGATAAGCTGCCATATTCCCGACAAACAAGGGAGGAATGGAAAAAAAATGCTCGCACTAGAAGCAACAAATATCAGTCCTCATATCAGAGGTAGCAGGAGCAAAAACCCCATCTCCATCAGCCATCACCATACCCTTGCACCATAAATAACACACGACTGGCTGTGAACTTAAAAGCCTGAATTCGCCGCACTTCCAGCTGATATTTTCCAGGCTTTCCAGTGCGGCTTATAAAAAGGTTTGAATGGTTGAGATTGTGGACAATCCGATTCAGGATTCGGAGAAATGACTAGTTGAGCTAAGAAGAACAGATTCTGTATAGATCTACCCTTTTGTTGGGAAAGGACGAATCAAGAGTTACATTGGTTAAGCTTTTCTAGCACGCAATTAAGTCGAATGGAAATTTAGAAACATTTTATGTGTTTCTGTTATTGATTTTTACTTGCGACTTATAGGTACTATAAGGCAAGTTATGCATTCGTAAAAAAAATCGAACTCGAGATTTGATCAAAGTTGACATTACGATGATAGCGAAGACGAAAAAAGTGGGTCTGGCAATTCTGTCTGTCTGTCTGTTCGACTACACCTAAACGGCTCGGCGATTTTCTTCAAACTTGGTAGATACGGGTTTTAATTTTTTACCCCCGGATGTTTTTTGATTTGATTTTTTAAGACCAAAAATAACGGAACCTGCCATACGATTTTTCTTTCGAAATTTCATAAATATTTTTTTTTCTCAAAAACTGTCCCAACGATTTAAAAAAAAAAATCAAAAAATTGCATTTAGTTAAACCTAGGTAATGGTTGAAAAAATGTTTCCAAAAAATAAGTAGTTTTGGTACCCCCCTTGGGACCATTTTTTTGTTTTTGATTTTCTCAAAAACGGTACCACCGATTTTGATCATTTTTTTTATACTAAAGCTTCCCAGCAGTTTAAATATTATTGTGTATTCAAATTTTCCAAAAAAATCTTTTTGGATTTTTAAAAAAACTTTCAAAATCTTTTTTTCAAACACAATATTTCGAAAACCCCATGCTCGATTTTTTCAAAACTTGATATATACAAGTTGGAAAAATAATCTACAAGATATGTATGAGAAAAATAAATTCATTTTACCTAAAAATAACAGTACCCACCATACAAATGTTAAAAAATGGTTTTCGAAAATCGTATTTTTCTCGAAAACGGTTCCGAGAATTTTGCTTTAATTTTTTTACTTTCTATTATTTTTTAATATCTGTTATTTAATAAAAAAAATTTAAAACAAGATATTACTGACTGTACCTACCATAGATAGATTTTTAAAATTTGAATTTCTCATTATCAGCACAACGGATTTTAATGAAATTTCTTATAGAGAAGCTTCTAAAAAGTTTCAAAACTTTAAGAAAAATATTTTTTTGAATTTTGAAAAAAAAAATCAATTTTTTATTTTTTGAAAATTCTATATCTCGAAAACTGCTCAATACTTTTTCTTGTAAATTTAATTTTTATGCATACAATAATAAAAACTTCAAATAGGCGTACCAACTTTTTTTCTTAAAAATGTTTTAAAATTTTCTTATATAAACACCTTATTTTTTAAGAAACCACTACAAAGACTTATAATTTTTGTTCTTGCATAAATCTATATTTGCTTGAATCACATGGCATCCCATTCTTACCTTTAACTACTAAAGAAGTTTTTTTTAGTCATTTAAAAAATGAATTTTATGCTTATGAACAGTTTCTCTTATAACATTCATTTTTGAAATTCTTAGTCTTTTACATAGGAGCAAGTTCGTGCGACCCAGTCGTGCATTTTATTTTTTTTTTGTTCAACGAAAAATACAAAATCCCGTATTTGAAAATTTTTATTTGCGACAGACCACTTGGTATAAGTTGGCGCCATCATAAAACCGTTATTGGGTCCGACAAAATAGAATATCAATAATTACGCCATTGGATTTATCGTTCAATGATATTTATTTGAGTAGAACCTCTTGGCATAATGGTTACTGCGTTGGACTTTCCTTCCTGCAGAAGGTGTTGGGTTCGATTCTCAGCCGCTGCAAAGGGTGTTCTACCTCTTTTAGGGAATCAACTAATCTTCCAAGATAATTCTTGTTATGAAAAGTGCTGCTCATTAGCCGTTCGGAATCGGCAGAAAATTGTGGGTGCCTTCTATTTCTTCAAACATTCACACAGAAATGGTTAAGAGTTTTAAGATACTATGCTTAGGCTCTCTATGAGCCGAAACATTCTCTAATTTATTTTGTATTTATTTCATCTTTGTTTGAAGGTGTTGGATTTTATAAATCACTGAAATGGCAGCTCTAATTGAAGATTTACCCTCATAGGACGACTTGACCTTAGTGATATTTCGTGGCAGTTGATCTTGTTTACCGTGATACTTAGATCAAAGTAGATCCTCTGTCATACTGTAGGGATTGTGACTTTCATGTAATCAAGTCTATGATAAATGTTTTGTCATTCAAGCCCGTATAAGGTGTTGATGAATTTCAGCAAGCTATGCCCTGAAATCTCTAAAAATACAACTAAGTCATTGAAAAAATGTCTTTCTTCACATAATCACCTGGCTGAGGAGAGGTTGAGGTTTAAGGTTGCAAGCCTTTTCTTTACCATTACTTGAGAAATTATCCTTCCACCAGACTCGTAGCAGCATGAGGCTCCTTGCAACCAACGTCTGCTAGATGTGTTTGATATGTCTCAGAGGTTGGTGTATGTGTCCGTTTGTGTGGTCAGGATTGCTGAATAAGTCGAAGAGGATGTCCATTTCCTCAAGAGGATTGTACCAATCTTAGGGAGAGGTGCTCCGATCAACTCACTAACTCGTGTTCCCCGTAAGAGTGCTGGTGTGTAGACGAGGTGCCCATTTTGCTTTTGATGCTGCTCCTACAAGAATCATCGTTCAGTTGTTTTCGTTCGTTCTATCATTGTCGTCCTTAACCTTTTTTATGTCTTTTGATTGTGCTTCAAGGCGATATCCAATCTCTTAGTCAGCTGGTTGATAGCTTAGGAATTTTCATGTCATTTGGTAGCGTTCATAAATTTCAACAGGTTTGTGGTTGAAATGGCAGAGAGTTCCTCCAAGTCGTTGAAGAAGTGTCTCACTACGAGCCTAGTTCTCAGATGATATAGAACAGGGCAGTGACACAGGTAATAAGAAGTATCCTCATGTAGCATAACTCATCTTTACTGAGTTTCATATTTTTCTTGAGGTAACCCAATTGGTTGTGTCCGGTGGTAATGCGCCGAGAAGAGATAGAGACTTTCTACTCAGTTGGATTATAATGTCAGTCTTTTGTTTGTTGAAACTAGGGCATAGTTTTCTGTTTATAGCACAGGTATTGAGCGAGCTCCATCTCTTGTTTTTTGCAGCTAGGACTTTGGTCTAGATTACCTGTTTAAGATTACGTAGTGGGTGACGGTTGTGTCTGCCTGATGAAGATCAAGTGTTGATCCTATTCTTTCTACTTCATCAGCGCTTTCATTACCTGGGACACCACTGCGACTAGCAATCCAACAGAGCCTTGTTTTGTGCTGTGTACCAAGAACCCTTAGTTCTTCGCAAGTTACAAGCCTCGATTTGATTTCAATGGTACAAATCGCTTATATTGCCACTTGGCTATTAATGAAAAAGGCGATATCAGCTTGTGGTATTGCCATTATTGGAACTATCTAGCAGCTTTCGTCCCTCCTAGGACCTCTCATTCGAAGACACTACAGTAATCAGGAAGTTTGAATGAGCTGAATAGTCCTAGGCTTTCTGAAAAGAACCCTGCATCAACACCAGTTTCCATCTTGGAACCGTCGGTATACGAGTGCGGTCCGATAAGTACTTAGCTTCACCACCCGATGGTGCCAGTATCACAAGAGAGATTTACTATCGTCTAGTACACTCTCTTAGACGGCTTCTGTCAAAATTTCAGACTATATGGACTTCTAGTTTTGTTTTGACCACGTGTGGAAGCCAGCTTATCCGCGTATTTTTGAAAAAAATGGAAAAAGAGAAATGTCGTCGGTGATTTGATTCTTGTTTTTGGAAGGGAAATCGCGCAGCGAAGTTGGAGCATCGCTGGATCAAGTGTATCGAGCTAAGAAGAGAAATAAATCGCCACTTTTCCAAAATTTTTCTTTTTATTTTGTAGGCTAAATGCCTATCGGACAATCCTCATATATTACTGTCATGGATTTGCACGTTGATAACTCGTTGATTTGTCTATGCTCTCTGCTAGGAAAGGCGATCGTGAACGACTTGTAAAAGTCTGAACGTGTTGTTCAGTAGTCAGTGAATATTACCCGTGTATTTCTGTAGACGATATGTATGTTGTGATATTAAACTGATTATTACTTATTAAGCAACTTGGATCTCCTTATGATCCTTACTGTGGAACAATTGAAAAGGAAAAAGTATTCCACATTTGTTTAGTGTGGCTTAAGAAAGAAGGTCCATATTTGACAGGTCGTCACTTAAATCTAACTTCGAACGTAGTGATGAGAATAATTTGCTAGACAGTTACTAAGCCGGAACTATTTGCGGTTAGATATGCAATTACCTAGCTGATAGAAAAATCGATAAGACAGCAAAAGCCAAGAAGAGTGTCAAGAGAAACTAAAGTTTGCTGAAAGGAAGGTGTCTCGTATAAGTCTTAGGTTCAAATGAGTATGCGGTACACCCGGCCAGATATAAAAGGTATACTTATGTAAGCCTTAGCCGGATGTATGTATAGAATTCACGGTCTAGAAATAAATATGAAAACTTAGAATTCTTTCGTCAGCGAAGCACTAAAGTAGTTTAGAAGTCTTCAACAAAAGATAAGAAACAGTGTCATAGACAAAGCGGAGCCCTGTGGCACAGCGGCATTTTTTTTTTTGAATTTCGCAACTGTTATGGAGCGGTTCGACGAAGGGATTCCACAATACTAATTACACGTATCTTCGATAAAAGATCTTACTTACTTAAGGTGGCGCTACAATCCGGGGCCGACCACCGCCTCAACTAACAAGCTTCTCCAGCTAGCTCGGTCCTTAGGTAGCTGCCACCAGTTTCGCACGTCAAGTTGGTTGAGGTCCTCTCCTGTTTGTATTGCGCCATTTGAGTCGCGGTCTTTCTCTACTGCACCGTCCTTCGGAGTTGGATTCGAAACTTTCCGGGCAGGAGCATCCTGGTCCATTCGCTCTACATGACCTAGCCATCTTAGTCGTTGGACTTTGATTCGTTTGACTAGGTCAGTTTCTCGGTCTATGCAGACGGGACCAAAGATCACACGAAGAATTTTCTTCGCGAAACATCCTAAAGCGCTCTTATCCACTTTCGACAAAGTCAATGCCTCTGCACCATAGACACGGACCGGGATGATGAGGGTCTTATAGAGTGACCCTTTAGTGAGAGGACTTTGCTACTCAATTGCCTTTTTAGTCCAAAGAAGCAGCGATTGGCAAGACTTATTCTCCGTTTGATTTCAGCGCTGGTGTTGTTTTCGGAGTTTATATCGGCGCCTAGGTATATGAAGTCCTTTACTACCTCAAAGTTATAGCTGTCTATAATAACGTTCTGTCAAAGACGTCGATGTTGTGTGTCCTTTCTTGATGATAGCATAATATACTTGGTCTTGCCCTCATTTACAGCTAAACCCATCTTCTTCGCTTCCGTCTCAATGCTCAAAAATGCGCCACGGATGGATGGATGTTAGGGATGCCAAAACTAGACATTGCTCTATATAGTTCGTTTCTATAGATGCTATCGTACGCGGCCGTAATGTGAATAATTGATCGACGCGACGGTGGACTTTCCTGGTATAAACTGATATGGACCTACAGGTTGTTGACGAAAGGCTTCAGACGTTCACATAATACGGCAGAAAGGATCTTATACGCGATGTTCAGGAGACTTATGCCTCTGTAGTTGGCGCAGTTCAGAGGGTCTCCTTTTTGAGGATCAGGCAGACAATGCTGAGGTTCCATTCATCGGGCATGTTTTCTTCTGACCATATTTTGTAGATGAGCTGGTGCATACTCCCCACCAAGTCATCACCTGCCGCTTTGAACAGTTCGGCAGCGAGACCATCAGCTCCAGCGGCTTTGTTGGACTTGAGGTTCGATATAGCTATCTTCACTTCGTCCAGGTCGGGTGGGCGGTATTGTTGGTCTGCGTCGTCGCCTAAGTCGAATGGTTCTATCTCTGATAATTGCTTGGCAATGTTGCCACTGGTCCTCAATACTTGATGCTGCGGGCATAGGACTTCTTAAGAGGTTGTTAGAAACTCGATCGGAAAAGGACCTTGCGATCTCTTGCGATTGTAAACGCCCAACGTCGAACTTCCCCGCAGTACTTCCTTGTTTTGGCTTGGGTCGGGATATCCGCAGCCGAACTTTGTCTACATCGAGGTAGTGGTCCGAATCGATGTTAATCCGTGGGAACGTGCGAATATCCTCTATACTGGGGAAGTGCCTTGAATTGATCGCAATGTGGTCAATCTGGTTCACGGTTGATTGATCAGGAGATCGCCATGTCCCTTTGTGAATATCAAGATGTTTGAACTGCGTACTAGCTACAAGAACGTCTCGCCCCACAGCGAAGTCGATCAGCCTGAATCCGTTATCGGAAGTGGTGTCGTGCAGGATATATCTCCCAATTGTGTCACCAAAGATGTCTTCTCTTCCTAGCTTAGCATTAAAATCTCCAAGGATAATTTAAACGTCATAACTAGGGCATTGCTCGAATGTTTTGTCCAGGAGCTCGTAGAATATGTCTTTGGTGTCTTCATCTTTCTCCTCAGTTGGGGCACGCGCAAAAATCAGGCTAATATTGGCGAATTTGGCCTTGATGCGGATTGTCGTGAGGCGCTCGTTTACGCAGTTGAAACTTAAGACTTTTTGCCTGAGCCTAGTTCCAACAACAAATCCGCATCCAAATAAACGCTGCTTTTGTTCTCGGTAGCAGTCGCCGTAAATATCGTAGTCTTTTAGTTTTCGTCTCCCCGGTCCGTCCTATCGCATCTCTTGGATGGCGGTAATATCTGCTTTGTAGCAGTTTAGGGCTTCCGCTAATTGTACGGCTGCACGTGGTCTATTAAGAGACCTAACATTCAAAGTACAGATCCGAAGTTCGTTATCCTTATTTCGTTTGCATGGTTCGTCAACAGTGAATCCGTTCGTGTCCGAGGCTTGTTTTTGCTTCGCAACTAAGTTGTTTTTGAGGGAAAATAAAATTCCTCTTTGAGGGACAGGCTAAACAAATGCTATTTTATACCTTCTAGGGAAGATTTCTCAACAGTAGAAACGATGGAAAAGCTTACGCAATGATTTTACCAGCAATGAAGAACATCTCGTCTGAACAATGTGAGTATACCATCAAGATCTCGAAGGGTTCTTGCAATTGTACGAGTACGGAAATCAATGGGATATTGAAGGATTTACGTTCTAAAGTACAGGAGGGGCAAATTTGGTAGCAGCAAGATGACCGGTGAATACATTTGCCTTATCTGAAGAACTAATTATTGGGTTGTCTGTGTAAATGAACGTGGGAACCGCAGATTAAGTCGAATTTTTTACATTCTTGACAAAAGACCATAAATGTCTACTGCTTTGGGACATTGCAGGATTTCTATTTAGTTTCTAGACATGTAAGAATCAGGTAGTTTTTATAACACCGTTGCAAATTGCAATAGTTTCTGACTTTTTCATGTTTTTTTTTCCGATTTCCTCACTTGGGTTGGCTTTATAAGAGCGGAAACTTTCTTCTCTCAACCTCTGATAGCTTCTTTACAGCCTGTATCGAACCAAGACTCTTCTTTAGGATTTATACTCTTAATTCTGTTACGGATCCCAAGATCCCAAAATCACTTCTGTGTTCATATCGGCACCGGCATCAACGTCACTATCGAGGAAAGATAGTGACCAGTAAATGATTCGTAAAAAGTTATTAAAACCAACCCAGTTGGCTTTCTCGTATTGCCAAAACGGTCCTAGTGGCATGTTTCTCTTGAACAGGATGGACGGGACACGAGAAATTGGACACCGTACATCAGTGTCCGGCTATGAGAGATGTCACTGTTCTTACTTTGAATAGAGCTTATAAAAAGAAATGGCCCAATTTCAAACTATGTACCTAGGCTTCTCTTAAAGTAATCAACCATTCTTGCTTCCACTTTTGATCTCTAAACATCCCTTAAAGAGAGAATCGAACTTCTAAGACTAAAACTAAAAAAAATAGCAAATATTATGAAATGGCTGTAGTATTTTTTTTTCGACGTCACTGTATCTACTATACCTATCTACCTTTATACATGTAATGTACATATATGTATTAAAGGATATTTTGGAACTATACCAGTGGTTTTGGGACTTGGGCTTAGCCAATAAATGGTGTAACTTTTGATACAGAAACTTCTACGTGAATTAATTATTATTGTTAACTTCATCAATCCTTGTGTTCGGGACAAAGAGTCGTGTGAAGAATACAATATTGACACAAGCCTTTCCTTCGGATCCTTAATCAGGATTGTTTTGCTTTTATTTTGAAATAAATGCGTGACATTCGGAGTTGTTTGAAGTGAAGCAGACAATGACCTTGAGGTAGGATGATGTTCATAATTTAAAGGATTACATCTGGGGAATGATATAAATCAAAGGGTTAAGGTACACTGACACAGATATTCAAGATTGAAACAGAATACAAATAATAAAAATTCCAATAAAATGAGATATCTGGATTTTTTTTAGAAATATCTCTAAGCAACGGATACGAGTATATCGGGAAAAGTATATATTACTCGAAACATTTATGAACCCTTAGTTAATGTATGTGAAGGTATACCTTAAGGCAAGAAATAGATTTCGTATCTGTTGACTGGTAAATGAATTTGTACATTAATGGTATTTATTTTGCTTGTTCATTAAGGAAGATATTTGATATTTAGAAAAGCTTTTAGGGGTGTATTGTAGAGCGGAAAGAAGTAGTTAAGAAGGGGTGGAATTTGATATTTGACAAAAATTTACTTAAGGAACATGTTATGCACACGCACAAATTGATTTTTGATTATTACGATTCATTAGAATTCGATCATGGTTCATCTCACATATTCGAAAATTATTTCCTAGATCCTATCTTCTGTCTTGTACCTTGTACCTTGGAAGTGCTGTAATTTTGAGTGCGGGAGTCTAATACTATATGTAGAAAAAACCCTTGCATTCGTCTGTTAATATACAAACAATGAGTATTCTAATGGTTTTTTTTTTTGGAGGCGGAGAACTTTTAAATTTCCAGCACTGTTTTCGGTGATAGTGGATTGAGTTTTGAGGTAAGTTTGACTTAAATCACGCGCCGGAGAAACGTTTACAAATTGTTTGAATTTATTTTGAAAAACAAGGTTCAACTCGAGAAACTAATCGGGCATTAAGTGCGTTGTAAGATGCTAATAATAGTGCATTAAAGCGATTAATTAAAGAAAATATGGACCGTTTTCGCAATACGTTTACTCTTAACGATAATACGCTTCCTGTAAGATTTCTGCTGCTGATTTGCAGCGTAGTAATAAAGATGATCGAAATGTGTTAATTAGTCATGGTGCTCAACAGTTAAACTTGCGCCCATCTATTTCATTTTGCGCAAGAATCTTAGATGACTTCTGACAAGATTCAACTTTTGTAGGAATTGAAGCCACACGATAGCGGTCACGCCTTACCTCATGGTAAATGTATTGCCATTGATCCACAATTTCCTTTGAAAATTTAGTTCAGTATTGAAGCACACTTTTGATTAAAGATCTACGTCATCAAACAGAATAATTAGTCACAATTATTCACAAGCGGTTGTCGAAAACCATAACATTAAGAAAAAGTCACAGTTTGGTGTGTTTTATGAGCCGGCGGAATAATTGGTCTATAATGTCTTCAAAAATGATGATGGTCAGAGCCAGGGGCGTATTTACCCTAGGGCTAAAAGGGCTACAGCCCGGGGCGGCAAGGCTACTAGGGGCGGCTTGCGCCTGGCCAGTTTATGATATTTTTTTTGAAGCGATTGAACTTTCAAAACAAACAAGCAAAAGGGCGCAATTCACATCTAGCAATTGCCCAATTTTTAATATTTTTTTGGAGCGATTGAATTTTCAAAACATTCAACCAGAAGAACGCAAGCCGTCCCTAACAATTGTCTAATTTACAATATTTTTGAAGAATAAACAAAAAAAATGCAATTTTTTGAGTTTTTCAAGCATGACAATTTTTTCAGTGTCGTGAGTGTCCGGCTGTGAGAGAGTTCACTGTAACATGTCACTCACTTTTTTCACCATTTACTATTCGTATTTTTTATAAATGATTTTTTATAATGAAAATTCATAGTAAAAATATTTACAGACATGTGGAGACAGAAATATTGTCTCAATTTTGGGGTTCTATACTCAAGCAATTCAATATTGTATCAAAAAAAATCAAGGTGTTGATACAGATATTGAAACTGTGTCCAGGCGCTCATATCGTTTGTGAGAGAAAAAACAAGAATGCTTTGATGTTTTCGAAGAGATGGGAAAAAGAAAAACCTCTGAAAATTACAAAATGGACTAAAAAAGATTCGTCACAAGAGGAAAAAACGAGATGATGAGTGTCGCGTAAAAATTTCAAAATAAATACATTCATTCCTATTTGCGACTATTGAGAGTGCTGAAGAGAAGAAATTCATCATATGAAGCAAAAACTAATGGTTTAATTTTTTTTATCTAAGCTTGATCATATGAATGAAGAAGAAATTCGAAAAAAGCAACCACTCTTCAGAAATTATACCCGGTTGATCTTGAGGAAGTTTTTCAAGAAAAGTGTGTCTTACTCAAACATTTTCTCGAGCAAAACAACACTGAAAATATGAGTTAAAGGTAGCTTAACCTTCATATAAGAGAAAAGGAATTGAAGGAAGCAATTTTATATGCTGAGATGAGATGTTTAAATCGTCCATTTCAAATGATCGAATCGTTCAACAATCGATAACAAAAATGATTCGATCATTTGAATCGATCGATCGTTCAATCATTTTTATTTTACTCAAATGATTCAATACTGTTCCGATTAGATTTTCATTTCGATGATAAGATTGAGTTGAGGCCTTCACAAAATACTCTATATTGTAAGCCATAAATTGCCAAATGATATCGAATGATGGCTACTATGTCCATTGATTAAAAAGCGTCAAAAAATTCAAGATAAAGAGATTTCATTTATTGCTCCGGAAAAGATCAATTTTAGGACTAATAGTTACTGAATGACTTGGTACTATCGAATAAATTAACTTTAAGATACCATCGCATTGGTAAGTCGAAAGTTTTTATTAGATAAGTCCCATTACTAGTTCAATTCCCACAGTAAACATACCAGGTCCTGGGCCCGTATCGCGTAAGAGTAAAGTGATCACTAAGTTAATTGACTGTCGTTTTTGATGACAATCAAAAAATTGACAATCAACTATCACCTTACGCGATTCCACCCCTGATACCTTAAATAACACCAAATCGAATCGAATAAATCATGGTTAATCGATTTAACTGATATTGAAGATCGAGACTCATTGAAATGATTGACATTGAAATAGAAAATCGAGAAACGAGAATCATCTAAATGATTGAGATTGGGATCGATCAAAATGAAAATTTGTGATTTCGATCATCAATACTTTTCGATGATCGGATCAAAAAAATCGAATCGATCCTGATTGACACAGCTCTACTGCAGTGATGAATTGTAGTGCAGAAAGATCGTTTTACGTATTGAAACGAATAAAAACCTATTTAAGGTCTCACATTAGCGCCTTAATAGTTTAGCTTTATTAAATATAAAAGCTGAACTGACAAAAAATTTAGATAACGAATTTATTGTTGATGAATTTTGTAATGAATTTTGAAAAAAAAATTTTAAAACATCGAATATTATGCATTTTGTGTTTTTTTGTTATTATTATTTTTTATTACTTTATTTTCATTTTTCTAAAGGGCGGCAAAATTTATCAGCCCGGGGCGTCAAATCCTTAAATACGCCTCTGGTCAGAGCGTTAAAGTTAATGGTGAGCTGTAAAGAGACATGATTTCCAACTTGTTCGTGCATTAATTTCAATGGTGGCTGTGTGAAAATTGAACCTCTAAAAACAAACATACTTTAAAAATAAAAATGCAATGGAATGACAAATCTCTTCTCTATTGTCTCTTGATATCAAAAATTTTTCTAATCGTTGAGAGTTATAAATGTTTCCTGTTTTCGTGGCCATATTGTTTAAGTAATAATGGTACTTATTTTTACATTCTCTTTCGTTCGAAAGTGAGTCGAATTCGTTGAAACTTAATTTTAAGACTCGGCGATTAGAATGTTAATCGAACAAATCGAAAGTTCACCCAATCCATAGAAAGTTCATTCATTTGCGAAAGCTAATTCAATTTTGACATTCGAAAGAATAGAATTAAATGTCATTTTTGTGTCGTTTGAATTTTTCTGTCAAGTAAGAAACAAAACATGTAAGTTTTTAATTATTTCATGGAAAATAAAATACTTTTATTAATTTTTTTGTTGTTTTATGTTTAAAGGTCGCATTTCAACTGGACAAACCGCGAACAAAAGGAAAAGTTAATCAAAATAGTGGAAGAAAATCCGGAGGTAGCAAAGGGTTTTTTTTACCACCCGCGTTGATACCGAAAGCATCCACTATCCTTCTCCTCTGCACTTCTTCAACACCATCTTCATTTATAAACAACACAAATGCCATATTTTTATATTTTATTTATTATTTTATGGTTTTATCAAAGAAATTTAAATTTTTAAACAATAAACAAAACAATTACAACTAAACAAAGATTTTACTTTTTGGTTTTGACATTTCACAAACACTTCTCTTTTGTTTTCGATATGTTAGTGTGACCAAGCGTATACGAAAAAAAAAAAAAAATTTAGAACGCGTCATGACCAACTTATTTTTTTAAGAATAGTTTCAAAACAGCTGAGTTGACACAAAAAATGTAATGAATATGTAGTTCTTTATGGTTAAACTTTACTTTATAATGAAAAAGTGTATTATTTATTTTGTTTCTTGATTCTTTATCAAACATCTATAAAATGTTTAGAAACAAAAAAAATGTAAAACGGTCATACTAATTCAAATAGAAATATAGTAAATGTCAAACGGCTGACAATGAAAATGAATCTTTTTCGAAGTTCATTTTATGCTATCTTTCGCAAATGAATGTTATTCGTTCGAATCTCAAAATTAAGAAAGTTCATTCGAAGGAATAGAATCATTCTAACGAATAGACTATTCATGAGAATGTCAAAATAAGCATGAATATGTTCTAAAGTGGGCTTTAGGTCAATATTGAACCTTGATTTTCAATAATCAATATAGCTGCAATGTTATTTTCTTTTTTTTTAATCAAAACACAGATTTTTGGTTTTGAAATTTTATAAAATATTTTTTTTTGTCAAAAACTGTTCCACAGATTTTCTTGGCAAAAATTCAAGAGATTTCATTTAGTTATAAGTTAGTAATTGTTGACGAAATTATAATTTTTTTAGTCTTTTTATTTTCTCAAAAACGTTAAAACCGATATGAATCATTTTTTTGTAGGCTGAAGCTCCCCAAGAGTTTGGATAGTATCAAATTTTCAAAAAAAATAATTTAAATTTAATTCTAGAACTCAATTCTTCGAAAACTCCATGCCCGAGTGACTTATAGGTACTAAAAAGCAAGTTATGCTTTCGTTAAAAAATGTAACTCGAGATTTTGATTAAAGTTGACATAACGATGATAGCGAAGACTAAAAGTGGGTCACGAAATTCTGTCTGTCTGTTCGACTAAAGCCTAAACGGCTCGGCCATTTTCTGTGAATCTTGGTCGATATCGTTTCTAAATTTTTCCCCCAAACGTTTTTTCTTTTTTTTTTAGACCAAAAATAACTATACCGGCCTTACGAATTTTGTTCGAAATTTTGTAAATATTTTTTTTTCAAAAATACTGCTCAAAAACTGTACCACAAACTTCTTTTTTCTAATTAAAAAAATTTCATTTTAACTAAGTAATGCTTGAAAAAATTTTTCCAAGAAATTGTTATTTCTGGAACCATTTATTTTGTTGTTGATTTTCTCGAAAACGCTATAACCGATTTTGATAATTTTTTTTATGTTAAAGTTCCCCAAAAGTTTGAATATTATTGTGTATTAAAATTTACCTTTGCACTGTTTCGTTATTTGTGTCCGTTATTTTTGAAATATAATTAATCTACTTTTGTTTGTGTAAGAATGCATGTAAGGTGTAATAGGCCTAGTTGCACTATTTTGTCTTTTGCTGCAGTATCAGTGTAATGAAATATGCAACATGCAATTTCACCCCCACTGCATCGATTGAGTAGAAATACTTAACTATTCCTCTCTGAGTTCTTGAAATTTTTCAACTATTATTGTAATGAGTGCAGATCGATTTCATCGGCTCATAAGTAAGAATCGTGCCACCTTCGGATGCTTTCTGGATGTCGATAAATTATTCGATAGCGTGTGGATAGACGGTCTAATCCACAAACTTCATCTTATGCAAGCATTCCCGCCATTAATAAAAATTCTCTTTTCTTTCCTATCTTTCAGGAAATTTTTCGGTCAAGTAGATAACTGCAAGTCAAACATGAAGAACATCAGAGCTGGAGTCGCTCAAGGCTCAAAACTAGGCCCATTCCTCTACAACTGGATGCGAGAACCTTCTGCATGCTGATGACTCGCTCACCTGCGCCACATCATTGTCACCACTAATCGCTGTCCAAAAAGTAGAAATCCACATTGACAGACTCTTCCAATTCTACCAGAAATGGGGTATCCGAATCAACATTTCCAAATCGGAACTTGTCTGCTTCAGTAACCCTTCAACTGGTAGAGGCCTTCGCACCGCAAAAATTTGCAGAAATCTGGTCCTAAGACTCCCTGACGGATCCTCCATAGTGGCAAAACCAAATGTCAAGCACCTGTCTGTGCACTTCAACGAGTTGCTAAGGTTTAACCTGCACTCAAGAAATGTTCTAATAAATGTTTACACCCATTGCTGAAAAGAAGATCGTCTTAGCCAACCGACAAAGATATTAATCTACAAGCAGCGCCTGCGACCAGTCATCAGCTATTCCTTCTCAGTCTGGTTTTCCACCTCGAAGACAGCTATGAAGGAACTTCAACTATTCGAAAGGAATACTGAGGATCTGCACTGGACTCTACTTCGACCGTCAACGACAGAAACACTACAGGAACGAGCATCTCTACACAGAAGAGAATTTAATCCCACTGGACAAATATCTAGTTCATTCAATGAAGAAACTAATGGGGAACATTATCGACCACCCGAATTAGCTTATGAGAACAACGACATCCCGAACCGAGGTACCTCAGTGTGATGGAAACTCTGGATGACAACGTAATCATGGACAACGAGGAAGTAGTCTCGTTCTACGCTGACATTGGGTCAGCCTATCACTGCTGCTAAAACGCCATCCCTGCCCACAAAAATCACCACTGACAACCAGGAATGAACACCCTGAGGACAATACAGTCAACCAACCTTTTAAATTTAATTTTTTTCGTCATGTAAATTTTATATAAAAATAATTAAACTTAAGTCACTATATATAGTTAGGCCCCCTATGAGCCAACAAATGTAAATTTTCATGCATATGTAGTATCTTATTATTTGCAAGCCAAATCGTATAAATAACGGGTGATTTTTTAAGAGCTTGAGAACTTTTTAAAAAAAAAAAACGCATAAAATCTCATCAATTCTTTATTTGAAACGTTAGATTGGTCCATGACATTTACTTTTTGAAGATAATTTCATTTAAATGTTGACCGCGGCTGCGTCTTAGGTGGTCCATTCGGAAAGTCCAATTTTGGGTAACTTTTTCGAGCATTTCGGCCGGAATAGCCCGAATTTCTTCGGAAATGTTGTCTTCCAAAGCTGGAATAGTTGCTGGCTTATTTGTGTAGACTTTAGACTTGACGTAGCCCCACAAAAAATAGTCTAAAGGCGTCAAATCGCATGATCTTGGTGGCCAACTTACCGGTCCATTCCTTGAGATGAATTGTTCTCCGAAGTTTTCCCTCAAAATGGCCATAGAATCGCAAGCTGTGTGGCATGTAGCGCCATCTTGTTGAAACCACATGTCAACCAAGTTCAGTTCTTCCATTTTTGGCAACAAAAAGTTTGTTAGCATTGAACGATAGCGATCGCCATTCACCGTAACGTTGCGTCCAACAGCATCTTTGAAAAAATACGGTCCAATGATTCCACCAGCGTACAAACCACACCAAACAGTGCATTTTTCGGGATGCATGGGCAGTTCTTGAACGGCTTCTGGTTGCTCTTCACTCCAAATGCGGCAATTTTGCTTATTTACGTAGCCATTCAACCAGAAATGAGCCTCATCGCTGAACAAAATTTGTCGATAAAAAAGCGGATTTTCTGCCAACTTTTCTAGGGCCCATTCACTGAAAATTCGACGTTGTGGCAGATCGTTCGGCTTCAGTTCTTGCACGAGCTGTATTTTATACGGTTTTACACCAAGATCTTTGCGTAAAATCTTCCATGTGGTCGAATAACACAAACCCAATTGCTGCGAACGGCGACGAATCGACATTTCACGGTCTTCAGCAACACTCTCAGAAACAGACGCAATATTCTCTTCTGTACGCACTGTACGCATTCGTGTGGTTGGTTTAATGTCCAATAAAGTAAACTGAGTGCGAAACTTGGTCACAATCGCATTAATTGTTTGCTCACTTGGTCGATTATGTAGACCATAAATCGGACGTAAAGCGCGAAACACATTTCGAACCGAACACTGATTTTGGTAATAAAATTCAATGATTTGCAAGCGTTGCTCGTTAGTAAGTCTATTCATGATGAAATGTCAAAGCATACTGAGCATCTTTCTCTTTGACACCATGTCTGAAATCCCGCGTGATCTGTCAAATACTAATGCATGAAAATCCTAACCTCAAAAAAATCACCCGTTAGTATGTTCAATAAAACAAAATTGAATTGAAATTGTGCTCATAAGTAAGTAAATAATTCACTTTAT
This sequence comes from Philhelius festivus, assembly GCA_963931855.1. Classification (NCBI taxonomy): domain Eukaryota; kingdom Metazoa; phylum Arthropoda; class Insecta; order Diptera; family Syrphidae; genus Philhelius; species Philhelius festivus. The sequence continues at coordinate 59,878,891 of OZ007556.1, forward strand.
TGCTTATTTAGTGGTTACATTTTCAGTTTTAATGAATCTAGTAGCTATGACATTGCCGTTTCAGCTCATAAATGCAATAACGAGCGTTGGTGACAGTAAATAAAGGAATTTAATTTTTTGTCAAAACTCAATATTTCGGAAACCTCATGCTCGATTTTTTTCATACTTGATAAATATACGTTTCTTAATTTAATCTACAAGATTTGAGAAAAAAATTTTGTTTTACCTAAAAATAACAGTAACAACCATACAAATGTGAATAAATGGTTTTCGAAAATCGTATTTTTCTCGAAAACGGTGGAGAGAATTTTGATAATTTTTTTTTTCTTTCGTTTAGTTCTTACGGTTTATAATTTAATAAAAAAATTAAATTAAGATATTACAGACTGTACTTAACATTTTTTTTCGAATTTGGAATTTCTCATTATCGGCATAACAGAATTTTATAAAATTTTATATAGAGAAGAAGAGAAGATTCTAAAATGTTTAAAAAACATTGCATTTCAAGACTTAAAAAAAAAATATTCTTATATTTTTTGAATTTTTGAAAAGAATAATCAATTTTTTTGTTTGAAAATTCAATACCTCAAAAACGGCATAGTAGTTTTTTGGAAATTGATTTCTTTTATGTACATGTACAGTAATAAAAACTTTAAGTTGGCGTACCAAAATGTTTTCTTAAAAATATTTTAAGAATTTTGTATTATAGAAGCTTATTTTGTTAAAAAAAACAACTGCAACGAGTTATAATTTTTACTTGCAGTATAGGTACTATGGGGCAAATTCTGCATTGAAAAAAAAATCGAACTCGAGATTTTGATCAAAGTTCACATTACGATGATAGAGAACATGTAAAAAGTGGGCCTGGCAATTCCGTCTGTCAGTCTGTGGGTCTGTAACTCGGCTTCTGAACTGAAGGTATTTTCTTCAAACTCGTTACTTAAGGGCAGTGTTGGGACTTCGCAGAAGCAAAAGAGTGGTAGAAAGGTTGTCAAAAAAGTGGTAGAAAAGTGGTAGAAATTAAAAGCCATTTTTATGTAACAAATCGTATATTCAATAACTTTATTAAAAATAAATCAAACACAAAAATAAAATAAATAACATTTCAGTTCTTTATGTTTCAAAGATCGCATTATATCTGGAAGCAAGTCATATACATACACAACACCATACAATTTTATTTTAGACTCGTTCCAAACCAAAAACTTAAATCTATAGCATACGAGTATAAACCGTCAGAAAATCTAAATATTGAAGCATATTTTACTAATTCTTCTAGAGGACCAAAATTTTGATAATTGAAGAGAATTTCCCTTGCAGCTTAAATGTTGTGAACAGTTGTTGTTTCTCTTTTCATTTTTATTATTTTTCAAACATGAAAATTTACGCTCCACAGCAGCACTGCTGTGCGGTAAACAACAACATATATGAAGAAATGTTTTTAAACAATAACTTATCCATACCATCAGTTTTAAAAATTTGGAGTAGGTGATTTTCTCCTATTAGTTTTCTCCACTCATTATTAATCCATTCTAGGTTCGTTATGTTTGGTTAAAAATGTCTCGTAAGACCTAAAACTAATTTTAATTTATCGTTTGAAAAGTTAAGTCTTTCTCCTATTTGAAAACATAATTCGACATAATAGCTGCACATCACTTTTCTTAATTCCATTAGTTTTTGTTAATAGATGTCACTTTCTAATGAGTACTTTTCAAAGTGAAGGCCAAAATACATTTGAGAATATGGTAAATAGTTTTCAGGGCTTCTTACATTTGTGTTTATAATAACATTTTCTGACTTTACAAAATTGCTCATTATATTTATGTAGTTTTAACGTATTCATACTTTCGATCAAAAAGTGTATTTTTGTGTTCTCAGATTGAAATATTGTGTTTAACTCTTCAATTCCCAGTGTCACCTATGGGTGACATGTACATATATTTTTTTTTCAACCATACTAGCTTTACGTCATTTCTTCATTTCAATTCATTGTTTCGTGTATAATTGTAGTGTCCTTACTTTTTGTGATTTAGTGGAATTTAAATTGAGATAAAAATGTCTAAACTGTAAGAATTGTTTTTTTTTCTAATTGAATGTGGTAAGAGAATATATAAAGTTGTATATAAATGCCGTTCAGGACAAAAATAAAAAAAGAGGGATTATTACAACGGTAAAAATGTTAAGCGTCACCTGTAGGTGACACTGGGCATTGTCTGTATTAGTAGTAGTAGTATTAGAGCAATTACTGAATCATTGATGGCGATGGGATTTTAGAGCTATTGTACGTCTTACAGATTGACTTTAGATGAGATTGTTGAGGATTCGCACGCTGGAGGATCCAGGTGATATTGGGGGCTATCGTGAATCAAATTCCCCTGGAAATAATTCAAATTTTCGAAAAATCGCGATCGTGAATGAGTTTGAAATATTCCCGCGTAATTTATGGCTATCGTGATTTTCTTCAATTTCTGAAGGATTTTAATGTTATTGGAAGCCTTAAAACTACACATACCTAATTCAAAGGTGTTTTTCGACAACAGATGTATGGTACTTTCTTTTTATCGGAGGGGAAAAGTTTCGAGGGAGATTCACGATTGACGAAAAAAGTTCCGTGGCCACAAAAAATTCCGAGAGCCACAAAATTTCCAGGGAGATTCCCGATAGGCCCCACTGTCTTATTTCCGCCGAAAATTTCCACTTAAAAATAAATATTCTTGTAAGAAACGTGGTTTTATTTCTACAAGCAAAAAGAGGAAAACAATACACACAGTGCCCAGTGTCACCTGTAGGTGACCCCCCTTTAAAAAAAGGGTGAGGGAGGTGTTTTGTTTTTATAATTTTTTTTGGTCTATTTTAAATCCATTTATGCTATTAAGAAGAAGAAATCGTTTTTTTGTTCATAAACATAAGCATGGGAATTGAAGAGTTAACTCATTTATAATATTCAGATTTATTGACAAAAAATTAAAAAAAAAAAAACTAAATTGTCTTAATTTTTTAAAAAATCAAAAATTTGTGAAGCCTTAAAAGTAGGTTCTTCAAATGAGTGCAGTATAGAAAAATGCAGAACTTGCCCTATAGTACCTATAAGTAAAAATCAAACAAGGAATCACTGCTCTATGATTTTATTTAAGACCCTTTCCAGCCAACGAGTTTGGCAACATTTTAAAATTTGATGGTCATTAACCCCAAGTGCTCTTTGGAAAGTAATGAAATTTTTTTGTTTTTTTCGAGCTGTGGCAAAAATACCCCCAGGTATACATTTAGCAGCATAAGCGGAGGAAAAACTTAAATTATGACATGTATCTCCAATCGTTAAAATATTAGAATTAATATTTTTCAAACGTGAGGCACCACTTAAAGAACCCATCATAACAGCAGCATTGTTTGAAGCAAATCCAATCATGTTTTGAATTGGAATATTCAAAAGATTCAAAGTTTCTACAATCTTATTGTAGATTGATTCAGCTGTTGAGTCCTCTAGCTCAAATAACCCAAAAAACTTATCTTTTACTGCTCCTTCAACTGAATCAAAATACCTCACAAGGACAACAAAACAAATTTTTGATGAAATATTAGTGCTTTCATCAATTATTAGTATACTATATTTTTTGATTCTTAAGACTTTTTCAATGTCTTCCAAGGCATATTGTCCTAATAAAATTTTAGGTGTGGTTGTGGTCGTATGGTATATGGTAAAGTTAAAAGTGCAAAAAGTAGTAGAATTAGATTTTTAGGTGGTAGGTTTTTATGAACAGTAAAAAGTGGTAGAAATACCACTTAAGTGGTAGAAGTCCCAACACTGCTTAAGGGTCTTTGGTGATTCCCTCGAGGGGAAATTGAAATTATGTCTTAAGTCCATACACCCGGCATTCAAAATCTTTTTTAAATCGAAAACGGCTCTAACCATTTTGAATACAAAAATTTAGTTATGCTATTATGGGCATGAACTACATTTTGTTCAAACAAAATTTGAAAATTGATTTTAACCGTAACTGCAATAGAACTGGTTTCTTGATTTTCGATTTTCTCATTAACTGCTCTAACGATTTTAACAAACATTTCTTAACAGGGGCTTCTTAAATTTAAAATAAGATGGTAGATAAAAATATTTGAAAAAAATATTTATTGGGTGTTTTGAAAAAAAAAAATCCAAAAATTACAAATTTTCTCTTCAAAACTTTCAAACGATTATTTTTTGAAATTGTTTTCTAAAACAAATATTACTAAATACTCGAAATTGGAATCCCAAATTGTTTTTTTTTTATTTGTAAAATTTTAAGGAAATTTCTTATAAGAAAATTAATTTTATAATAAAACGATATTTAAACTTTGTTTGCCTGACCCAGTCCTGCATATTATATTTTTTTTGCTTTCAGCTTTACAGTTCCCTGTCAATAACAGTCAATAACATCTCATTTCATGTAACCTCGTTTGTTCCAAAATTTTCTAAATAAAATTTATTTTAGATTCCTTAGTGGATACACATAAAGCCGTGTTTCATTTATGTAATTTACTTTTCTTATTCTTATTCTTATTTTTTTTTTTAATTCTATAATTCATTTGAAACACTTAAATATATTAGTTTTGGAATTTGTCAAACAAAAATGTATATTTATTGAGTGTTCCCCACAGCACTTACAATTCATCATTTGATTCGTTTCAACAATTTGATTGATTGCCTCGGTTATCAATTATTATCGTTAGCCAAGCACGAGTGGTTGAAACTTGCCTAACGAGCTACTACTTAGGCTGAAAACACACCGGATAAAGCAAAACGTTTTTTATTTGAACACACACCAAGCGAAACAGAATAAAACAAAACAAAACGTTTAGTTTTTTTGTTTCGTTTGGTGTGCGTTGAAATGAAACAAAATACGAACTATCGTAAAAGCTTAACTCCGGCTGAAAGATTATAACTCTACGGCAAGTAAACACAAATAACAATTTTGTGTTTACAAAACAGACATTATGTGTTTATTTATAAGAAAAGAGAAAAGCTTTTAATCTGCCAATCTTCAAATGTCATAGTAGGAAATAGCAATCCACAGCTTATCAATAGTAAGTTTATTGGCATGTTCCTTATCTTTATAATTATAAAAAAACAATAGGTCACCTATCGGCAACGAAACATGTTTTTCTGTTTTGCTTTTGTTTTTATGTTTTGTTTCATTTGGTGTGCGTTGCACCATAAGAAAGTATGGAATTATCGTCAACGACCCTTGTTCGAAACAGTTTTGTTGCATTCGGTGTGTGTTGCTCGTATACAATAGCATGTATTTTCGACAACCACCATCGTAACACTTCAAAACAAAAACATGTGTTTTGTTTCGTTTTCTTTGGTGTGTTCACTCTCATAAGAAATAATGTTCTCTTGTTTTACAAAACAAAAAAACATGTTTTGCTTTATCCGGTGTGTTTTCACTTTTCAGCCTTAGACCTTTTTGTTTTTGTTATCCTTTCCGATTTTCAGTGATTTGGTTCACCTGTTGAATAACTTCCAATAAGTAGTTTATTTTATTTTTTTTAATTTGCGTCGCGGTGTCTGTATAATTATTAGATATTATTCTTGAAACTATTAATGAAAATAATACGAGTTAAAGTTATAAATAATAATTAAATGTTCGAATACCCATTTCCCCCAAACGAACGCCGTGGCGCGTGGCGCGATGGATGTGTGCTCGCCTGTGAACCTCATGATCACAGGTTCGATCCCTGCCGTTGTCTATGTCGTTTTAATTCCATTAAAAACCTTCTAAAATTGTCATCAATGGGTTGCTGGTTTACTCATTGCATGTTGTTCAGGCATAACACTAACAACATGTAATTGAGTTAAACTAGTATGCCCAACAAGGATGAACACGAATAAAATAATGTGAATTATAAGCGACATAGAAATAAGACACGGCATTCTCCGCTTTAGTTCAGCCGCCATCCCTGGAGATAAAATATCTGAGACAACAACCTTCAGTCTCAGAACATCGTGCCACACATCTTTCCTATCCTTCTTTCTCTTCCGTAACTTCACGCCCGCGCTGTGTTGAAACATTTAAAGGGTAATCATAATCCCTTGAGCGCGGGTAGATTATAAAAAAAAAAAAAAAAAAAAAAGGAAAAGTGCAACAATCTGTCAGCAGTAATATTTACAGGGACCAGAAATAGTCTTGCGAAATGAAGACAAAAAAAAAATCTGTTATAAGTATACAAAAAGTGCCAAAAAAATTGATCCCAAAATACTGACTAAGGTAGGGGGGCCAAATAAGGCCCACCTAACGGATTTTTCGAAATATCTGCTAGATTTTTGAGAGTATCCGAGTAAACTAAAAAGGTTATGATTCTTTGTCATTTTATCTACATGAAAACATAGATTTTATTGTTTTCGTAAGATTGAAAAGTATATTTTTTTGAAATTTATAAAAAGCTTACGTTGTTCTTAATAAGGCCCATGGGGTCTTAATAAGGCCCACTCAGTTTTCTTAAGAATATCGCAATTAAAAACACAAAAATTAAATTTATTTCATAAGGAAATAGTCTCTTTAGTTTAACAAAAAACACAAATTAAATAAAAAACTTAATTTTAGCAAAAAACTTTAACAAAAAAATATAAACTTCACTTCTTCGTAAAAAAATAAAACTAAAATATTCTTTAACCTGCAATGCGTCTTTTTATGTTGGTTACTGCCCTATTAGAAGCTCTTTTTTTTGGGAAAAGTTGGCATTTGGTCTGAAACACATTACAAATATAAAATAAAAAATATATGTATAATATAAAACCCAATAATTAAAAGCAAATTTGCGTGTGCCCAATAAGGCCCATCCCTTATTTTTGTGGGCCTTATTAGGAACATGCAAGTCTTAAAAAAAAAAATATTTAAAACTAACGATCAAACATTTTTTACAAACAAATAATGTTGTAATTTACTCAAAATATTATATATTATACGGGAAAAATCAAAAAATAGGTACTTACTTGGTTTAAATTTGTTAAAAAAGAACACAAAACACACTAAGGTAGGGGGGCCAAATAAGGCCCTGTTCCTAATAAGGCCCACTTGTCAGAAAACACAGAAACGTACAAATAACGGGACTTTTTTTGCTTTGCATATTTAAACCATGTCTACAAGAATACATACAAAGGAAAAAAAGCCAGCTGCGCGATTCATGTCTTGACCTACAGCTCAATGAAGTTCGTCTGGGGAGAAAAACTAGCAAATTATAAAAAAGTAGTGTGTTTTGTGTTCTTTTTTAACAAATTTAAACCAAGTAAGTACCTATTTTTTGATTTTTCCCGTATAATATATAATATTTTGAGTAAATTACAACATTATTTATTTGTAAAAAATGTTTGATCGTTAGTTTTAAATAATTTTTTTTTTAAGTCTTGCATGTTCCTAATAAGGCCCAAAAAAATAAGGGATGGGCCTTATTGGGCACACGCAAATTTGCTTTTGATTATTGGGTTCTATATTATACATATATTTTTTATTTTATATTTTTAATGTGTTTCAGACCAAATGCCAACTTTTCCCAAAAAAAAGAGCTTCTAATAGGACAGTACTCGTAACCAACATAAAAAGACGCATTGCAGGTTAAAGAATATTTTAGTTTTATTTTTTTACGAAGAAGTGAAGTTTATATTTTTTTGTTTAAGGTTTTTGCTAAAATTAAGTTTTTTATTTAATTTGTGTTTCTTGTTAAACTAAAGAGACTATTTCCTTATGAAAAAAACTTAATTTTTGTGTTTTTAATTGCGATATTCTTAAGAAAACTGAGTGGGCCTTATTAAGACCCCATGGGCCTTATTAAGAACAACGTAAGCTTTTTATAAATTTCAAAAAAATATACTTTTCAATCTTACGAAAACAATAAAATCTATGTTTTCATGTAGATAAAATGACAAAGAATCATAACCTTTTTGGTTTACTCGGATACTCTCAAAAATCTAGCAGATATTTCGAAAAATCCGTTAGGTGGGCCTTATTTGGCCCCCCTACCTTACTTTTTTATAATTTGCTAGTTTTTCCCCCCAGACAAACTTCATTGAGCTGTAGGTCAAGACATGAATCGCGCAGCTGGCTTTTTTTCCTTTGTATGTGTTCTTGTAGACATGGTTTAAATATGCAAAGCAAAAAAAGTCCCGTAATTTGTTCGTTTCTGTGTTTTCTGACAAGTGGGCCTTATTAGGAACAGGGCCTTATTTGGCCCCCCTACCTTATATGAAGAATAAAAATCTTGAGGAAGGGATTTTCATTGCAAGAATATGACTGTCATTAATTCGATCACCCTTCATCGTTCAAGGAAACAATACTATAGTAGATTTGCATTTTTTTCTAAGAATGAAAGTAAAATTTATTGAAAGAATCAATTATTGAGGCAAAAAAAAGCTGAAATGTCGTTGTCCTTGTATCGTAAATCAATCATCGTTGAGTTGGGTTGATAGTTGTTTCTTATTTATAAACTACATACATGCAAACTTCATTGAATATTAAATTGTTTTTACTTACTTGAGTCAAAGGACGATACATTATGTAGGACGTGTGCGTAAGGAATGTTGAAAAACTTTTGTTTTGATGAGTTCCCAGCTATCACCATCACCTTCTTTAGAAATATCACCCTGAATGAACTATTATTGAGAATCTCTTGACATCATATTTTTATTGACCTAATTACAAAAATAAGCTTCAACATGTTGCTCTAGAAATACGTATAAGACCAAGGTACCCCGACCCCAACCTTTATTTCAATTTGAACATGTCTAACATTTAGATACAAATATATAAACACACTATTTTGTATACAACTTGTTGTGCTCCTTTAAAAATCCGGAAGTCGAAGATAAAACCGTTGGTTGCCTCTTTCAAAAGAAGACAATTCAAAAGTTCCCTTGTTTTCTAAGCAACCAGCTTCCTAACTTGGCTGAGATGTTTTCTTCATTTATCATTTTTTAACATATATTTCTTTGAACTTATAATTAATTTAAAGCTAGATTAACTCTTTTTTTCTTGTAACCATTTCATTGCTAAGTAAGTACTTTATATATAATTATGTACACACTCACAGAGAGTTTTATTAAATTTACACTAACAAAAATATAGTGAAAGAGCTAAAGAATGAAGTGTCCTTTATGAGGAAGCTAAGCGAAATACAAGAAAAATCTATGTACCAATTGGAAACCCACTTAGAGAAAATATATATTTTCATCGTTCACGATACGTGCCTCGTTTTTAATTCTCATAAAAATAAAATGCAACAATGAGTCGCACGTAATGATTTAAAGAGGTTTCGTATTGAAGTTGTTATTACTTTAAGTATATAGGTATAAACTATGTACAGTAGGTATAGTATGTAACCGCCAGCGCCGCCAGCGGGTGTCGCCTATCATATGTTTCGGAACGCTCCCTTTTAGTTTCGCGAGAGTTTCGGAACGTTCCGTTTTAGTTACGCAAGTCGCGCGATAATAACGGAATGCACTCTTACGGCCTTACTCGCCTTTAAACTAATCCTTGTATTGTTTTTCTTACAAGCTGTTTGGCAATTTCGGCTCGAACTTCGCATCTGAAGAAGGATTCAATAAATGGTGGAAGCTAAATCCAAGAATCGGAGACCATGAGAACAGCCTGGACCGCAAGCAGAGCGTCTTGAAATGGAAGGAGTTGGAAGTTTGCCTGAACAGTAACGCAACCATCGATCAGAAACAACAAGAAGTTTTCGAAAGTGAGGAGAAGAAGTGGAGGAATGTATTGTACCGGTTGTTGAACATTATCCAGTTCTTAGCCAAACAGAATCTGGCCTTCAGAGGACATCGAAGAGATGATAGTTGCAACCGCGGGAATTTTCTGGAGTTAGTGCAACTCCTAGCTAAATATGACCCTCTTCTAATGGAACATCTGACAAAGATAAAGCTGAGAGCAAGAGTCCCAGTTTCGTTTCTATCTCCAGAAACCCAGAATGAATTGATAAACTTACTGAGACAGCAAGTTCGATCCACCATCATCCTTCGCATTCAAGAAGCAAAATATTATTGCGTAATCTTCGACAGTACACCAGACATCTCCCACAAAGACCAAATGAGCCAGGTTCTGCGATACGTACATATTGAAGGAGAAAAGGTGGCCGTGGTAGAATCTTTCATCGAACCAAAAGGAAAAAATGCAGGAGATCTCGGCAACGATATAATCGCGAAGATAACATCGGACGGACTGGACATACAGAACTTGAGAGGACAGGCTTATGACAACGCTGCCACAATGTCAGGGATTAAAGTAGTGAATCCGAAAGCTACATTCGTTGCATGCACAAACCACTGAACTCCGTGACGTTTTTTGGAACTCTGGAGAAGATATTTGCCCTCTTTTCTGCATCAACTGCTCCGTGGAACGCTTTGGTTGCCATCACAGGTCAAGCAGTGAAACGAGTCACTGAAACGCGCTGGAGCGCTAGAAATGAAACTGTCAAGACGCTTAAAAATAAGTTTGAGTTAGTTCTAGAGGTACTAGAAGAATTGACGGATTCATCTCAAACTTCCGACATAAAATCGGGAGCCAGTCTTCTTCTGACAGCCATGCAGTCATTCAACTTTCTCACTTTTCTTGGCTTTTGGGCTGCAGTGCTACCTGAAGTTGGTGACGCAGAGATTTACCTGCAGCAACGAGGACTGAGTGTGGATAAGTGTGTTCAGAAACTCTGCGCTTTAAAAGATCTACTATAATCTGTCCAACAAAAATTGTCAGTACAGGGAAGATAGGACGTTTGTCTCTCATTCTGGTTGCATTGCCATGCATAAGTGTGTCGCCTTTTAAAGCTCTCACAGGGATTCCGTAGTTTAAATTATAAATCGCCGCAAATGAAAGTAAAAAACGCGTAGGGCTACCGTCTGCCAATTCAAAACAACTGATAACAATATTCAATTTACCATTTCCCACAACACCAAGCGGTAAGATAATAGGCGCGTTTTTTTTTTAAGTTGAAAAGCAATACGACAACACTCAACATACTCATCTTCTTAAAATGTGTTCTCAAAAGCTTTAAATCCCAAAAGCTCCTTAATAAAAACCACTGAAAAAGCTCCTTGCTTGCAATTGAGAATGATAATGGTAACTCTGTTTTGATGTAGATAAAGAGCGCACTATCGTATTGAGTCTTGAGTGAAACTTGACACTCTTGGTCTTGACAGTATCTCATCAGCAGTGGGATACGACGGTCGTGTTGGGGTGTACAACTTTTTGCAAAGAATTACAACAACAATTCCTTAAGAAAAGTCAGTGGCTTGCTCTTTTTTTAGTGGCATTTTTCATAACACATTGTAGTGAGGGTGCATCAGGCGCCACTACTTTAGAAAAAGCTCTCCCATAAGGCCTGTACAGACAATTTTTGTTGGACAGAGTATAGTGGAGATCAGATACCGTTTCGTCCAAGCCGCAACCGACTTTGCTAAAATTCTCTGCGAAAAACTCGGAATCGAACTCAAAACGAGAAGAATGCATGCATGGCGAAGAATCCGCAGATGCAGCTTTGTCTCTCATGAACTCTGTCGAGAGGTGTTCCCATCATTTGAGAAGATCATTCAAGAAATGACGACTCGATTCCAGCAAGTTTAAGAAATAGTGGACAAGTTCGGATTTTTTACGCTAGCGAAACTTTTGGACAGCAACTACGAGTGTGATCTTTCCCATGTATTAGAAGACATCGACAAGGACGAGTTTCAGATGGAACGGAAACGTCTCCAGCGGCTTGTCGCCAGTTCTGAATCAGAGGAAGATATAAGGGGCAAAGGACCACTGGAGCTTCTCCAGTTCATTCAAAAACTGTATTTGGGAATTTCGATTCCAAATATAGTCATCTTCATTCGTATATATTTGACTTTGGCAATTAGTGTCGCTTAGTTGTGAGAGAAGTTTTTCGAAGTTGAAGCTAATCAAAAACTATCTCAGATCCACTATGAGCTCCACTACACTATCAAACTTGGCTTTATTATCGATTGAACAAGAATTGGCTGCAAATATTGATTTTGACAAAGTTATTTCTGACTTCGCTGTTCGTAAGGCCCGTAGAATCCTTTTGTGAAACCGCTAATCCTATTTTACTTTCAATAAAAAATACCTCATTGCCTGTGAAATGATGTCTCGAAATTTAATTTTAATTAAGTATTAAATGGGCGGCAAATGGGTCTCCCGCCTCGGGCGCCGAGATGGTACGCTACGCCACTGGAATAACACACACCTATTGTCATTGCTATAGCCAAGTGATAACTGAATTCTTTCTCTTGACTCGTCAAGTTATGGCTGAGTTATTAATCATTTAAAGTTACCTTGTCGGAATCGAGTCCCACAAGAACTCCCGTGGAGGACATTTGAATAATATTAGATATATTCCATTAATAATGGCAGGATCCAAGTAAAATACTAAAATAAACGTTTGATTCAAATCTTAATCATAAATCTGTTGTTTTTTTTACTCTCGAAACCACAATATGGATGACTTTGTATAGAGAAGACAATGAAGTATCACACAACATGCCATTTCATCTTTTCAAAAATCCCTTTAAAATATTTTTACCCAATTTAAATCTTCTGCTCTTAAAGGGGTAATATATTGTGTGTGGTAATATTTCTCAATTGTTAACCTCACATAACCTTAGGCGCAAAGAGCAATTGCGACATTTCTCATTTACTTTTGTATTTACATCCCTAGGCTGTTATTTCTCATAACAAGACAGATACAAAGGATATTAAATTTGATTACGTTTTTAAAGTGGAGAATTTGTTAATTTGTGTAGTGTTTAGCCAACCCCAAACGCAAGGGTGGGTTTTTAGATTAAAAGTGTGTTGTTATTGTTTTCTCTTTATATGAAGTGGAAAATTGATTTTTTTTAGTCCAAATAACCTTCAGAAGAGTATCCGTAAGTCAGAATTTAAAAAGAAAAATTTAATAAAATTTGTGTTCACCAGAAAATAATCTGCTTTTCGATTTTGTTTGAATTTTTTGTTCTGCAAACTGAACAAGTGATTTTTGTCCATCATTGTTTGGGTTGGTTTTTTTTTTTTGTATTTTTCAACTTCAAATAATAGGGTTGGCTTGGGATTTGGATTTGTATTCCTTAGCAAGTCAAACAATCCACAAGCATTATTTCATTGGAATAAGACCTGGGGTGCTTTAAGGGAATCTGGATAGAAAGAAGTCAAGCTATTATTGGGGCTTTGGTGATAAATTCGTGCTGGGAATACAAATTGAAAAATTGGACCGTGCAAAAATTTTCAGTGGATAATGGTTTATTTTTTAACAGTTCCAGTATTGTGATGTTATTTGTTCCATATGGTCCATACTGTGGAGTAAATGGAAACAATGAGGGTGTAGGATAAATAGTAGTAGGAAAATCGATGATAAGGGGCTAACTTGTATTGAAAGAACAAAATACCATATGGAATACTTTTGGCGGAATAATTAATAAGAAATAATAAGGTTGCGGTTCAGCGGATAGTTCATGTGGGGCTCCGAGAGAGAACGCGAGGCATGTATTAATTGTCATGTCCGCGATACGCTCACTTCAGTGATCTATCTGGCATTACTTGACACTGTGTTTACATAGAGTCTTGGTTGATCACCTGAGGCTAATGAGGAGCTAGTGTATATCACGGGTCACGGCTGTATGCTTCCTAGAGGTGCAATGTTAGGCTGGGCCTATAACCCACAACTCCGTGCATATCTGATTGATGTTTGGGCGGGAAGGAGCCACATCATCTGTTATGATCTACTCCAATGTGCTTCTTACGATATCAACGACGCCCTTTTTTCTGAGTCCGTGACTTGGTGGCATCAGTGCCTGACTTATAGCTAGGTGCAGTGTGGAGCTTGGGGTGCCGTATTTGTGTCCTTAGTTATCCCGATCACGTGAACAATGTACCCAGATCTTGGGTCGCATAGCGACATGTGATTCATAAACGAATTAACTAGTTACACTGGTAGTTATTGCTTTGTGTTGTCCTTGTTGCAGCTTTGTCCATATGTCTTTGTATCTGGGCTCGCAGCAGCGTTAAGTGCAGTGTAATTACGTGTACCTATTGTACATAAGATTTATCTGTTGCCATGTGGAAATCGGAAAAACTAAATCTGACCTAATTTTTAATGACTCTGGAGTTCCTCAGGGAAGTCATCTGGGTCCACTCTTGTTTTTACTTTTTGTTAATGATTGACCTAGCTCCTATTGTCTTTCATTTGCTGATGATTTTAAAATATACAGAGCAATCAATTCAATTAGGGATTGCATGCAACTCCAAAAAGATGTGACTTCTCCGTCAAAATGGTGTTTGTCCAATAAGCTCGATTTAAATGTAAAAAAATGTTTTTTTCTAAGATTTACTAGGTCTTTTAAACCAATTTCATTTGACTACTATATATACGAGAACGTTTTCCAAAGAGTTTCAAATCATAAGGATTTGGGAGTGTTTTTCGACTCCGGGCTGGATTTCAGAATGCATGTTGACTACATTGAGTCCAGAGGCAATTCTATGCTTGGATTTTTGTTTAGGAATTCTAAGGAATTTAAGTGTCCTTATACAATTAAATCACTTTTTATTAGTTTTGTTCGACCGATTTTGGAATACTGTTAAATTAACAAAAAAGTTTTGTTAAATTAACAAAATTGTTTTGTTAAATTAAAAATTTTTTTGTTAAATTAACAAAATATTTTGCCAATTCAACAAAATATTTTGTCAATTCAACAAAATATTTTGTCAATTCAACAAAATATTTTGTAAATTCAACAAAATATTTTCTCAATTCAACAAAATATTTTGTCAATTCAACAAAATATTTTGTAAATTCAACAAAATATTTTGTCAATTCAACAAAATATTTTGTCAATTCAACAAAATATTTTGTCAATTTTACAAATTTCTTTTGTTGAATTCACAAAATTAATTTTGTCAAAATATTTTTTTTTGGATTTAATTCCACAAAAATTGGCGTTTCGTCCCTACGATCTCACACGCAACCATCTGTGAGGGCGTATGGACAATACACAATTTTTGTTAAGTTCAGTTAATCTTACATCGATTTTTTGACAAAAACCAAATCTGAACTATATCATACACAAAAGAAATTTTTTGGTTTCCTTACAAAATAGTTTTATCTATCTGATAATATTATTTTATCAATATTACAAAATAATTCAACCCCAAAACAAAATATTTGTCATTTTAAAAAAATGTTTTCATTTTTTGTTAAATTGACAAAAAAAAAATAACAAAAACTTTGTGATATTGACAAACATTTACAAAACAGATTTTTTGTAGATACAACAAACATTTTGTTAACATCACAAAAAAGTTTGTGGATGTGACAAAAATCTCTGTTTTATTTTGTTATATTAACAAGACTTGGTTTGTTAAACTGATAATATTATTTGTAGTGCATATTTTGTTAAACTGACAAAAAATCATGCTGGATTATAAAAATTTTGTGAAATTTCAAAACAAAATCATTCTTTCGTATTGACAAAAATTTAATCAAAACGATAAAATTGTTTTGTTAAAGGTCAACAAAACGTTTTTGTCAATATTACATAGGAATTTATTTTCAGTTTATATATAATAATTGTATGTGAAGTTTCATTAAAATTGGTCACGTACTTATATCAGTGCAATTTTTTGTTTGAACGAACCTATTGCTAACAATAAAATGGAAAAAAATGAAATTAGAGCCGTCATTAAATATTTGGTCAAAAAGAATATGACACCAAATCAAATTAAAGATGACTTAGCCTTATTTAAACATGGCAGACAGAGCGTCGAAGATGATCGCAGAAGCGGAAGGCCAACAACACCCACCTCTTCAGAAAACGTCGATAAAGTTCATAAAATGGTTTTAGACGACCGAAAGTTAAAAGTGCGAGAAATAAGCAACACCATGGGGATCTCTTCTGAGCAGATTTACCACATTTTGACCTAAGAATTGGGGTTGAAAAAATTGTCCGCAAGGTGGGTGCCGCGTTTGCTGAGCGAAGAACAAAAATTCAATCGAGTTGAAATCTCTAGAGAGAATCTAGCGTTATTTCGGAGGAATACCAACACTTTCTTGAGAAGATTCATTACCACCGACGTGCCTAGTCGTGTGCTTCAGCTGGGAAAGTGATGGCGTCAGTCTTTTGGGATTACAAGGGAATTATTTTTATTCATTACCTTCCCGAGGGCCAAATTATCACTGGTCAATACTATGCAAACCTGTTGGATAAATTGGCTGAAAAAGTTGCCGAAAAAAGACCAGGATTAGCCAAAAAGAAGATCGGTTGTTGTCATGGCTAAACTCCATGAACTTCGATTTGGTGTACTGAACCACCCCCCTTATTCACCTGATTTGGCACCATCAGACTATTACCTCTTTCCTAACTTAAAAAAACATTTGGCTGGACGCAAATTCTTCACCAACGAGGAGGTGATTGCTGAGACGGAGCGGTTTTTCGAAGAGTTGGAGGAATCGGCCTATAAAAAGGCTATAGAAGCACTGGAACTCGGATGGAATAAGTGCATTGATATAAGAGGAGAATATGTAGAAAAAACTTTAAAAAAAGTTTTAAAATTTATTGCGTTTTATTGGTCAGGCCGAGAACTTTTCAAACTGCCCTCGTACATATCTGCATTCACATTAGCGATCAAAACGTTACGACACCAACGACCCCTAATCGTATTTCCGACCGAAACGTTACGGCACCTACATACCGCCTTATTAAATTATCACATTGCACATACCCAGTGTGTACCCGAAGTCATGTGATCAATACCCACTTTGATTTACACACAGTTTTATCGTTTATTTATTTCAATTCACATTGACTCTTAGCCGTAGATTCAACAAGTGGAGGTTGGGAAAATGACAAAATTGTCTTTTATTCTCGTCCAGTGTGGATACCAACCTAGCGTATAGAGAGCTAAAGATCGGGCCGCAAACAAAAACCTTTGATAAGGCATTTCGGTGACAGTGAGGCATTACCGTAATGGTGAAGCTGATTTTATAAAATAGTAAGGTATTAGCTAGAGTATAGGGCAAGCTTTACTATTATTAGGAGTATTAGCCAGAGTGGAGCAAGCTTTATTATTATGAGAGTATTATTTGTTATTTACTAATCCAACTCCAACTCGTTTCTTTCCTCTGATCCCCTCTTCAAAGTAGCTTATTGGACAGGTTCTCTTTTTAGAGTTCCACTCGTTTATTTCTCTAGATTGCGTGCTAGGGACACTTTATATGAAATGCCGTGTTAGTAATTTAGGCTTTTGAATATTGTATTATATGAAATACTGTGTTATTTATTTTAAGAAAAGAAGTAATATTGTAAATAAAAATTATATGAAATACGGTGTTAGAAATAAAGGGTTCAATTCAATTTAAGTAGCAAATGCAAACCACCATCAAGGTATTGTGAATATTAATCTGAGTAAAGTCCTCAATACCAAATAAAGGGTTTTTCAACAGGGACGCTACAAAAGTAGAGCGACAGGGACAGCAAACGACGCCATATTTCTTGCCGCTCTTTTGACATTTCTCTTCAGTAAGGTTTGCCATTATTTCATGATGGAAAGATATACGAGCCAACAACGAGTCGAAATTATTAAAATTTTCTACCGAAATTCGGAGTCAGTGGCCTCAACGTTAAGAGCGCTACGTCCAATTTATGGTCGTCATAATCGTCCTAGCAGATCAACAATTCAGCGTCTAGTGGAAAAATTTGAATCCACAGGCACAGTACAAAATGTTCCCGTGCCAGTGAGACAAAGAAGTGCCCGTAGTGTCGAGAATATTGCTGCCGCTGAGGCTTCAGTTGCAGAAAGCCCAAATGTCTCTCTCACACGTCGTTCTCAAGCGTTGGGCATCTCTGTGACGTCGTTGTGGCGAATTTTGCGAAAATTTTGAAAACCGTCGAAAATTGGGTTCAGCGTGTGGACTTCTGCAAGCGTGCCCGTGGTGGCCATGCAAAAGAAATCGAGTTCCATACATAATGGCATCGAACGTACTTTCACAGGAATAAAGAATTTCATTGATATCCAATATATAAATGTTAAGAAGGATGAGTGGATGATACCATGAGGAGAGCCAAAAAGTAAATTGCAGATAAGCAGTGGGCGGATATTTCCAATTGTCCAAACGTCAAGTGTCATCATGGAAGGCAAAGACGGAAACTTGCTGGACGCCATCTGGACATTGAAAACCTAATCAGATGTTCCATATGTTTAATAGCAGCCTCTTGTAGACACAACACTACTTATGCAACCTTGTTTCTCCTGGAAATGTCTCTGACCTATACCTATGCATTTAACGATATTTTCTAATAATGGTTGAAGGATGTTGAAGAAAATTAAAAAAATACAATTTCTACATTAAATATTAAGCAGACGGTATCGTATTCCTATAAAACTTTTCCATTTCAACATGATATACTCGTTTGTTATTGTGGAGATGAAGTACAAACAAGAGCTAATTTAATATTTGTTAATTAAAAATTTTATGATGAAAATTCACCATGACAATTCAACTGCAATCCACTATGACCAAAAGCAATTTCATATTGACTTCACTCACAACAAAACTCTCTAAAAGTTGTTAACTACAAATTGAATAAAACAGCTGGACATTGCATCTAGGTCCTGTTCCACGGCTACAACACTGTGTAGACTTTGTCCATAAAGACATCACATCACGTTCACGGCAACAAATGAAATCAGTTGATGCGAGAGCAACAGGGTTATCATCCATGGCACAACACTAAAGTTCCTTGCTGAATGGCAATGCTGCGAGATACGATATCCTCAGTGACGGAATATACTAGTAGGTGTAATGATAGGTAGGAGGCTGGTTGGAGGGTACAGGGTCATCGCTTAATCTCTGCGAATATGCCGGTACACCTTATTCGATGAATTTAAAAATTCGTACTATAAAATGTTTTCCCTCTTTCATCTTTTTTAAAACTAATAACAAAAAAAATCACTTGCTTTCAAGTTTCACAGCAGTTGCTTGTTAGAGTGCTCAACATCAAAGCAGGGCAGTATTTAAAGAAGGGGATCGGGCTTTCATCCCCTATTTCAATCATTTCTTATTTGAATCTACTTATCTATAGGTGCAGAAATCGAAAAACAATTAACTTCGATAGTGTATGTATAGGGTGCTCCAAATATACCTAACCATTGGATTTTTAATAGTGGGTAGATTCGTATTTAAGAAATGTGGGCGTGGTAGAAGGTGTGTGATGCCAGAAATTAAACATGTCGTTATGGCTTTCAAGATAGTTTAATTTATGTATTCTTTAACATTCTAGGGTTGATATATGAAGAAAAAACTCAAAGTCAATGAAAGTGGGCCTGGCAGTAGATGTATTTTTGTAAAACACGTTTATGAAAAGTCGTTACCTGAGCAGCTTTTCATTCTCTACTGTCCCTAGGACACTAATTCCAGTCATTTAGGTTAAGTGATCTAGCAACCGCTATGTCCTGATCTTTAAGCCAGATGTTCAGTTTTCAGTGTCTCCTCGACTTTCTAAACTACATCCACATCTTGGTACAGCTCATAGAGTTGAAGGCTCCATTCTTCTTCTCCATTCGACCTCTTCGCACACAGGAACAAATGTTCTTGGAAGCATTTTTCTTGCAAAGAGCCCAGTACTAGCACTCCATTTTTGCTTGTTGTTCAAGACTCGGTGTCATAAAGTAGAGGAATAGTTAAATGGTATTGTAAAGTGTCCACTTCGTTTAAAACTTGAGGAATTTTGAAACCATTTATTTCGACAATTCGAAGTAGCTGCGGTTTTTTATAGTTGTTTGTTGATATCTAGTACTTGGCTACTTCTTCGTTAAATTTAAAACCAGAAAGTTTCTTATGTTCTTCGTTCCGCGTGAGAGGCTCTGTTAATTAATGTTGGAAACAGCGATGACGTCGATACTATCTACACTCTAATAGTTGGACAGGGTTTTTGAAAAAAATGCACTCGCCTACCTGCACCACTTGCCTCAAAAAACGATTGACGATTGAAGAAACCCCCTTCAACTTACTGAAACCCTGTTTATAGTTCCGATGATCTATTCTCTATAGTTGCACATGTAGCATCTTTGCGAGACAGCTCGGTCAGTTTTCCAGGGATTCCGAGTTTGTTCATCTAACATATGCAGCTTTGACGCCGATAAACTGATATTGAACCTCGACCTAAAATTTTTCGATCTTTTACAGGATTTCCTACAATGTGAAGATTTTGTCTGTTGTCAATCACTGGATTGAAAGCTACACTGGCACTTGCCGACTAAAGTGTAGCAGAACGGCTTAAGACTCTCACGTAGAACGGTTCTTATATGCGACATATAGAAGGGATATGCCTTCATAGCTCTTGTTGGACATATGATTGCCTTATTTGAAATTTGGCAATGTGGTGAGTGATAGTTCAGGTCTTCAGCGTACTTTTTTCCACTCAAACTTGGTTGATGATTTGATGCATAAGCCCTATAAAAACCTCCATTATTAAAGAGCTTTTGCTGCCAGGTCAACTATTGCACTGTTGTTCTAATATTCTTATATACTGGGTGCTGGAATTACTTCTTGATTGAATGGAAGTGGCATATTTAAAAAAAAAATCATAAAAATTTCATTTAGTTAAAGCTAGGAAATGGTTGAACAAAATTTACAAAAAGTGGTTGAATTGAATTGAATAAATTGGGGTATAAATACACTGCGACCTAAAGATCTATTGTGCCCCCCATCTAGAACTGGATGAGGTTAGCTCATTATTTTAGTTCTTCCTCCAAGTTTCTTCTTTTGAGGAAACGAAAGAGTATTCTAAGGGGGGATAATTCACTCTCTTTTATGTGGTGTTTGTCCAGATACCTTTGCCTTTGATGCACGAGTGTTGCAGAATCTGCAAGACGCGTTGTTCACTAGGCCTTCTTCTTCTCGACTTGTAATGGCCTGTGAGAAGTCTTGTGATTTTCCTGAGGTTATTCCTACTTAAGCTAATGCAGGTTAGAAAACGCTCTCGGTTGTAGTCCCCGAGTAGAAGTTTTGTCTGCCTCAGCTTATGTAGTTCTTTCCAGAATTTTGATCTTTTTGCCTCTTCTTCAGTTTTGATTTTATTTTTAATCACCTTTTCTAATATTCCGCAGTAGGGCTCAGACACTGTATGGGGCGTCGATGCACCTATTTTTGCTAAGGAGTCTGCCTCTTCCTTGCCCTGGACACCAACGTAGCCTGGTACCCAATGAAGCGTGACAGTGTTATTCTTGCCCAGTTTATTAGGCTTAATCACGCATTCCCAAACAAGTTTGGAGCTGATGGCGTAGGAGCTTAGTGCTTTTAGTGCAGCCTGGCTGTCTGACATGATGGCAATGTTTTGGTTTTTATATTTCCTATCGAGGTTTCTTCCAGCACATATACCTTTGGCATTAACTTCTGCCTGGAATATGCTAGTGGACTGTCCCATCGGTATGGAGAGTTTAGTTCTAGGACCAAAAACTCAAGCACCAGTCCCTTCAGCTGTTCTCGATCCATCAGTGTACCATTTGATCGCATTTTCTTCAAGACTGTAGTTTACTGTTTTGCCTATCCAGTCTGTTTTGCAACTTAACTCCGTTTTGAAATGTTTTTCGAAGTTATATCGTTTGATCATACCATCTCTTGCGATATCAAGAAGGTTTGTTACTGCGGACCTAAGTATCGAGTCTTTTTCCCTTTTTCCAATAATTTTACCCGTCCCAGTACCCTCCTTGGCAAAATTCATTATGGCTCCCTTAGCAACATTTTCAATGGCCACGCATATACACGCAAGCCTTTGCAATTTGTCTGGTGATTTCCTAGTTGTGTTTAGTTCGGTCCTTTCATGCCATGGAACCGCCCTATAGGTAATGATTGGTCTTACCATCATGGTGTACATTAGACTGGGCCAAAAAAATTGACTATTTTTTTTTTTTTGAAAGATATATCGAGAATATCATTCAGAATGACAAAAAAAAATTTTCGTAAAAGTTTGAGCACTTAATATCAATTTTAAGAGGGCTATCATCGCTAATTTTGATTTTTAGTCATACTTTCATGTTTTGCGTCAGAACTGACAAAACATTGAAGTAAAAAAAATTTATTTTGACTTACTTTTATATAAAATTAAATTCCCTACAAAAAAGGTCTAATTAAAAATTTTCGTCAGACAAGCCGTTTTTGAGTAATTAAGCTTAATAAATTGTTATTTTTCGTTAGTTACAAAATTCCAAATTAAAAAAGTAAAATCGAAGAAAAATAACAATTTAACTAACGGTACCCTCCATACAAATTTTAAAAAATGGTTTTCGAAAAACGTATTTTGCCCGAAAACCGTTCCGAGAATTTTGCTAAACTTTTTTTTCTTTTGATTAATTTTTACGATCTATAATTTAATAAAAGAAAATTGAAATCAAGATATTACAGACTGTACCTACCACAGAACCATTTTTTCAAATTTAAAAGCTTAAAAAACATTGCATTTCAAAACTTAAAAAAAATAGTTTTTGAATTTTTGGAAAAAAAGAAAATGTTTTTTTTTTTTGGAAAATTCGGTATCTCAGAAACGACTTAATATTTTTTTTTGTAAATTTAATTTTTATTGGAACAATAATAAAAACTTTAATTTGGCGTACCAAATTTTTTTCCTAAAAAACTGGGAAAGTTTTTTTTTTTAGAAATTCTCCTCGTCTACGGCCCTGTCTCTACACCAGGCTAGGCATAACCTATAACGAACCTCTGGTGGATAAGTCCCTCGGAAAATGGCAATGCATCTGCTGTGCGTGTGAGCTTGGCCTGGCAGAGAAGGTGTATCTCTTTCGATATATGGACGAATGCGACAAAGTGGAGCGAAGCCTGCAAGCAGCTATGCTTTCAATTAGTTTGAGCTAAATAGAAATAAACGAAGTTAAGACAACGTCAACGAAGTGCTCCAGTGCTCGAGGATATGTTGCATGCGTGAAGAAGCATACATGGCAAGGTCTGAGGTCCTGGTTGTGAGTGACGACGAAGACAACGCCACAATTGAATTAAATTATATTGTCAACGTACGTGGCCACAAAACTGGAGGCCGAGGGCTGAAGGATGTAAGATCCTTCCGTCCTGGCGCGTGTCATCATCACCACGCCCACTCTTCCATTTTCGAAGCCTTATTTGCGGCTCAATCAATTTTAATTTTATTTTTCTAATTGCCAGCACTCATTAAATAACAAAACAAACAAAGTGCTTTTCGAACATTTTTTGTTTTGTTTTGTTTTACTTTAAAAGATATTTTCCAGGAGAAAACAATAAGGAGTCGGCTGTGGGGCTCATTATGCGAACAACAACTAAAGAACAACCACCCCTGCTCCACCCTCACTATTACCACCTACTGCGAAAGTGGTGATGCAAAAATTCAAAAGGACCCGTTTGCAGTTTGTGCAAAATTAATTAAAGTTATTTATCGCATCAGGTAATTCATTAGGCAAACATTTCCATGCAATTTTCTGCTGCCCACCGTCGACCCCGCAGTTCACCTTTTGAAAAACCCTCGTTGGTGCGGATATTTCCTTATTCAATTAGAAAAAAAAAATAGAAATTCTTACCAAGATTCTACCCACCGGATGCTGTTAGTTAATTGTTAGTTTATTTTTGTACTCTATTGCGACCGGTTAGCCAAAGTAACTGAAACAGAACTTATGAGAGAGTTCTTTTTTTTCATTCTCTTTAATTTGTATTTGATTAAAAGCAAATCTTTTAGAATTAAAACAATTCTGAAACTGAGATTAAAAAATTAAGAAAAGTATTTAAAGCGTAGAGAGAAAAGGTCAGGTCAACATGAATATTTTTTGTTGGTAGAGAAGTCAGGCTTTTTCTTTTGAGAAGGTTTTTGATGTGAGGAATTCGATTTCAATTTCAAAACTTAAGGTTTTCGAGATATTCCAAAATTAAAAAAAAACTTTTCCTGATCATAAGATCTAGAATACCTTTTTTTTAAAGAAAAAAACTTCAGCTGCATACTTTTCCTTTTCGAGTTTTCAATTCCTTTCGGAGAAAAAAAATTGGCAGGGTTAAAAATTAACTTTAAAAGTGATGAGTACTTTCAAAAACATGAACAATGCGCAACCTTTGGGTTTTCGGGTTTTTTGATGAAGTGTTCAGTCGTGTTTCTTAAAGAAAATTTTAAGACAACCATCAAGTTCACTAAACTATGCTTTGACTCTAGAAACCGGAGCAGCAGTCATTTATAGCCTTTTGGACTATACAAAGGTCAGAACTATTTCACTGACAATTTTGATGTTGGTAAATTTTAATGGATTTTCAAGCCAAGATGTGATCTTATTTACCTGAGTGAAAACAGATTTACTTACTTACTTACTTAGGTCCTCAAACCTTTTATGTCCGTCCGTGGGGGACCCCTAGTGTTCGGTTCCTGGATATGAGTCACAACTACCTCAAACTCTTACCTAGTTGGGCTGACTCCTCCTCGACTGTCCTTCTCCATGAGCTTCTCGGTCGTCCAGCTCTTCTTCCTTCTTGAGTGAGTGGATTCCACTGCATTGCATGCGCCGCAATACAGTTGTCACCTTTTCGAAACGTGTGTCCGATCCACTGCCACTTTCGACGTCGTATAATAGAGTCAATATGTTCCTGACCCGTTTTTCTAAGGAGTTCTTCGTTTGATATACTATTGGGTCCGAAAATCCTAAGGATGTTTCGCAGACATCTATCAATGAACGTTTGCAGCTTCTTAGTGACACCTACTGTTACGAGTTACTGTACTGTACGGCTCGCTACTTAGTTCGGATGAGGATCAGCTTAGAAGGTGGAAGGACCATTTTGCGTCTGTATTAAACCGAGTTACTGACAGCAATGCGCAACTGATACCTGCTGAGCCGACAGGAACAACAAATTCCCGAACCCGCACTGCAAAAATATTAGCGAAAATAATACTGGAACGAATAAGGGAACATCTAGAAGCCACACTCGATGCTGAACAAGAAGGTTTACGCGCTGGATCCTCATGCATTGATCACATCAATACTTTAAGGATCATAATTGAGCAGTGCGTCGAATATCGATCACCAGTTCACCTGCTATTCATTGACTTTGAGAAGGCTTTCGATAGCGTCAATAGAAAATTTATTTAGCTGGCTTTATGCAGGAGGAGTATCCCGGATAATAGCTTTTCTTAAGGCAACTTATGATGGATCCAAATGTCACGTTTTGCACGAAGGAAGGCTGTCAGAAGAGTTTGAAGTCCAAAGTGGAGCCAGCCAGGGCTGCATTCTGTCACCAATATTGTTTCTGTTGGTGATAAGCCATGTCCTGCGAGCTACCTTGACTCTGACGTCTCACCTGAAACATCTTGACTATGCGGATGACAAATGTTTGGTCTTTCATAGGACCATGGATCTTCACCAAATGACAACAGGGTCGGAGAGAGAAGCAGAAATCGTAGGGCTGAAAATCAACTCCGGCAAAACAAAGATGATCAGCCTAGGAACCCAGTCATCTTCTCTCATAAATATTTCTCAACAACCGGTAGAGAAATTGCAGAGCTTCCAATACCTTAGAAGTATATGGAGGAACAACTCTCCATAAGCTTAAGAACCAAGCTACGGCTGTTTCGATCCAACGTCGAATCCGTGTTACTTTACGGTTGCAGCATTTGGAAAGTAACAGTAGGAAACAGATTTGCCCATAATGAATTTTATTTGTCATTGTCATAGGTTTGAATTTTTGCCTTAAATGTAAAGGAGCTCTGCAGCTCTGAATTCTTACGAACCACTGAGTCGGACGAACTTGGTTTTATGTTTAAACAAAATTGATATGCCAAATTTAAGCTTATATGAGTCACTCGAAATGGTGAAGTAATAAAAACCAGGCATGATCAGTTTTGTGAGAGAGAATTTTCACTAGTTTTTCAAAGCTGAATTTAATTTAAACTACATAGATTGATTAATGTTTTAATTAATTTAATTTTGTATTATCTTAAAGTGTAAATAAGCAATTTTAACACAAATTTTACAAAACTAACATTTTTAACACTAGTGAGCATGAGCAGATTACAGCTTACGTGAATGCTAAGACACAGGCAAGGCACAAACTCATTTGAACAGTTTAAAAAGCCATGAAACTAAACGGTAAAACCCTATCGACAAGCCATGGACGCATTGCAGATGGCGAATTCTGAGAAAAATTAGTGTTCACTACACCGAGATTTTTCTTGTTCACTATTTAGAGTACCCACTCTGTATAAAATTTTGTGTGTTCACTATGATACTCGTAGTTCACTCGGAAGAAATTCACTATATCGACCGTCTACTGTATTGTACAAATAAAAATTAAATTTAAAAACATCATTGACATTAGATATGTAATGTAATGTTTCTTAAACATTTTGTCAGTCAAACAATCAAAATAAAATGCACGACTGTGACGCACGAACTTGCTCTTATGTAAAAGACTAAGAATTTCAAAAATTAATGTTATGAGAGAAAAAGTGTTCATAAGCATAAGATTCATTTTTTAAACGACTAAAACAACTCTTTTAGTAATTGGAGCTAAAACAGGATGCCAAGTGATTCAAGCTAATATTGGTTTATGTTTTTCAAAAATTCAAAAAATATTTGATTTTTTTTTTAAATCTTGAAATGCAATGTTTTTTAAACTTTTTAGAAGATTTTCCATAAAAAAATCATTAAAATCCGTTATGCCAATAATGAGAAATTCAAAAAAATGGTTTGATGGTAGGAACAGTCAGTCAAAATTTTATTTATCAATTTAAAAAAAATTGAGCATGGGGTTTTCGAAATATTGAGTTTTGAAAAATCCAAACAAAATGTTTTTGAAAATTTGAATACATAATACATATTCAAACTTTGGGGGAGCTTTAGCATAAAAAAATAAAAAAATAAAATGCAAATGCTCTTATGTAATAGACTAGGCATTTTATAAACGAATGTTATTATAGAACGATGTTCATATGTATAAAATAATGTTTTAATTTATTTTAGTAGTAAGACATACAAACAGAATACTATGCAAATTATGCTACAACAAAAATTATAAGTCGTTGTAGTAGTTGTTTTTTTTAAATAAGCTTTTATATACAAAATTTTTAAAACATTTTTAAGAAAAAAATTTGGTGCGCCAACATTAAGTTTTTCTTATTGTACGAATGAAAAAATACTTTTTTTTTAGAAAAAATTTCATTAAAACCCGTTATGTCGATAGTGAGAAATTCAAACTTGGGCAAAATGGTTCTATGGCGGGTACAAGCTTTAATATTTTAATTTAATTTTTTTTATTAAATTAAAGATCATAAAATTTTATCAAAACTCTAGCGCCGTTTTCAAAGAAAATACGACTTTTGAAACATTTTTTAACATTTGTATGGTGGATACCTTTATTTTTAGGTAAAATAATTTTTTTGTCTCACATCTTATAGATTGTATTGAAAAACTTTTATTTATCAAGTTTAAGATAAATCTAGCATGTGGTTTTCGAAATATTGTGTTTTGAAAAATTTAAATTTTTTTTTTTAAATCAAAAAAAAAAATTTCTTTGAAAATTAGAATACACAATTCTATTCAAGTTCTTAGGGAGCTTTAGCAAAAAAAAACATATCAAAATCTGTGGTACCGTTTTTGAGAAAATCAAAAACAAAAAAATGGTTCCATGGGGGGTACCATCAAAAAACATTTTTCAGATTTCTTTTTTTCAACCGTTACCTAGCTTTAACTAAATGAAATTTTCTTGTATCTTTTTGTTTTAAATCCTACGAACAGTTTTTGAAAAAAAAATATTTTATAAATATTTCGAAAAAAAAAATCGTATGGCAGGTACCATTATTTTTGGTCTTAAAAAAAGAAAAAAACGTATGGTTGGAAAAAATTGAAAATGATATCTATCAATTTTAAAGAAAATCCGCCGAGCCGTTTAGGCTGTAGTCGAAAAGACAGACAGACAGACAGAATTACGAGACCCACTTTTTTAGTTTTCGCTATCATCGTAATGTCAACTTTGATCAAAATCTCGAGTTCGATACGAATGCATAACTTGCCTTATAAATAGTACCTATAAGTCGCAAGTAAAAATGGTGCTATGTCAGTAATGTCTAAATTTTATACTAACATAATGTACCTTTGAATGATAGATCATAAAAATGAACTGAAACAGAAAATGAAAATGAACTGAACGAAAAATCGAAATTCTAGAAGCCGTTTTTGAAAAAAAAAATACAATTTTCGAAAACCACTTTTTTTTGTCAGAAGCCATCATGCTACATAACGGTAGGTGTCCCAAACCAGCCAACTCAAAATTCATGTAAATGAATTTGAATGTGATAATAAGATAAGATAAGCTTAAAAAGCATTATTCTTTTTCTGGGCTGTGATAATAGGTTTCAGATTACTAATGAAAAATTAGTTGAAAGAAAAAAAAAATTTATCAAAATTCTAGGCGCCGTTTTCGAGAAAAATACGATTTTTGGAAACCATTTTTTTTAATTTTTTAGCATTTGTATGAAGGGTACCTTTATTTTTAGGTAAAATAAAAAAATTTTTCTCACATCTTTTAGACTATATTAACAAACTTTTATTAATCAAGTTTAAAAAAAATCTGGCATTGGGTTTTCGAAATATTGAGTTTTAAAAATCGAAAAAAAATTCTTTTTTGAAAATTAGAATACACAATTCTATTTAGATTTTTGGGGAGCCTTAGCAGAAAAAAAATTATCAAAATCGGATGTATCGTTTTTGAGAAAATCAAAAACAAAAAAAATGGTTCCATGGGGGGTACCCTCAATAACCATTTTTCGGAAAAAATTTTTCAACCATTACCAAGCTTTAACTAAATGAAATTTTTGTGTGTTTTTATTTTTTAAATCTGTGCAGCAGTTTTTGAGAAAAAAAAATATTTATAAAATTTCGAAAAAAATTCATATGGCAGGTACCGTTATTTTTGGTCTTAAAAAAAAAAAGAAAAAAACGTGTGGGAGAAAAAAATCAAAACCCATATCTACCAACTTTAAAAAAATCGGCCTAGCCGTTTAGGCTGTAGTCGAACTGACAGACAGACAGAATTGCCAGACCCACTTTTTTAGTCTTCGCTATCACCGTAATGTCAACTTTGATCAAAATCTCGAGTTCGATTTTTTTTACGAATGCATAACTTGCCTTATAGTACCTATAATTCGCAAGTAAAAAAATGTTTATAAATATGGAAGAACAATGGTCCGATGATTGAACCTTGAGCAACCCCCAGCATTAGCACGAATAAGTTGCTTTCTATTCTGAAGATAGGATGAGCACCATTTCACATTTCAAAATGTTATCTCTGAAGCCATAATTGTAAAGTACCTTTGATAACAGTTTGTGATCAACTAAGTCTAAGCCTTTTTTCTAGATCTAGGAATAGAGCAGATGTTTTGTCACCTTTACCTATTTCCAGGTGTATACGTTCCAAGACAGAGTGTAAAGCTTCTTCAGTACACTTTCTCTTTACGAAGCTAAATTGCGATTTACTAAAAATTTTGTTTTTATCAAAAAATTTCATTATTCTTTTAGCAATAATTTTTTCGAAAATTTTGGAAAATACGGATAATAAGGCAATCGGGCTGTAATTATTTGGATCGCATGTGTTACCTTTTTATGTATGGGGATTACTACTGCAGTTTTCAAACACTCTGGGAAAATACCTTTTTGAAAACTAATATTCACAAGATATCTTAAAGGGTTGATAATGAGGTTACTAATTTTTTTTGATGAAAAAGCTACTGATTGGCACGACCATCCACTTGAACGACATTGTGTTCCATATTTAATGGGAATGTTTGATCTTACTAATTAATAAAGTCATAATACATGGAATAAATTTAATTTTGTTCATTCTATTGAATTTTTATGTGGCCCACCCATTACAAAATTTGAAATTAAGACATTACTGACTGTTCTTACGATTTAACCATTTCTTCGAATTTTGACTTTCTCATTATCCGTATCCGCATAACTGATTGAGGCCCTGGTCCACCCCAGACTGTAGTGCCAACTTAAGTAAGTAAGCAACTTTTTGGACACTGAAAACTTTTAATTGATACAACAGAGACCACTTAATCCCCGTTGAGTAACTGAATGGTGTGCCATTTAAGCGCCAAGTCATTCAACTTAGAAACGGGACAACAGAAGTCTGCGAAATTGTTATGTAAAATTTGCTTAAAAGAGCTCGCCCAGAGCTCTGCTAGAGTCGCCCACTTGACGGACATCATGTTCCATTGCTAATGAATCAATGAAATGTAAATTATAAAATTGTCTTTCATTTAAAAGTAATCGAAAAAACCATCGACCTGGAACATAAATCGCACCCTGTATATAACTATGGTGCAATCATTTCTTGATTTTCCCAAATCAGGTATCATATAAAAGTTCAATGCATAAGAAAATTTCAAACTAGTGGAGGAGAAAACTTGAACTACTTTGAGTACTTAGCTGAGTATCTATGGAGATTTCCACCCGCCCAACAACAATATTTCATTTCATTAGACTTACCACCCCATTAATGGGATTCCGGGAACGTTAAAGGAAAAGCAAAAGGTATGCAGTTTTCCCCATCAATCAAAATCTGAGAATGCTCAACTCACGAATCATCTTCGCTGCACTCTGGAATTATTTCAAGAATTTATTAATCTTGGTAACATTGTGATTTACCTACACTGAATCACTTAAAGGTCAAGCGTTGGAATGTGATTACTCCCTACAAAAACAAACATCCTTCTAAGGATCTCAATCTGAAGATTTTACATTTCAAAATTCCCATAGATATCCTTTACGTATAGGTATATTCTTGATGTCAACGTCAGACTTTTAAAATGCTAAAAAAACAGAACCAATGCACCGTCACGTAAGACATTTAAATTAAGTTTTCTTCCAACAAACTGACACGATGCTAAACATTTAATTGAGGCTTAGTAAGATAGGAGTTGTGTGCTCATCAATGCGTCATGTTCAAGGCTACATAGAAGTGTTCTCGATATCAATCACACTTGATCCACCTACTGAGTGGGTTAATTGACATTTTCCGAGCTCCGCACACAAAAACATTCCCAAGATGCTCCAACTGCCAAGGAAACACTTCTAATTTACCGTTGAATCCTTTTGATCTCAAAAATTAATGCAGAAACAACTTGTTGAGCAATTGCAAATTGCCAGAACGAAAAGTCCTTATCACTTAGCATCATCACTGGAGGACTACGAGTACGACGATGGATGGATGAAAATGGAATTCTGTCGGAATTCGCCCCAAAGCTTTGTCATCTTGTGCTGTTCTCTATAGTTCCACCTGGGAACATTCCAAAGCATGCGCATCAGCATGGGTAATAGATTTTCACAATAACATTTTTCCTATGAAAAGGCTCCCCAGTCTTGTTGACAAGCACTCCAGGGATAGTCGTCGGTACGCCGACAGACAAAGGATTAAAACAGCTGAAAGCTTTAGGCAAGCAGTACACATTGTTTTCACATTTAGATGCACAAATGCTTCGCTGCTTTTAGCAAAAACCATCTGGGCCAGAACTCTGTTGCGACGACAAAAAGGATCAACATATAGTATAGTACCTGCGTAGGTATAAAGTAAACAAAAGCAACAACGTTCATTCACTTCCGACAGCCCCCCATCCAGCGCCAACAATAATGCTACTACTTTACTGCTTGTAGCTTAATGTCGAAGTCTACAGGATGTTGGTGTGTGCTTACACGTATTTCTATTTGCTCCCTATCACATTCTCAAGAAGGAAACTTATTATTTTCTTGTGTGGCACCGTTTTACAGGATTTGGCTAAATTCCTGAGGTGTTTTTTTCGTTTTGAGGTTAAATTAATGAATGCAGTGCATCATGCATGCATTTATGCATATCTGATTCTTTTTATGCCGTTTGATGTTATACAAGTATATAAGTGTGTAATGGCGGATCAACAAAACCGGACAGCGATTATTTATTCGGTCTTTCAACTTCAAATTCAAAAATCATTCATGCATCAAAGTTAGTGGAGAGAAATTGACAAAAACTGGTGAGTCAACAAAAACTTCGCTACCAACCGTCTTTTATAGTTTTTTGACGAGAATATTATGATTTGAGATAGTGGACCATGTCATGGATGCATAAAAGTTAGAAGGGAATCTTTGGCACTCTTTAAGCTTTAAAAGTAACACAGCTCCCAATCTTTAAAAAAAAGGCAGAATCGGGATGTGCCAAACCTATGTAACAGACTTAGAATTTTCAAAATAAATGGCGGAAAATTTAAGTCGAATAAGTATGGTGTTGATTAGATTTTAGAAAGATACAAGGTTAAAAAGACGATTTTACAAATTTCAATCGAACTAAGCACTATATGCTATCTCTTACATTTTATCAAGGCTTACTCGTTAAAAAAATAGTTTATGTTTTTAGTATTGCGTTAGCTTCATTATTACTCTTTGACACTTCAAGATTGTTGCGGTAAATTTTACCACAACAAGTTTCACCAGCCTATTGGTTTCTCATTTTGCCCTATCGATCCTTCCATTTCCATTGCGACTCCATAATGCTGACCGAAAAACGATGTTCAGCGACATGACCCATTTCTGGATGAACAATCCAAATGAGATCAACCAAAATTTCAAATCTGCATGCAACTAGAGAAAGTCACTGTTTGGCTGGTGGCATCATCCAGCACTATCGGTCGATCATAACTAATTTATTTTAGCCCGAATAGGAGAATATAGACAAGTGGTTTCGACAGGACAGGACAACGTGCAACACAGCCAGTGCCACAATTGACATATTCAGCCATATCGAGGTATCCGTTCGGAAGAAGTTCCGAAACGATAGTCCGTTCCGATCAGAACTTAGATTTCGTTCGAGATATCCACTTCCGAAGACAAAAAAAATGAAGTAAAAACAAAGGCGCTCATTATAAAATCAAGTTCCAAGGAAGCAAATCGAGTGCAGGCTTTTGGAGAAAAATACGAGGAGCACGCATCAGTATACTTGAAATAGGTTACCAAATGTCCAAAAATATCGAAATGAACCTCGACGAATTAAATCGTAAGTTTTGTGGGGTCGTTTTCATCATCGCATGATCAAATTGAAGATCTTGAAATAAATACCCATCGATCATTGTTTAGATCCAAACATAGTTGTATAACTGCACTTATGAAAGTAAGTGATGATATTAGTGAAGGGTTTGATGAAGATCTGATGTCCTTTATGGTTTTGCTGGATTTTTTAAAGGCATTTGACTCGGTAAAGTATTCGATTTTATTGGAAAAATTTAAGACTCAATTTGCCTTAAATCTCTATCTTGCCAATAGAACACAAGCAGTCTACCTAAATGATAATCATTCAGATATGTTGTTTGTGCCTACTGGCACTGTACAAGATACATTTTCTATCTGGGTCATGTTTCGATGTACGCCAAGAAAATAAATGCTTGCTTCCTTAATGCTCAATTACAGCATAGAACAGTCCTAGCACTTCATAAACTAATAATCACCAGAACGCCAAACTATCTTTTTACTAAAATTAAATTTAATAATTCTCTTAAAATTCTGCTTAAAATAATTCCACCTAGACATCGTTCTTTAGTCAGCAGCAGGCAATTTTTTTGTACATGCTGTTCACCTGTGGAATAATCTCCCCCAAAATCTAAGAAGAACAAACACGGATAGGAAATTCAAAAAGTTATTATTTGAATACTTCGCAAGCACCTTCTAACATCACAATGACTAGAGTACATGCATTTCTAGCTCTATCTTTCTTCTTTCTTAATTTCCTGTCTATCTTAATGCCTTACCATCATCTTCTATTTATATTGTTATAAAATTATCTTATAAGCATACATATGTATAAATATTTTTAACACACTATTTCCTGTACTAGAACAAAAGAATATGATTCTTATTTATGTACAGCGTCAAGAATGAATAAATAAATAAATAATACAATCGCATTCTTTTCATACCATTTTTTTTTTTAAATAATCCGCCACTATTTTCCGTGGAAGAATTTTCGAAGGAATTTAGCCCACAACTGTCAAAAATTGCATGCTGTACTTCATCGCAATTCGTTGATGAGCATCACATTTTATCGGAATCGGAAGATTGTCCGATATGTCAATCGGACGGGGTACCTCGGTAGAAAATTCTCCGATTTCGAGCATGTTCCGTTGTTCCTGAGCATGCTAATTTTTTGACTTTGAGCACAACTTTCTCCAGAAATTGCGTAGTAAACATACCATTTTATTATTTTTTACTTGCGATATAGGTACTATAGGGCAAGTTCTGCATTTGGAAAAAAAATCGAACTCGAGATTTTGATCAAAGTTGACATTACGATCATAGCGAAGACGAAAAAAGTGGGTCCGACAATTCCGTCTGTCTGTATGTCTGTATGTCTATATGTCTGTCTGTCTGTATGTCTGTATGTCTGTACCTCGAATTATAGCCTAAACTACCGGAGGTATTTTCTTCAAACTCGGTAGTTAAGGGTCTTCGGTGATTCCCTAGAGGAGAAATTGAAATTTTTTTTAGGTCCAAAACTAAGGGTACCCCCCAAACACCCGTAATGCAAAATCTTAATTATCTCGAAAACGACTTTAACGATTTTCATAAAAAAAAATTAAGTGTGATATTATGGACATGGACTATATTTTGGTGAAAAAAAAATTGGGGGGAAATGTTATGAGGGGTACCTGTCATAGAACGTTTTTTTTGATTTTCGAATTTCTCATAAACGGCTCTAAGGATTTTAACCCAAAATTTTTAGCAGGAGTCCCCTTAAGTTTAAAATAATACTGTATATAAAAATATTCGAAAAAATATTTATTGGGTTAAAAAAAAAAAAAAAAAAATTTAATTCAATATCTTCAAAACCTATGAACGATTATTTTTTGAAATTATTTCCTAAAACCAATGGCGCAAAATTTTAATTAAATTAGTACGATGCTAAGGCTGTTTTAGTATGATACTAACGGGTGATTTTTTAAGAGCTTGAAAACTTTTTTTAAAAAAAAAACGCATAAAATTTGCAAAATCTCATCGATTCTTTATTTGAAACGTTAGATTGGTCCATGACATTTACTTTTTGAAGATAATTTCATTTAAATGTTGACCGCGGCTGCGTCTTAGGTGGTCCATTCGGAAAGTCCAATTTTGGGTAACTTTTTCGAGCATTTCGGCCGGAATAGCCCGAATTTCTTCGGAAATGTTGTCTTCCAAAGCTGGAATAGTTGCTGGCTTATTTGTGTAGACTTTAGACTTGACGTAGCCCCACAAAAAATAGTCTAAAGGCGTCAAATCGCATGATCTTGGTGGCCAACTTACCGGTCCATTCCTTGAGATGAATTGTTCTCCGAAGTTTTCCCTCAAAATGGCCATAGAATCGCGAGCTGTGTGGCATGTAGCGCCATCTTGTTGAAACCACATGTCAACCAAGTTCAGTTCTTCCATTTTTGGCAACAAAAAGTTTGTTAGCATTGAACGATAGCGATCGCCATTCACCGTAACGTTGCGTCCAACAGCATCTTTGAAAAAATACGGTCCAATGATTCCACCAGCGTACAAACCACACCAAACAGTGCATTTTTCGGGATGCATGGGCAGTTCTTGAACGGCTTCTGGTTGCTCTTCACTCCAAATGCGGCAATTTTGCTTATTTACGTAGCCATTCAACCAGAAATGAGCCTCATCGCTGAACAAAATTTGTCGATAAAAAAGCGGATTTTCTGCCAACTTTTCTAGGGCCCATTCACTGAAAATTCGACGTTGTGGCAGATCGTTCGGCTTCAGTTCTTGCACGAGCTGTATTTTATACGGTTTTACACCAAGATCTTTGCGTAAAATCTTCCATGTGGTCGAATAACACAAACCCAATTGCTGCGAACGGCGACGAATCGACATTTCACGGTCTTCAGCAACACTCTCAGAAACAGACGCAATATTCTCTTCTGTACGCACTGTACGCATTCGTGTGGTTGGTTTAATGTCCAATAAAGTAAACTGAGTGCGAAACTTGGTCACAATCGCATTAATTGTTTGCTCACTTGGTCGATTATGTAGACCATAAATCGGACGTAAAGCGCGAAACACATTTCGAACCGAACACTGATTTTGGTAATAAAATTCAATGATTTGCAAGCGTTGCTCGTTAGTAAGTCTATTCATGATGAAATGTCAAAGCATACTGAGCATCTTTCTTTTTGACACCATGTCTGAAATCCCGCGTGATCTGTCAAATACTAATGCATGAAAATCCTAACCTCAAAAAAATCACCCGTTAGATTAAAACGACGAATTTGCAAATTTTAATCGAATATAGCATCATACTTTCTCTACCCTTTTACTAGAGTTAAAATCATCGAATACCTATTTTATTTTTTTAGTATCGTGCTGACTTCATATGACTCTTTGACATTTGCAAACATCAAAAAAGATTCGTGTACTTACTTTTTTGTACGAAATGTCATTGTTTTAGGTGTGTTCAGAAGCAATTTATTAAGAGAATTCTTTTAATACGATACTAGTTAGAAAATGTTCAAAATTAAGAGTGACTTAGTAAATTACTAAAGTTAGCAAATTGCTAAGTAGTATCATACTAATAAGCTATTTAAAATTTTGCGCCAATATTATTAAATACTTAAAACTCGCATCCCACATTTTTTTCTTGAAAAATTTTAGAGAAATTTATTACATAAAAAATGTATTTAATAATAAAACGATTTTTTAAGGTTTATTTGCATAAATTCATAATTTTCCGGAAACCAGACGGCAATTTTATGCATTTGAAAATTATTATCTCATTAAATCCATGTTTTATATTTATAAAATGTATCTTAAATTCCAAAGTACTTTTACATAAGAGCAAGTTCGTGCGATCCAGTCGTGCATTTTATTTATTATCAGACTGATATAAAAAATGAAAATTTAGCAGCGTAATTGCAATTCATTGATGCCTCAGGAAGTTGAGACTTATAATCGGCCCTAGCGAGGTATCCGTTCGGAGCGGAAAATTCTCCGATTTTGTACGATTTGGAGGATTTTTGCTTCGAGGTATTCTTCCGAACAGCTGTTCGGAATTTTTCTCCGACATTATTTTATCGCACCCGGCAAACTGCGTTGAAGTGCGATCAAGTGCTTTATTTGTGAAATTTCTGACAGCTTAATGCAATTGTTCTTCCGATTTCACCCGACACAAATTCTTCGCGGAACAAATTAGGCCAACGCATTTGTGTATTATTATTCTTTCCGATAGAATACTTCGAAAGCAATTTAAACCTCCGACAAAGTATGCGTTGCGGACAATATTTCGCTCCGAACGGATACCTCACTAGGGCCGAATATCTGCAGTCAACCATAAACATTAAAGAACGCAGTCAACCCGTAAATCATGAACCCCAATGAAATTAAATGCAATTAAGATTCTTAAATTTTAATGTAGAGTGGGGCTTCTCAAAGTAAGTTTTTATAACTTTACTTTTTCGATTACTTTATCTTTATGTTTAAAGGAATTCTTAAGTTTTATTCAAGTGTGCTCAACGTTAAAAATAAAAATTACGCTTTTGAAATTTTGTTTCATGTCTTTATAACTTTATCAATTTTTGAGGCACACTGACATTTCTTGGCTTAATTTTTTTTATTTTTTCACTTAGAACATGCTGTTAAAAAATTTGTAAGGTGCATGAATGCCTCAAAATGTTATGATAATAAAAGTACAACACTCAGAATATTGCAAAAAACGATGGACATGTTTTGATATAGTTGCTATACTTCCACATTTTCAGCAGCACACTTAAATATAAATACTCATTATATTCAGTTTGATGTAGAAAAACATGGATTTAATTTAAAAATGAATTCGATGATGCCTCAAAAATTTATGAAGCTAAAAAATAACAAAAATTAAAATGAAACAATTAAAAACTTCTATTTTTTGCCATTTTTACGCAAAAATGTAGTAGCATTTTTGAAATTAAATATTCTATATTTGAAATACGTATGTGACGTCATTCCTACAGATTATTTTAATAAAATTCGAGTGATAAAAATGGTTTGAAATGGTAACATTGGATTATTTTCACGAGGGTCATCAAATCTCAAGTTAAACAGGATTTCTTCATATACCTAGTTGATATTTTCAAATATGTAGTGAGTGCATTAAAACTTTTCTCACCTCATTCATCACCAATAACTAGTTGGTACAAGGTACTTATTTATGTAACCCGTAAAAATTAAATTCTTTATTGACTACATCACTGCTAATAAATGTAAGTAGTCTATGCAGATGTCAGTCTCTAATGAGTCAAAAGATTATGTGTACAGATGCATATCTTTTCGATGAGCAGGTATATACCTGTATAGGTTTGCTTTAAATACGTACATAACATTTTTCCTCAGTGCAACCAACCTTCAAATCCGCAAACGATTTTTATAAAATGTAATCAAAAGTTTCCGTCAATTTTCATTTTTACAAAAAAAAAAAGAATAAAATCATATCACAGATTCTTTTACTTTATTGAACTTGTTTTATAAAATAATAAATAGAAAAAAAAATAAATAATTTCTTAAAAAAAACTACTCTACTACAATCTTTTTCACAAAGTTCACCGAAGATAAATAAGATGCAAAGTTAAACTCTTTATATTATAAAAGCAAAGACCCAATCGAGAAACTTTGCCACATCCGTGTAGATAACGTATTCATTTGTATTACACGACGTTTCGCTGTTGAACGACGTTGGCAAGGACGCTGACACCGTCCCTCGAAGCATCCATCGATTATTTCTGAAAATCAGCAGCCCGGCACCGGAGTCGCCACTGCATGGACCATTACCGCCGCCGCCACCGCCTCCGCCTCGTGAACCCGCACAGAATGTCCTGTTAGATGAGAGACTTCGAAATTTATCATTTGACTTGAAGCACACTTCCTTGGATACAATCGGTGCTGTAATAACTCGGGGGGTGGCTACAACTGATGTTAAGTTTCTAGGATGCATTGCCCCAGATGATGCTGTTGCAGCTGCCCCCCATCCAATGACGATTCCGCGTTCTCCCTCGATGTATTGTGTGTCTGTTGAACTCGACCACATGCAAGCTGGTCGAATGAATGCGTTATATCTAGAGGGCGAAATCGAAAATGCAAAAAATTTTAAACTGTGGTTAATGCTTCAATTTAAGTTTTGATTAAAAAAAAATACTGTGAAAAATTATAAAACTAAATAAGCTCAACAATAGGGTATCTTCAGCACTTCGATTCAAGACTTAGTAGTTTGAATCTTCATTGGAGGGAGGATGAAGGAAACAACTATTGTTAAGAACTCTTCAATGTCTCCGTAACTATAAATTGCTTGAATTTACAAAGATTTCAAGTTAGGGGTTTTCACAAATGGCTGATTCTAACGACTATAAAATGCCGGCTTGTGTGCTGGAGGGAAACAAACGCAAAGTGATTGAGTTAAAAACCAAGGTGATTGTTTTTATTCTGATTTTTATAATTTACATGCACTCAAGGGGTTTTCACTGCTTTTTAAAGTTTAAACATAGCATGAGTGTAAAATAGAATAGGGCTAAATAGGAGATACCGAAGTACCTTTTTCAGTTTTAGTACTTTCCAATAAATAAATCAAATAAATTTGGTGGTGCAACAGCTCGTAAATAACCAGGCCCTCAACTGACTTAGGACTCTCAACCATTCTTATGTGCCTGTTCCCAGGATTGAAGGTCATTTAAAATTATTTGCCGCGTATGGATGTCTAAGATGAACAGCACTTTTCTTGACAAGAGATACTATTGGAGGATTCGTTACTTCTTCGCAAGAGGCAAAGAGGCAAAAAAAATTATTTAGCAGCGGGTAAAAACGAAACCGAAAACCCTCTATACATGACAGTCCAAAGAATAAATAATTATGCCAAGGGGCACCACTGAAAATTCCAATGGGAGAGCAAAATATAGCTGGACAAAGGATCCCGCATTCGTGTTCTACGTCTACAACAAGAATCTCTGAAGTTGAGGGTCCATCCGAGGTAGGAATCAAGGGAGAACTGGAACGGGAGTGGAAATCTTTTAAAGGATTGCATACCTCCTTCAAAAGAATTCCAAGATATTTCACTGGAACACTATTAGTAAAAGTAGCCATAAATTAAGGCTTGATAAGAAGCAATAAGACGTTGGACGAGAGCATGTTTCGGTTATTGTTCTACCACCTACCATTTTCAGAGCTCTTTTATCAATCTTGTTCAGGAGATTCAATTATATTCAAGGAGCATCAGTCCATGCTGAGAATTGTACCTTTAAAAATTACAACCAGATCAGAAGAGGAGAGACATTTCTGGCATCATCTGGCAACTACTGTGATGCTCATATATAGTGACATGGGTAGTTGGTTCTGGTCTAACGACAAGTAACCATCATTGAGTTTTTGAAGCATTTAATTCTATGCTGCCCTTGAAATCCTCATCCAAAGGACAGGGCTATGAATCTTGAAACGAATATAATATAGGTAAATAGAGAAATGTTTTTAACAAATGACTAAAGTTGCTTACGCTTGCTTTGCTTATGCAAACATTTGTTCCCTTGAATACAACCCTTGCAGGCACGAGAAACTAAAAAACAAGATACAATAGATTAATGTGCTTTCAACCTTAAATACACTTATATTGTATTAACCAGGTGCAAGGGTATTAAATAGGTTAAGATTGTTAGCGGGTTGTCCTGAATTGTGTGGGTTCGTGTATAAGCCTAGAAAGGATGTCTGATTAAGTGAAAAGCTCAACATATATTCCATCGGGTTTTTTTCTGTCCAGAAAAACAAAGCCAACTGATAAAATTATGGTCCTTCAGGTAGAGTGTGATGTGTGGTGGGTAAGTGTGCTCATAGCAATTTTATCGTAAAGAGGGATGAAATTCGTACTTCTGATTATACTGAGTAGCGTAGATATGTTATCTTCACCTAAGTCTGTTGTATTAAAACTGTCAGTTTGGGGGTATCAGGACAAAATTTCACTCTGGGTAAGTGTCCCCAACAAATTTGAGGGCAAGTTTGTACATTCGCAAAAATTAAGACACATTATTTTATTTCTAAATTTGACTGCAATTATTTATGTTTCTGACGGCTATTTACGCATATTTTTATGGGAAAATTATGCCTCAAACAAACTTTCTAGAAAACGCCAAATCTCAAAAATGGACAGCCCGTTTTTAAAACAACGATAGGATTTTATCGAAGGTTGATCTTCCAATATTATGTGGTAAGCAAATCCAAATCCCAAGTTCATTAAAAATAGCAGACAAAACTGACTGCAGTAATAAGTTCCGACAAGTCTTTCCCGGGCGATAGGTTTAACAAAAGTGAAAGTCTAAAAAAAAACCCAAAGGTTTTCTCAAGATGTTTAAACAACGTTGTGGGTAACACAGTTTCTGCAGAAAGGAGACATATTGGACATTATATGTATAGTAGGGTGTGTCAAAGTGCTCAACTATGGTATTTTCAAATGTAATAGCTTTTAAAAGTTGTATTGCTTATCAAAATTAAATCCTGCGTTTACAATTTTCATTTTAATTAATATCTTTGGCTCGCTCAAAAATAAGATGAAATCCAAAATAATTTGATTTTTCGAGATTTTTGAAATAAGTGTTGTTTTAAATTGTGCCGTGTGGATACAAAAAAATTATATAAAATATTTTTAGGCTTCCAAGTCAAAGATAATTGCAAGGAAACACTTTTAAGCTTATATTTGCTTAAATTGAACACTTGATAAAGATGTTATGAAATAATAAAAGAAGGAAGAAAAATCATTTTTTTATGTAAAATCGTTTTATTTTTTTTACAAAAAAAAATTCTTAAAAATCAACGGAACCACCTACAATATCGTGGTATATCTTTTTGTAAAGACAAAAATTCTTTCTGTATTTTGTTTAGTTTTTTTTTTTAGTATACGTTAAAAAAAAAAAAAAAATTTACTGTAAATAAATTTTTTTTTTTCAACTTCAACCGATTTGAGCGAGCCAAAGACGAACATAATCTTATTTTTTTTTTACATGTTCTTAAACCTCAGACCCTAATACAACTTTTGGTCACTATTACATTTAAAAATAAGAGTACTTTTTTGCGGCCATACAAAAGTGACACACCCTAATGTATAGGTCACCCCAGCCTTTGTTTTTCCACCCAAAAGGTTTAAATAATAATTTCTTGATGGTGAACATAAGTCGTGCTTCGGAAATGGTGTCATATTTCGGATTTATAAAGTGTGCACTTTTCTTATAATAAATTCAATTCCTATGCCCACATTTTAAGCAACACGTCCATGCTGAAGAAGAAAGTCCAACCATGTTAATTATGGACAACCATTCATCATAATATACATAGTTGCTCAAAGACACAATAATTTAACAGAATTTTTTTCAGTCCTCTTAAGTTGAAGAATGCGAAAACTGCGTGACTCTAAAAGGATGACTGATAAAGTTATAAGTCAATTCCATAATAAATAAGGAATCCATCCATAAAATGACAGCGTTTTACATGATATCAATTTGGCGCAAGCCTATACATAATTGATAGTTTCTAAGGCAAAGAAGACAATGTGGTAAGGGAGGAAGGTTTTGGAAGGTTTTAGGAGTAAAAGGTGACTAAATGGCAGGTGCAGAAGTAACGGAGACAGTTGGTTATCTTGAACAAGCTAAGTCAAATGAGGAGGGGACATTAAAAAAAAAATACAAAACGAAAATGAGTAGTTCAAAGCCTTGATGAATAAAGGCTTCTAAAAATATATATAGCCCAGTGCCCAGTCGGATTAAACATTTGAAAAGGAAACAAATTACTGTAAACTTTTCTTTCACTATTCATTGGAGGGGGTCATTACAAGCTAATGTGATGGTTTTCAGTAATTTTCTTATTGAGCTTTAGCCACCATCATGGATCTAACGAAGAATTAGCTTATACATAGTGCTTAATCCTAACATTTTACAAAAGTGGTTAAACCAGGGCTTGATGTAAATTTAATTGTGTTCAACTTAAATACAGGCGTCCGTAAAAAAATAAAATAAACAGCTCGAAGAGAACCAGTACCCCTAGTGAATTACAACTCTCTACATGGTCGTAGCTCTGGGGGGGGGGGGGCATTAGGGGGCAATGCCCTACCTTAAAACCTCCAATGCCCTACTTTAAAAAATCAACTATCGTATCGTTATGCCACTGATTCAAAAAACTTGTTTTCCAAAACAAGAAAAATCCATTTCCCATAACTAAGCTATGGCGATGCCGCAGGACAAATTAAATAGAGTCTCTACAACTAACAGTGTTGAAACATTGATACATCAAAAACTTTTGAGAGACATACCTATGTAGGTACTACGATAGGTCTATTATTGAGGGTATACAATTTGTCAACGAATTAGCTTTGCGTGGGAATTATATTTTGGAAGATCCAAATTTGAAAAAGTCTCTTACTCATATACACAAAATGCAACATACCGTTCACCTGAAATTCAAAATAAAATAATTTAAGCAATGATTATAGCAGTACGGAGTTCCATTGTCAAATATATTAATGAATCGGACCTAAACTGCTTTAATATAATGGAGGAAAAATAACTCTATGTTATAGATGGAATTGTCAATGAGTCGTTGCTCGTTGCTGACAGTTGCTACTACTGAAAATCTCGATGCAGCCAATTTTACTGAATTAACGTTAAATAACATAACCAGAATAGAAGATAAATTGGGCCAAAAAATCCCTTACATCCACTGCTTTAACCATCGCTTGCATTTGGTAGTCATTAGGATTATCTCGGAAATGACTTTCATTCATTTATTTTTTGATCAATGCATCATGTTACATGAATTTTTGCAGCATGGAAAAATAGGATATAGGAAAAGGATTTCCGGGCTCCTAGAATAGAGTTGGTCAAGACATTGGCCGTAACAAAAGTTGTACATGATAATTATTCATTGATTTTGATGACTTTGAATGAAATTAGAAATGACAGATTTAAGGGTGATGACGTCGCCAAGAGTGTGGACATTAAAAAAGTTATGCTCAATTTGGAATTCCTAATGGCCATGCTCCAGCATGCAGGCGCAGCTTTAAAATCCCGAAGCGCAGGATTGAAAGACGCCATGACAATCATTAAACTCACCCAAAAAAAAAAAATAAGGAAACTTGGATGAAAAAAGTATCATCAAATTTTGGAAAAAGCAAAGTCTACGACAAGCGGCAATTCCGAAAATACGACTCATACCCAAAAGAGACAAATCAAAAAATCAAATCGGATGGATGACTGCTTGGTATCTACATATATGGTCCTTCCTGTTCCACTGCGAGGCAAAATATAGACCATCAGAACACTCAGCCATATAAGTCTGAGTATTTCGAAATGTTGGACATACTAATAGCTAAATCACAAAGAATATTTTCGGACAACGACGATCCAATAAATTCAGTAGCGAGTATAGATGAGTTGGATGCAGACAAAATGGTACCGTTGAAAAACAAAACTATTTGTCAAATGTAAAGAGTTTCACCAAGCCACTTTCAATTCTAAAAGGCCAATAAATGAACTAAAACATAAATAAATTTATCAGGTCATTAAACTTTAAAACTTTTAGCGAAAACCCATTTAATTGCAATTTGATGCAACTGGCCATAAGTTACTGCAAGAACATCAAGTATTTTTGATTGCTCCTCTTTATATGACAATAAATAAATAAATAAATACTTTTAAATTTTAAATTACTAAGATCCATTTGCTGAAAAGAAACATAAATATTTATGTCTCAAAAAAGTTTTTAATGAAAATTGAACATTTATAAAACTTTAATTTTCAACTAAGCAATCGGGTCTAAGTCATTTTTGTTGGAAAAATGCAATGCGTTAAAACTGATTTTTTA
Source organism: Philhelius festivus (assembly GCA_963931855.1). Taxonomy (NCBI): domain Eukaryota; kingdom Metazoa; phylum Arthropoda; class Insecta; order Diptera; family Syrphidae; genus Philhelius; species Philhelius festivus. Next base: position 59,923,782 of record OZ007556.1, read on the forward strand.
GATCTTACAATTCCATTAAGAAAAGAGGCTGCTGTGGTAAAAGCTTTTTTAAGTCACCTCAAGAATAAAAAGAAAAATACAATTGATGTTTTGTACCAGCGAGAGCCGTTCAAAGATATATTATGAACTTTTTTCATCTGTGGCGACCATAGGATGTGGCACTGCTGTTTGTGAATCTACGTTTTCAAGTTTGACTGCAATCAATAGTCCTCAGAGGCTATCAATGAGTCATGAAAGAAAGGCAGGCATTGTATTTCTGGCCTTGAAAACAAAAGAATCAAGTCAGTTGATCTGGATGAAGTCCTTCGTATTTTTAATATATGGTGAATCAAAGAATTCAGTTATTTTAATCAAAGAACTTTGTATTGTTATCTATGTAGGTATACTAAATATAATATGTTAAGAGAAATAATAATATAAACCATTATATAAATGAATGTTTACCCCTCCCGAAAGTTTAGTACCACTTTTAACAGATCAGATCATATTTCATATCAAGTAAAATTTTTACTTCCACCCTACATGTTATCACCGATGCCCTACCTTAAATTCAAATCTAGCTACGGCCCTGACTCTTTACCATACCTGTGTGAGCACGGTTCCTGTCGGAAAACATTCTGGGAGCCCCTATGAAATTACGTCTTTATATTTTAGCCTATGATATACATACTCGTATATACGGCCATTATGCATTCATAAGAAAATTTGAAATCAAGCTTTGATCAAAATCGTCATAACGTGATAGAGAAGACGGACGAAAAGAGCGGCTCTCGCAATTTTGTCTATGCGCCTGTTCCTCAAGCTCAACCTTTATGAATTTTTTTTTTCGAAAATAAAAAAATATATTTTTTGCCCAAAAACTATTCAACATATTTTTCTACAAAAATATAAAAATTTGGATTTCTCTCAAAAATGGTACAAATAATTTTGATAAGTTTTTGTATGCTTAAACTCTTTGTATAATTTTGTGTGTTCAAATGTTCACCTTTTTCTTAAATTTTTGAAGAAAACATTTTTTTTAAACAGAATATTTCGAAAGTAACATCCTCGATGTTTTTTAAACTTGCCGCTTAACAGTTTTTTTTTAAATACTTTAGGCATGGGACGAAAATTGTTAAGAAAATTAAAAAACTGTTTTTGAAAAACACTAAAAACAACTATAGCAGCATTTTTTTGATTTTTCACTTTCTCATTATCGGCATAAGGGATTTAAATAAAGAAGTTTAAGAACAATTACAACAATTACAAAGAAATAATTTTTAATTATTACAAAAAAATCAATTTTTCTTGAAAATTCTATATTTCAAAACCAAAATGATAATTAATGTTTAAAATTTAATTTTTATTTGTATAATTATAAAATCTTAAAATTGTCATACCGAAATTTGATCTTAATTTTTTTAAAACATTAATTATCTAAGCAAAACTATATTTTTAAGAAATCACTAAACTAAGTCCTCATTAAATTCATGATAGAGTATTAAGCTCCAGGAATATATTCACGAAAATCATCATATGACCCTCTCTAAAGTATAGTTAAAAAAAAAGGGTACAGTAATTTTTTTCACTTACAGGTTTTTTTTTTATTTAGCGACTGGGTTAAAAATTCTACCCCAACAGGTCTAAACATACAGAAATTAACTTTTGTTTCTTTCTTATTCATAAGACTTTTGCCAAAATCGGAGACCATTTAAAGAAAAAATAAAATTCACGACTGGGTCGCACGAACTTGCTTCTATGTGAAAGACTAGGAATTTTAAAAACGAATGTTATTAGAGAAAACTGTTCATATGGAAAAAATTAATTTTTTAAAATTCTTTTAGTAGTAAGACATAAAAAGTGAAAAATTCTAAGTCGTTGTAGTAGTTGTTTTTTTGAATAAGCTTTTATATACAACATTTTTAAAACATTTTTAAGAAAAAAGATTGGTACGCCAGCTTTAAGTTTTTACTATCGGACGAATGAAAATTGAATTTGAAAGAAAAATACTGAGTCGTTTTTGAGATAGCGAATTTTCCAAAAAGAAAAGACTTATTTTTCGAAAATTCAAAATATAATTTTTTTTTTAAGTTTTGAAATGCAATGTTTTTTTAAACTTTTTAGAATCATCTCCAGAAAAATTTTTATTAAAATCCGTTATGTCGATAGTGAAAAATTAATTCAAGGAAAAAAAAAATTATCAAAACTATAGCCGTTTTCGAGAAAAATACGATTTTTGAAAACCATTTTTTAACATTTATATGGTACCATTATTTATAGGTACAGTAATTTTTTTTTTCACATCTTGTAGATTATATTGAGAAACTTTTATTTATCTATTTAAAAAAAAATCTAGCCTGAGGTTTTCGAAATATTGAGTTTTGAAAAAAAAAAAAAATTAATTTTTCTTAAAAATCAAAAAAAATAATTTTTTAAAATTTGAATACACAAATCTGTTCAAATTGCTGGCGATCTTTAGCATAAGAAAACTTATCAAAACCTGTGGTATTGGAATTTAAAGTGATATCTACCAAGTTTAAAGAAAATCGGCCGAGCCGTTTAGGCTGTAGTCAAACAGACAGATAGACAGACAGACAGACAAAATTGCGAGTTCCACCTTTTTAGTCTTCGCTATCACCGTAATGTTAACTTTGATCAAAATCTCGAGTTCGATTTTTCGTACGAATGCATAACTTGCCTTATAGTACCTATAAGTCGTAAGTAAAAAAGACTACACGAAAAAAATAATTTGTTAAAACAACGTTACACTCGTGTTTAATTAAACAAGTGAGACTGTTCATATATAACCTGCAAGCTTACCCGGTTAAAATTTCACGAGTCAACTCGGTTAATGAATTTAATTAATCTGATATATTGTCTTAAATAAATTGGTGGGTAGTTTTAACAATTTTCTGTCAGTTAAAATAATGAATTGGATGTGATATTTTACCATAACCATTCGATTAATACAATCGAGAAGATTATTTAGTTTCGAAACTTTAACCCATTTACTTAGTAAAATTAAAAAAGTCTGGCACATTTTTCTAACCTAGATACTGGTTTAATTTAAACAAGATAACCATTAGATTAATTTTACCAAGAAAATTGTTAAATATTAAACAAGAAATTGTGTTAAATCAAATAAGTGTAGTTATTTGATTTTAACAAGTTCTTAAACACAAATTTTTCGATTTAAGTAACATTCTTAATTGTATATTTTTAATAATTTTATTTAACCGAGTTGACTTGTTTGTTGTTTTTTAGCACGTTTTTTAACCCACAGAAAAGTGCTCTCGGTTAGATTTTACTTTTCCGAGTGTAGGAATCAGATAGCTATTCTAAAATCAAGACTTTTTAAGAAAAATCTCAAAGCAAAATGAAAAGAAAATGAGGATGAGCTAATGAAAACCATTAGAAGAAAAAATCGAAATAAATTGAAGGTCCCAGGAGCATCTGCTTAAAGTTATACTGTCTGAGCAAAAGTAAGATTGCTTTTGACCTTTATGTTCCTGAAAGTAAGAGAAGTAATAGCTATCGGTAAATATTGCCAACATGTCCATAGACCCTTATTCTAAAACGATTTTGTCTTAGAACAAGGACACAAATTATTTTACAAGGTATTGTTCATTTATTAAGATAAAAATTATCACCTTAATATTGAAAAGGCCTTAGGAAATTTTGTTCTTATTTTTCATATATTAAATGCCTTTTGGGAAAGAATATAGGTGTACGTTCTTATTTAAATTAGGGAAAATAGTTATGTGATACAATGTGGTGTAAGGTTAAGTTATCATTTTGAATTTATTTGTAATAAAAAATAAAAGCTCCGGTAGTGGTTTTGTCTACCTTTATCTTAAACTTGAGTCAAAATAACTTTTTCGTTCCACCTCGAGGACAATGTTTGACTTCTAGAGACTTAAATTGATTTAAAAAAAAAACAAGGCAGAACTTATTTCGAAACAAAAGGTATCTTCCTATGTATCTGCAGGTCCTTGCTATAAATAACAGGATTACAAAAAAATAAAAAAACGTACTCACCTAACTTCACTCTTGAGGATAACCACAGCGATATCTGCGTCGTACGACTTTAACTGACTATCGAATTCCGGATGGATAAATATGTCGTCGCAGGATGCCGCCAATGATCCCTCTTCGCTCCAGTTCTTCAGATTGTGTCGTCCGAGGAACACCAGCACCTCGTTCGGGCTATACCTCCGCTTGTTCGTGTGAAAACAATGTGCCGAGCTTATAACTATCCGCGAGGATATAAGCGTTCCTCCGCACTGGTACGCCAGTGATGTCATATTGTTGACATATATAGCAGCCAGCCATGGCCAGGCTCCTCGTGTTATCATGAGTGATGAGGCTGGTAGGGTGTCGTCGTAAAAGTCCTCCTCGCCTGATGTCTGAATTTCAATCCCACCAACGGACAAACGGGGCCGACTCTCACCCGTTCGACCGCAAATATTCCTGGTTTGCGTCTGTTTCATGTGATGTCTGAAAAACTGAGAATTTTATCATTTTCAAATGAAGTCTCCTTACGCTGCTGCCGCTCGCCTTGGCAAAGATATTTACTTTTCATTTGCTGCAAATGGCAGAAACTTGGTATCGAAAGTTTCGAGGAATGAACTCTGCGGCATCAGAACTCCTGCTCCTGCTCCTGACGTTTGTGACGTTAATGACTGGATTGGGTTAGATGGCAGTGATGGGTGATGTGAGGGGGAGAATTCCTCATTAGATCCTATGAATGTGAACTTTCTTGTGTGTTCCAATTGAATTTGTGTCACAAATATACTATGATCTGCGCGAGAAAGAGAAGGAATGATTTAGATGTTGAATAAATGTATACCTACGACATGAAGAAGATGGATTGACATTTTTCAATTGAAAACAAAGTGTAAAGCGAAAAACCCACCTGCCGTTCCGACACAAACCATTTGATTATTTGCCGATATCTGTAGCAGCTTTGGCGGAAAGGGATTCTTAGGAAATTTAATTTTATACAACACCGGTGCATCCGCTTGGAATTGGCCTCTGGTTAGAAGTTCTATCTCTCCTAGATAATTCTGGAATGGAAAACAAAAATTATTTGAATACCTGTTTTCTCTTGAGAGTTCAGTAGCAACTGTATATCGTTTGGGTATACACACAAAGCACCAGAAGCGCAATGTGAATGGAATTGTTGAAATGAGTCTAAGGCATTCATGAATGCTTTCAACACTTGCAATTCTGGCAAAAATTGTTGAAGGTATCTGTTAAGTACTTTTAAATTTTAATTAAAAAAACGTTTTTTTAGAAAAAGAGAAACTAAGAACTTTCAACCATTTCCGTGTACATGCTGTTTTTCGGCAGAAATGGAGGATGATTACAATTGTTTACCGAATCCGAACGGTTAAGATGGAGTCACTTTCTCATCGTATTAAGAGCTACCTTTGAAGGATTCGTCACTTCATCACAAGAGTCAGTACCATCTACAAAAATCGAACCATAGTAAACAGACTAACAAACTGTTTGCAATTATGTATAGTACAATCTGATTATATTCGCATAAAGTAAACAGAAGACACAAAATGAACCTACAAGCCGTTTGTAGGAAACAAAAATGTCCTTCAAATTCAAGAACTTTGTTAGACCTTGTGGCTAAAAGAGATCAGATATTAAAAAAAATGTCGTAAAAAAAATCATCATAAAATTGTATGATTATAAGCGGTATTTACTCTCAATCGAAATATTTAATTTTGTTTTTAATCAATAGTAAAAGTCTTATTTACATTGTGGTGTAGTATAAATGTGGTTTTTCGGCGTATAAGGACAACTGACAGGTTCGAGCTTCATATAAATAAAAAACCAGTTTAATTCAATCTATTTATTTTTTCATTTCATTTAAATGGGTTTGATTGTATTTTTAAATAGAAAGGTATACAAAAGATTAATGAATATATTTTGGGGTACAAATGCACTGCGACCTTTAGATCATAGAAAGGAAATCGTAAAAACTAAATGCACAATTGGGTTTCATGTACTTGCTCTTATGTTATAGAGACTAATAATTTTTAAAAAAGTTGCGAAGCCTGGGACAAGTTTCGTAAATGGCTAAAACAAGTCATTTAGTAGTTTGAGACAAAATAAAAACGCCATGTTAATTATGAGGCAAATATGAATATATGCATAAGCAAAAACTTTAAATCTCTGCAGTGGTTTTTCTTAAAAAAAATAAGGCCAAAAATTTAAGTCATATTAGTACGATGTTAAAACTGCCTTAGTACGAGTATGATACTTGGTTTAAGCGATTTTTCAAATTTTAATCGAATATAGCATCATACTTTCTCTACCCTTTTATTAAAGTTAAAATCATCCAATAACTATTTTAGTTGTTTAATATCGTGGTAACTTCATTTGACTCTTTAATTTTACAAACATCAAAAAAAGGTCTCTTTACTTTGCTTTTTGCACGAAATGACATTGTTTTAGTTGTGTTCAGGAATAGTTTATTAAAAAATAGTCTCAGCACTATACTAGTTACAAAATTTTAAAGATTAAAAAAAATTTAATCAAGGCTATTTCGGATTTTACAGGGATCAAAGGGCACGGTAGTGCCCAGCCAAGTTGTGGCACTACACGCTTTTTACAGGAACAAACGCAGGCGATTTTTAACCCCCCCCCCCCCCCTATCTTCAAAACCAATGAAGTCAGAAACCTAAAATTCCAAATATTAGCTAAGCATAAGCGGTTCCTGAGATATAAGGCCTCAAAAATCACAAAAACCGTAACTGACTGACTGATTGACAGATCATCAAAATTATGGAGCACTTCCCGACATCGTAGAATCTTGTAATTTTTTCGAAAATTTTAAGTTTTCCATTCAGGGGGCGTGGCATCCTCCCACTTTCTCCGAATTGGTGTTGGTTGAATGGAGCACTTCCGAATGCTGTAAAACGATGAAATTTGGTGAGACGGTATGGCTTAAATAGTATACAAAGGAAAAAATATAAAATTTGAGGTTTTCTATTCAGGGGCGTGGTATCCGCCAACTTCCTCAGAACTGATGTAAATTACATATGGCACACTTTCGATTGCAGTAGAACAATGAACTTTGGTAGAACGGTAGGCTCAAATTGCATATAAAGAACCAAATATAAAAATTGAGGACTTCCATTCAGGGATCGTGGTATCCGCCCACTTTCTGAGAAAATGTTTAATTCATATGGAGCACTTCCGATTGCTGTAGAATGATGAAATTTGGTAGAGTGGTAAAGCTTAATGTAAATTCAAAGCAAAAACAGAAAATCTAAGATTTTTCATTCGAAGGTCTTTTTATTGTCATTTTGAAACTATACATGCATCTTGAAAATTCATGACTTTTCTTAGAACCAGAGTGGTCGATTTGGTACTCTATGTTATGTTAACATGATTGAAAAAGGAAAACATTTGCATACCTGAAAAAATTATGAGTTTACATAAAAAAAAACTCTTAACTGTGATGTGAACTATAATCAAACCACTAATTAGGCTATTAAATGGTGGGCTACCTTCATTTAAAAAAAGGAGTTAAAATTGCAACAAAAAATTCATCGCATCCTCAACAATTATTACTTTTTATGACTTTGAGCGGATGTATACGTATAGGTATACTAGTATTTATAATTAAGGTAGGTATGTGACATGGAAAAATATTAAAATCAATATTAATTTCAATATTATTCTACTTGAAATATCCGGTATTAAACCTTCATGAAGTAAGAACTTGGCGTACTTTTAGATATCAGTACTTTTCACGGCTGACTTGTTACACTAAGGTTTTTGTATAGAAGAACTTGGCTCTTTTTTTAACATTTACATATGTTTTTGGTCTGATTCACATTACTGGAACTTTTTTCAGTTCCTCTTTATCGATAAAAATCGATACGATTTTTGTTAAGGTACCATTACACAAACTGATAAAAAAAAACATCACAATAAAAAAGCATAACAATGTAAAGTGTACCTACACAACTTGCCGGAGACACTCTCTTGACTGCAGCAGCATTAAAAACATTCAAATATGTCTAGATAAATAACAGAAAATTAGTCCCTTATATGTCACGCAAAACTAACAAGAGAAAAAAGGAAAATATAAAAACTTTTACAAAAAGAAATTCATATTTTAAAGTGCGGAAATTTTGCAAGTTCACATTAAAGAGATGATAATGTAAAGTTTTCGCGGTTCACATTTTAAAGAAATTCACATTATAATTCACGAAGGACTACTGTATAAGGCAAGTTATACATTCGTAAAAATGAAGCCGATTTTCGTTTAGCTTGATATCATTTAAATTTTCCCCCACATTTTTTTGCTTAAGACCAAAAATTACGGTATTCGCGATACGAATTTTTCCGAAATTTTATATGTTATTTTCTTAAAAACTGTTCGACAGGTTTTTTTTTAATTCAAAAAATTTGATTTAGTTAAAGCTAGGTTATAGTTGAAAACAAATTTCAGAAAAATAGTTATTAATGGTACATACCTCTCTTAAAACAATTTGTTTTGTTTTTTAATTTCACAATAACGTTGCAATGCAACCGATTTTAATATATTTTTTTTTTTGTATTCAAATTTTCAAAAAAAAATTAAACTTGACAAATAAAAGTTTCTCAATACAATTAACAGGATGATAGAAGATAAAGATAAAAAAATGGTTTTCGAAAACCTTATTTTACTCGAAAACAACACCTAGAATTTTGATAAATTCTGTTTTCTTTCGATTAATTTTTACGATCTATAATTATTAAATTATAAATTTTGAAACTAAGATATTAATGACTGTACCTACCATAGAACCATTTTTTCAAATATTGAATTTCTCATTATCGACACATCGGATAAAAAATTTGAAGAACATTACATTTCAAAACTTAAAAACAAACTATTTTTGAATTTTTGAAAAAAAAAAAAAAAATATAGATATGTATATTTAAAAAAAAAAAAAACTCGATATTTCAAAAACTGCTCAGTATTTTGTTTGGAAATGTATTTTTCATTCGTACAATAATAAAAAGTCAAAGTTGGCATACCAATACACAATAGGTGTGTTTTTTTCGCAAGTCCATTTAGAATTGTAAAAAAAAACGACATCGGGATTTAGGAGCTTTTTTTCGAAAAAGCTGGAAGCACTGTGTACGCTATGACATTTGTGAGCTGTATTGTATGATGTCACTTTTGACGTCTCTGAGCAAATTATCGATAACATATATGTAGATAATACTGTTTTGGCATCACCTTTTTTATCGGGTCTTAGATTAACTCTCGAAAATTATCTGGTCTTAGCTAACTCTGTATAGATTTAAGTAGTTGTTGCATTTGCATGTAAAGCGCTTAGTCCCGATGTCGTTTTTTTCTACAATTCTATATGGACTTGCAAAAAAAACACGCCTAATACCATCCAAAATTTTTTGGGAGCCTTAGGCTGAAAACACACCGGATAAAGCAAAACGTTTTTGATTCGATAGTCGTTTTGTTTTTTTGCTTCGTTTGGTGTGCGTTGAAATGAAAATACGAACTATCGTAAAAGCTTAAATCCGGCTGAAAGATTTTAACTCTACGGCAAGTTAATTCAAATAACAATTCTGTGTTTACAAAATAGACATTATCAGCCGTATTAATAAAAACACACAATTTGCTCGTTAACACAGGTTTTTTCCAACACACGGATAATGAAATTATCCCTTTGATAAATTAATATATTTATAAAACTATCGTTTCTTCATTTTATCTATTCACTGAATAACAAAGAAAAATTGGCAGCACTTCCTTAAATTCTACTAAATATTCTAGTACTTTTTTCATTATTGAAAGCTGATATGTCATCTCAGTCATACAAAATAATTTTTGATGTCAAACAAATTCGAAACGGTTATTTAATTCTTGTATCAAAGTTCAAATAAAAAAATGGATATATCAGAAAAGAACAAAAATAAAATGCACGACTGGGTCGCACGAACTTGCTCCTATGTAATAGACTAGGAATTTTAAAAACGAATGTTATTAGAGAAAACTGTTCATAAGGCTAAAATTAATTTTTTAAATTCTTTTAATAGTATAAGAGACGAAAACAGAATGCTATGCAGATATGAATTTATGCAAGAACAAAAATTATAAGTCGTTTTAGTGGTTTCTTAAAAAAAAGCTTTTATATACAAAATTTTTAAAAGATTCTTTAGAAAAAATGTTGGTACGCCAATTTAAAGTTTTTATTATTGTTCGATAAAAAATTAAATTTAAAAAAAAATATTGATCCGTTTCTGAAATATCGAAATTTCAAAAAAAGACAAAAATAGTTTTTTTTTTTTCAAAAATTAAAAAATATTTATTTTAAAGTTTTGAAATGCAATGTGTTTTAGACTTTTAAGAAGCTTCTCTATAAAAAATTTCATTAAGAACCGAAATTCAAAATTCGATAAACGGTTCTATGGTAGGTATGTACAAGCTGTAATATCTTAATTTCAATTTTTTTTTTTAATAAGTTAAAAATCATAAAAATTAATTGAAGGCAAAAAAATTTTATCAAAATTCTAGGTGCAGTTTTCGAGAAAAATACGATTTTTGAAAACCATTTTTTTTTAAATTTTTCGAAAAAAATTCGTATGGCAGGTACCGTTATTTTTAGTCTTTAAAAAAAAAAAGACAAAAACGTGTGTCGAACCGACAGACAGACAGACAGAATTGCTAGACCCACTTTTTTAGTCTTCGCTATCATCGTAATGTCAACTTTGATCAAAATCTCGAGTTAGATTTTTTTTACTAATGCATAACTTGAACTGAAAATTAGAGTTCTGGCGACAAACTTAGTTAACACAATAGCCATTACTTGGACACTTAGTGGAATGTGTATTATTAAATAAAATGTTTCTTCAAATTGGACGAGCAAGTTAAAGATATCCGCTCGTTAATCAACAAAATCGGTGAGATAAGTTATCCACTCATTGTCAAACGTCATTTAAGGCTAACACACATTTATTAGTAAGAATTATAAGTTAAAATGTGTGTTAAAGTTGTTTCGCCTTTATTGTGGGCTTATTAATAGGGCTGTATATGTTTATTTATAAGAAAAGAGAAAAGCTTTTAATCTTGCCCATCTTCCAAAATGTCATAGTAGGAAGTAGCAATCCACAGCTTATCAATAGTAAGTGTATGTTCCTTATTTTGATAATTTATAGATAGGGCTTCTTGCCTCAAACCTCAATTAAAAAAAATCAATTTTTCTCCATCTACTCGTATGTACGTCCATATTTATTTTAAATTTTGCGAACACAGTCAACGTAGAAGCAAATAAATCTGTGAAGTGCAACGAAAAATAAAATAAAAAGAACGGAATCCAAATTTCGTTTTGCAAAAAGCAATAGGTCAGGTATCGGCAACGAAACATGTTTTTCGGTTTTGCTTTTGTTTTTATGTTTTGTTTCATTTGGTGTGCGTTGCGCCATAAGAAAGTATGCAATTATCGCCAACGACCCTTGTTCGAAACAGTTTTGTTGCATTCGGTGTGTGTTGCTCGTATACATAATAGCATGTATTTTCGACAACCACCACCGAAACACTTGAAAACAAAAACGTGTGTTTTGTTTCGTTTTCTTCGGTATGTGTAGCCTCATAAGAAACAATGTTCTCTTGTTTCACGAAACAAAAAAAAACACGTTTTGCTTTATCCGGTGTGTTTTCAGCCTTAGCAAAACAAAAATGTTTAAAATCGGTTGCACCGTTTATGAGAAAATCAAAAACGAAAAATAATCATTCTTCGGAATTTTTTTTTTAAGTATTACCTAACCTTAACTAACTAAAATTTTGTGAAGTTTTTTTTAAATCTGTGGAAGTTTTTGAGAAAAAAAAAACATTATTTTGGACTTAAAAAAGGAAAGAAAAGAAAAAAGTGGTGGGGGATTTAAAAATGCTATCTACCAAATTTAAATCAAATCAGACAAGCCCTTGACAATCTGTAGTCATACAGATAGGCAGACAGAATTCCGAGACCCACTTTTTTCGTCTTTCCAATCGTAATGTCATGTATTCAGGGTTGCAAAAGCTTAAGTCACTTTTTAGCTTAAGCTTGGCCTTAATTCACAAGCTAGTGGATGACTTTTAAATTAAGAAAAATGTAATTCAGCAGCTAGTTACTGACTTATGAATTAAAAAAAATTTAATTCATAAGTCAGTTGGTGACTTGTGAATTAAAAAAATTTAAATCATAAGCTTCTTAGTGACTTATAAATTAAAAAAAAATTAATTCAGAACCTACCAAGTAACTAATGAATTAAAAAAATTTAAGTCATGAGCAAGTAAGTGACTTTATAATTAAAAAAAATTTAATATAAAAGTTAGCTAGTGACTTATGAATTAAAAAAACTTAATTCATAAGCTAATGGATAAATTTTGATTAAAAAATTATTAATTGGAAAATTTATAAGCTACGAGTACCTATCATGATAATTTTATGACACACAAAAGATTGAGATCTACTTTCGTTAATAATTAAATAATTATGTAGTCAAAACAAGCTTAATTTACCAACTAGCTTATGAATTATTTTTTTTTTAATTTATAAGTCACTAACTTGCTCATGACCCATTTTTTTTAATTCACTTTTATAGGTAGTGAATTTATTTTTGTTTTAATTCATAAGTCTCTTATAGGTAGTGAATTAATTTTTTTTTAATTCATAAGTCACTTAGTAGCTTATGAATTAATTTTGTTTTTTAAATCATAAGTCACTATCTAACTTATGAATTAGATTTTTTTTTAAATCACAAATCATCTACAGACTTATGACTCATGGCTTTTTTAATTCAAAAATTCGCAACCCTGCATGAATGTACCTACATATGTACATAGACCCTTACCAACAATCAAATTAAGAGACGACTTTGAGCGAAATGAAGCATTATTTAATGGACTCTATATAACTGACCATATATGCTGCATTTTATTGTTTAAGTTCCGTACAATAAATAGTTCATAATTTAGAGTTCACATAAATATTAAGTTCATAACATGTATGGTTAACTTTATAGAGCTCTTTAAATAATGGTCCATTTCGCTCAAATATTAAAGTCGTCTCTTCATTTGATTGTTGGTACGGCCCATAGGAGCAATTTTGGAACCACCTATAGGGTAAGTGTTTGTCAATATAGATGTGCAAAGAACCATAATGCCAATATCCGAGAATAAATAAAAAAAATCTCTCAAATATCTCTAATTTTTCCAAATATTTAATTTTCTACATTAAAAAGAAAACAAACAAGAACCATTTTCGAGAATCAACTAATATGATTATATGGGAGTTACCATTTCTAACGTTTCCTTAGTTCCCAAAAAAATATCGAGTTAAGGCAGGCTTTAAATATTATATTATCGATTTTCGTATACAGAGTTTATTATTGTTAGCTAATATTTAATAAATAATTATTTTTGGATTAGCAAAAAAAACTCAATACATACTATTTCAAAGAAAAACTTTTTAAAAAATACTGTTTTCAGTTCCAAGAATAATGGTGTTTGCCATACAAATGTTATTGAACCGTAAAATAAAATCTTATTTTTCTCGAAAATGGCTGCTAAAAATTAAAGTTTTGTGTTTTCTAAAATATGTTGTGCATAGAATATATAAAAAAAAACAAAATTAAACTACGTTTTTTTACACAGAAGCTTCCGGGTAGTAGCATGTCCAAAATTTAAAAGAAAATTATTTTTCGAAAATTTTACATTCAAAAAACGGATTCCTGATTGTATTTAAAAATTTACCTTTATTAGTTTTTTTTAAACATTTTATTGATTTTAAAAGTTTTTTTTAATAAATTCGAAGTCGTTCCGTTCAAGAAATCAGACGGCATTCTTTTTTTAACACAAACTATTTCGATTAAACAATTAAAGAAATATAGCTTCTTGTTTTGAAGATTTTCCTCTATATATATTCGTGTTTAAAATTTAAAGCCTCTTTAACATAAGAGCTAGTAAATATGAGGAAAGTAGTAGTAGTTTATTTTATTTTATTATACAAATCATTTATAAGTATATTTCTTATAAAATGAGTTTTTGTTTTTAATTTCTTTGTAAATATTCTTTTAGATTATTAATAAAATTAAATGATATTAGAAATATTATTGCATATTACACTTGTTTACATTTTGAGCACTAAACTTACCGTCGATGGTTTCCCACGCATAGATAATGTCACTTTTATGTTCAACACTTGCCCGAAATCGGGATTTTTTAGTGACATTATTCCAAACCATTCTGCTCCATCAAATCGATATTGGAACATTTTTGGACACGGACTAATCGGGACTCCTTGAGTTAAAATTTTATTAATTTGATCGAACACAAGAAAAACAATTGTAGTTAAGTGAAAATTCATAGTTATTTTTCTTTCACTTTTCTTAAATAAAAACTTAAATCAAATAAATTTAATTACAAAAGTAAACAATAGATGTTATTATTATAAGCACTTGACCAACAAACGTAAAAATAAGAAATTGTTTTTTTTTTTTTTTATTTATTATTTTTCTGGAAATTCGTTGACTGTCACTGACACGGAGCGCCATGTTATGAACCTGTGAATGAATACGATCTTGGTTTTACCCAAAAAAATATAATTGAGATCAGAAGTGTACCTGAAATAGAAGATTAGCACAAGGGTGACAGCGATAAACTTCTCTAGGTAGACGAATTGTATATGTTTTTTTTATGACGGGATGCACGTCTAATTACTTTTAAGGGTTGCCACTACCACAAAAATGACAAGTTTTTAAATTTTCGATTTTAAAAATGTATGAAAAGTTTCAAATACTAGCAAAAATGGAACTGAAGATTTAAATTATATTTTATAATGATTAAATGATATTATAATAAATTAAACTCCTTATTGTGAGTAATTTTTAAACTGTTGCTTAGTCGCAGTGAGTTAAATTTTATGAGATTTTCTTAATCATGATGTTTTTAACGTCTCTACAGGAATTAAGAGAAAAACTGGGTGTCTCTCAGTGCCATCATGGTAATTTAAGCTGATTAACAAAAAATAAAAAATGTTAATATTAAATATAAGTAACTAATTATATTCAAATAATTAGGTTCAAATTAAGCCAATTGTTAAACTAAAGTAAAATATAACTAATAAGTAGAGAGTTTACTTGCTCAAATTTTAATCTGCAATTGTGCTTCGTTTGGGTATTGAAAATACATATTTCGAATACGAATTTCATAGGTGAAAGTACATGAACATAACACTTAAAGTTTTGGAGATTTATTTTCAAAGAAAAGTAGAAAAAAGTATCCAATTATTTAATATTTGCATCAAAACAAATCATGAAACTCTTAGATTCATAAGAAATCAATATTGTCCTTAAGGTTCATGACAAATTATTTATAAATTTTCAGCTGCATAGAATAACAAAATAAGAAGACAATTCAAACTAATGGAATATGGGTGTGGCTGTGGGTTGTATTCTAAGATTCATAAATGTTGTGTTTTAAGTTATTATTATTATTATTAATTTTATTATACAGTAACTAAATTACATATATAATAAGTTCTTAAACTAGAGTTAGCTGCCAGGGTTTTCTACTAGGAAGATAAATTGAAATTGTACATTTAATGTACATAATAATATAATTTTCTAAATAAGGTTTTCAAGTTTTAAATTCTGCATTATTTGGTATACTAAATTAATATTATCGATATTGATGTTTTTTAAAAGGTATAGTTTTATGCTGGTTGATGAGACTTTTGCGCAGGTTAGGAGATGAGCCATAGTAAGGGTAGAACTGTTGTCTTCACAAAGGTGACAGATGGACAGGTGGTGACTCTTTATTAAATAGGTGTTTGTGAGTGATGTATGAGTGGCCTAGTCTGAGCCTGATGTAGGCATACTTTAAGTTTTTTTAAAGGTGTATTGTTGGGATATATTGCTTTGTCGCCGTTTGGATTTAGGTTTTTATATAAATTGTTGTAATTATTCCAAGCGTTTTTCCTTTTGTATTTCCAGTTTTCAAGTAGAAAATTTGAAGTGTCTTTGTTGTTGTTTTGGATGAATACTATAAGTGGTTCTTTTACTGCTGATTTGGCTTCCTCGTCTGCAGCCTCGTTGCCCCTAATGCCAACGTGGCCGGGGATCAACACAATTTTTAAGGTTTCAGGTTTGAGGATGAGATGGTTGCGTATCGTGTCTACTATGTCAATCGAGTTTGAGATGTTTTGTAAGGCTTTTATAGTAGAAAGGCCGTCCGAAAAAATAATGGTTTTTTTTTTGTTTTGAGAAAATGTTATCGCTTTATACATATGTATATACATATAGCAAAAGCTTCAGCAGTGAAGGTTGATGTGTATGTTGGTAGAAGCCCTTTAGAAACAATGGAACCTGTTTCATGAACTACAGCAAAAGATGTATTTTGTCGGCCTTGGACGCATCCGTAAATAGTAGTTTCCATCCAAGTGATTTGTAGCTGTTGGAGATTTCGAGAAAGATAGATTTGTCGGTGGTTGAGGTTTTTGGATATTTGCTAAGATGTGTGTTAATTGTTTGGCTAGGGAGCTTCCAGGGTGGTTGGCTCAACCTTGTGTGGTTTTGAGAAGAAATTGTTATCCTTAAATCCTTTGCGAACGAGATTGCTTGGCATAGTATTGATAGCATTTTTGGATTTCTTTTCGGATTTAAAATTTTTGTAACTACCGTATGGATGGATGTTTTATGTGGAGAGTTATTTTTTGTAATTACTTTGGACGTAAGAAAGTCGATTCTGTCTACTAGTTGAGGAAGCCCAGCTTCCGGCAGCGTGGTATAGTGTTGTGATAAGACTCAAAGATGATTTGGAGCATTTACCATAAATTGGTAGACCATAGTCAATTTTCGATAATATTACGAATTTGATTAAAATTATAAGCGTGTTAATATTAGCTAAGCTGTTTTTTGAACTTAAATATTTGATTATATTAACCCTGGCAGTTAAACTTTTTCTTAGATAAATACAGTGATTTTTAAAGTTGAACTTAGGATCAAATACAATGCCAAGGAATTTCAAAGTAGGTATTAACATTTTTTATGAAGTGATTGTTTAAATTAATTTCACTGTTTTAAGAAATTTCGCATTTAGTTTGCGGTAAAGAATAAGGTTTGGATCAGTAGGTGATTTTTTAAAATTGTACCAAGCTTTTTGCTTTTGTGTTCGCAGAGAACTTATTTCTTTATTCCACCAAGGGGTAGGTAGGTATTGCTACTGGTTTGAGGGATAGCTAGATTTCCTGCAGTGCGTATCGATTTATGGATCAAAGCAGATTCCTTGTTGAATTTTTGAATTTTTTGGGGTTTTTCAGAGGCTGATTGTTCTGGCTGGTAGCTAGGTTTATGAAAATAATTTAAGTTCTAAGCAGCTTGTTCATTATATTATTATATTTTCAGTTTCATAGAGTAATAGAATTAAGAAACGACCCACAATATTATAAAAAATGCGTAGTAGTAGACACACTTAAGATTTTTCAATTAAAAAAAGTCACGACATCATTTTTCATACTTTCATCTTGATCTGTTAGATCCATCTTATAACTTCAATTTTGCGATTTTGGTAACAGTTTATTAAATTAATGACGACCACAGATCTAGTCGAATTTATCTAAGAACTACGATTCTAAACTTAAACGTGAAATGAACTTACCAAACAAACCATATCACATGATCAAGTCACTCTTAAATTCATTGTGAATGTTTACTCACAAGCCGTGATTGCTCTTCTCTAACTGTAAGAGGTGCAAATATGGACTCTGAGTAGGGTTACAAACATTAACAAACATTTCACAAAAACCAAAATTAAAACATGAATTCTAGGATACAGACACAAACGCATTTGAACAGTTTATGGTTAAAAACACATGAAAAATAAACGGTTAAACCTTATTGACAAAATGACAAGCTGTGCAGGTGGGAAATTCAGAGAAAAATTAGTGTTCACTATATCGAAATTTTTTTGTTCACTATTTAGAGTACCCTGTATAAAATTTTGTACGTTTACTATTATTGGCCAGTTCACTCGAACAAGATTCACTATATCAAGCGTGTACTGTATACATTTAAATAAATATTTCCAAAAATTAATGGTTCATCCCTTTTTACGACTTTAAATTTTTAATAAATCTTTCCCGAAAATTTTTGTATAGAATATTATTTAGAATCCTTGGTGTTATTTAAAAATATTAATCGAAATCGGTTTAGCCATTAAAAAGAATGTTTAAACTCCGAAAAATATTTTTTGAAAGGTACCATTAAAAACATTTTTGTTACATTTTTATTTGCGACTTATAAGTACTATAAAGCAAGTAACGCATTCGTAAAAAAATCGAACTCGCGATTTTGATCAAAGTTGACAATACGATGATAACGAAGAAGAAAAAATTGGGTTTCGCAATTCTGTCTGTCGGAGTTTTCGACTACAGCCTAAACGCCTTAGCTGATTTCCTTTAAACTTGGTATATATCATTTTTAATTTTTTCCCCCACACGTTTTTTTCTTCTTTTTTTAAGACCAAAAATAACGATAACATGCCATACGAATTTTATAAATATTTTTTTTTCTCAAAAATTGTTCCACAGAATTTTAAAAAAAATATCATAAAAATTCATTTAGTTTCCACTAGGTTAATGGTTGAAAACAAATTTCCAAGAAATGGTTATTTTTGGTAGCCTCCCTGGAACCATTTTTTTTTTTTTTTGATTTGCTCGAAAATTGTACAACCGATTTAAAATATCTTTTTATCATAAAGCATCTCTAAAAGTTATTACGTATTCAAATTTTTAAGTTTTTGGATTTTTAAAAAAAATTTCAATTTTTTTTTTTGGAAAGCCAATATTTCGAAAACCCCATGATCGATTTTTTTTTAAACTTGATAAATAAATGTTTTTTTAAATATAGACTACAAGATTTGAGAAAAAATTTTTTCTTACCTAAAAATAACAATACCCACCATACAAATGCTAAAAAATGGTTTTTGAAAATTGTATTTTTCTCGAAAAATTTTCCGAGAATTTTGATAAAATTTTTTTTCTTTCGTTAAATTTTAACGATTTATAATTTTAAACAAAAATTTTGAAACTAGGATATTAATGACTGTACCTACCAAAGAACTATTTTTTCGAATTTTGAATTTCTCATTATCTGCACAACGGATTTTAATAAAATTTCTTATAGAGAAGCTTCTAAGAAGTTGTTTAAAAAACATTGCATTTCAAGACTTCAAAAAAAATATTTTTTAAATTCTTGAAAAAACAAATCTATTCTTTTTTGGAAAATTCAATATCTCAAAAATGGCTCCATATTTTTTTGGAAATTTATTTTTTATCTTTATTTAAGTTGACGTACCAATTTTTTTTCTTAAAAATGTCTTAACATTTTTGTAGGAAGCTTATTTTTTTAAGAAACCGTTACAACGACTCATAATTTTTGGTCTTGCATAGATTCACATCTGCTTAAGAAATCACATGGCATTCTGTTCTTATCTCTCACTACTAAAACTTTAAATGATGAATTTTATGCTTTTGAAGAGTTTTCTCTAATATCATTCATTTTAAAATTCTCAGTATATTACATAAGAGCAAGTTCGTGTGATCCAGTTGTGCATTTCCTTTTCAAATTCAAAGTCGTCCATTTAATCTTATTACCTTACCACACTAAGGTCTAAGAGTGCAAGAAAAGTTATTCTAACAGACAAGAAAGAAAAGGTGAACCCTTAAAAAAAAAAATGGTTACAGTGTTTACAACGGTGCAGGTCCCGAATTTTTTTTTTGCGGCACTTATGTTCCACTTTACTTGGTCATAAGTGGGACTTATGTCGCATAATTTTTACTTGCGACTTATAAGGCAAGTTATGCATTCGTAAAAAAAATCGAACTCGAGACTGATCAAAGTTGACATTACGATGATAGCGAAGACCAAAAAAGTGGGTATCACAATTCTGTCTGTCTGTCTGTCTGTCTGCCTAAACGGTTCGGCCGATTTTCTTCAAACTTGGTAGATATGGTTCGACTACAGCCTAAACGGTTCGGCCGATTTTCTTCAAACTTGGTAGATATGGTTTTTAATTTTTCCCCCCACACGTTTTTTTCTTTTTTTTTTTCAAGACCAAAAATACCGGTACCTGGCATACGATTTTTTTCGAAGTTTTATAAATATTTTTTTTTTCTCAAAAACTGTCCCACAGAATTTCTTAAAAAAAATTTGAAAGATTTCATTTAGTTAAAACTAGCTAATGGTTGAAAAAAAAAAAATCCAAAAAATTGTTATTTTTGGTAGCCCCCCTAGGTCCAGTTTTTTTGTTTTTGATTTTCTCGAAAACGGTACAGCCGATTTAAATAATTTTTTTATGCCAAAGCTCCTCCAAAGTTTGAATATTATTCCATATTCAAATTTTCAATTTTTTGGATTTTTTAATAAAAAATTTAAAAGTTTTTTTTTGGAAACTCAATATTTCGAAAACCCCAAGATCGATTTTTTCAAACTTGACAAATAAAAGTTTCTTAACAAGACAAATAAAAGTTGCTTACAAGAATTGAGAAAAAAATTTGTTTTATCTAAAACTAACGATACCATCCATACAAATTTTAAAAAATGGTTTTCGAAAATCATATTTTTCTCGAAAAAGGTTCCGAGAATTCTGCTAAAATTTTTTTCTTTTGATGAATTTTTACGATCTATATTTTTTTTAAAAAAATTTGAAATCTAGATATTACTGACTGTACCTACCATAGAACGATTTTTTCGAATTTTGAATTTATCATTATCGGCATATTATTATTATTATTGAAATTTTTTATAAAGAAGCTCCTAAAAAGTTTAAAAAACATTGCATTTTAAAACTTAAAAAAATATATTTTTTCAATTTAAAAAAAAAAAAGTCATTTTTTTTGAAAAAATCGATATCTCAAGAACGGCTTAGTATTTTTTTTTTGGGGAATTTAACTCTTATTCGTACAATAATAAAAACTTAGGGTTGGCGTACCAAAATTTTTTCTTAAAAATGTTTTAAAAATTTTGTACATAAAAGCTTATTTTTTTAAGGAGCCACTACAACGGCTTATAATTTTTGTTCTTGCATAAATTCATATTTGCATAGCATTCTGTTTTTATCTCTTATTACTAAAAGAATTTAAAAAATTCATTTTATCCTTATGAACAGTTTTCTTTAATAACATCCGTTTTTAAAATTCCTAGTCTATTACATAGGAGCAAGTTCGTGCGACCCAGTCGTGCATTTTATTTTTTTAAGTTTTGCATATGTACCTATAGGGACAATTTAAAGAGACCACAGCTGAATGTGCTCTTTTTAATTTATAAAAGTAATTTGCTAGTAGAAAACCTTTCGAAATCACGAGTTCTCAAATAAGAAAATACGAGTATGTCAAATTTTTGCGAATCTTATCAAATAAAAAGGACAAAATCGAGCGATTTTTTTCATTTTTATTTGATAAAATTCGCAAACATTTTTAGCCTTATAATATTTTTCACAAATTCTTTAAAAATTTAAAAAAAAAAATTATGTAATATGTACCTATTGTATATTTTTAAATATGCTTAAATATTGAATATTTAAATGTGATTTCGAAAGTTTTTCTATTATAATAAAAATATGTATTTAAAATTGTTTTTGTTTCATGCGGGACTTATGTCCCATTTTCGACTAAAAAATTCAGGACTTATGTCTCAGTAGGGTTTGACATAAGTCAGTTAATTCAATTTATGGCTTTATGGATTTATGACACAGGACATAATTCCCGAAAAAATATTCGGGACTTATGTCCCTGCGCTGGTTACAACACTATTGTTTCTTTAAAAAAAAAAGTCTAAATATCATACAAAATATAAACGTGCTTGTGTTTGTAGTGATACAAAATATGTGAATTAAAATTGTTCTTAAATATACGGAAACTGATCATCAACTTTTCCATTTCGGTTAACAAAAATGAAATGTATGTTTTTTTTTTCAAACCCCTTTAGTCGTATCTGATATAAAACATATCGGAATTCTTCTTAAACGAGACTGAGATGAGCATTTAGATTTAAGCCTATTCTTGATCTTCTTAAGATCTTAAAAATTTAAAAATACTTTCAGGACGTGTATCGTTATTGGTCTCAATAAAATAAGTCTGGTCTTGATCTTAAGTTTTTCTGGTCAAAATTGAACCGAGACTTAAAGCCCGGATTATGTCTTCAAACAGTAATGATATAATCCACTAGAATTGGAGTTGTAAGACCCTGAGGCTTAACGACTTATTTATCGATTTAAAAACGACAAATTTTTTGTTCCCTATTCCTCCTTATTCAAACATTGTTTAGCATCGTTTATAGATTTTAATCCACATAGTCTAAAAGATCAAAACGTAGACAGTCTTGTGAAATATGATGTACTAATCCTGGATTACTTTAATGACTTCCAATTTATTACCAAAATTATTTGTATTTAATTTATACCTATATATGTATATATAAAATAAATTATAATAATTTAAATATCAGTTATGCGCACGTTCTAAAAACTGCTATAGACTTGCGTAAAACATTGTTTTTAAAATTTACGAAAATGGCGTTTGTGTCGAAAATAGGCGCCTTATAAAAGTTGGAAAACAAAAAATTTTAAACAAAAATGCACATACTCACTTAAACCGAGGTCTTTATGGTTTTCAATCAGTAAGATTTAACATGTTGTTAAAAAAAAGGATTCAAAACAAGGCCATAAAAGTATTATCCTAAATGGTTTGTGTCAACTTAATCCACTTTAACATATTTTATTGCACTTTGAATTCATTTCGAAGAATCTCATTAGAGTAGAACCATCCCTCTGTCTTTTGATTACATTCGGCACCGTTTTGCGTCTTAGGGATACCTTTTGCAGACTTACCTGGATATACGACAAGTGATGCTTAAGGGTTTTCCCGATCTCTACCTGAATGGCAAGAAATATTTAGGGAAAAACCTAAGCGAGGATTAGCTTAGTTTCCACCTGGCGATTGTACTGTCAACATCATCAAACTTACAAAGAGTGATATAGTTTATTATCTCTCAGAAAAATAACCGTTATGAATTCATTGTACTCGATTGTGGTACTTGTTATCGTTTTCTCATCTGGGACGGTTCAGTCGTGTAACGAATACGTGTGTGGCTCTGTGGTGTCGAAATGTCTCCTCACACAAAGCTGTCAATGCAAATTGACAGATTGTTTTTGCTGCAAGGACTGCCTGAACTGCTTGGGAGACTTATATACTGAGTGTTGCAGCTGTTTGGAAATGTGTCCAACACAAAACGCCACCCAGGCAGCCCTGTCACCGAAATCACAAATCGGTGATTTTGACGGAATTGCTGCATTGTTTGACACACTCACTGAATTCGAGGATGACAAATGGACGATTTATAGATTTCCCATGAAGGCGGGCTTAAAGCAACATTTTGATGCAACGAGCCGACTCACAGGCGATGATATCGATCGGCAAGCCATGGAGACGAAGACGCCACTTAAAGTTGTGCCAGTTGTCAATTGTACGGTGATATTTTTGAACACGTGCACTTCGAATAAAAAATGCATGCAATATTGTGAGAGCATGGGAGCTAGCAGCTATCGGTGGTTTCATGATGGTTGTTGCGAGTGTATCGGAGCCGAGTGCATAAATTATGGAATCAATGAGAGTAAATGCGATGCATGTCCAGAGCCAGAACAGAACGAGAAACTAGATGACTTGGATGCATTCGAGGAGGATTATGAAGACGAAGAAATGTTGGACTACGGAGAGGAGGAATTCAATTTTAACTAGTGCTATAGGAGTGTCTAGTCTCTATTTGTTTGTGACTTGAATGCCATGAATGTGTAACTTAAAAACCAGTAAAAGGTTTTTTTGACCAAATGGATGTAGTTATTATTGATAGTGAACAATTTTGTAAATTTTGTGAATAAAAGTATATTTTTTGAAAATTATGTTTTATTTCTATGGACTCATTTATGATGGGGATGAATCAGCTGAGTCTTTTCTTATTTTTTGTTGAATTTCATAAAAGTTTTTTTTTTTTTTAAATAGCTTAGGGAATTCAATATCCCCACACTTCAATATACGGAATTGGATACACTCGAAGAGATGCGTCTGGTGCAGAAGGGGTTTTTATTGACAAGAAAAACAAATACTTCATCACTTGAATGATGAGTACCTACTATTGTGAAGTGGTTCATTGTTCATATACTCGTATGTATAGATACAGTGATCCACAAAAGTCTGCGTACAAGGAAGATATTTTTTAAAAATTGCTGTTATTCACAAATGTAAAGTGAATTATTTTTAAAAAAAGGTATTTTTCATTAAAAGAAATTTACCACGTTTTTATTTTCAACAAAAAAAAATAAAAAAAAAAAATATTCGTATCACAAAAAATTAATAAAAACAAAATAAACCTCTGAAATTCTTCCACAAAAGTCTGCGTACAGGTGAATATTTCTTGCATTACACTCTCTTTAAGTATCGATTAATTTGTTTTTGCATAATATGATTGTTTGTTTATTTTTAATCGTTCTAAACGCGTATTGCAAATCATTGTCATTGTCTTTGGTTTTTTTTTGTTTTTAAAGCAAAAAATGGCAAATAAAGAGTTAAACGTTTACGTTAAACAAAAAAAGTCGTATGGTGAAATAACAAAAATAACCTGAAGAGCTCGGTCAACGATACAGAGAACGGTAGATCGCCTTAGAAACGAAGGACAGATTAAATCGGAGACAAGATAAGGCCGACCTTCGAAGCTCTCCGAAAGGGATAAGCGTGTGATCAAGCGAATGGTGGAGCAAGATCACTTTATAACGCCTAAGACGATAAGCACACGGCTCGAAATATATAACAACAATACAGTGCATCCAGAAACGGTAAGAAGAGCTATTGTTCAAGAGGGGTTTAAGACACGCACACCCAGGAAAAAACCATTGGTCAGTAAAATAAAGAGAAAGAAACGGCTAGCATTTGCAAAAGAGTATGTTAACAAGCCTCCGGACTTCTGGCGTAAGATAATATTCTCCAGCGAATCAAAATACAACATTTTTGGTTCTGACGGTCGTTTGGGGGTGTGGCGACGACCAAACGATGCTCCTTATCCCAGATGCACAATTAAGACTGCCAAGCACGGTGGTGGAGGTGTTATGGTTTGGGGCTGTATGGCGTCTTCAAAAGTCAGTAAGCTGGAAGTAATAAAAGGATCAATGGATCAATATGCATACATCGTTATCCTCAAAAGAAATTTGAAAACAAGTGCTGAAATTCTGGGTATATCCAATGACTATTACTTCTAGCAAGGTAATGACCCCAAACATACCGCCTATTATCGCGCATGTGGCTGGCATATAACACTCCCTACCTGCTACGAACCCCACCACAGAGTCCAGATATTAACCCTATCGAGCACTGCTGGGATGAATTGGAAAAAAAGATCCGAACTCACGATATCCGCAAAAAGGCGCAGTTAAAAGAAGCCCTGTTGCTTGAATGGAGTAAGATCAATAGTTCTTATACAGAAAAACTGGTAGGTTCAATGCAAAACCGTTTGAAAGAAGTTATAAGGCTAAAAGGGTATCCGACCAAATATTAACAGCGAAAGTAGTACAAAAAAATAATTATTTGTCTATATTAACTAACTTTTTTTCAATTTCTGTTACAGCCGTACGCAGACTTTTGTGGAAGAATTTCAGAGGTTTATTTTGTTGTTATTAATTTCTTCTTGTTATGAATAATTGTTTTAATTTTTTTTTTGTTGAAAATAAAAACCTTGTACATTTCTTTATTAAAAAATATTTTTTTTTAAACAAATCGCTTTAAATTTGTGAATAACAGCAGTTTTTAAAAATATTTCTTCCTTGTACGCAGACTTTTGTGGATCACTGTATAGAAGGAATAAAATGCAAGATTGGGTCACACGTTCTTGTTTATATGTATCTCTTAATGCTTTAGGCTTAAAGGTAGCCTCATATTAAAAATGTAAATATATTTTTATGTTAATGACATGAGAGTTAATACAAGTAAAAGTCTTTACTAAGATGAAATGGACAACTAAATTGAAGGAACTTTCTAAAATCGTTCAAGACCATGGATGCACGCAGGGTAATTGATTCAGTTTCTATAATATTTTTCTTCACGAGCTTTTTAAATTCCCCAGTACAAGCTGTGGGTCTAATCGACTGCATCAATCAATCAAAACTCCGATTTTTAAAATCCTTTTTTTTAATATTGAAAAACATTTTAAGATACCGTCTACTAAAGTACTGTTTTTTTTTTTCAAATCCTCACTCCTTAAATCCCACTTTATCAAAATCCCGATTCTTTGAAATTCCGTCAAATAACAAAATGTTTTAAGTAAATTTTAAGAAATAATTATAACTCGACTAAAAGAAAATACGTCGACACCAATTAAACATTTTATTTTGATATAATAGGGGTATAGACGATCTAATGCAACAGGCCTAGTAAAATTGCAATATTTTATTTTATTTTACTAGATCGTGAACGTACTTTCAATAATCTATTTCAACACTGAAGCAAATGTGAAAGTTTGACAGCAGCAACAGAGTACACAATTTCATAAATGAATAAAACTTAGCAGTGCGAACTGACAACTTTATTTTTACCACAAATGTTGTAAATAGTCCACCCGAAAGGATTATTAAGATAGATGACCGTAAAATGGTCGAAGAGTGCAACATGTTAATCGAAACAGTCAAGTTGACTGATGTAGCTTCAACAATATGGCCGCAATCACCTGTCAAACATTGAAAATCTTTATTGAAAACGCCCAAGTACGCGAAAATGAAAATCTTGCATGATCTAAAAGCTGTAGAAATGTCTGGTCATTTGTTAAGAACGTAAGCAACTTAACTTCATCTTCGGCACCAACGCACATCTACAATTATAACCCATTAACTTACTTTTCAGATAAGGTATTATCAGTTCAATTTGTCACTAGCTTTACTCTGCCTGACAGTACCATTGGCTCTCCTGTACTTGAGAACGTAAACATTCAATAGTACAGGTATATTTCCGCACTCGTACAGTTGCAAGAGCCCTTCGAGACCTTAATATAAACAAATCCGTTCGTCATGATTGTATATTACCCCCCTATTCTTCTGAAGACATGTTCTTCACTGCGTACGCTTTTCCATCGCTTCTACTGTTCTGGAAGATGGTCCTTAGAAGATGGAATACAGCATTTGTCCAACCTTTTCCTAATAAGAGCGACCCATGCTCATCTTCCTCATATCCCTTTTTCCAAGGTCATGGGGTCGCCGATAAATCATCAGCTCAAGAAATATCTCGAAGATCCTATATGAAGGTTTTTATAATACAAACTCTATATACTCGTATACTACTGAAATAAATCAGCCAAGTAGAAGACTTGCACTATTATTGGACTTACTGAATTATTGATTCAAAATAGCTTTTTTGGCCTTTAGTCCACTAAAAAGCTTCTTAATAACCGGCAATATGGTATAAGCAGCAATGGTTCCGCTGGTGATCTGATCGTATATCTCACCGAAGAGTGCTACAGATCTTTACATTGTTTTGGAGAAAATAAGATTATTGCGCTTGGTATTGCTAACGCATTTGATAAAGGTTGGTACCTGAATTTTTTATCGAAAATTCGTATCAACGAAACCCTTATTCTTTGGGTTAGAAATCACCTTCTGGATCGTTCAAAACATGTTGTACTGGACGGTCTTAAGTCTAATCTTTACAACATAAATGCTAGTGTTCCCCAGGGTTCCGTTTTATCCCCGACTTTCCTTCTCATTTTTATAAATGATCCCTTGTCTGAAACTTCTAATCCACTTTATTGTTTTATCGACGACTCTACCCTCAGATTCTCATAATCATTCTCAAATTTACGTCGATCTTCTTCGCAAGTGAAATTGCAACGGTATCGTATGATAAAGGTTCTTCATTTCGACCAAAACTTTTTTTCAAAAAACGCACTTTATGGGTTACACAACAGAAACTTTGGAAATAAGTTCTCAATATTACCCCAACGGTGTTCAAGCGTAAAGTAACTTATTTCGTTCCGCGTAGGTATGGTACCGTACCGACTTTCTGTCAAGATTTCGAGCGATAAACAGCTGTCAGTGTCAAAATAACCTATGATTTTTAAAGAAACCACTAGATGGCCCACCGAAATTGGGCTTCAGAGTGAACGAAGGGCATTCGTTCATATCAACAGTCATTTTTATTTATTTTAAAAAAAAATTCAAAAACGTATATTTTGATTTGAAAAAAAAAATTGAAAAAAACTAGTAAAATGTGTTTTTAAAAATCGAACCAATATTTGATAAAATATTCCGGACTAGGAGAACTTTATTCCAAGAAAAGCCCAAAATGGTATTAAATAAATTTAAAACGTGCATTAGTCTAAATTGCGTTTTATAATTACAATAAATATACATTTTTCGAATTGCAAATGAAAACATTAGTAAGAAAATTTTACAACAATATTTTTTATTATTCAACATTATAGGTATATTTAAATTACATAGTCTTCTTCAAGGCTTTTACTCCTTTATTTTATTTTGAAGTGATGATGTGAAAGGGGTATTCTTACGCTTGCAAGTTGTGATAGTAAAATGTTCCCTTCAACAAGCGGTTCCAATATTTGGTTTAATTTCCGAATTTTCAAAAATTCTCCTTTGATGGGTTTGACTTTACATGTGCATTGAACATTCTCTTCAAATTTAAA
This sequence comes from Philhelius festivus, assembly GCA_963931855.1. Taxonomy (NCBI): domain Eukaryota; kingdom Metazoa; phylum Arthropoda; class Insecta; order Diptera; family Syrphidae; genus Philhelius; species Philhelius festivus. The sequence continues at coordinate 59,952,507 of OZ007556.1, forward strand.
ATCAATTTTTGGCACCAATTGAGATTTGTTGTTGTCATTTTCCTTCGCAGAACTTTCACACACAAATTCGATAACTGCCATAACAAGAATTAAACTCAATAAGTGCATTAAATGAATTTCTATAACTACAGGTGAGTTGTCCATAACTTAACTTTGTTATGTCCTCTTGCTTGAAACTTTGTTTTACAATTGATTTAAAGATTGTCGGGTAGGTTCCTTTTATACCTACACACAAGACGACTTATTCAGAATACAATGCATCTTTGTATCCTTTGGAATAAATTATATTTTTGAAAGCAAACATGACACATCATTTTGTTTTTCTGATTTCTTGTTTTTGATTTTCTAATTTTTTTCTAATGATCTATTCTAACAATAGTAACAATGAGGCATTATTACCTTAAGGATGGTAGGCCTGTTTGCAGTTTTACAATATAAATAGGACAGGGACTGTTGTGACCCTGTTGTTTTAGAGGTGACTATCAAATCTGTTTTTAACTACTTAAGCACTTATGCTTAATCACGTTTAGAAGTAGTAACAACATGAGCAGCAAAATGAGTGTTCGTTAGGGCAAACCTAATATTGCCGCACTTTGCGATTTGTGCCCATTTTGTGGCAGACGTGGTGGCGCTCCAAGGCCGACTCTCTAACATTTAGTTTTTTGAGAGAAATATTTTACACTTTTGAACCCATCAACTGAAGTCAACAATTCGAAAGAGGAGCCGAATGTGGAATTGCTTTAAAGGCTACAACATTTAGCAGACCTGAAGGGCATTGGTAACGTTAGGAAATGGTTGATATGATAAGTTTACGAGTCTGGCAATTAGTTTGAAGACAGACCCTCACTAATTGAAGCCATTTAATTAGCCTCGAGAGACATTTCCGTGGAAAACAAATAGCGACTTTGTGATATGGTTTTTAGTTTCAAGTCGAGGTTTTACAAGTCGGCTTCGCTCGGGAAAACAAAAATATCTAACTCTATTTGCTTATAGTAGAAGATCTTTAGAAATCGGTTTTTGGTTAATTCTAGAAATCAATCCCGGTTTAGTCTGGTTATCTGTGCTCCTAGAATCATGTTCAGGCGTCTGGTATCTGGCATCGCGTAATCTGGTTTCTGGTGATGCGGGTTTTGGTTTTAATCCTGGTGTTCTTGTATCGAATTATATCTCTCTTAAACTTACAGCTCGAAAATAGAATGGCTGTGACTACGCCACCGTTGGAGGTATTTTGAAAAGGCAGGCTAAAACACTCTTATACTACATCTCTTAAGTCAACATGTTGTACGCTCTGGTACATAATCAGTTACTAAGCACCTGGTGGCACTTAAGCAACAGCAGATACCATTTTCGTTTGGTTTTGTGCCTGCACCCGAACAAGATCAAACTGAATCAGGAGCTCAATGAACTTTGGCCGAAAAATATTCTTAAGCGATTAGGGGCTTATTTGGACGAATGACTGTATTAAAAAGCAAAATTAACGTATATAGAACGAAACCAACCCACAAGTAGTTCACCAGGTTACAATACATTCTTAAAAAGTTACAGTTCTTAAGCCGGCGGCGGTGTCATTGGTCGCTACTTTTTCAAAAACGAAGTTGATGAGAAGGTCACCGCCCTTGCCGAGTGCTACAGAACTATGATTACCAATTTCTTATGGGCCAATTTAGACCACATCGACCTAGACGACATTTGGCTCCAGCAGGAAGTCGCTACCTGTCTCACCACGATTTACAGGCTTCATGAACGGTTTGAGGGTAAAGTTATCTCTCCCAGAGGTGACGTGAATTGGCCATAAATGTCATGCGATTCGACCCCACAAGACTTTTTCTTGTGACAATGTTTCTTGTCTTACTTTATATTACCGACTTTTCTATAAACAGTGTTCTAGCGAAATAGCCTGTTGCATTCCTCCCCTAAAACAATTTGACCGTAATACTCACGTTTTTAGGAAGTCAAACTTCGAACGTACCGTAAAATGCAGAGATTTTTTTTTCAGCCTGACTACACAAATGTGGAATGCTCTACTTAGCTCTATTTTCCCTTCCCATTGCAATATTCAGAAATTGAAAACTAAAATGCATCGGTATCTTCCTTTAAACCCTTCCTTGTTTTCCTAACGCTCGTACTGTGATAATCATTTTAAGAGAATTAATAACCCCGTATTGCAGCTGAAACTGGAGTTAAAAAAACAGAGCTGGAACCCCTGTACCGCACGAGAAAGAGAGAAGTCCACCGCAGATTAAGACGTGACAAGCGTAACTACATCAACGCTTTGACTCAACAAGCAGAAGATGCTTAACAGATGCGACAGTAGAACCGTCTACAGCATTATCTACTAAGGAACTGGTTGGTGCTCGCAGTTCCAAACAACAGCTCCGATGAGGATCAGCTGAACAACAAATTCCCGAATCCGCACTGCACCCCCCAGTAAAGATGAGATCTGCAACGCAATCAAAGCACTGAAGACCAACAAAGCTGTAGGACTTAATGGCATTCCTGCAGATCACCAAATGACAACAGGGGTGGAGAGAGAAGCAGAAATCGTGGGGCTGAAAATCAACTCCGGCAAAACAAAGGTCATCAGCCTCTGAACCCAGTCATCTTCTCTCATAAATATTTCTCAACAAACGGTAGAGAAAGTACAGAGCTTCCAAAACCTTGGAAGTATCATCTCCACCGAGGGTGGGTTAAGGCTGCTTTCGGTATGCTTAGAAATATATGGAGGAATAACTCTTTAAGCTTAAGAACCAAGCTTCGGCTATTTCGATCCAACCTCAAATCCGTTTTACTTTACGGTTGCAGCACTTGGAAAATAACAGTAGGTGTCACTAAGAAGCTGCAAACCTTTATTAATAGATGTCTATAAAACATCCTTAGAATTTTCTGGCCCAATCGTATATCAAACGAAGAGCTCCTCAGGAAAACGGGTCAGGAACCTATCGACTCTATTATACGACGTCGAAAGTGGCAGTGGAGTCGAATCGAAAAAGCGACAACTATATTGCGACGCATGCAATACAGTGGAATCCACTCATTCAAGAAGGAAGAAGACCTGGACGACCGAGAAGCTCTTGGTGAAGGACAGTTGAGGAGGGGTCAACCCAACTAAGCAAGAGTTGGAGGGAGTTGCGACTCATATCCAGGAACCGAACACGATGATGAGTTGGAGTTGTGGATGCCCTATGCCCCACTAGGGGTCCCCCACGGACATAAAAGGTCTGAGGACATAAGTAAGTAAGTAAGTAAGTAAGTAATAACCCCTTGAGAGCGCGTAAATTATATAAAAAAAATAATTTCTGATCCAAATATTGATTAATATTTTAAGTATTTAGAAATACTACTCAAGTACCCGTTATTTGAAAATTACTTCTACTACTACTACTACTTTAGAAATACTGGTGCCACCCTCTAACAGAACTCAATCATCATCAGTTAAAAAAATTACTTTTTTCTCTTGATATGGAGAGTATTGAATTTTTATTAAATTCTTATGTCGGATAGTTTGGAAAAATTTTGTGTACTGAACTGCAAATTTACTCTATTTTCATTTTGACTTCTACTTTCTTTGTTACTGAGGGTCACCCCATCCATAGTACAAACTCAATTTACGCAACTAATAGAAATTAAGGCAGTTGCAGTAACCGAGGTTGTTGCACTTACTGGGTTATATTTTTTTTAATACAAAATGATATGTATAGTTGTAATGGCTTTTTGTTTTAGAGATAACGAAAATGTTATAAAACAACATTATTGAAACCAAACAAATCGTTTTTGTTGGTTTGATGTTTTGATTTTAATGAACAGATGCATAAACACAAGAAGTTGCATTAATCGATGTAACATTTTTCAAAAGTAGCACTTATGAAGTAAAGATGTGCTTTAGTGTTGCTAAAATCGAGGAGTTGCGCGAATCGAGGGTTGCGTTAACCGAGTTCGTACTGTAATATAATTTTAGAGTTTTAGTGTTATTTTAAATGTAATCACAGTAACACTTTTTTTTATATAAAAATATCTTTGTCATTAAATTTGTTTTTATATTTTAAAAAAATATTATAATTTAAAATTAGAAAATTTAGAAATAAAAACAAACAACTCCTTTTGTTCAAATAAAATTTTTTTTTAAGTTTTGTTTCAGAAAATGGACTTTGATATTTGACAATCGCTTATTAAAGAAAACATTGTTTTATTTTTATTAATTTATTTTTGTATTTCTCATGCTTTTTCAGCAGTAAATCCCATCATATAAACAGTTTTATTTTTCAATTTGACTTAAGTTTTTTTTTATTTCTTATTTTAAAAATATAAATACATATTCTTACAAATCAACACATAAAAACATACGATTTTAAAATTTAAAACAAAAACGAAAATTAATATAGTTAGCTATATACGTAGATATATATTATTATATGTATAAAATCATCACACTTTATTATATTTACATAATTTACATTAAAATTATTTAGTTAAGCTCAACAGTAATAATAAGTCGTTGATAACATTTTTTACGAATTCTGGCTTTCGCTATGTTATGGTCTTTTTTTAGTTTTTTTTTTCAGATAAGCCCCAGGCCCTCTTAAACTTTTAATTCAATTTTGTTTTAGATAACTTTATGGTCACAAAATCCTTAAAAACAAATTTGGCTCAGTCAAACAATAACACACACTGCACAGACTTAGTCTCTGCTACATTTGTCTTTTTTTTTTCTTAAATATTTTTAAACTACTCGTAAATTATATTTCAAGTACCGTCTCATCGAACTGAAATACCATTTATTGTTATAACATTGCCTGCCGTAGGCTCAGGTTCGTACACTTCTTCGTTTGTTCGCATTTCATAGGGAGCATCGTAAAACTGCTCACTTGGAATTTGATCGTAAATATTTTCTGAAAAAAAGAACAAAATCAAATAATATGTTTTTAGGAAAAATATTTAAGCTTAAGACTAGAAAATTATTATTAGTGGAGGAAATCTTCCAAATAGACATTTAAATACAACAATAAACTAACTCCTTATGAGCTCTTATCTCTGATAAGCACCCGGCTTCCAGGCACCAATTTAGGAATTGTCGTTTATGCAATTTTGCAAGACTTGGTCACACAAAATTTTACTTATGTATGTTAAAGTTAGAATTATAAAATGTTATTAGCATAAAATGTATACATAATATGTGTGTACCTATGTTTCTTAATAGCTTGAACTAAAAAAAATAATTCCATATGATTTTTTAGACAAATATGAATCAATGTATCAAAAACTAGGTCGGAAAGGTGTTTGAAGAAAGGAATTTTGCATATCGACGGTTAACTATGAATACCTCCTATGTCGCATTTCGTAAACTTTAAAGGGGACACAAAAAAACTGATTATAGTCTCAAAATCAAAACGCATAATAATAAAATTTTATACCTAATTATCAGTTTTGAATATCTTTGATGTGAAATACCTAGTTTAAATTTTAAAAATTCAGCGAAGCAGATGGAAATTATTAACGAAAGTGCATCAAAAAGTGAGTTTCACAAAAAATGTATGTATTTTTGAAAATTTTAAAAATAAAATACACGACTGGATTGCATGAACTTGCTCTTATGTAAAAGATAAAAAAATTTAAAAGTGAATATTACTATAAAGAGACAAAAATGTTCATAACCATACAATTTTTTTTTTAAATGCCTGAAACAACTCCTTTAGTAGTAAGAGCTAACAATAACATGCCATGTGATTTCTCAAGCCGAAATTTTGATTAAAGTTGACATTACGATGATAGCAGATATAACACGAATAAAGTGGGTCCGACAATTCCGTCTGTCTGTCTGTACCTCGATCTTTCTAGAGCCTAAGCGACTGGACCTATTTTCTTCATACTCGATACTTAAGGGTGTTCGGTGATTCCCTAGAGGGGAAATTGAAATTTTTTCTTAGCTCTAAAACTGACGGTACCACCACACACCCGTAATGCATAATCTTATTTATCTCAAAAAACGGCTCTAACGATTTTGATAAAAAAAATTATGTGTGATATTATGGACAGACATGGACTACATTTTTGTAAAAAAAAAATGTTGGGGAAAAATGTTATTTAAGGTACCTTGCATAGAACGGTTTTTTGATTTTCGACTTTCGCATTAACGGGTGTAACGGTTTTAACCAAACATTTTCAGTAATATCCCTCTTAAGTTTAAAATAATATTGTGTATACAAGTATTCAAAAAATTTTTTTGGGTTTCTTGAAAAAAGAAATTTCAAAGTTTTTTTTTTTGAAAAATCAATATCCTTAAAACGTGTGAACGATTATTTTTTGAAATTATTTCCTGAAATCTATACTACTAAATACTTAAAATGTGTATCCCAAATGAACTTGCTAGCCTCAATATTAACCTCAAAGTCACTCTTAAGTTCCGGGCCATTGTAATCTTGATAGTAATGAACGGGCGGATGAGACAAGAATCAGCCCTTCATAACTCACTTGCGGAAAGAGTCAACATTCCACGAACACTTGATCTGATATGCAGACCCAGGCAAGGCATAGCCAGGATCGTAGCAACCAGCAACGGAATAATTCCATTTTTCACAACACTCACTGTCATAGCTAAGGAAGCCAACGCGAAAAGGAGCAGTCCTCCACTTATTTCCTCTGCAAATGCCCTAGATCTTTTTTCTTTTTGACCTCAAAATCCAAATTGGAGTACCCTGAGAGAATTTCCACAATTCTCCATTTCAGTTACATCCACAATTTCACACGAGTTATGGTACTCGTATTAAAATAACGCACTTCATTGCTAATTGGGCCACAGTGCGAACTGCCAGTGGTCGCCATTTCTACATACCACCTCTGTATATATAAATAATCTATAGTATTATCATGGAGCGTAATTTTGTATTGTGAACTCTAGCCTGGTGGTGGCGCTGAAATTAGCGCTAGATTTTACAGTGGAGAGAAGGATAAGATACAAAAAAAAAGTAGTAAAAAAGAGAACATTTTATCACTAAATTTAGCAGAGACATATCTACCAAGTACTGTCCCTGTACTTAAAATGTCACCACAATCTTTCGTCTTCTTGATACAGTGAAAGCTCTACTTGCGGACAGCTCTAATAAGCGGACAGCTCCCTTAAACGGACACATTTTCGGGAACGAACTTCTTTTTCGAAAATCTCATACAAATAACTTTCCTATAAACGGACACTCTCATAAACGGACGCGGACACGTTTTTTTGCCCATTTTAGATAGAAAACCTCCCATACGCGGACACATTATTTTATTTAGGGATTATTTTTTCTCAAAAATGTAACGGAAAAGAACAGCAGATCTGTTCTAAGTACAGTTTATGTTTAATACGTAAGTAAATCTATAGAAAATCTCCGATAACCGGACGCGAAGCTCTAATAACTGGACAGTGCGATGTTATGTTGAAAGGTTATTAGGGGATTTCCCGAGTTAGTTACTGGGGGTAGTTGGTGTAATTTTGAGAGGGTATGGTTCCCTTTTTTCATCGCGTTTCGTTTTTACACATGTCATTTCCTTTCCTTCAGCTACTCATTCATCAATCATCACACTCAAAAGTTTTTTGTAAGTATACCCTTAATATGTCAGAGACACAGTGTGAGCAATAAGAAGAAAGGGAGGGGTCAGAAAGGAGGTGTCGGTGTACATTGGTTTTGAATTTTTGAACATAGCAATGACTGGGAAAGACAGAGCGTGGTAAGGAATTCCACATTAGCGTAGTACGGCTAAAGAACGAATCTCTGTACTTCACAGTACGTCCAAGGTTGGGCTCAAGGGTAAACTGATGGGCATTCTTAGAAGTGCGAATGTTACGGTTGAATTGTTTAAGAGGAGGAATGCAGCTGGCTATTTCTATTTATAACGGTAAAAAAGGGTGAGGCAAGAAAAGTTGTAAATTGCCAATGATTGGGCAACAAAAACTTATTGGTTCGCGCTTTGGCAAAAAGGTTTGTTTTTCTTTTCAGCCACGACATGAAATATTTTATCTATGCAAAGTTTTTTAGATTTGATATTGGAAAAACACAAGCTGCAGAGATTTCAAGAAATAAAGAAGATGTTCGTGGAAAATGGCAAGGTAGATCGTAGATCCAATATTAATCAGAATTAATATGAAGTTAAAAAAAAAAGTTTTTTTTTATTGCTCTCCCTTAACCGGACAGTTCTCATAACCGGACAAAAATTGGGGGACCATGAGTGTCCGCTTATTAGAGCTTTCACTGTAGTACTATAAGTTTTATATACAAAGATACCACCAAAAATTTAATTTCAAGAAAAATATTGACCTGTTTTATGAATATCGAGTTTTCAAAAAAAATTTAGTTTTGAGGTGCAATGTTTTTTTTTAAAAAACTTCATTAAGATCCGTTACACCGTTAATGAGAAATTCCAAATGGTTCAATGAAAGTTACAGTCAGTACTATCTTAATTTCCAATTTTTTCTTATTGAATTATAGATTGTTAAAATTATTCGAAAACAAAATTTATCAAAATTCTAGGTGCCGTTTTCGAGAAAAATACACTTTCGAAAAGCATATTTTTAACATTTGTATGGTGGGTACCGTTATTTTAAGATAAAATATTTTTCTCATATCTTGAAGATTGTATTAAAAAACTTTTAATTGTCAAGTTTAAATAATATCGAGAATGGGGTTTGCGAAATATGTATTGAGTTTTGAAAAACAAATTTTTTTTTTTAATCGAAACCAACGCTTTTCTTGAAAATTTTAATACACAATGCTATCTTAACATTTGGGGAGGCTTACCATTCAAAAAATTATTATAAAAATCGTTTATATCGTTTTTGAGAATATCAAAAAAAAAAAGTGTGAGTGCCAGGACTCACGGTTAAGATGTGTAAACATCAACGTTCGTCCGAGTGCCGAATTTTTGTTATCGAACGTACCCAATAAACATACAATGCAATCGTACTAGTTTGTGACTTTAGATATATACCGATATAATCGATAAAGTACTTCGCTTTTGTATGGGCATTTACACACCAATACGCCGACGTAGAAGTACGTGCCAAAATCAGCTGTGAAATGGTAGAGCTGTAAAATTATAAATGAAAAGTGAAAATGACCGAAAAATATTTGAATTTTAATGCTCCAAAACCACTTTTTTGTGTTGATCAGAGCTTTATTGAATTGTTGCTTAAGGAGATTGAATTTTACTTTTGCTTTTTCAGGCGATTTGTAAATTTTAACAACTAAAACCGAATAACATCATAAAAAATTGTTTCGACGAACTAGTTCGGTCCTTTTTACACGCCATTTCGGCATACTACTTCGATTCCCAGAGTTCGCACTGCTATGTCGACACATATTCATTTCACACGACCCAAAAACCTTATCGACAATATGCTTCGATGAAGTAGTTCGTGGTGTGTGTTAGGGGTAATATTCAAATGAAAGCCACTATTTTTCCACAATTTATCCCTTCCACTTATACTTAAATCCAAAAATATCTCTACATAGCTGTACATAACGCTTTCCACCTAAACACATGTATTTTTGGACCATGTACTGTAAAAACGTTTTGAAATAATCAACTATTTTGTTGTATTTACTTATTTCTAGTAAAATTATTGTTTCGGAACGAGTCCAAACACATTTTTCTTGTTCATTTTCCATTATTACTTGTGTTTAGGATACTTTTAATGTAATAATCAAAAAATTATAAAGTGAATTTAAGATTAATGGGATCAAAACCACTAGTTAACAACTAAAACCGAATAACAACATAAAAAATTGTGTCGACGAACTATTTCGATCCTCTTAAGGCCAGGCGCGCACATTCAATTTTTAGTTTCACAACTGTTTAGTAGCTAAAATGAAACATATGGGCTTATATGGGACACCGCGCACTTAGAGCAACTCGATTCGAGCAACTAAAAAGTTTGTATTTTGACACAAACTAAACGATTGTTTAAAATTAATTCACTGCAGTTGAACTGTTTTCTATAAGCGCAAGAGAGAAAAGAGTGTGAGCGTGAGTAAAGAGTTGCCAGTGCACGGTACTCTATCAACTGGTGATTAAACTATTTGATTTCGATCACAGTTGCTAGTGCGCGGCTAGCCTTACACGCCATGTCGGCATACTACATGGATTCCCAAAGTTCGCACTGCCGTGTCGACACTTATTCATTTCAAACGACCTAAAAACCTTATCGACAATATGCTTCGATGAAGTAGTTCGTGGCATGTGTTAGGAGTAAGTGGACTCCGCTACGTAACGTAAAGTTTGTTTGACTTATGTTTAACCAGGGATGTTGCTTGTGACAGCATTATATTTTTACACTTATATTCAAACAGAGATGTTATCTGATAAAAAATAGACTGGTTTTACACGAATCTGATTTTAATCTCTGTTTCTCTTTTGGCTTCCTTTCGAGTGCATCTGTGCTTTTAAACACAGCGATTTTTAATATAAGTTAACTTTGTTCATGCGAAAAGGAGTCATCTCTTCGCACTCCTTACTCTACTCAGTTAAGCGAATTGCAATGAGCGAACGCCAAATATAAAAAAGAAAACCACAAAGAAGAATGAACGATAACTCCGCATTTTTCTCAGCAATTGTAAATGTATTAATGAAAAAGTCACACGTATAGATTGGATGTAGGCTTGAAGAAAAATCAAAATCTTTACAATCTAGCGTACTGCATAGAAATATTGTATATGCAAGGTTGATGATTGATCATGTGTTTATTGGTTCATTTGCGTATAGTACGTTGAAGAGATGAGAACACAGCACAGCATAATAAGCACTGATTAAAATATTAAAACAGCAAACGAAAATTATACTCGTATGATGAAATGGACAGAAAAAATAAAACAAATTACTCGGATAAAATTACAAAAATCCCAAAGAAATTCATAAAAACACAATTTTACTGAAAAAAAAAAACACAAAGGGCAACGTTCTCTCGCCACTGAAATAATAGACTTGCACGTGCAAAAACTAATTTTTTTAATACATTGAAGTCGTAGTCATCATCCAGTTCATGGCTTGGCAGATGGAGAACGATCTATATTTTGATATAGTGAATGCTAAAAGTATATTTTGATACGAGTATAATAAAGAATATCTAATTCGATAATTAAAATAATTATATGGTATGACAGATAAGGGACAAATTAAATTTTGACGAATCGAGAATATTTCATAGCAGATGTCAACAGATTGCCCTGAAGAACAATTTTTGATTTTTTGCGAGCATAAAATAAAATGTTATCGTCCTTCAATAACGTGAAGTGGATTTTTAAAGACATCAAATGAACCCCTTATGAAATTTTACACCAGTTGATTTGTCTTTCGTCTTTTTCACATATTTAGGTCTATTCGGCGAGAACTTTTATTTTTCTATTCTGTTATTCTGCTATGAATTTCCATACAAATGTTTGAACTGTCAACAAATCTTTTATAAATTTTAATTTTGGTATTCAGCACGCTAAAATCTGTTATAAAATCTGCTAAGAAAACTTTTATGAACTGTCAAACGTTCGAACATAGAAAAAATCTTTTACGAAAAGCATTTTTGGTATTCAGCATGCCAAAATCTGTTATGAAATCTGTTAAAAATAATAAAAGAATAAAAGACAAACTTCTGTGACTTTTATCATAAAAGATTTCAATAAGTACACAGGTGCATCAAGTAATAATGAATATTTATCTTTTATTTCGTCAATGAAATGTTCTTTAAAGGAGACAAATGAAAGAAAATATATCAAAACACATATCATATAAACATATAAGTAGAGAATGGTCATGGTATTCCCAGAAACATATGAGATAAAATCGTGTTCCATTGTATGGATACCCATAGTGTGTAAGGCTAGGCACGTACATTCAATTTTTAGTTGCACAACTGTTTGGTTGCTTATAGAAAACAGATGAACTACTTAGTTGAATGTCCGCGCATATAATTATATGTTACATCAAATGGCCTTAGGCTAGGCGCGCACATTCAATTTTTAGTTTCGCAACTGCTTGGTTCGAGCAACTAAAAGTTTGTGTTTTGATACAAACTAAGCGATTGCCTACAATGAGTTCGCTATTCTGTGTAACATATAATTATATGCACCTGCGCGGACATTCAACTAAATAGTTCATCTGTTTTCTATAAGCAACCAAACAGTTGTACAACTAAAAATTGAATGAGCGCGCAATCATTTAGTTTGTGTCAAAACACAAACTTTTTAGTTGCTAAAAATTGAATGTGCGCGCTTAGGCTAAGAGTTTACTTTTTTGTTCGTCATCCATTTCAATTATGTCAGATAAAATATTTTACATAATCACAGCTGATTATGATAACAGATTTAGTTCAGTTTTATAACAGATCTCGTTTTCGAAGTAGCATAAGGCCAGGCGCGCACATTCAATTTTTAGTTTCGCAACTGTTTAGTTGCTAAAATGAAACATATGGGCTTATATGGGACACCGCGCACTTAAAGCAACTCGATTCGAGCAACTGAAAAGTTTGTGTTCTGACACAAACTAAACGATTGCCTAAAATTAATTCGTACTAGTTGAGCTGTTTTCCATAAGCGCAAGAGTGTGAGCGTGAGTAAAGAGTTGCCAGTGCGCGGTTCTCTTTCAACTGGTGATTAAACTATTTGATTTCGATCACAGTTGCCAGTGCGCGACTAGCCTAACAGACTTTTATAAAAGTTCGAACCTCTGAATACCAATCATACTCGTTAAAGATCTTTTAAGGTGGAAATCTTTTATGATTCATAACAGAAAATCTGTAGCGGAATAACAAATGTGGCAGAATAGGCCTAATTGGTCGAGAGGTGAAGAAATGTTGAGGGATTGAATTAAGTTCTAGCCAGCAATGGAAAGTAATAAAATCGAGATTTCAGTACTCAAAGTCTCCAATGTAAACACGATGTCGTAAGTACGCAATATTTACAATGTAAACATGGTGTTAAATGCAATCGTCGGTAAGGTAGGTTGCTACACGGAACGGAACGTGTAACCGTAACGTGTAACCGTAACGTGTAACCGTAACGTGTAACCGTAACGTATAACCGGAACGTGTAACCGGGACGTATAAGTTTTACCCACGTTTTCAATTCACTCTACCGCCGGGAAAGATGTTTACACATCAAAAATTCTTCTAAGCGGAGTACCATTTATAACCATTTTTCGGATTTTTTTTCAAAAATTGGCTAGCTTTAACAAAATGAGATTTTGTCATTTTTTTTTTTTAAATCTGTGGAACAGTTTTTGATTTTTTTAATCAAATTTCGAAAAAAAATCGAATGCGAAGTATACCGTTATTGTTGGTCTTAAATTTCATGAAAGTTGTGTTTGTGTAAAGACTTTCTGAGTCTGAATATAAACGTGATAGACGCTTATTACCTATGTACTTCTAAAAATATTAGGTATAAACCACAATGAATTCAGTTAATAAATTTGTTTGTTTTTTTTCCCAGATCATTGGAAGTTCTTCTTCAGAAATTGTTTTCATATTATATATGTATGTTTTAAAATTTCCTTGACATTTAATGCTTAATTATGTAAGTTGAAGATTATTATTTACAAAAAATATACCTGTTGAGCGGTTTGTGCCATTTCCATTGGCCCTTCCACCATGGAACGTATTGAACGTCGCCGGCGGTGACGTATCCAAAGGCATTCGATTGTTAGCCTCCAATGTTGAGTATGACATCACAGCAGCATTACGATCTTCTTTAGACTCAGCTGCTTGAATATTTTCTGTATTTTTAACAGGCCTTGCCTTATTTCTGTGTAAGAATATCAAGCCAATGATGACAAGTAGAACAATTATGATTGTCGCTCCAATTGCAATTCCCGTGCCGACACCAGAACTTTCTTGAGTTTCGGTTGTGGCTATTTCACAACGAGGCTCATCGCCACTCCATTTTCCATCCTCCATGCACTTGCGAAGATATTGGCCGATACGATTGAAACTCGGAATGCAATGATACTCAGCTGATCCGCCATAAATTGTTGATTCGTTAACAACTATCACTCGTCCGTTTTCGATTGGTAATGGCCGACCGCAATCCACCGCTAAAAGAGAGACAATTTTTAGAAAACATATTACAAACTATCGGGATTAGCTCACGTTTGCATAACGGTGACTTTCCAGTCCATTTGCCATTCTTGAGGCAGACACGGGTATCATTTCCAATCAAATAGCGGCCTTTCGGACATTTGAAGTAAGCAGCTGAACCAACTGCTCGTGTTCCAGCATCAACGATGAGGTTTTCGCTTATGTCAGGTTCATCGCAAGTGATTTCGTTACAACTTGGGGTCTCATGACTCCAAGTTCCATCTTCGGTACATAAGCGTCTTGAAACCCCTTCTAACTTAAAGTTGTGATCACATTCGTATAGGACTGCAGCTCCATAGTAAGTTACATTGGTGGCTAAAGTAACCTTTCCATGAGTGATGTTAAGTGGTTGTCCACATTCAACATCTGAAATTTAGACACAAAAATCGATTACATTTTTTGTCTTCATTTCTTCCTTTCAACTTACAAACACATTCCGGAACATGACCACTCCACTGACCAGTATCTTCGCAAGTGACCAAAGCTTCACCGATAATTTTGTAACCCCGTTCACATCGGTACTTAGCAAGAGCTCCAATTCTGTGAAAATGTAAAAATCAATTAAGTCCAGAATATTTAAAAAGACGATTTATTACCTGTAAGTTTGGGCACTATTAGCTGTTGAATCGGCTGTACGAATGAGAGTTCGACCATACATGCGGTCATTGCCAGTGACGGATAGAAGACTGTGTGGAGCCAGTACTGGTTCAGAACAGCGAATTTCTACGAATTGAAGAATTATGTTTTGATAAAAATGGAAACATTTGTAAAGGTACAGATGTAAGATCATCTGATTCAAAATCAAATAAGTGTCTCTTTCTAATTCTAAACATAAACAGGTGCCTATTGATACAACAGTATCAGTATCAGTACATTCAGGCTCTCTTCAAAATCCTGTTGACTCCTCCTCCAATTCCCAATCTTCGTTCTTTCGTTTCCATATTCTCTATCCGTCCTTCCACATCCGAGTTCGACATTTCGAAACATATATCTTTACCTTAAAATTTAATATGAGTCTTTGCTTCACCCTCAATTTTAAGACCCTCTATCGCCACTTAACCAACAAGATCACATTTCTGTTACAAGAACAAGTATTAAGGTTTCAGTTATTGGCAAGAAGGCCTTCCTGCGAACCTTGTCAATCTTGAACGAATTTCTGTACCCTTTCTGTTTTTGTGGAACTATTTATATCTCACGATTGTTGCTAGAAAATTTCCGTGGCTTAAGCTTTAAGGTTTTGACTAAGTTCACACAAATAGACTGACAGAGTTGTGGGATCATTTATAAATATTGCTTTCAATAATCTCTTTGCATAAGGCATATAGCTATAGCTTACCTTCACATTTGGGAGTTGAATCACTCCAAACACCCGTTTCCAAGCAAGTTCGTTTCGGTACACCCGTTAGCTTATGCGAGGGTGAGCAACTAAACACCACTTCTGATCCAACGTAGGTTGTGTTTTTGACATATTTGTGACTGCCATAAGGAAGTGGTGTAATTGACCCACAATCGATGTCTGAAATAATATTAATTGAAAATTTATTATAACGCAAATTTGTATTGAATATATGAAATGTATGGGTTGATATGACATCTCGAATCTCGTATTCATTATCTTTATTTTCAGACTTAACCCCCGGAACTACACTTGTATCGTGTGGTACTCTTAATGATTTCATATGCATAGAAAGATATTTGTCTGAAGTGATGTGTTATGAAGTGGTGTGTTGTGAGCAAATCACTTCTATTCCAATTATGCCACACCTCGCCGTGTTGCAGAAATGTTCTTCTGTCTGAGGGAAGGAGCGTATGTAAATAATGACAGCTTGATTGGTTTTAACAATCGCCGATACAACACGCCACTCCACTCCACACCACACCGCAACACACCAGATGAGATAAGTGTAGTTCCGACTGTCAATGGAACCAAAATAATTCTTGCATTGAAGTATTAGTTGTTAAAATTTTCCTTTAGGTTTCAAAATATTTGAGCTCCAAAATTTCAACACCAAACCAAGGTTCTTAAATATGGGATTCAGAAAGACGAGATTCTAAAAACCGACGTGGATATTCTTATTTAAACCATTCAAGGAAAACCTTACATTCACAAAATGGCGATTCGGAGTTCCAATCTCCATTTTCCAAACATTCCAAAACCGAGTTCCCTCTCAACACGTGTCCGGGATCACAGTGATACTGAATTGTTGACCGGACATTGTAGTCATAGCCGACAACATATGACCCGGCTGGCACGTTTGGAGTGTCACATGTAACCAATTCACATACAGGAGCATCTCCAGACCATTTTCCTTCCTTTGTGCAAATCAAGTCTGTTGGTCCGACTAGCCAGTAGTCATCGTCACATTCATATTTTACCATTGTTCCGACAGTAGTGGAAGAATTAACCAAATGAGCTGTTCCCCGATCGGGTCGGGCTGGAGCTCCACAATCCACAAATCTGCAAGATGGGGGCTTGCTAGACCATTCTCCACCAAGACCGCAAGATATTACCTGCCAATAGATTATTCCATGGTATAACTATGAATTGTTTTCGCAGCGAAATACTTACAGGTTCTCCAACCAACACATATCCAGTTTCACACTGATATGTGGCAGTGGTGCCAGCTCTCTTGTCGGTTACCTTCACCAATCCACCTGGAATTTGTGGTGGCTCTGGACACCAATCCACCAAGCATTCGGGTTTCTTCCCTGTCCAGCCACTCAGGCTACAAGTTCTATTTTCATGACCGATTAGAGTATAATTTTCGTGGCAAGCATAAGTGGCTTGGACGCCAAAGTAGGTTTGGTTCTCGGACAAAATAATTGATCCATGTTCAAGTTTGTCCAGAGGTCCACAGTCGACATCTAGGAAGAAGAAAATTTTATCATCTAGATGAAACCAGAAGAAAAAAATTAAAATTCTAAATCAATTACATTTACAAGTTGGTGCCTTTCCACTCCAAGTTCCATCGCTGAGACAGCTGCGCGTTTCTTCTCCAATTAGTGCATGGCCTTTTGGGCAATTATATTGAATTAAGCCCCCGACAGTGTGATTCTTACCAATAACTGTTGTATTTTGTAATGAGTCCGGAGAACCACATGACAGAGGAGCTAAGTAAACAAAAAGTGTAAAGGATAATTATTTAACCAAAAGAGGAGTGGCTGTTTGCTGGTAAGTATACCATGTTGACAAATGAAGTGCAAGTAGTCGAGATTGCATCCAACGTCATTCCATAGCCAATTTCTGCCACCATCTAGAACGACACAGTTTTGTTCACCGTTGTAATTGTTTGGTTGGTCCTTTCCCCAGGCAGGCTTGAGCACAACTTCGTCTACGAGAAAATATAAATTTAAGAGGGAAATATAATACATATATAAATGACCAAAAGTAGGTACAATAAACAGGACGATTCGCATAAGATGTTGCAAGAACCTAGAAAACTAAAATTGGGCTAAGAGACACAATTCTTTAGGGAGGGCTTATGCGCGAAAAATATAAAAATATGGACTTTATGGAGCTTATGAAAAATGTGTCACCCAAAACAGAACAAACATTTTAAGTTGTTGCTACGGTTTTTGTTTTTTGAAAAAATAAGTTTATGTACTCCCATCGCTGAAAAATTTATTAATCAAATGGTAACTACCAGGATTATTAATTGAAAGCTGGGCGGGTTATCTTCAAGAAGATTGGTTATTAGAGGAACGTTGCAAGGCTGTGTCCTATCTCCCTTTCTTTAATACTTGGTAGCGAATGAGCTGTTGAAATATCTCGAAGCGGAGAGTTTGAGCATGATTGCCTATGCGGATGACATTGCTATTGCCGTATCCGGAAATCATCCTAATACCCTAAAAGATCTCTTACAATATACTTTAAGCAAACTAACAAACTGGGCCGATCGGTGTTGACTAGATATTAACCCTCACAAAACAGATCTTGTCCTCTTCACTAGGAAATATAAGATTGTCAATATAAACCCGCCCTTCCTTTAAAGGTATACCACTTCCATTCTTCGATGCAGCAATATACATGGTTCTTATTTTAGATAAGAAGTTAAGTTAGAAACCTAACATTCAAGAAAGAGTTTAAAAGGCCACAATGGCACTCTCACATCATGCAAACAAATGGGGATACCAACCCCACATTTTACTCACTGATTACATACCTCGGTAATAAGACCAATTCTGACATACAACGTTGTAGAATGGTGGACAACTCTAGTAAAACACTAATTATTTATACTCTGTCCAACAAAAATTGTCAGTACAGGGAAGATAGGACGTTTGTCTCTCATTCTGGTTGCATTGCCATGCATAAGTGTGTCGCCTCTTAAAGCTCTCACAGGGATTCCGTAGTTTATACTATAAATCGCCGCAAATGAGAGTTTTTTTTAAGTTGAAAAGCAATACGACAACACTCTACATACTCATCTTCTTAAAATGTGTTCTCAAAAGCTTCAAATCCCAAAAGCTCCTTAATAAAAACCACTGAAAAAGCTCCTTGCTTGCAATTGAGAATGATAATGGTAACTCTATTTTGATGTAGATAAAGAGCGCAAGATCGTATTGAGTGACACTTGACACTCTTGGTCTTGACAGTATCTCATCAGCTGTGGGATACGACGCGACGGTCATGTTGGGGTGTACAACCTTTTGCAAAGAATTACAACAACAATTCCTTAAGAAAAGTCAGTGGCTTACTCTTTTTTTAGTGGAATTTTTCCTAACGAATTGTATTGAGGGTGCATCAGGCGCCACTGCTTTAGAAAAAGCTCTCCCATAAGGCCTGTACTGACAATTTTTGTAGGACAGAGTATAATTCTTAGCAAGTTCCAACGGTCATCTTGTATGTGCATGAGCGGATCACTTCAAACGACTTCTTCCGCCACACTGGGCAATTCTATTCCATTTAACACCCCTCGGTATATTCGGCTAAAAATCACAGCTATTCATCTCAAAGCCTACTTTCAGTGGATCAGTAATGAAATTGGCCACTCCATCATTCTGAACTCATTCGGAAGTAGCAACGGTTACACCATCCCTCAGATTCAGTTTGATAAAAGGTTTCAGATAACCATCCCTTGTAATAGAGAAAGAAGATGATTCAATCCATTTTTACATCGATCGATGGATCAAAAATAAATGACGGTGTTGGTGGAGGTGTAAAGTGTTCCGGGCGGAACTTTTGGCGATAAAGATATCCACATTTACTTGAACAGCCATCAAATGTCTTGATTCTGTCTCTACCATATCAAACAAACCTTACGTGGAACAATATCACCATCACTGCTAGGCAACAAAACAGCTTTGGCCAATGCTGGATCTGAGGCCCTCCAAATGTTTAATATCTTGAAGCAAATCGCACATAGACTCCTTAATAGCTGTTTAAACAGGTCACTGTTTAGTAGGCAGTCACGAAAAGGGGCTTGGAGTTAATTGTAAAGATTTTTGCAGAAGCCACGTGGACGAAGAGGAGAAGGAATCGGTTCTTTACCTTCTCTCTACATGTACTGCTTTATCCCAAAAAAGTATAGTCTCCATTTGGAAGATTTGTACTTCAATGATCTTAGGCAATCTCGCTCGTTTGATAAGGACCTCCAATTGGTTAAACCATTAGGGATAAAGTCTCCAAGATTCATTATGGTATCACAATGGACCAATTCATGGTCTAAGTGTGTCGGCGCTCCTGCTGACAGATATTTATCTAATATTGAGTTTTCAAAACGATTAAATATTTGGTGTATGATTTGAGAGAAATATGGAGAAAAAAAAGAGTATTTCACATTCAACTAAAGCGTTTAAAACAAGAATCTCTAAATTAAGCGGTACGCCTGAAGTTAGGTTCAAGCGTAAACTGGTGAGCATTTATAGCTAAATGGGTATTTCGTGGAATTATTTGAGGAAAGGGATCATGCTGTGTGTCTATTTCTATTTCACACTGTCACTAGAAAAGGCGATAGAAAAAAGAAAGGCAGGAGAATTTACGCCGGTGTTGAAGTTAAACAAAAGTACTGTATTCTATCAAACAAATTCCAATGTTTAATGGAGTTACCCACCCAGATATACTCATGCTTTGAGCGGATGTATACCTTATAACTGTTGTGTATTTTAGAGGTGGACAGATTTGAAAATTCTTGGTTGTTTTGAGGTAAGTTTGGTTTGGCAATTCATCATGAATAGACTCACGACACCACAGACCAACAACGTTTGCCAATTGCTCAGATTTATGCTGAAAAATACGTGCATTTTATGGTTCTCATAATGGTCCATCAGAGCAATCAATTCGAGAAACTATGGATCATTTTCACAATACGTTAACTATAAACGATAATTCTCATCCCGTAAGATGTTGTACAGTGCGCATAGAATAAGCGATTACTGATGGGTGGCGTAGTGTTGGTTGAAGATGATCGAAATGTGTCATTTCGTCATCCTGCCTATCCACTTTGTGGAAAATCCATTTCGTGTTAAGAACGGACCTCCAGATTACACCTTTTACGCTTAAGCAGCGACGGCGGTATACCTACTCGAAATCAAATTGAAACGTTACTCACGAAAAATTATCTCGCAAAGAAAATCAATTTCATGGATTTTAAAATCATTTTTTCTGTGTTTTAGTTCAAATAAAAGTTTTCCGTATCTAAAAAAAAACACCCTGTAAATATAGCCCGATCAGTTGGAGAAAAGATCTCTTGACTCTTTTAAGGAAACCAACGCGTTTCACTGCGATTTTGGTTACGTGTATTGTATGATATTCCCATATAGCGATATTTCGTGATTTCTGGGATAGTGAGATTTCGTTTTTTCAGAGTTTGGAATAATTTCGAGGTTTTGTTGATCTTTAATTTTTTGATCCTATGTAATTTTGGGGTATTTTGCAAATTGTAAGATTAAATTAAATACCCAATCGATCTATCGACAAATACTAATTTTATCTTTTTCATTGCTTAAAGAACCCCTAAAATAATTTGATTTAAAAAATAAAGTGCCTCCTTATTTTTGTTGAAAAACTAAATACATATTTTCTTTGTACACATTTTCTAAACATTTTTCTTAAGAAAAATTTGTGTATGCCAATTTAAAAAGTTACACTTTATATAAACACAATTTTTGACAAAAATTTATGTATGTATTCGTTTTGGAGATATTAAATTCTCAAATAAAAATTTTGATTTTTGTTTTAAATCCGCAAAATAAATAAATCTCGAAAAATAACAATAAACGACATTTATGATACAAATTTTTGAAAATGACATTTGTCGTTTAATAAGGGTGAATATTTTATCGAAAGAATTTATCAAACTTGTTTTGTTTAAATATTCGATTTCAATGTACACAATTTTTTGTGGCTGCACTATTTGGTCGGACAACACCCGAAGGAAGGTATGTCGTGATTATTGCTGACTTAAGCAACCTGACACAGCTTGTTGATGAGCCAACTCAGATTCCTGAGGTTGCAGGTCAATCTGCCAACACTCTAGACTTGTTCTTTATCTCTGACCCTGATAAATACACCATAAGAGTTTCATCGCCCCTAGGCACATCAGGCCATTGTGTCATATCTGCGAAATTTTCGTGTCAACAAACCTCAGTTAAAGAAAGAAAAAAAACAGTGAAAACCATTTGACATCTTCAAAAAGTGCAGCAACTGAGAATATTGGTGAAGAAAATTTTATTAGACAAAATGTTACTGCAAAATCACTTTAGCAACTTGGCCCGTCAAATACCGTTGGAAAACCACTACACAAGTCACAAAGTAAGTGGTTAATTCCTTTTTTGGTGCTGGATGAACGAAAATAATTATGTTCCCGATTAAAACTCTAAAACTCTTAGTACAAAATTTCTCTATCGTCGATATATTAAATTAAGTTAAAGTCCTTAGGTAAATATTTAAAAATGATATTTGAATGACGTCACTATAGCTTAGAAGTATTTTAACTCAGAAGATAAAATGAACTATGTACTATGTACTTCATTCTATTAGTAGTACATACACCTAATTTGAAGCAAATCACTCCAACCGTTTAGTCTCCAGCCCGATCTTTCCTTCGAAGCATAGATGCATATATAAAGAGCCCGATGGACATTATTACACAATCCACTTTTTCAAATCTCACTATCCATAGAACAAGTAAAAATAATTCAAGTCAAAAGCACAATTGCCTATAAATCATCCTTACTTTCTTTTACATAAATACAAATACATACATCAATCACTGTACAACACAAAAAGAATAGCCATTGACCTTAACTTAAGCCCCAAATTATTAAGAAGTTCAGCATTGAATTGTTTCAATGCAAATCAAGTTTCATGTCTAAAGCGACCCAAATTAACAATCATTTAAGTCACACTTTGCTTTCCACAGCATACCTCCTGACCTTGAACTTAAACGGAATTTCAAAGACTTATAGCTGTAGGAAGGTACAATTTTAATGACTGACAATAGTTTCTGTCCGCAGACAGAAAAATTGATTATGATTAATGAGGTGACTAACTCACCAGCTCTATTCTTGAGCAAAACTTACCATTCACCCATTTCCAGGTGCGAGAAGTAATACCAGGTTCCTTTTGTGCTCCGATCCAAACAAGTTGAGTCTTTAGCTCAGATTTTCTTCGTTCAAGCTCTGTGAGAATATAGTCGCTGGCTGGGCCACGAAATTCATGCACAAGATCTCCACCTGTTTGATTATTTTAGTCAAAATATTTGAATGGTTATTCATTAAAAATTAATTGAATTCATTTTTTTTTACCAGTTGACTTGCACATTTGCCGAGCTTTTTCGAAACTCTCTCCACGTGTGACGTGGAACTCGTAGCAGGTTCTTGCAAAAGTTGAAAGAACCGTATCTACGCTAAGATTCGGACTGACGCATCGATCGACGGAGAATTCTTCGTTGGTGAAAACTTCGACTTCGCACAGACTTAAGCTACCTTCGACGCCCACCAATTGAATTGCGACATATTGGCCGACAAGTTGACGTGCGCATGTAAATGTTTTTGTTATACCTTCGTCCAATGTACCCGGATACCAAGCACACAGGGGATTCCTCTGCAGATCGGCGCTACTGTTTCCCACTCGTATTTCTAAATCTTGTAATGGTTGATGGCCACAACAGCCTCGAGTTGTTATTCGAACCACACGAACTGCTTGCGGTGTTAATAGGTCTACTCGCCACCAAGGCGATGGCTCTTTTTGCGTTTCCGAACATTCTTGTCCATCTGGATTCTGAAATGAAGATATTTAAAAAAAAAATCATTTTTTAAAATGTATTGCATATTTCCATGTGTCTTACCTGATTTCCTTGATTGCCGTCATTCGCAAAGCTCGCTGGACCAGCTCTTGTGTATGAACTTTGATTGACGGGTTTTCTGTATGCAACATTTGTCCCGCAAAATGGAAGTTCCTTATCCCAACCGGATTTTGAATCACATTTTATGACTCGCGGACCAAACAGCTCATAACCTGAATCGCATTCGTATGTTGCTTCTGATAAACCACCACTCTCACTCGGCACGGTTTGGACTTTAGCATTCAGCGGAACAGCTGGCGGTCCACAAACTGTAAAGGGTAAATACAACAAAAATCTATTAGATAACATATCCTCATAAAGTAAGCCTATCAGAGTTGACTATTATAAATGGTAAACAAGATAGGTTGAAGCTTAAAATAAAATAAATAACAGTGCATTGACGAAGATACATTACTATTATTAATTACTTGGCCCAAGAGTCTAATTTTAAGTCGGAAAGTTACTTTCTCATCATTTCAGTCAGAAACCCTTACTGTCAATGTTTTAAACCTGGATTTTAATTGGATTTAAGAGAATTTCAAACCCAACCATTAAATATGAATTTTCTAAATCGTGTACCTAAGTCCAAATTGTTCATTTCGAAATTTAAAAAATGTCTTTAAATCATGCAAATATGTGTTTTCAAATAAAACTAAATTTATTCCTGTTTACTTTTCTAACTTTGTTTGATTTATTTTTTGAATTATTTAAATGTCTATTTATAAAAACCTCTATTAACTCCCTGGTCCCTGATACATGTGTAAGATGCCACACTAATAGACAACTTGTACATTTGAGTTGTTTTCTTATTCTACTTAACAGGTCGTTAAAATGTTCCTAAAACGTTCATTGAACTCGGAATTTTTTGCGAGTTAAAAAAAAATACAAGTTTACTGTTGGATAAGAGGTAACTACTGTTTTTCGTTGTTTATGAATAGGGACTTACTTATTATTATTTCATATAATCATTTCCAGGCGATAAGGTAGTACTCAACTGTCTTAACAGTTAACTGAAAAAAAGAATCAGTGAATTCAAAAATGATTCCCTTGATAGACTCCTAAAAAGTCTAACGGCGGATTCTTCAACCGAATACTCCTTATGGAAATCAGCCAAGTGTCTTAAGACTTAAAGTCTTAAGATAGAAATTGGATCGGAAACCCGAAACAGAAGGTTGATTCTTGACGAAGATCTTGCGAATGTCTATAAACCATTCTCAGCAAATACAGCTACAGATAATTTACAGTTTGTTGTTAGAAGCAAGGAACGTAAAAAAATCACCAGGGTACGATCTATTAACTGCTCGGGTTTTGAAAGAAATGCCTTCAATAGCATTCAAAACACTACATCATTGAAAAATTTCAGAAGTCATTGTTATACCTAAACAAAGTAAGCCACCAACAGAAGCAACATATTACATATCGAGAAACTGCTCCTGGAAAGGCTCAGAAAAATAATAGAAGAAAGAAGACTAATCTCGAGCCATCAATTTGTTTAATCATCAACATTCCACGATAGCCCAAGTGCATAGAAATACGGATATTGTAGAAAAAGCACTTGAAGAAAAACAAGTAGGTGCGGCTCAGTTCTTAGATGTTACTCAAGCTTTTGACAAGATTTGACATTTGGGACTTAAGAACAAAATTTATAGAGTCCTTTCCCAGGCAGTAATATGAAATACGGTGCTACCGAAATTCTCCGGATCAAAAGAAAATTAAAGCCGGTGTACCCCAAGGAAGTGCCATAGAGCCAACCCTGTATTTATCATATACTTAAGTTATTGCATTGGACAGCAACGCTATAATGGCTAGCTTTGCTGACGATACTGCTATATTGGTGCCTGATAAATTCGTTAGAAAGTCTACAGAAAAAACTGTAAAATGCAGTCGATAAAGTAAGAGATTGGACACAACGATGGCGTATCAAATTAAACGAAACAAAATCGACACATATAAACATAATGTTCCAATTTTTTGATTTTGATTTCTTGACATGTCAGGAAAATATTGCCTGGACAATTAATACTTTTTCTCCATATAAATCTCCAGGTCCGGACAGCATGATACCATTCCTGCTGCAAAAACTGCAAGACGTAGCCAGTTCTGTGACTGCTTCTACCTAAATCTTGTACCGGAGTCATGGAGACATGTAAGAGTTGATTACATTGCAAAAGTTAGTAGACGAGTTCGTGAATCCGCGAAGGATTTTGGACAAATAAAGTTAAACGTCTTTTGTACTTAAAATTATGGAGGGTATTCCAGGCAACCATATTAGAGATATCCTAGATGGCCTTCCTCTTGAAAACTCTTAACACCTATCTGAATTGAGAAAACACTCTACTTCAAAGAACTAACTCTTGCTACCTTCTTAGCCGTAGAAGGTGTTTTCAACAACGTCCTAACCGAATCCATTGACTTTCATGTAAAGGACTATATCTGACAATGAATAATTTCCATGCTCAGCGATAGATTGATGCTACGAGTATGTAAGGTAATATAAAATCAACCAATTACTTGAGGAGAGGATTACCCCAGGACGGTGTTATTTCCCCTCTTCTGTGGAATTTTGCCATAAACAAAATTCTGGTTAAGTATGAGAGATGTGGGAAAACTTACGCCTATGACAAGGGAATTCACGAAGTTGGCTTTAAGGAAAGTTAGCAACTGTGCCACAAGCTGTGGATTTGGGGCTAACCAAGCAAAAACATAAATGATGCTCCTTTCTACTAAAACTGAAATACCGCTTTTCATTCTATTCCGACTACACAACGAAACCCTGTCCTTGTCTGCCAGTGTGAAATATTTGTGAGTTATCCTTGACTCTAAATTAAACTGAAAGATAAATTTTGAAGAAGGAGTTAAGAAGGCCGGTATAGCTTTATATGCCTGTTATAAAACATTGGGTAAAAAGCTTGGCTGCAATTGAAGATGATTTTGTGGACATATACACATACAGCCGTGGTGCGTCCGATCTTAACGTATGGTTCGATTGTGTGTTGGCCTACACTCAATAAAGCGAATAACATTATTAAACTTAAGAAGGTTCAAGGAACACCAAGCGTTGACACTTCGGATAAGCACTATGTGATCCTGCCTAACGGATGCTTTAAGTGTTTTTGTTCACCTTTTACCACTCGACTTACATATTAAATATTTAGTATCTTACAATGCATTAAGACTTAAGGACTTAAAGACTTTGGCTTGCCAAACATTACGGAAAAAGCAATATTTCAAACTTGATCCCAGCAGGCATTTTTTCAAAAAGGACTGACTACTCCACCCGAACTGTGGGCAACAGTTCTTCCATCTAGAAAAGACTAGAAAGATAACGTTGTAATGAGGGACTTCGAAACAACCATCTTTACTGGCTGAAATATAGAGTGTGGTGTCGGTTCGGGAATTTTCTCTGAGTCTTTAAATGTCTCTTGGTCTTTTCGGCTACCTGATGTGTCAGTGATGTGCCAGTGTCTTTCAAGCTGAATTTCAGGAAATAAGGGAAGCAAAATAATTTAAATATATATCGGAAAACGGCCATTTTTATGGACATCCAGGTGGCTGCTAAAGCCGTTGATTTGGCTTTTTCATCTTCTAACTTGATCCACCAATGTCGGGATGAGCCTGATAGCCTGAACATTAACCTAAACTACGGCGGGCGTGAAGTTAAGGAAGAGAAAGAAGGATAGGAAGGATGTGTGGCACGATGTTCTGAGACTGAAGGTTGTTGTCTCAGATATTTTGTCTCCAGGGATGGTGTCTGAACTAAAGCGGAGAAATGCCGTGTCTTATTTCTATGTTCCTTGTAATTCGCATTATTTTATTCGTATTCACCCTTGTTGCCTTGTTGGGCATACTAGTTTAACTCAATCACATGTTGTTAGTGTTATGCCTGAACAACATGTAATGAGTAAACCAGCAACCCATTGATGACAATTTTAGAAGGTTTTTAATGGAATTAAAACGACATACGAGTAGATGACGGCAGGGATCGAACCTGTGATCATGAGGTTGACAGGCGAGCACACATCCATCGCGCCACGGGGCGTCTTAAGACAGCAAGCTAGAGATCTTCAAGTAGAGGGTAGCTCATAAATCCCACTTCATTCATTAGTCAAACAAGCTTATGGTATCAAAACGACGCACTCCAGCGTTATTTGCACCACTTAGCAGGACTGCTCGTGGCCATACCATTTCTGTCTTCCCATTTATTTCTGGCAGTGAACGAAATATTAAATGAAAGTGAATAAAATTAAACTGAGTTTTAATTTGAATTTACGAACTTAAACTGTCCTCCGTGAACCATTTTAAATATATTAAAACCGATGACGGGGTCGGTGGAGGCGTATACTCCAAAAGATTAAATCTTTGTCTCTCATTTCGTCTTCCCAATCACTGTAGCGTGGTCCAGGCAGAACTTCTAGCAATCAAAGAAGTCCTCTCTTGGCTCAAAGAAAACGTGATATCGACCACTGATATGGGTCATTTTTTAAAAATTGACATTTTTTATTGATCGTTTCAAAAACTTTTTTTTCAGTTTTTCTTGGGTTTTATGTTCTAAATCTATAGTAAACAAGTAGAAAAGGAATTTTCCGAGTTGCGCAAAAATAATTTCAAATATTTTTCATTTTACGAGTATTTTTCAATAAAAATTAATATTGAAAATTTCGAATGTATTAAAAATGTTCTTTTTTGCATAAAATAACAATAAATAGTAATAAACAATAAATAGTAGTAACAATAAATAGTTGAAATTTTGTGGAAAGCAAATAAATTTAATAGGATAATTAATAAAAAATACAAATTAAATAAATTTTGTTTAAAAGCATGAAAGAGGCAAAAAAATATTTTTAAATAACGACACATAACTTTCTTGGAACTCTTACGGTACCAATACTGTAAGGAATGATGAAATTCAGTATACCATATTTATCTAGAATATAAAAATATTAATAATAATATGAGCCATTATAAACTAAAAGAACATATATTAAAAAACAAATACGAAAATGGCCACGGAGATTACAAAATCGACTATTTCTTAATTTTAATATAGTCAATGTAATTCAATGTCACCTAAATTATATTAGGTTGAAGTATGATTAAATACCTTTCTTTTGGCGGTGGTTAGACTAAAAAATATTAACATTGTACAAAGATAACAAGGCCACGGAGATTACACTGAATTTTTACTCGGATGAAAAAATTATTTTGTATGTTAATTTTAAAGGAATTAACTGCAATAATCAAATTATAATAAAACATGAACTTGAAGGTTTTTTGACGTACTAAAAGATGGTGCATCGTAAAAAAGTATTAAAAATTGTTTAGTTGTGTGAAAAAGCGAAACTGTTTAATTATGTTTTTTTTTTTTTTCAAAATTTTGTCACACTCATTCAACTAAGTATTGGGACAACATCAAAAAAACTTTTTTTTTTTGCATATCATAAAATTGAAGCTTAAGAGAAGGCCTTTGAAACGACAAGGCCCAAAATTAAAAAAAAATCATTTTCATCAGTAAAAATATTAATAAAACTGATTAAGCATCAAAATCACATCCCAAAAAGGCCACGGAGATTACACATTATTAATTACCATGGATATTCTTTACCATCAATCGATTTGCAAATTTTTTCTTATTATGCTGACATATGTATAAACACAGTTCCATGCCAAATTTCAAGTCTTTAAATTGAAATGCAAAAAAAAATAGAAGCTATAACGCTAAAAATGTAATTTTTTTAAAACGACCCATATACGCATCTTCTCAGACAGTCAAGTTGCCATAAGGTCATTGGACTCTGTCTCCATAAACTCACTAACAGCCCAAAATTGTCGATCATCTCTGGTGGAGATGTCAAAACAGTTTAACATTCACCTTATATGAGTGCCGGGTCATAGAGACATTTCAGGTATGTAAATGTAAGTCTGACGAACTTGCAAAAAATGGAAAAATCTTACCTTTATCGGATAGAAAATCTAACATCGGTATATACCTCTAGCTACTTGTAAACTTATGCTAAAACATAATACCATAAAGAAAGGGAACCACAGATGGACGATGGACCAACACCTCAACAAAACTAATTTGGCCATTGCTAGATGCTAAACGCTCAAAACAACTTATTTCTATTGGTAGATTGCACATTAGCTCCGTTATAGGTGTTCTTACTGGATACTGCCTAATAGGTAGACATTATTTTCGACTTGGAGCTCCCGCAAATGATTTTTGCAGAAGCTGCATGGATGAAGAAGAAGAGGAGTCAGTTCCTCACCTTCTATTTTCTTGTCCTGCCCTAGCACAAAGACGTAGACTCCACTTGGGAGACGTCTACTATAATGCTCCTAGTGATCTAAAAAATTCCGATATCTACTGTCTCAAACGCTTTATTGCTAACTCAAAATGGTTTAACGAGTAATGGAGATCTTTGGAATCCTGTGGTCACAACGGACCAAATTTTGGTCTAAGACTCTAAGTGTGTTGGCTTTTCCGGTTAGCAGCCACCTAAACCTAACCTAACCTAAGCTATACAGGGTGTCAAGAAAATGTTGGCCAACCTCGCAACTGGTTAAAGAGGTTCTTAAGACTTTTCAGAAAAAAATATTTCACATTGAGTCTATAAGTTACGATATTTTTTTTATAATCAAAAAAATCGACTTCCCTCTGTTTTATTCAGAGATTATTTTTTTAACCGCACTACACCAATGTAGAATACTTTTACCGGCTCAATGTGTCCCTTCATTACGATATTTAGACATTGAAAAACAATATGCAGCTGTATTTCCTTTCCTAAACGTTCGTACTGTGCTCAACTATCCCTTTATAAATTAAAAGTCATAACCAAAATGATTCTTTGCAAAAAGTCTACAACAAATTTTTTGTACAATCAATAGATCTTGTTTTTAACTTGTAAGCATCTAGAGAAATACTTTATCCTTTTCACCTTAAAAGTTGCTATTTGCCTGTACAAATTATATTTTCATAGTTATTAATCTTTGCTATCGGTGAGTTATGTCAGCCATTATTATAGTAACAAAACCAATTTCACCAAAAACCATTATGATCAGTATCCTCCCAAAGAAATCATGCATGTTAAAGTAAAAGTAGACATCACTTAATTATTTTAATAAATCAAGTTTTATATAAAATAGAAAGAAGAAATTGGTAGTCACTAATTAAAAACGCTGATAAAAAACATCACACATGACTTTCCCCATTCTATTAAGACGGATGCACTAAAATTCACATGTGTCACTTAAGCAGTCTACTTGTAGTTTGTCCCATAGATACAATTTATATCCAAACGTACTTACACTAAATAATTATGTGAAAAAGTTAGATGAACGAGTTTATAATAAATGGGTTTTGTCAAATGAATCCAAGCTTTAAATTCATAATTTCTCACAAGGCAATCACAGTCATACATAAGTAAACGTGACATGTTGTTCACACGAGACCGAGTGCAACACCCTGCCACCATTATCCAACACCTAATAATAATTGTATAAATGAATCTTTGCGTTTTCTTTGAGTGAGCATCATAACTCTTATTATTTATAAGTAACGTAAACGCAGAGCCATTTTCCGGGTCGTTGCTTCGCATCGCTTACTTAATTTGATTACAAGTACAACGCAACGCCCTATTACTTTTGGTATCTTATTAGTGATGTCAGAGACAACTCAATTTTTGTTGTTGTTTAGGTACTGCGTGCCACAATCTTAAGACAGATTTGCTTGGCAAGAATGTGCCAAAAAAAATAATGAATTTTATATAATTACGAAAATTGTTGGTGGTAAGCCCTCTAATGCTTCGCAAGATAAAGAGCCTCATTAATACTTTTTTGATTCAATTCATATCCATTGAGCTAAAAGAGAAAGGTGAATTTCACGAGGACATTATGGAAAAGTACTTGAAAATATGACGTTATCCTTAAAGTATGTTATATTTACATTATTAACATTGACGATATACGATGGAAATTTTGTAGAACTGTCAACACACTCAAGATGTGTTTTTTTGTTATCCAAAGCTTCAATATTCGTATGAACAAGTGAAGAGCTTAGCAGCCTTTCCAACTAGTTTGTTAGCATAAAAACCGTCTTTCAATGGTTGTTTGAATAGCAATAATGTTTTTCCAAAACTAAATTTTAAGTTTGTTCAATAAAATATTCCAGTATTTCCAGTTTCCGTAGGATTAAAGATTTCCAAGTACTCGTATATATGTATTCATAATCAAAAAATTAATAAGACAGGTACCCAAAAACGAAAACGATAAAAAATGTTAAAGTTTTTTTTTTTTTTTTCTAAAATTAGTCCAGAACAGTAGAAAATTTAATTAATTATCTTCCGCAAACAAATAAACATGAGAAATAAATATTTAAATAACTTATTCTGTTGAAACAATATTTTCGAATGAAAATTTATTGAAACATTAATTGATAAGAAAAATAAAAAGTATTTGAAAAAACTATATAATATTAGAGTGAGAACACTACGGCAGAAACATATTTCAACAATAGTGTCAGTCGTGATTTGCTTGAAAATCACGTTTTTTTGAGCTCATTAGGTTAATATAGAGGAAGCTTAAGTCCACGTTTTCGTACGTCAAATCCTTGGAAAGTTTCTGTCATCTTGATTTTAAGTGTAGATAAGATATACACAAAAATCGGAAGAATAAATAGAAATATGGACGTTTAAAGTTCGAAAAAGAGGAAACGTTCAAGAAATAATTTGCAATACAATTTATCAAAACTCTAGGATCAGTTTTTGAGAAACAGAAGGTTTCCGAAAATATTTTTTTAACTTTTGTATACCATTATTTTTTGAATAAAATTAAATTATTTTTCTTAATCCTTAATATACATAGTGTCGAAAATCTGGTAGCCCATATAGTTTTCGAAATAATGAATTTTGGAAAATAAAAATTGGATTTTTTGTTTAAAACATCGCGCAATTTTTTTTTGAAAATTATGAGTATAAGCAATATTATTCAAAATTTATAAGAGCTTAAGTATTTAAAAAGTGTAACTGTCCAGAATTACGGTTAAGATGTGAACACATCAACGTTTATCCGAGTGCCGAATTTTTGTTATCGAACGAACCCAATAAACATGAATAGTAATGCAATCGTAATGTCAATATTATTTTTTAAGTATTGAAAACATTTTCGGTGTATTTTAGTAGAATTTTATTTTTATATATGAACTTTGAAAGAACTTTGGACTGAAATTCACAGAAATGCGCAAATAAAGATATTTTTTATACATCTTCGTATTAAAGTATTACAAACCTATTAATAGTCAAGATTCAGAAGAATGAAGCATGGAGTTATCGAAATATAGAGTTTTCTTAATACAAATTTGAATTTTTGTTTGGTGAATATGTCATCTACTTTTTTAGCCACGAGAACTCTCAATAAATTTTATGTGATCATTTTTCTTGTCTAAGGTGAATTTGTAAAAAAAATCCCAAAAAAAAATTATCATAAACAGAATACAAAGCTCCAAAAGTAGGTATGGAAAATATACAAATTATTTTTTTTTCGAAGTGAAATTACTTTCACTTGATGTTTTCCATTTTCCTTTTCGTAGTTTTATTATGCTCAAGTTAAAAAAAATACTGTTCAAGTGAATAAAAGGAGTCTCCAGTGATCTAATGGTGAGAGCAATGAACTTTCACATCGAAGGTCAAGGATCGATTCCCAGCCTCTAGAACCTAATAAAAATAAAATACATGCACAAATGTCGCACGATTTTGGTCTTATGTAATCAGGGAAAAACTGCTCATAAGCAGTAGTTAGAGTTAAGAACAGGATGCCATGTGATTCAAGCAAATATTAGTTTATACAAGAACAAAAATTATAAGTCATTGTATTGATTTCTTAAAAAAATAAATTCTTAGAAAAAAATGTTGGTAGGCCAAATAAAAGTTTTTTTTTATTATACGAATAAAAATTAAATTTCCAAAAAAAT
Source organism: Philhelius festivus (assembly GCA_963931855.1). NCBI lineage: Eukaryota > Metazoa > Arthropoda > Insecta > Diptera > Syrphidae > Philhelius > Philhelius festivus. The sequence continues at coordinate 59,985,847 of OZ007556.1, forward strand.
ACTAAGCCATTGTTGAAATATAGAATTTTCCAAAAAAAAAATAATTTTTTTTTCAGAAATTCAAAGAATATTTATTTTTAATTTTGAAATGCAATATTTTTCAAACTTTTGTTTTAAAAAATTTCAATAAAATCCGTTATTCCGATAATGAGAAGTTCAAAATTTGGAAAAATCAATTGTAGCTACAGTCAGAAATATCTTAATTTCAATTTCTTTAATTAAATTAAAAATCATAAAAAATAATCGAAAGAAAAAAAATTGTATCAAAATTCTATGTGCCGTTTTGGAGGAAAATACGATTTTCGAAAATCATTTTTTAACAAAACAAACAAAAACAAAACAAACAAAAAAAAACACAAAAATCGTTCAAATGGGGGTATTAATAACAATCCCTTTTCAGAATTTTTCCAACCATAACCTAGCTCAAACTAAATGAAAATTTTTGGATTTTTTTTAATCTGTTAAACAATTTTTCTGACAAAAAAATTATTTACAAAATTAAAAAAAAAAATTCGTGTCGCAGGTGCCGTTTAAAAAAAAAAAGAGAAAAAACAAAAAAAATGATATCTACCAAGTTTAAAGAAAATAGGCCGAGTCGTTTAGGCTGCAGTCGAACAGACAGAATTACGAGACCCACTTTTTTCGTCTTCGTTTTCATCGTAATAACAACTTTGATCGAAATCTCAAGATCGTTTTTTACGAATGCATAACTTGCCTTATAGTCCCTATAAGTCGCAAGTAAAAAACAAAACAAGAATTGTCTGGGATACTACCTCGAGCGAGGAAGTGACAAATCCTCCAATTTTGTCGTTAAAAAATATTATTTTTATAATATTTTGACATCAGGGATTTTCAATAAGGGCGGGTAGGTGAAAGGGAATAAGAAGATCCTGTTATGAATGGAATATGCCCTCCTCGGCTTCTTACTGTGGCACGGATCCAAGTGGTCCAACTTTCAATAACTCTTTCGCATAGATCCGGCTAAATTTGTGTGATGGAATGTGTTATATGTAACGGTTTTCGCCTCACCAACGTCATTTTTGTAAAAGAAATACGAATTAATGACAAATGAAAAATGGTATCTTTTTGAGGATGCATTGTCACCTTGTAAACACCGTCTATGTTGGTGTGTCGTAAGCATGTACGACAATTTTGCTGGCTAACACAGTCATTCATCGAAAAATGCTCCTCTTTGCTTAAGATGATTTTTCCGCCATAATTGGGGTCCTCTTGCCAACGGTTCGAAACCCAGTCAGCGAAAAATGACGATGTTTATGGTCACGAACTTTAAGCTAATAGGTCGATTGAATCTTGTACGGGTATGTAGGCTTAACTACACTCTTCTCTTCTGTACATTTTCACCGATGTCGGCGTTGTTCTCGACCGATCTTGCGTTCCTTTGCTCTATGAAGGTTGACTCATTGATTGCCGAAATAGTCATCTCAAATTTGGCCACCAAACGTTGAAGAGTCGACGGTGACGGACCACCTCATATACCGTAAAATGGGCGTAACGGTTGCACTAACGAACACTCATATTGATAAGAAAGTTTTATCATTTGGACGTACTGTTCAATCGTGTAACTTGCCATGGTGATTTGGTATTAGTTACTGATTAATAAACAACAGATTTGGATGACCCCAAAAAACATGGCCGCCTCAGGCCAACAAAATCTACCCGACCCCAATCCGCGCCAATTGACATTTTACCATGTACTCGTAATATCAGTGGTGTCTTCTTTACTACTTTTAAGGTTAGTTTCGTGTCCAGCTAGTCTGTTTTCCTAACTTTTCTTCTGGACTTCCTAAATACATAAATATGATTGATTCGTCCGGTTTTCGGCTACAATATATTTTATAGATACAAATTCATTATTTTGCAGCCGAAGATGGTTATTAGTCATGGACGAATCGACGTGATATAAAAATTATTGGCTTAAAACACAATAACTTATCAATAAAATGGTCAAAATAATTCTAAAGTAAACGGTTTTAAGTCTTTTAGTTTTTGAGAAAATTGAAACTTTTACGTTATTTATAGGCATTTCCTATAATGTATAAATTCTAAGAAAACTGGCTTATGAGATGTTGATGCCCATAGGTCTTGAAAGCTTTTACTTAGATAATAATTAGGTGAACAAATCGAAGCGCTGAAATCAAACGGAGAATAACTCTTGCCAATCGCTGTTTCCTTGGACTAAGAAGGCAATTGAGTAGCAAAGTTCTCTCTCGAGCAATTTAAGTGTTCCTCTATAAGACCCTCATCAGCCCGATCATTGTCTATGGTGCAGAGACTTTGTCGAAAGTGGATGAGAGCGCCTTAGGATGTTTTGCATAGACGGGGAGTGGAGGAGAAGATATAATCACGAACTGTACGGGCTGTACAGCGAAACTGACCTAGTCAAACGAATCAAAGTCCAACGACTGCGATTGCTAGGTCATATGTAGAGCGAATGGACCCGAATACTCCGGCGCCGCAGTAGAGGAAGACCGCGACTCAGGTGGTGCACACAAATGGCAGAGGACCTCAACCAACTTGACGTGCGAAACTAGGGGCCGAGCTAGCTGGAGAAGCTTGTTAGTTGAGGCCCTTGTCCACCCTGGACTGTAGCGCCACCTTAAGTAGAACAAATCAAAGAAGTAGAAACACCTATTCCACATTCGGGTAATGAATTTTAGGAAATAACCTCTACAACCACATCCGAAGTTAGGCTCAAGGGTAATCTGATGAGAAATCATAGCTATAACAGTATTATGAGAGCCTTGTTTGAGGGTAGGACTTCAAGTAGCTATATTATATAAGCAGTGTTGAAGAAAGACCCGAGCCTTTTTTCTTAATTTTTCGCGCACTTAATTGATTTGACTACCTTTAAAATGTTTGAGGGCTAGAAAAAGTTGGAGACGTTGATTTTGAATGTCTGAACATCGTAAAAGAGGGAAATATTGAGCCAATGAACGTATTTCCACATTCGAGTAGTGCGGTTAAAGAAAGAATCTCTTAATTTAACAGAACTTCCGAAGTTGGCACATGGGTAATGATGATGGGAATTCCTTATTGGAGCGCTAAAATTACGGTTGAATTGGAGAAGTATGCTACTGGTTGTTTCACTGTAACATTGTCGAGAGACAGTGGGTTATTGGATCACTTGACCAAATATGGGAATTATTCTCGAGCTTTGTACGAAAATAACCCTTATAGATTACATCCACAACAGAAGGGAGAACAAAGGAAAACTAAATAAATTACAAAGTTTTCAAGTTTGCCAGATTAATTATTCTCGCATGCAAAAATACCTTTTAATACATACATAAATGTTCCCTCGTTATTGGTGCTGTAGACCCTTTTTGTCTGACAAATTAAATGAATTTGGAATATTAAGCAAATTTTATAAGACTTACGAGTGTCTCAGAAACTAAGTTTTTTTTGAGAAACCGCTTTTTTAAGATTTCGATTTTTTTTTGTTCAACTTTACTTCAACCGCTTGGTAGAATTCACCTTAGCAAAGATTTAAAGTAGCTTGACTTCCTTAACTTCTGCTAGAAACCCAACAAAGAAGGGATGTTGAAGATGTGGAAAGACTCATCATCCGTACCATATCCGCAGATTTCCATGTATATACTTATGGTTATGGCGATGCATCATCCGCTTATTATTTCGATGTTGTAATAGTGGTTTGGATAATAAATTATACCTTCGGTTTTATGCACAACTGAATTGGGTAGCGAAGCAAATTAATTAGAATTGAGTGAAAATTGTAACAATAATAAGTTCGGTCTTGGGTCTAAAAAGGGTTCGTTCTCCTCTTCGCATATAGTTGACAATTGCCGTTGGTTGTTTATTGTATTAAGCATGTGTGTAGGTACATTATATTGATTACTTGATGGTTGGTTAGTTACTTCTTGTACTTGCGGCTGGCTGGCGTGACTAAGACGATACTTCCTCAGTTTCACTTTTATTTTACTCATTCCATGCACCACTCCATATCTCTACCATAAATCCTCACATTTGTATTTGAATTTCTTTTTGCGGGTATTCCGTAAATAAATCTTGTGTTGAGATTTTCGTTGGATACACCACTTGGATTGCAAGTGCAAGTGATTGTGAGAAATTTACCGCTCCAACAGGTTTTTCAATTGAAAACCTGAGGCAGTTGAAAGTGAAATGTCTATTGGAAAAGCCGTTGGTAGTAGTCCAAGTTCTATAAGTTTTATTCCAGGCACAGGCTCATTCATTAAGCTTGTGGGGAGTGGCGATAGCAACTGACGAACGGGACGAAGTAACTGCAATAATTTCCAGTTCTTATTTAAAGTGTGTAGCTACTTGTGAATGGAGGTATCTGTTCTACTGGTTTAACTTTGGAAACTGGTTTAATAATGACTAAAATAAGTTGAAACTTTGCATAAGTGTCTAAAAATAAAACGGTTGCGACGCGACACGGTTGGATTATTTATTTTTTTTTACACACTGAGGTGTGTATTTAACAAACTTTCATTATGAACTAGATAACTTTTTTCCCTGTTGGGGTGTAGATTCGAAGCTAAGATCGGGACTGTATCTAGCACTTTTTAAACTTAAACAAAACAATTGATGATGATGAGCGGATGAGAACTGTATCAAGTCTTTCACAGAGTTTGACAAACGGAATGGGAAAGGTGGTATACGAAGGAGAATTGCATGGCATAACAGAACATGTTTCTGTTCCCTTTGATACTGAGTATTTATGGGACCTTTCACGAAGGGTAAGAGTTGTAACAGTTATGTTCTCGTAATAGTAGTCTCCCTTGAAGTGTAGCAACAAACAGAATAACGGCGAAGTTTACGTCGAGCATATCCAGGTGCTATTGCAAAGATAATGGAGTCAATGAGATTAAGACCGCACTAAGGATACCAATGTTGAGCTGTCGGGTTGAAAGATACAATCTTACAATATTCACAATATTAAATGCATATGGACCAAAACGCGGACTGTTACGTTACATTCATACGCATATTTTAATACAAATTTACCTGAAAATATATGAAACTGAATACTTTTTCAATATCTATTATTTTTTTCTCAAAATAGACTTCCTAACTAACATTTTCTATTAATTTAAAAATCAGTGAGGCCTGTCATTTAAACGCTAAAAATGTTTTAGCGGGACTGTTACGTTACATGAATTTGGAAGTAGATTTTGAGGTTGCATTACATTATGCAATATGTCTGCTCTTTTAGTGTACTATTTCAAACGTCAGGTACGAGGTTTCTGAGATTAAGAAAGGAAGTAGCAAATAAAATATTAATTACACTAAATACTGTATTTTTAGATTCTGTGGAAAGAAAAATGTTGGGACTGTTACGTTACATGAAAAGACTGTTACGTTACACGTGCGATCTTGGCTCTTTTAAGAGTTAAAGTCAGCATGGAAAATGGCTAAAATTGTATTTTTTTAGAGTTATTTGGTTTTCTCATCGTTAGACATTAAAAAAGGGTAACTTATGTAACATACAAATTAAATAAAAAAAACTTAATTTTTCATTATAGGTAAGTGCATATCGAAATTGTGGCAATCCATTAATCCACTAACTTACTTTAAGTATTTGCACTTAGTTTTAAAAATAATAATATTTTACTTTATTGAAGATAAATTTATCAATCATTCATTGTAATAATTTATTAAGTTTTTTTATCGAATTTAAACAAACTTTTAGTATAAATAGTGCTTTGTTAATAAATATAAATCAATTCTAATTTGGAGTTCAAAAACTTCTCAAACTTTTCCGTCCTTTTTTAACTATTTACACACATATATGGAGGGCTCACAGCTGAACCGAACCAAGTCATTTTAAATAAATCAAAAACTAACGCCAAAATTTCCGCAAAATTGACATCTATTTAGAGCTGTAATGAACTACATAGTTCATTTAGAGCTACATAGTTCTATTTAGAGCTGTAATGAACTATACATAGTTCGTTACGATCGTAACGTTTATTTCCTTCATGGTATCTGTTTCGTAAGGGAAAAAACCGACATTTACTAACGCGTGTATTTGACGTAAACGCCAATAAATTAATAAAGTGTTGATTCGTGTCAAATAAGCAAAGAAGAATCATGGATAGTGCAGCAGTGTTATTGGAAGCGGAAAGATATGAATACAGATAATTAAATAAAGAAAAAAGAATATTCTTAAGAAATATATCAAATATTTTCTAACTCAGATACAGCGTAATTATAAATTATAAAAGTTTATTCGTTTTTAATTTTTCTTTGAAAAATTTTAAACTTATAATTTGCTGTCGGAGAAATCGGAAATCAAATATCTTCATAAATCGCTTGAATTCACCATGCGTCGCTGCCATTTTGACATTTCAACGCACACAAACTTTATTTTCGTAGATTTTTCCGGTTGCCGTATCGGAACGGCTACAATCATACAAAATTCGTACATTTCGTAGAAATCGGAGAAAATTACGTTCCGATCGGGTACGATGATAAGGCTCATAGTTTTTGTTCTTTTGGGTCTTACTAAGCTTTCCCTAAACATTAGAAGTATGATTGAGGTTATGAAATCAACATAGTTACAATTTTTTAATTTGAAACGAAAAAAGACTGTTACGTTACAAACTGTTTTCTGTTCTAAACAACGGCATTATTTAGTACACAACAGAATTATTATTTTATTTTTAAAATAGACTAAAACTACTCGGAGAAAATATGGTTTTATTAATATGTTGATATAATAGAAGCTGGAAAAATAAACTTTTAAGGTTCTTGGACTGTTACGTTACATCAAATATTGCGGTGGGTTTCTTTGTTATTTTAAATGCTGATTTCAATATGTTTTTCCAAATATTTAAGCCCTATACTTTCAACAAAACTTACTTAATGTGACCAAAACGGATAACACTTAAAAAACTAATTTTGAATTAATAAAACTTACCATTTTGTTTCGTTTTGTATTTTAATTTTTTTTTTTTTAATTTCAAGGCATCAAAGAAGAACGTGTTTTTCGCGAAGTAAGTAACGAATATTTCTTTGAAATTTATGTTACTCGTTACTTTGGGATGTATAAAAAATAAAAATGGCGAAAAGCCCGCGAAATTTGCAATATTTTTTTTTTCTTTGTGGTTTCGTTTTTCGCGTTTTGGTCCATATGCATAAGATGGCGATTGGGGAAACTGCTTGCTCTCTATACATTCGAGATCGAACACTGAGAAACTGAAAAAAGTAGACGAATCTTCCTGAGCTAATTTTTGAATAAACTCCAAGAATGGAAAACAGTAGTGAAGCCCAAAAAATGGACAGAATGATTTCAGTTTCTTCAAAAGGCAGCATAATGATGCAAGGCATCGGCGACTGCCACAATATAAACCGAGGATCTTGTAGTTATTATGAGTCAGTAACATAAAATAATTTGCGAATGATAGGTACCTCGTGGAAGACTTCTTCAGCATGCAAACATGCAGCAAAATTAAAAAAAGTTGAGTACTATTATGGCGTACGAGAAAATGAAAAGCCGGTGCTTCATCAAGGCAATCATCATTTATTTGACATTAAAAAGATTGCAAATTGAATGAATTCAAGAGAATGCATGACTTTTCAAAAGATTTTATTCAATTTATTGCTTTATTGAAAAAAATTAATGCAATCATTTTAATGTGAAATAAATGGTGAATGCAATAATTGAAACCGAAGTCTCAATGTAAATCTTTTGATTGATTGAATCATTTAAATTTACCTTCACAGAATAATGCATTCTTTTTCAAATCTATTTCTATTTTTTCAAATAGTTCTGGATATTCCAAAAGTAAACAATAGTCTTTTGTTTAAGGAAGCTTAGTGCTCCACCATAATGTATGGTCGAATTGGACGGATAAATCATTGGTAACAAATTAATAGTCTTCCCATTAGACCCTTAATAATTGGAGTATTATAGTGTTTTGGGACTCATAATTGCTATTCATTACTATTTATTAGGTCATATGTATTTATACGATAGTAATGAAGATTAGAGCGCTTCACTAAATGGATTGCGTTACCGAGTGATCTTGACAGACTTTTGGGAATATGAGTGGCAAAATTTCATAAAACGAATAACCGAAGTGCTCTTTCGTCAGATATTGTATTGCATTATTAACCAGAAAGTTTATTTTTAAATTTGAATACAAATCTTAAGGAATAGGCTCAAACAAGATAGAAAAACTTATTATGATCATATTTTACGAAACAAATATTTGAATGACAAGCGATTGAGGCAAAAAATACTACAATGTCGCAAAGTTAGTAAATATTTTTCGTCATTTGTAAAAAATATACTATATGGGTAATTTTTTAAAAATTGACATTTTTTATTGATCGTTTCAAAAAAAAATTTTTCAGTTTTTCTTGGGTTTTAGTTTCTAAATCTACAGTAAACAAGTAGAAAAGGAGTTTTTCGAGTTGCGCAAAAATAATTTCAAATATTTTTTATTTTACGAGTATTTTTCGATAAAAATTAAAATTGAAATTTTCGAATGTATTAAAAATGTTCATTTTTGCATAAAATAACAATAAATAGTATTAAACAATAAATAGAAGTAACAATAAATAGTTGAAATTTTGTGGAAAGCAAATAAATTTAATAGGATAATTAATAAAAATACAAATTAAATACATTTTGTTTAAAAGCATGAACGAGGCAAAAAAATATTTTTAAATAACAACACATAACTTTCTCGGAGCTTTTACGGTACCAATACTGTAAGGAATGATGAAATTCAGTATATTATTTATCTGGAATATAAAAATATTAATAATAATATGAGCCATTATAAACTAAAAGAACATATATTAAAAAACAAATACGAAAATGGCCACGGAGATTACAAAATCGACTATTTCTTAATTTTAATATAGTCAATGTAATTCAATGTCACCTAAATTATATTAGGTTCAAGTATGATTAAATACCTTTCTTTTGTCGGTGGTTAGACTAAAAAATATTAATATGGTACGAAGATAATAAAGCCACGGAAATTACACTGAATTTTTACTCGGATGAAAAAATTATTTTTAAATTAATTTTAAAGGAATTAACTGCAATAATTAAATTATAATAAAACATGAACTTGAAGGCTTTTTGACGTACTATAAGATAATGCATCGTAAAAATTTATTAAAAATTGTTTCGTTGTGTGAAAAAGCGAAAATGTTTAATTAGGTTTTTTTTTCCAAATCTTGTCACACTCGTTCAACTAAGTATTCGGACAACAAAACATTTTTTTTTTTGGCATATCATAAAATTGAAGCTTAAGAGAAGCCCTTTGAAACGACAAGGCCCAAAATTAAAAAAAAAAATCATTTTCATCATTAAAAATATTAATAAAACTGATTAATCATGAAAATCACATCCCAAAAAGGCCACGGAGATTACACATTATTGATACCATGGATATTCGTTACCATCAATCGATCTGCAAATTTGTTCTTATAATGCTGACATATAAACACAGTTCCATGCCAAATTTCAAGTCTTTAAATTGAAATGCAAAAAAAGTAGAAGCTATAACGCTAAAAATGTAATTTTTTTAAAACGACCCATATATGTATTTCGCCGTTTTCGGGTCCAATGCTCTTCTTCAATGACATTCCTTATGTCACTCAAAAGAAAAAGCCAATGTGGTTGCAACACGGTTTTCTGTTAATTCAACGCCCTCAGAAAGAGTCATGACTACTCCTGTTCTTGAGAGCTTAAATGATCTTATGGGGTAAATTGTCTTTCGAGCACCAACATTTGCAGGAGTACGGATAATATGCCCCCTATTGCTTAGAGAACGTGTTCTTCAAAAAAAAAAAAAAGCAACTGCGAATGCTTTTTCATCCTCTCATATACTCTGTTCAACAAAAATTGTCAGTACAGGCCTTATGGGAGAGCTTTTTCCAAAGCAGTGGCGCCTGGAAGCACCCTCACTACACTGCGTTGGAAAAAATGCCACTTAAAAAAGAGCAAGCCACTGATTTTCCTTAAAGAATTGTTGTTGTAATTCTTCGCAACAAATTGTACACCCCAACACGAACGTTGTATCCCACTGCTGAAACAAACAAACACAGAGTTAACATTATCATTCTCAATTACAAGCAAGAAGCTTATTCAGTGGATTTTATTAAGGAACTTTTGGGATTTGAAACTTTTGAGAACAAATTTTATGAAGTTGAGTATGTTGAGTGTTTGGCAATTTATTATGTAAACTAGGGAAACCCTGTGAGAGCTTTAAAATGCGACACACTTATGGAAGCCAATGAAACCAGAGTGAGAGGCAAACGTCCTATCTTCCCTGGTACTGACAATTTTTGTCGAACAGAGTATAGTCTACTGGTCTCTTTCCGAGTGGAATGAAGACAACATTTATTCGGCCAAAAAAAAGGGAATCTTCTTTCCCCTCTAACTATCGTCCGATTTTACTTTCCTCCCTTCTTCCAAAGGTCATGGAAAGGCTGATATTAGATTAAGAAATAACTTGAAAACGAAAGCTTCTCAATAAACCGGCAGAATGGCTCTCCTAGAAATAAGTCCGCTTTCGTAGCAATAGGTCCACTGATGATTTGAAAAAATTTTACACTGTTTTGGGCTTTTTTTTTTGAAACTGTGTGCATTTGGTATTTAAAACCTCTTTTCTTACCGCTCAATACAAGTTCTTTTGGGTGGTTTTGAGTCTGTAACTCATAAAATAAATGCTGGTGTGTCACAGGGCTCCGTGTTATCTCCCTTAAGTGCGCACAAATTATAAAAAATGATTTTTTTAAATGATTTTTTTAAATGATTTAAAATGAAATATCTTGTTGGACAACTCTTTATAAAGAGGATAAACCATTTTAACTTCAAGAGCCTTTTATTTTGAGAACCATACCCAGTAGCAAAAATCTTATACAATTCTAAAATAAAAATATTTATTTTCATTTTGAAATTGATGAAAGGTAAATTTTTAAATAAATTATAAATATTAAATAATAATACACATAAAATTAGATTTACATTATTTTAACATAAGCTTTCATTTCCTTTCATTTAAAATTCATCTTTCTAATTCGAAACAACTAATTTAAATAATCACTCACCATTTATAAAGAGGGCGTTTTATAAAAAACAAATAAATATCTCAAGCGCTAGTTTTAATTAAGACACTTGGACTTGTTTGTTCGCAAAACAGGTAAATTGATTTAATAATACATCAGAATTGATAGATATTAATACAAGAACACATGGCTTTTATGTGAGAAATCAAAGTACAAAATATAAAGTGATATATAATGGGCCAAAAAACTAAGTGACGTAAAGGTGATAGTAACATTACTATCAAGTCACTTCTTGCAAATTTAGCTCATCATGAAATAACCTTTTCGATACAATGAAATAACAAACTGAGCATCCAAAATGTATTATGGATAATGCTAGCTCTAGCTGTAGGCTTTACGTCAAATGAAACAAATTATTTTTAAGTAACCTCTTATCAAATATTAAGCCGATTGAACAAACAATAAATTCATCAAAAAATTATCTAAAAAGTAAAAAAAAAAGATTGAAGCTTAAAAAAAAAAGCAAAATATTTCCTATCACCCTATTACCATTTTACATAACTAAATTTGGAAAAACGACAGTAAATGGTTTTTAATATTAATGAAATTAGATCTATTTACAAGCCACAAGTTTAATTGTTAAGCACGTTGACGAACTGACACATTTCGATCATCATCAACACTATGCTGCACGTCAACAACTGCTTGTTTTTTTCGCACTCTACTACATCTTACAGGGTGCCTTTTTATCGCTTAGCAAAAACAATACATAGTTGCCCGAATGGATGATTATGGGCACTTTAAACCAACATATCTAATTCCCGATGTGTGTTTTTTTTTTTTCAAATTGAATTAAATATTTTGAAATAAATTTGAACAATTTTTGAACGTTGCGTTGCTTCAAATTACTTAATCAAATTAGCCTCAAAAGAGCCGAGAACTTTCAAAGTCAGTGTCCCAGAAAACAGTGTTGCCAAATTGAAGTTACCTGCCTCTAAAAAAAATCCTCCATTATTTTTTATGTCAAATTGTTGATTCAATAAATAATGTCTAACTAGCAGAGTAAAGCTATTAATAGGTCTTTGAAAAAATCATTTGTTTTGCTAATAAAAGTATAAATTTAAACTAAGACATAATCGCTTTAGTGAAAAGCAAAATAGTTAATAAAAATTCAAAACCGTACACTAATAAACAATAGATGTCGATTGGTAAAGCACCATTTCATCTTTTGTTTGACATCGTTACAATAGAATAATAGTTTTAGGATGAATGTCAATGTGATTTGTGTATGCAATGGTACATACATAAGTCGAACAAATGAATGAAGTAGGGTTTCAGCTAAAAATTAAAAGATAATAATATAACTTGAAAAATGCTAATATTATTTGGTAATAGATACAAGTATAGGTAGACAAAAAGTTAATCTAAGTTGTAAACATTTAAAACGAAATTATTATAATTTTTGCAACACCTATTTAATGCCTGAAAATCGGTTATTTTGTATTATGTATTTTGAAGCCAGCAAAAAGGGCTATTTCACCTGTTAATGAAAGCTTTATTAGTTCTTTGAGTAAATACTTCGTAAAATATTATTAAAAATATTAATTAATGACACATATAACTGCCAATAGTAGTTCATCATTACCATCAACTCTTCGCTCATTTTTACTTGCGATAAACCTAGGTACGTTAGGGCAGGTTCCGGCAGTTCCGTCTGCCTGACTGTATATCTATACCTCGATCTACAGCCTAAGCCACTGGACCTATTTTCTTCAAACTCGGTACTTAAGCGCCTTCGGTGATTCTCAAGAGGACAAATTGAGCCGTAATGCAAAATCTTATTTATCTCGAAAATGGCTGTAACGATTTATATAAACAAAATAGATGGGCATGGAATTTATTTTGGTCAAAGAAAAAAATTTTTAACGGCTCTAATGATTTTAACCAAAATTTTTGTACAGGAGCTCCTTTAAATTTAAAATAATATTTTTTATAAAAATATTCCAAGAAATATATTTTTTGGGTTTTGTGAACGATTTTTTTTTAATTATTTTGTAAGATCTGTATAACTTAATACTTAAAATTGGCATCCCAAATTTTGTTCTTGAAAAATTTTAAAGAAATTTCTTATGTAAAAAAATTAATTTTATAATAAAACGATTTTTTAATTAATTTTGTTCAGATAAATTTATACTTTTCTAGAAATCAGGCGGCAATTTTATGCATTTGAACATTGATTTAATGTAATAAACTAAGAATTTTAAAATAGAATATTTTAGCATAAGACCCATTTTTTAAACTCTTTTGGTAGTAAGAGATAAAAACAGAATACCATGTGATTTCTTAAGCAAATATGAATCTATACAAACACAAAAATTATAAGTCGTTGAAGCGATTTCTTATAAAATAAACTTTTATATACCTACAAAATTTTTAAAACATTTTTAAGAAAATATTTTTCTGTGCCAACTTTAAGTTTCTATTATTGTACGAATAAAAATTTAATTTCCTTAGAAATATTGACCCGTTTTTGAGATATCGAATTTTCAACAAAAAATATTTTTTTTTTTTTGCAAAACATTCAAAAAATATTTTTTTTTTAAGTTTTGTAATGTTTTTCAAACTTTTTAGAAGTTTCTCTATAAATTTTTTTAGAAACATTCAGTAATATCTTAATTTTGTTTTGTTTTTTTTTCAATTATAGATCGTGCAATTTAATCAGAAGTCAAAATTTTTTATCAAAATTCTAGGCGCCGTTTTCGAGAAAAATACCATTTTCGAAACATTTTTTAATATTTATATGTAGAATTTTTTCCTAGATTGTATTGAAAAACTATTAGGTAATTGTTGAGCCGTTTTCGAGATATTGAATTTTGCAAAAATAAAACTAGATTTTTTTCAAAATTAAAAAAAAATATTTTTCTTAAAGTTTTGAAATGCAATGTTTTTCAAACTTTTTAGAAGCTTCCCTTTAAAAAATGTCATTCAAATCCGTTATGCCGATAATGGGAAATTCAAAATTTTAAAAAATCGTTCTACGGTAGGTACAGTCAGTAATATCTTGTTTTCAAATTTTTTTTATAAAATAACAGACCTTAAAAATTAATCAAAAGAAAAAAAATGTAAGCAAAATTGTCGGAACCGTTATTAAGAAAAATACGATTTTCGAAAACCATTTTTTAACATTTGTATGGAGGGTTCCGTTATTTTTAGGTAAAATAAATTTTTTTTCTTATATCTTGTAGATTATTTTAATAAACTTTTACTTATCAAGCTTTAAAAAAAATCGAGCATGGGGTTTTTGAAATATTGAGTTTTCAAAAAAAAAAATTGAAAATTTTCTTAAAAATCCAAAAAAAAATTTTTGAAAATTTGAATAGACAATAATATTGAAACTGCTGGGGAGCCTTAACATAAAAAATGATCAAAATCAGTTTTTGAGAAAATCAAAAATAAACAAAATGGTTCCAAGGGGGGTACCAAAAATGATGATTTTTTGGAATGTTTTTTCAACCATTACCTAGATTTAACTAAATTAAATTTTTTGAATATTTTTTAAAAAAATCTGTGGGACAGTTTTTGAGAAAAAAAATATTTATAAAATTTCTAAAAAAAATCGTATGGCAGGAACCGTTATTTTTGGTCTTAAAAAAATGAAGAAAAAAACATCCGAAGGGAAAAATAAAAACCCATCTACGAAGTTTGAAGAAAATGGGCCGAGCCGTTTAGCTGTAGTCGAACAGACAGACAGACAGAATTACGTGACCCACTTTTTTAGTTTTTGCTATCACGGTAATGTCAACTTTGATCAAAATCTCGAGTTCGATTTTTTTCCCGAATGCATAACTTGCCTTATAGTACCTATAAGTCGCAAGTAAAAACGTGTGCGGGAATTATTTAGAAGTGATATCTACCAAGCCTAAAGAAAATCGGCTGAGCCCTTAGGCTGAGTCGAACAGAAAAACACACAGTATTGCGAAACCCACTTTTTTCGTCTCTATCTCTATCATCGTAATGTCAACTTCGCCTTATACTCGTAGTACCTATAAGTCGCAAGTAAAAATAAATGTTATGTTATGACCATAAAATTCAATATCTTAATTTCAAAAAATTGTTACATTGAATTACCTATAGATCATAAAAATGTATCGACAAAAAAATTCCTATCAAAATTCTTGGTACGTCTTTCGAGAAATAAACGATTTTCAAAACTAATTTTTTTACATACGTATGGTGGGTACCTATTTTTAGATAAAATAAAATATGCACACATCTTATAGATTGTACAAAAAAAAAACATTCAATTGCCAAGTGTTAAAAAAATCAAAAATAAAAATAAATTAGTTCCAAAATTTGGTTACATAATATTATTTCAAATTCAAAGGAGCACCTGTATAAGAATTTGAATCGAAATCGGTAGAGCCGGTAATAATATTTAATAATAAAACGCACCGTTTGCAACATTTTTTTGTAAAAAAAATTCTTACCGAAACATATTTTCTTATCAAAATCGTTACTTCTGTTTTCGAGATAAATAATATCTTTTATAACGGCTGTATGACAGCTACCTACCCAGAGGCGTATTTAAGGTTTTGGCGCCCCGGGCTGATAAATTTTGCCGCCCTTTAGAACAACGAAAATAATTTTTAAAAAACACAAAATGCGTAATATTTGATGTTTTATATTTTTTTTTGTGTATATATTCATTACAAAATTCATTAACAATAGATTCGTTATCTTTTGTCAGTTCAGCTTCTGTATTTAATAAAGCTAAACTATTAAGGCGCTAATGCGAGACCTTAAATAGGTTTTTACTCGTTTCAATACGGAAAACGATCTTTCTGCACTACAATTCGTCACTGCAGTAGAGCTGTGTCAATCAGGATCGATTCGATTTTTTCGATCATCGAAAAGTATTGATGATCGAAACCACAAATTTTCATTTTAATCGATCCCAATCTCAATCATTTAGATGATTCTCGATTTTCTATTTCAATCTCAATCATTTCAATGCGTCTTGATCTTTAATATCAGTTAACTCGATTAACCATGATTTATTCGATTCGATTTGGTGTTATTTGAGGTATCAGGGGTGGAATCGCGTAAGGTGATAGTTGATTGTTAATTTCTTGATTGTCATTTTGAATATAGCTGTCTCTATCATATCAATAAAAAAATATAGAGAGATCACTTTACTCTTACGCGATACGGGCCCAGGATCTGATATGTTTACTGTGGAAATTTAACTAGTAATGAGACTTATCGAATATGTAAGAACTTTCGACTTACATATGCGATAGTATCCAAAAGTTAATTTATTCTATAGTACTAAGTCATTCAGTAACTATTCAGCAACAAATGAAATCTCTTTATCTTTTTAATCAATGGACATAGTGGCCATCATTCGATGTCATTTGGCAATTTATGGCTTACAATATAGAGTATTTTGTGAAAGCCTCAACTCAATCTTACAACGAAATCGAAATGAAAATCGAATCGGAACAGTATTGAACCATTTGAGTGAAATGAAAATGATCGAAAGATCGATCTATTTAAATGATGGACTCATTTTCGTTATCGATTGTTGAACGATTCGATCATTTGAAATGAATGATTTACACAGCTCTACACTGCAGTGCACAAGTATATTCTTAAGCAACCTCAGCATATAAAAATGATTCCTTCAATTTTTTTCTCTTATATGAAGGTTAAGCTGCCTTAAACTCATATTTTCAGAATTGTTTTGCTCCAGAAAATGTTTAAGTAAGACTCACTCATGTGTTCAAGCTTAGATACAAAAATAAAACCATTTGTTTTTGCTTCATTGGATGAATTTCTTCTCTTCAGCGCAATCAATAAATGGTCGCAAATAGGAATGAATGTATTTATTTTGAAATTTTCACGACCACAAAAAAGAACCTCCCTTCGCGTTTTTTCATCTTGACGATTCTTTTTTGATCCATTTTGTAATTTTCAATTTTTTTGCTTTTTCCCATCTCTTCAAAAACATCAAAGCATAATCGTTTTTCTCTCATAAACGATATGAGTGCCTCGTAGAGCCTGGACACAGTTTCAACGTCTGTATCAACACCTTGATTTTTTTTGATACAATATTGAATTGCTTGAGTATAGAACCCCAAAATTAAGACAATATTTCTGTCTCAAGGGACTTTAATTGGGACAAGTGAGCACGATACTAAAAAGATAAAATACGAGTATGTATTCGACGATTTTAACTTTAGTAAAATGATAGAGATAGCATGATGCTAAATTTGATTAAAATTTTGCGCCAATAGTTTTTAAAATAATACCTATCCTTTTCTTTATCCATCATTATAAACTATTGTACATAAAACAAGCATTGTATTGTTTCTTAAGTCGTTCGAAACTATTGACGAAGGGAAGGGTATTTGTATATAGGGACACGAGTCCCTTATGTCTAGAATCCGGCTTGATGGATTTTTATAATTTTTTTTTAATAAAAAGGAACTTTTTGTAGATGGCTTAGAAAAAAAAATTAAGATCCGTTCTAGCCCATTTTTGTAGAGCTACATAGCAACAAATGTTTTTTTTAGATAATGTTTTCGTTTCATTGGAATTTGTTCCAAAGAATATGTTATTATTATTATTATAAAAAGCTTTATTCGCCAATATTGTTGGTTTTAAATTTACACAAAGATTTTTCTTATAATTAGTTACATATAACTATATGAATAATTTCTTAAAATAGTTTTACAATTATTATTATGTTTGAATTATTGTCTTGATCGTTTTTGTTTCAATATAATCTAATCTATTTATTTTATCTGGCGTAATCTATTTTTTGCGTCATTGTACCAGTTTTGATTGAATTTATTTAAATCGTCCGCCCATCTTCTTTTCGGTCGTCCTCTTGGTCTCTTCTCATCATTTAGGGTCCATTTTGTAATTATTTTCGTCCATCTTTGGTCTTCAATTCTTGAAACATGTCCTGCCCAGCTCCATATCAGTTGTTTTATTCGAGTTATCACGTCAACTATATTTGTTTTTCTTCTTATTTCTTCGTTAGTAATCCTTTGTATTTGTCGTATATTTAAAAGTTTTCGCTCCATTTTTGTTTGGCATATTCTTAGTTTATCATGTTGATTTGATGTTAGTCCTAGGGTTTGAAGCCCGTACGTCAAAACAGGTAAGATTGTAGAGTCCAGTATATATTTGCTTGTGTCATTACTAAGGTTTGAGTTCAGTATTTCTTTTAAGCTCCAAAACTGTTTCCATCCATTATCTATTCGTCTAGTTATTTCTTTTTTGTCTTGATTTATGAAGGATTTAATTTGTCCTATAGGTAAACGTAATCTTCAACCTAGTCTACTTTGTTATTTTCCAGTAAGATGTCCTTCTTTATATGATTAGTCATCACTTTTGTTTTAGTCAAGTTTAAACAAAGTCCATCTTTTTTACAAGTCATCGAAAGTTGATTTAACATTGTCTGTATCTGTGTTGCTGAATTCGAAAGAAGAACAACGTCGTCTGCAAATCTTAGATTGTTTAAGTAGTCTCCATGGATTCTTACACCAAATTTATCGTTCCATTTCAGCCTCTGAAAAATATCCTCTAGAACTGAGGAAAACAGTGGCGGTGACATGGGGTCCCCTTGTCGAACTCCTCTTTTCAAATGGAATTCCCTTCCTACTTTGTCCGTTTTAACTTTAGCGGTGTTATTACAATAAATGTTTCTAAACGTCCTGATAAGAGTGGGGTTGATCTTTTGATTACTTAGCGCTGCCCATATGCTGCTGTGTTCCACGGTGTCAAAAGCTTTTGCAAAGTCGATAAAACAGAGGTAACAGAGGTAAAAGTGGTTTTTTGAATTCGTTATGTTTTTCAATTAGCTGGTTGATTGTCTGAAGATGGTCAGTGGTTGAGAAGCCTTCTCTAAATCCTGCTTGCTCTCGTGGTTGATTGTCATTCATTGTTTGTTTGGTCGTAATATATATAGTCTTCGAGAAAAGTTTATAGATTGTCGATATAAGGCTTATGGGTCTATAGTTGTTCATGTCATCCTTGTTTCCCTTTTTGTGGAGTAGTATTATTGTACTCTGTTGCCATTGTCTTGGTATTCTTTGGCATGTCAGTATAGCATTAAAGAGTTTAGTTAAAAGAATATGTACATGTCTGTAAATATTTTTACTATGAATTTTCATTATAAAAAATCGTTTATAAAGAATAAGAATAGTAACTGGTGAAAAAAGTGAGTGACATGTTACAGTGAACTCTCTCACAGCCGGACACTCACGGCACTGAAAAAATTGTCATGCTTGAAAAACTTAAAAAATCGCATTTTTTTAAATCTTTGTATTTCTTGTTTATCTTTCAAAAATATTGTAAATTAGACAATTGTTATGGGCGGCATGCGCCCTTTTGCTTGTATGTTTTGAAAGTTCAATCGCTTCAAAAAAAATATTATAAATTGGACAAGCGCAAGCCGCCCCTAGCAAGCTAGCCGCCCCGGGCTGTAGCCCTTTTAGCCCTAGGGTAAATACGCCCCTGTACCTACCCTTAATTTTAGAGCTTGTAAAAAACTTTCAATAGCCGTATTTTTTTGGAAAAGTTATCCGTAGTACAGTAGGATTTTATATTAATAACAAATACAACATTCGCAGTAGGATCACTGCCGATACTCGAATAATGATGTGAAAAGTGATGCTACTGCGGATGTTGTATTTGTTATTAATATAAAATCCTACTGTACTACGGATAACTTTTCCAAAAACAAACACGGCTAATGTTTCATCTAGGGAATCACTTATGATCCTTAAGTTTCAAGTTTGAAGTAAATACCTTAGGCAGTTAAGGCTGTCGGTCGAGGTACAAACATAAAGTCAGACAGTCACAATTATGGGACCCCCTTGTTTTGTTTTTCAGTCATCGTTATTTCTAATCGTAAAACTTAATCTTTCTTTAGCCGCACGATACGAATGTGGAATGCCTTACCCGGCAAAATATTTCCCTTCCATTAATTACATTGCTCCTCCTCCTAAACGCTTGTACTGTGGTCAAACATTTTAAGGGTACTCATAACCCCTTTAGTGCGCGCAAAATGTTTAATGCTTAAATTTTTGTGATCCTAGACACCTTTTTCTACTAAATATGTATTATGAAAAATATATTTATATTGAGGATCAGAACTTGGCTAACCAAATCTATGTTAACAAACTCAATCTAGTTTTTCCACTACATCTGCAATAGAATGTATGTACATAGTAAGTAAGAATGTAAGTAGTTAGGAACCGAAAATAAGTTCAATGAGCTACAGCTTGAGTCAAAGACTAATATGCATACAAAAGATATATTGTATATACATAACTCCTTCGACATATTAAGCCTCAAGCCAGCATGTAACTTCCATTGAAGCATATATGCCATCATCAGCCTGTCAGTTGCACTTAAACATTATAAAATCCCATGCACCGCAGTCTTATGCCACACCTTTCTGCACAGCAATTCCTTTGGATTCTGTTATTTAATAGGAAAAGACCACAACGACGACGACTCAAATTAGGCTACACATACAATTCGAGGTGCAATCGAATTAAAGTTGATTTAAATTCACCTGAGAGATATTTTACACAATCCAAAAGTTTTATTAAGTCCACCAACAACTACACAATAAACACACGGGGCCCGGGTGTGTTTATTGTGTTATGTGTGCTGGTTACAAACTTATGTATTTCAAATTATCCAAACAACACGAAAGATACAAAATGGTTAACATATCATTCGTAGATTGGTATATCCCGCTTATAGCTTTAGCCATCGGAGTTCATGGAAGGCATGATTACCATTGGCAAATAATATTATATTGTTTGATCAAACAGCGCTTGGTGGCAAAATCCTATAAAAATATTCAACCAGCAACAATTGATTACACAGAACGACACATAATACGTGACAAGCATCTCAAGCCTATATAGGTAGGTCTAAGATATAAGGTAGTACATTTATAGGCTTAGGTTGTTTGTAGGTTCATTCGGAATAAAGTAGAGCAACCAGTGTCTGGGAATGAATTCCTAAATAGGCTATATGAGTAGGTACTGGTACACGAATGGATTCTTACAGTTTTTTTCTTGGATTTGGATTCGAATAGCGGAACCGGTTGAATTTGCATCTTTTGCATGAGAGTATATGTTGTGATATAATTGTCTAATAGAAAAAGTCCTATGTGGCATAGAATTTTACGAATCCGCTTAGCAGACCTTTAACACTAATTTACAAATTCTAAATAGCACGAAATGGAGATTAGCGTATTTTCCGTTTAGGACAGTGAGTGGGCGCTTTTGAACTTTTTAGCTCGAAATTCTGACAAAAATACAAATTATTGACTTCAAGGGGTTAGCTGGAATTTTCCAAAAGGCTTAAATATTTTCATTATGTGAGATGTAAAATCCTTTTAGGCGTTAAGTTCCAATCAGAAAAGAAATCTTTGCAGATCAAAAATGGGCGTTGTTTCGGATGTTTCCGACTTACTTTTATGTTATTAAAATAATTTTAAAATATATTCTAAACAAAATTTTCTATCAGGGAGGTCTATTTGTCCGTTATGTAACTGTCAATTTCGATCTTTTACTTTTTTAAAAATTTTCAAAATTATGAAAATTAGTTTTTATGCCTTACTTAACTGATAAAAGTGGGAAAAAAAATTTGCAAACCGCCCAGAAGACGAAATTCGATATCTGATTTCTGATCATACCTGGGGTCACTTACTATAAACACCAACAATCAGTGGTGTAGTATAAAAATATCGTCAAAAAGGCAGCAGAAACCACATTCGGTTACTAACTGCCTCTGAGAAAGTGCCCGTAGTGTTGTGGTAAATACGTTCAACTAAAAAAAGTGACCAAGGATGCGTATGGGAATATACTGTAGCATACAAAATTATCAATGAGAGAAGAGAACCAATCAAGGAGGAGATAAGAAAAGAAGGTTCTCTATAATAATAAAAAGTTTTACCAGTTCAAAACGGTCAAAGTGCCTCACGATCGAAACAATAGTCCAAGCTTTCTAATAAGGCCAAGCAACTGGCTTCTAGATCTATGACTGGAATAGAGACTTTTTGAAACAGCGAAGGTACTAGGTTACCGAGCCATCACCCAAGTATGAGCGTATGGAAGCCACCGGAGATGAGGTCGGCCTCTGTTTCTCGTACCCTCTGGCATAGGGTTGAATACCTTACGTAATGGAGCGTCGATGTACATTCGCTCTACATGTCCTAGTCATCTTAACCGCTGAATACGTATTTTCTTGACTAGGGACACGTCGCTGTACATCTCGTACAATTCATGATTGTATCGTCTTCGCCAGATGTTATTTTGTCTATCGACACAAACCGGGCCATAAATCGTGCGTAGAACCTTTCTCTCGAAAACACCAAGGGAGCTTTAATCCGCCTGGGAAAGAGTCCATGCTTCTGTACCATATAACAAGACCGGGATGATCAGGGTTTTGTACAGCGTCTTCTTGGTATTTCTCGATATTGCTTTATTCCTCAATTGCTAACTTAGCGCAAAGAAACAGCGATTGGCAAGAGTTAATCTACGTTTGATTTCAGCACTGGTGTCATTTGCAGAGTTCACAGCAGTACCCAGGTAGACAAAATCTCTGACTACCTCGAAGTTATATCTATCAATATTTGATGACAGCATATACTTCGTCTTCTCTTCATTGATCACAAGACCCATTTTGTACGCTTCGGACTCCACACTAGAAATAGTACCCGTAACTGCTCGCTTGGATCTTCCCATTTTGTCGAATTCATCCGCGTATTCAAGATATTGAATGGACTTTTGAAAGATATTGCCATTGGTGTTGGCCCGAGTATTGTGCACTACTGTCTCAAGGACAATATTAAAACAGCTACATGAAAGCGCGTCACCTTGCCGAGGTCCTCTGGTGGTTTCAAAGGTTTCAGTTGAATCTGTCCCAATTTTGACGGAGCAACGGGTATTTCCCAACGTCATCCTGATAAGGTGTATCAGTTTGGCAGGGATACCAAAATTCGACATGGCACGATACAGCTCTTCTCTATTAACGCTGTTATAAGCTGCTTTAAAATCGATGAATAGGTGGTGTGTATCGATATTTAATTCTTGGGTCTTCTCCAGGATTTGGCGTAGTGTGAAGATCTGGTCGATGGTAGACTTTCACTGATAGGGGCCAATCAGTTCATCAGTAAATGGCTTCAGACGTTCACATAATACGCTAGACAGGATCTTATAAGCGATGTTCAAAAGGCTAATGCCTCTATAGTTGCTGCAGAGAAGACGGTCGCCTTTTTTGTGGATCGGGCAGATGGTACTACGGTTTCACTCGTCGGGCATACTTTCCCCCGACCATATTTTGTTGAAAAATTGGTGTATGCTCGAAACCAGATCATCTGCAGCGTAGTTTAAAAGTTCCGCCTGTAGACCATCAGAACCTGGCGATGGCTAACTTGATCTGACTTAGGTCGGGTGGGTGGAACTCCAGATCTCCATATGCATTTTCTTTAAATAGAACTGCAAGAACACTATTAAGGCATAACTCTTCCATTTAATGCACTATCCATAGTACTGTGTAGGTGTTTTGAAACCATCTCAAACACTATAGTGCCAAGTATCAGTTTCTAGCCTGGAAAATCGACTCTATTCTACAAGAGACCAACGAATTTCAAAATGAGATTCACCATCTTTTTAGCGACTTCAAAGCTCTATGTTATAGCATTGATCAGCAGGTGTTCTTTATGGTACTGACCGAACTCGCAATACCGAGAATCTGATTCAGCTGTCTTACGTGACATTTGAAAATAAGCGGTACAATATTCAACTAGGGAAGGGCTCCTCCGAAATTGTCCAAACATACACAGTCTTACCAAGTAGATGTGTTATCAGTTGATTTCTTCAATCCTGTTTTCGATGAGATTTTTTGCAGAACTGGGCTTAACTTATAAATTAAAAAAACAATTTAAGGCCATCGGCTTATAGAAAACCTAAACTTAGAGACTGGCAACTTTCAATCATTCCTGTGCACCTTTTGTCACCAGGAATGGAGGAGACCTACAATTTTCTGCCGAGTCCAAACATCTTAGAGAGGAAGCACTTTTCTATATACAAAGATACTTTTGGAGAATTTTTCACTTTCTCTCAAAGATGATCACCTACAAAAATTTATTTTTTTACCTTTAGGTATTAGTGGCTAGGAACGAATCAAGACCTCCGGCATGACATTTCAACGCATTATCCATCATGGCAAGGGGTACAACACCGTCAAGAAATTAGTTCAACTATTAGATACTTGGACAATATTGAGATGATCGGTTGCCTCTTAGAATCACCAACAATTGAAGATTAGGTGAAACTTCTTGGTCTTGAAGAAAACGCGTACAAGAATATGTAAATACTGTGGGCAAACAAAAAATAAACAGCTGTACACCATGTGCCATATTATTGACAGCAATAACTTCGAAGTAGTTAAGAAATTCATCACCTGGAATTGAGTATAAGCTGCACAGGGACCTTTACAGCTAGTACTACAAATTACTGAAATTCGACGTTACAGACCGATACTTAACTACGGTACTACCAAAATTACTCGGAACTAAAAAAAAATTGAAGTCGAAATAGTGACCTAGAATAATCTTTGTATTTGATATACACATACTAGGGATATTCCAATGGTTAACACTATCATGATACTGCAATATTCGTGTCTGATAAGACCATTACGAAGGCTACAGACAAACTGTAAAATACAGTCCATAAAGTTCGAGATAGGACGCATTATTGGCGTATCAATTAACTGAAACAAAATCGGTGTATGAAAAGGGTTGCCCAACCATATTGCACGATGTTAATTGTGAGTAACACCTTACCGTCAAGTTTTTTGCTCAGCTTAATTTGACATTTCTTTGTTTCAGTGTTTGACAAATTCAACCATGGAGAGGTACACAATTGAGCAGCGCGTTAAGATTGTTGAAGCCTTTTACGAAAATGGGAGTTCAAATCAAAATGCATTTTGTACAGTTCGTGATTTTTTTAGTCAGCATAATGGACCACATGTGTCCAGAATCGGTAGAATTGTGCGCAAATTTCAGCAAACCGACTCTGTAGGAAATGTGAAAGCACCTGTGCATGCTCGTCCAGTTCGTTCTGCGGAAAACATTGCTGTTGTTCGTGATAGTGTGACCCGACTCTGGTCGTGCCCAACAATTGAACTTCTCACGAACATCACTTATGCGAATTTTAAATAAAGATTTGAATTTACACGCTTACAAGTTTCAACTGACTCAAGAGCTGAAGCCTACCGACCATTTCTAGCGTCGTCAATACGCCAAATGGTTGGTTGGACAGACAGAAGTGAATGGTGACTTTACAAAGAAAATCATCTTCAGCGACGAGGCACACTTTCAACCTCAGTGGATTCGTTAACAAGCAGAATTTGGGAAAATGAGAATCCACAAGTGATTGCTGAAAAGCCCATGAATCCACAACGAGTGACTGGTTGTTGAGGTTTATGGGCTGGCGGTGTCATCGGGCCGTACTTCTTCGAAAATGATGTCGGCCAAGCAGTTACCGTGAATAGTGTTCGCTATCGCGAGATGATAACGGACTTCTTGTGGCCAGAAATTAATGATATGGACCTGGACGATATTTGCTTCCAACAGGATGGTGCCACTTGCCACACAGCCAATAAAAAAATGGCTCTTTTGGGCCAGAAATTCAATGGCCGTGCTGTCAATAAGCCAAGAACAATTCAAGAGCTAAAGGATGAGATAATTCGGCACATTAACGGCATTGAACCTTAATTATGTCTTAGAGTCATTGAAAATATATCGGCTATTGAACAACACTTTTCATGACAAGAGCTTCGCTTAGAAGATTTGTCAATTCCTCGCAAGAGGCAGTACAACCCTCAGCTGAGAATCGAACCCAAGGCCTTCTGCATGACAGTCCAATGCACTAACCGGGGAGAGTACGATAACTTAGGCGCCAAAAATTGATAACGGATTTTTGTAGAAGGGTCAAATACAAGCGTTTTTTACTATGGGAGGGGGGGGGGTCTATCTCGCCCCGTTTAGGAGGTAGGGGCGATTTTAGAAAAAATGACTTAAATTGAAAAAAAAAAATATTAAAAAACAACGGCAACACTTACAATAAAATACTATACCGGTTTTGAAAGCCAGAAGTCTGTTCTATAATCGTACATTTAAAGAAAATTATTTATGTCAATAGTTTTTGAAAAATTTGCATGCAAACTCAAAATTTTGTTAAAAAAAAATGAAAAAAAAGTTTAGACCAATTTTTTTCAAAATTGTAAAATGAAGTGCTTAATTGGCTTTTTGTGGTCAATGCTACTATTAATTCTGAATCGAACACAAAAAACCGAATGGTTTTGTCCCTTCTAGTTTTTGAGAAAATCGAAAATTACTAAAACTACTTTTTATGAAATTTTTGATTTTTGGTATTTAACTACGGTGATTTCATTTTGAGGATTAATGTTAATGTGGTTCATTTGTAGGTAAAGTACACCAGAGGAGGTAGAATTGCATGGCATTTCGCGTCTCAGTCAGTCAGTTTGTGAGTAAGTCAGGTGTTACTTAAAAATAGTCAAGTCAATTTTTCAATGTTCAATGTATTAAAACCGTGTTTACAGGCATTTTGATCACAAAAAAAAATTATAGCAAGCACCTCCCGAATCTCTAGCCAATATTGAGGCCCATGGAAAAATGTGCCGATAGATGGGTCTATTGCTCTGAGATTAACTTTTATATGGATTGCACCAGAGAAACTTTTAAATCATTAGTTTTAAGCAAAATTTAAGTAACGTTATTTATTAAAATAAAAGATTAACTGTGTAAATCATTTAAATGTAATTTGAATTTTATATACCCACCTACAAATTTGTAACTATATATTTACTTATGTAACTTAGTCTGTAAGAGTATAATATGCTCCGGTTGATGAATAAATAATAATAATAATATTGTATTCTTACAATTTTTGTCACCTTTTTGAGTTGGAGTTGAGGGGAGTTGACGCTTTGGTTGGAATTATACCAATTTCTTCTAAGAACGCGATGCTTTTGAAATATTTTTTTTGAAATATTGAAAAGTTATTTAATTTAGGATGAAGTAGTGGATGCTTAGTCGCCATTCTTTATTCCAAGAAAAAAATACTTCACTCTTACAAAGGTTGAATAACGAATGACCTTGGTAAACAATAACCTGTACCATATTAGCATTAAAAACAAACAATAAACATACATATTAATTAAGGAATTATATAAATTTGCTGCATTCGTACAGTAGTACCAAGGTAATGCGAAATTTTCATAATGTATTAAATTTTCATGTCTGAACATTTTAAATGTGCAACTTTGGGCTACGTACATACATATATTTAGTAGACATTGGATATAGACCTTAGGGTAAATTCAAAGTTTCTTTAAATCCAGATTCTGTAAATGCAAAAGAAACCTTGCATACACCCAACCTCGCACCTACCCCAAATCCTATAGTGTGCCCAGGCAGGGGGGTTGCAGGGGGGCAGCATGCCCCCCCATACATATCTCACTGTTTATACGCCGTAATGCGTAAGCAAGCAAAAAAAGCAAATATCCCATAAAAAAGTAGTTTTCGTTATTTTCAATTTTCTCAAAAACTAGACGACATAAAATCATCTAGTTTTCAGTTTTTGAAATAGAATAAATTAGAGCAACGAATTTTAGGAAAAATAATAATATGTAACTTTGCAGTTTTGAAAAATTAAACTTTAAACTTTTTTTTATGTTTTTTTTTTCACCAAAATTTGAGTTTAAAACTCGTTTTTTTAAAAACTGTGCATAGATTCTACTTGATTTAAAAATTATCTAATATATCAGAGTATTGGCTTTAAAAAAAGGTATAACACTTAATTGTAAGTATTACCGTTATTTTTTAATATTTTTGTTTCCATTTTAGTACCTTTTTTATAAAATTGCCCCTTCCGCCCAAACGGGGGGAGATAGACCCCCCCCTCCCATAGTAAAAAATGCTTGTATTGAACTGTTCTATAAAAAAACGTTATAATTTCTTGGCGCCTAAGTTATCGTACTCTTGCCCACTAACCATTATGCCAAGGGGTACTAAAAACATTCTTCGGTGTAAATATTAATAGTGGACATCTGAAGAACCTATCCGGTGAAGAGTGCATGTTGTACCGCCTCATACTGCCAATCTTGGTTAGCGAAGCCTTGTGTTAAACGATAACAAAAGAGTGATTTCTTTCACTGAGATCGTTCGAAAATTGAAGTTCTTTGACGGATTGTTTGATTTTTTTTTTGCCAAGCAAGGCAACTAGTGTAGAATATACAACCACTACCTTTATGATTCAACTAAATTGGATCGGTCACATCGAACGAATATGAACAAAAAGTATACAGCTAAAAGAGTGCTATACAATTTTAAAATAAATAAAACGAGCTTAAGACTTATGTATTAGGCTTTTATTTTGATTTTTAATAAATTTGGATCAATTTTTGGACCAAAAAGAAAACACCATATAATCATAGCCCATTAATTTTATTGATTAGCAACCTGACCTACAAATTTTCATGATGACTGAAGTGAGAAGTTCAATATCACTATGTGTCTAGAAAATTAGTGTCTGTCTGCCACATTATTTTTTGTATAAGAGGTTTTCAAATAAACGAGCCAAAATTCGGAGCTTAAGAAGAATATTATTTTCGTATAAGCTTGTGGTTCAATGACACAATTAGGTATATTGAATTGTACGCGACTATCGTACGATGAGTATTTTCTAGGCTCTCATGTCACAAGTTGTCTCCCACCAATATTTTCCTAGATCAAAGCAAACATTTTTGTTTTTCCGAACAATTTGTTGAAATATTTTTCCTTAATGACACCACCACGTCTGGGAATTGATGTCCCCTATGCTTCTTGAGTCTTTTTCTTTGACTAATTTCCTGTGAGTAATTCAATCAAAACACAATCGACATCCACTTCTACAATCATCAGTCCCATTGTAAGATGATCAAATATTTCGACTGGCTAAATATAGCCAACCTGTGTGTTCTAGAAACCAAGCAAACAAACCTACATACATATACATAAAGTTCATGCATTCATGAATCATAGAGACACTGGCCGAACTTATTTGTTCGACATCGAAAAGTCAACATTCTTAAACTATTCAGCCCACTTAGATCCATCAACTCAAGAGAAAAAGTAAGAACCATTTTTTTTGTTTAACCAAAAAATATGTCAACTTTCTCCTTAAACGGAAATTAAATAAATAATTCGTAGAACTTCTGGAATTAAAATTCTTTGTTTTCTTTCGGGTACATGTGTCTTTAGCGCTTGACACACCCAAAACACACTCTCGCAGAGCTCTCAGGTGAACTCCAGTTTGTCACATTTTGAGTTAACAATTAATTATTTTAAGAAACAATTTATAACTTCGTGACGAACAATATAACACATTCAGGGGGGGACTTGGATCTTCAGCCAGGCGCTTTTTTTAAGGCCCATGTTTAAACATATTTAAGCATATTGGACCGCATAGCTTTAACTGGAATAGCTGATATTGTATATAATAGAAGAATATGAATATTTTTATCTAGTTGACAAGAAACAATAATTACACCAATTAAAAGATTTAAAAGATTATCTTCAACATATCAGGTGTTCCTCAAGGTAACCACCTTGGACCTCTTTCGTTTGTACTTTTCATTGCCGATCTTCCACGCTTATGCAAATATTATGAGAAACTTATGTTTGCAGATGGCTAACAAATTTTTCGATATATAAAGCTTTTGACGAATTTAAATCTTCTCAAAGCTGATTTAAATAATATTTGCTTGCGACTTATAGGTACTATAAGGCAAGTTATGCATTCGTAAAAAAAATCGAACTCGATATTTTGATCAAAGTTGACATTACGATGATAGCGAAGACCAAAAAAGTGGGTCTCGCAATTCTGTCTGTATGTCTTTTGACTACATGCCTAAGCGGTTCGGCGATTTTCTTTAAGCTTGGTAGATAGTATTTTTAATTTTTTGTCCCCATATGTTTTTTTCTTTTTTCTTAAGACCGAAAAGAACGGTACCTGCCGTACGAGATTTTATAAATATTTTTTTTTCTCAAAAACTGTCCCACAGATTTAAAAAAAAATTAAATAAAATTTATTTAGTTAAAGCTAGGAAATGGTTGAAAAAATTTCAAAAAATGATTATTTTTGGTACCCCCATTGGAATCATTTTTTTGGGGTTTTGATTATCCCAAAAAACGGTGCAACCAATTTTGATAATTTGTTATATGGTGAAGCTCCCCAGCATTTTAAATAATATCGGTTATTATCGGTTATTAAAATTTCAAAACTCAATATTTCAAAAACCACATGCTTGATTTTCTTAAAACTTAAAAAATAAAAGTTTTTAATATAAATTACAAGATGTAAGAAAAAAACTTATTTTTTTTAAAT
This sequence comes from Philhelius festivus, assembly GCA_963931855.1. NCBI lineage: Eukaryota > Metazoa > Arthropoda > Insecta > Diptera > Syrphidae > Philhelius > Philhelius festivus. The sequence continues at coordinate 60,016,374 of OZ007556.1, forward strand.
AACGATACCCTCCATACAAATGTTAAAAAATGGTTTTCAAAAATCGTACTTTTCTCGAAAACGGTTCCGAGAATTTTGCTTAAATTTTTTTCATTTTGATTAATTTATACGATCTATAATTCAGTAAACAAAAATTTGCAATCAAGATATTACTGACTTTACCTACTATAGAACCATTTTTTCAAATTTAGAATTTTTCATTATTGACATAACGGATTTTAATGAAATTTTTTATAGAGAAGCTTCTAAGAAGTTTGAAAAACATATCAAACATTTTTTTTTTTTTTGAAAATTCGATATCTCATAAACGGCTCAGTATTTTCTTTGTAAATTTAATTTACATATACAGTGGCGACAAAATAAATAGCACATGTAGTCTTAAATTCCTGTGATGCAAGTTTTTTCCACTTTCTTAAACTTTAAAGAGCTGTTTGACTTATGATGAAGTAAGACCAAATATACATATCTCTGATTTAAAAATAAAATGAGGTATATTGAACTCATAAAAAAAAACTACAACAAAATGAATTATACAATTTAAGTATACTAGGACAAAATAAATAGCACATTTCGTAAATAACAAATAAAAAACATATTGAATAACAAAATTTTAACATTAAGAAAATATCCGGTATTTGGTCGAGTAACCCTTATTTTTAATCACAACGGAATACCAGCGTTGTATAGACCAAGGAAGATTCCGGAATCGTTCAACAGATACTGAGTACCAGGCTTGCTGGACTTTCCGTCAAAGTTTGTCGAAATTTGAAGTATCAGTTCAATTTATCGCTTCTTCCACAACATTCCCCAAGTACTAAATAGAATTACGATCTAGGGACTAAGCTGGCTTATTCCTTAACAGCGGTTTTTTCGATGAATAGCCATTGCTTCACAGACTTAGCCATATGGTTAGGATCGTTATCCTGTTTAAATTTACACGTCAAGGCTCAAGGGCATTTCCTCCTCAGAATACGGTAGAATTGTATACCGTAGGATTTCCTTGTATTATAAATGGTCCTTAATACCCTCTATCTGATGAAGTGGTCCCATACCATGCCAATAAAACTTGCCTAAACAAGAATGCTACCCCTACCATGCTTAACAGACTTTATTGTGTATATTCTGGTCATATTCCTGGTGGATTCCTCGTCGAAAGTAGTTTTCACCATCTGACAAACAGAATTAAATTTATACTCATCGCCCCGTAAGATATTTCTCCACCAATTTTGAAATTTTGAAATACGTTCCCTTGTAAACTGCATCCGAAGTGAGAGATTGCTCTTAAAGACGTCTGCTTTCTTTCTGGAAAATCGTCCAAACAGCTTTTTTCCATTGAGACAGTTTCTAATCGTACTTACAGACACATTAACACCAAGATCTTGTTCATTTGCATGTTCAATTTTTGGGACTTAGCTCAGGCAGAAGATGTTAAAATCAGTTCAAGGTATGGTTTTTCTGGTCTTACTTAAACGAATTTTGTTTTGAGCACTTCCTTCTTCTTCGCAATGATGAAGAGCATTTATAACATCCTTATTCTTCCCCTCTAGTTCAGATTTCGTGTGACTTTTTTTTTTAAATCAAAAACCCCTAGGGTAAACGTCAGCGCTGATTGTTTTCCATTCTCATACTAAATTTTAACAATTAAAATTGAAGCAACTTAACTAAGAACCTTATTAAAACTCATAACTTTTTCACTTAGCTTCTAAAAGTTAAGAATATTTGTTAAAAATGTATTAAATTTGCAACGGAAACAATATGTGCTATTTAAATTGTCCTCACCTGAGGGCAACTTGTGTACCATTTGACTTACATTTGACTTTTTAATAAAATAATTTCTGGAGGTCTTATCCCGTTATTTGATATTCAAAGTCCAGATACTCAACATTCAAAATCTACAACAAAAATGGTCTTACAGTACCGGATTTTTAAGGGCCAAGAAAGAATTTTTAACAAAAGTGTGCTATTTATTTTGTCGCCACTGTATATTCGGACAATAATTAAAGCCTGGCGTACTAAAATTTTTTCTTATAAATATTTTAAAAATTTTGTATATAAAAGCTTAATTTTTTGAGAAACCAGTATAGACATGGTTATGAACATTTTTCTCTAGTATCATTCATTTTTTAAATTTTTAGTCTTTTATATAAGCGCAAGCTCGTACGATCCAGTCGTCCATTTTATTTTAGTTATCTCATCTAAATTTGCAGATAGCAACTTTACTGATATTTCTCAAAAATTCAAAGTACATCCGGCAATTCAATCCTTAAGGGGATTAAAAAAAAAAACTTATGTTTAAGCACGACCAGGCTAAAATTTGGGTAAAAAAGAAAAGGCATAAGGTTTTATATGTACTGAAAATGCAAAAAATACTCAAAGGTACTTAGAAATGATATAGTTCTCTCATTTGTTGAGATTTATAATGAAATATCACAATTCTTAGGTATATATGTTAGTCGACACATGAATTAAATGTACGGGAATAATAAAAAGATGTGATAATTTTCTAAATAATGCCAAAATATATTTCCATTTTGTGGGTGATTCCGCTGTAGACGATTTTTGACACCAATTTTTGAATTACAATATTTTTTACTTTTTTTGATAAATATTCAAAGTAGAAATACTATATTTAATAATAAAAACAAAAACTGAGACCTAAGTTATAGAGAACATTTTTGTTTGCGCTTGGCAACATTATCATACGAAGAGTCGGTGCGAACTGCAATTATTACAACTGGTAACATACGCTCAAAATATCTATTTCCGACAGTTTTAAGTTATGCTTTACTCAATAGACGTATGAAGCAACATGCCATTTAATCGTTTGCATAAAAACATGTACGAATTTGCTATTATATTTTTAGCATTATTGATTGCAAATAGCCATTGTAAGTTTGTTGCACCCGCGATATAAAAGATATAAAAGTTTACTTTTTTGGCAGAAATAAAGTGCTAGCGTTTTGAAACTTTCTAAAAGTTAGAAGAAAACAAAACTAAAATTAAATCAGTCGTTATTAGGAATATATTGTACGTTGAACGACAAAAAACGTTGATTTAAATTGGTTGCACCCGCGATCCCAATATTAAGATCGCGGGTGCAACTTATTGACTACTAACATTATAACGCGATTTATTGTATTTTATTGATAAAATATGCTTTGAATAATAATTTCTTGTGTTCACGTTTTTTTTTTTAACTATGTAATATAATATGTTGTTCCTTTTTATATAAAAATATATGGTTAAATGGAAGTGAAACAAGAAAAAGAGACTGCTTTACAGAAAATTGACAAAAAATTAACAAATATTCTGAGCTTCATGCAGAAAAAGGACGTAGAAATTTAATGTGGAGAGATGTATTGAAAGGGAAAATGAAGGCAGATACAAATTTTAAAATTCTGACCAGAATCAGACAAAACGAAAAAATGCAGTCAAGACAAAAAAAGGCAGGCACTCATTATATCCGTCCCTGTAGACTGAAAAAGTCGCACAAGTGAAACGTAATCGCCCAAGGAGTCCCACTAACGTAGTCGAAGTGTTAAAAAATGTATTTAAAAAAAAAAACTGGTTCCACCAAAGCAATGTCTAAAAAACTGAAGGATTACAGGTGATTTCTATAAAAGGGATAATATTAGCAGACAAGTGCCGGGTATAAAAGATGTGAAATCGATTAAGTCGGAAGTTAAGAATCGAGAAGAACACAATGACCATGAGCATTCGTGAAGTTAAGTTTTCGATGTTTTTATTGAGTCAGAAGACGAAGCATTAAATTCTAAACCTCCAACAGGGTCTTTTGAGGCCCCTATATTACCAGTAGATATATGCTCTAAAATACCGTTCTGTTTTTACAGCAGCAGTATTTCCAAAAGTTATTTCCGCAGGTTTGTACCTTCTTGCACGAGGTAGGCTGCAATATCACAATATCGTTATGTGGGGTTATCCTTAACCGATATCGATGAAGATGGAGTACTTCTGACATACATATATGTATTTTCGAAAAAATATTGAAGTATTTGAAAAAAACAAAATTATAATTAATAGAGAAGGGTACTGACTTGTTACATATGTGCCTTATTTTATATTTTTTCCAGTTTTTTAAATCAGTTTACTTATTTAAGTTAGACGCGTTGCACCCGCGATAATTTGATGTTGCACCCGCGATTGATTTTAAAGTTAATATTTCGTTGCTTACTTTTTTTTTTATATTTATTTTTATTTATTTAGTTATTTGAATCAACGTCGTCCAATATATGTAAGAATAGCATGATAAATGTTTCACAATTAACAGAATTTGTGCTTTTTGTACTATGATCTAGAAAAGTCGGGCCGATTCTGTTGCACCCGCGATCGCACTTTGAAACCATTCTTCTGCCAAATTATTTATTATATTTTAGAATTCTAAATGGATTAAATATAAATAAGTGAAAATGTATCCCTTCAAGTAATAATTTTATTAAATATTTTGCTTATTTTATTACTAAATGTACTTCAAATGAGTCTAAATGTTGCACCCGCTATAATGGAATCGCCCTATACTTATTTGATATACAGAGTACATTAATAGGACAAAATATATAAAAATCATAATAGCCATTTTGGAGAAAATTTGAAAGAGCCAAAATTGTTGTATGGCACACCCCGTACCGTAAATGCTTCCTTTGGAGAATCATAAAAGAGGCTCTTGCCCGATTTGCTATAGATCTAGATACTCAGATAAAAATGAACAAAGGAGAAAATACGACGAAAACCCATATTTAAAACTTTAAAATGATACCTAAGAAATGTGTGTATTTGAATCCAATATTCTTTCCACAGAGCGACATATCGTAGTTATGGGCCCCAAAAGTTAAATCACCATAAATCCGCCACTGTATCCCGGCACACATCATCGACAATAGTGATAAATGTCTATAGTTGTCACACATCGTAGCCGCATTCAAGTTCATTCATCTTGCGTGATACACTCGTCTAGTGCATAGTTAATTATTTCAACAATCGAATTTATTTGTAAACAATGACGTGACATGCTATATGATTGTGATGATGATGACCAAATACGAAACTATCGTTAGATAATAAAAACTGTAACGAACAGACTTTGAAAGTATGCTAATAAAAAACTTGTAGATGAATCGATTTTAAATGAGACACTAAGTAATTTTATAGTGCTAGTTTTATTTAGGATATTTAGACTCAGGTTCATTTAGCCTAAGCTCTAAAGGAGCAGATTTAAGGGGTTTTTCCATATATTTTGGACTTGTCATTTACAAGCCATTTGATAAATGCCGATGTCAAAAGACTAATAAAAAGTTATTTTATAACAAGGATCTGAAGAAATACAGCGTGCGTTTTATGTTCCAGATCGATTTTATTTGGTTGCCGTTTTGTGTGAATGAAATTTGTGAGTTGGAATTTCACAGTCGTAGAGATGGTCGATAACAATTTGTTATGGAGCATATATGCAAAAACGTGCTGAAATTAATAAAACATTTTATCTAAATAATTGTTCAATTGTAAATAGGCGGAGAAAATTACGTGACTTTTTTGGCGGTTATCATGTGCCGAGCAACTCATCCATTCAGTGTTTAATTTGTAATCTTTAAAACTTTCTTACACTAGAAGATGAAGTAAAAACTGGGCGACAAATAAGCCAACGTACGCGTACGCCAGAAAAGAGATTGATACAGTAAGGCAGTGTTGTTAAATGTCCAAGTACCGCGCATCGACCGATGGTGGCGTGCACAAGAACTGGGAATGTCTCCTTTATGTTTACAAAAAATTCTTAAAACAAATTTACATTTGTACCTGTTTAAAAATTTAATTTATACAACAGTTGCAGGGAAATGACTTTCAACCTCATCAGAGTGCTTGAGCTTTACAGCTCACTGTAGACGACCTTTTCTGTCAAAAATCATTATGAACGACGAAGCACATTTTTACTTAACTGGCCTTGATTATAAATAGACTAGCTACTATTGGGGCACTGAAAACCCCCTATTGATACACTAAGGACCAATTCACCCTCGTAAAGTAACCTTATTATGCGCTATTTAAGACGTCATTGTGTCATATTTCTTTGAGGATGCCATAAACAATTCTGTTATAGTTACTGTCGACCGTTATCGGGATATGTTGGAAAACTTTCTTGTGCCCGATCTCGATCAACTAGACCTATCACAAACTGCTTATGCTACGAGAATAATGCCGAATAATGTGTTTTTTTTGCAAACCTTAAGAGTATTTTATAGTATTTATTCATTGGTCTTTAAGATTATAAAGGATGCCTCATAATTCACGTAAAATTTGAATTTTGGGACATTTAAAAGTACAGTGATGCCAACGGAAGGAAAGATAAGAATGTGTGACAGCTGAGATTTTGGGGTTAGTAAAAATGGAGCGATATACGAAAGAACAACGCACTTTCATTGTTGAGAGATATTTTAAAAATAATGAAGGTTTGTCAATTTTTAGCAAAATATGGCCGTCACTATAGTCATTTATCAACTGGGAGGAGAATAACTGAAAAATTCAGAGAGACAATTAGTGGGTTTCTTGTGAAATGTCATTCAACAGAAATCATCGAAGCAGTTCGCAAGAGTATTGCTGATAGTCCAGAAACATCAATTCGGTAACATAGTCAAGAATTGGGTATTTCGAGAAGCCCCCTAATGCGAATTCACACGAAAGATTTAAAACTTCATACTTACAAAGTTCAATTGATTTAAGAACTGAAGACTACTGACCATGAAGCGCGAAGAAAGTTCGTTGAATTGATTTTACAACAGCAACAAATAGATGCTGATTTTCGAACAAAACCATCTTCAGTGATGAAACTCATTTTCATCTCGATGTCTTCGTTAATCGCCAAAATTGTATCATTTGGAGTTCAAAAAATCCACGAGTAATTGTTGAGAAACAAATGAATCCACAACGCATGACTGTTTTGTGCGGATTTTGGACTGGAGGCATTTTCGAAGAAGAATGATCCGATCTTCTTCGAAAATGCGGCTAGTCAGGTCTTCATTGTCGGGAATTACAACACAGTTCTTAGTGCCTAAATTACAAGGTATGAATGTGACCAACATGTGGTTTCAACAAGATGGTGCCACATGCCATACAGCCAGGGAAACAATTCAATAACTTCATGATCATTTTCTAATCGTGTAATTGGCCATGCAGATTTTGCGATTTTGAAGTCAAAGGTTTATGCAAACAATCCCACGACCACCAACGCCTTGAAAGAAGAAATTTGCAGGTGTATTAATGAAATTCAGTCACATTTATGCGAAACAGTCATAGAAAATTTCAATAAAAAAATATCTACGTAGGTACTTGCCAGCAAAGTCGTTATGATCCGATGTCCTATTATTCCATACCATAACCCTCTATACTCTATGAATAAAAAAAATGTTAGGTTTCTAATTAAAAATCTGTTTTTTCACTCAACAGATCAACATTTCACGCAATAGCATGAGGACCAATTGACTCGGTAATTGAAGGCGCACGACCATCTGTTTGAACGAGGTTGTGTTCCATAATTAATGGGAATGTTTGCTCCTACTAATAGAGCCATAATACATGGAAAACAATTAGTTTTGTTTGTTAAGTTGCATTTTTTAAAATAAACTTGTATTTAGCCATCCCTGTTAAGTACACACAAATTCTTGTATCAAAATCGCTGGCGTTCTCTTGGAAAAAAATAAAAAAAATAAGTATGACAGGTACCAATATGTTTGCCTATAAAAACAGTTTTTCTAAAACTTGTTAAAAGTGTTAAAAACCACTTTAATGCCAAGTTTTAAATAAAAATCGACCAGTTTGTTCTAAATATGTAGGGGCAAAATTTAAGTCGAATTAGTACGATCTTAAAACTGTTTCAGTATGATACTTAGTTAAAACGGCAATTTTGATTTGAAAATTCTAATTGAGCATCATGATTTTTCTAGTTTTATTAAATTTAAATTAATCAAAGCTATTTTTTTTTGTTTTATTTTATTTTATTTTATTTTATTTTATTTTATTTTATTTTATTTTATTTTATTTTATTTTATTTTATTTTATTTTATTTTATTTTATTTTATTTTATTTTAGTTTATTTTATTTTTAGTATCATGCTCTTCGACACAAACGTCAACAAAGGACTGTTTAGTTAGTAGTTTCTTGTCATTGTTTTAAGTATGTTTGGAAACAATTACATATTTGCTTTAGTACAACATCTCAAAAAATAAAATGCACGACTGGGTCGCACGAACTTGCTCCTATGTAATAGACTATGAATTTAAAAATGAATGTTACTAGAGAAAACTGTTCAAAGGGATAAATTTTATTTTTTAAACTCTTTTAGTAGTAAGAGATAGAAACAGAATACTATGCAAATATGAATTTATACAAGAACAAAAATTATAAGCCGTTGTAGTGGTTTCTTAAAAAAATAAGATTTAATATAAAAAAATTTTAAAACATTTTTAAGAAAAAATTTTGGTACGCCAATTTAAAGTTTTATTATTGTTCGAATAAAACTTAAATTTACAAAGAAAAACTGAGCATTGAAACATTGAATTTTTCAAAAAAAAATAATTTTTTTTTCAAAATTAAAAAAAAAAATATTTTTCTTAAAGTTTTGAAATGCAATGTTTTTTAAATTTCTTAGAACCATCTCTATAAAAAAAATTCACTAAGATCCGTTATGTCATTAATGAGATATTCAAAATTCGAAAAAATGGTTCTATGTAAGGTACAAGCTGTAATATCTTAATTCCAAAATTCCTTTAATAAATTAAACATCATACAAATAAATTGAAAGGAAAACAATTTTTTCAAAATTCTAGGCGCCGTTTTCGAGGAAAATACAGTTTTTGAAAACCATTTTTAAATTTTTTTTTTACATTTGTATGGTGGATACCTTTATTTTTAGGTAAAATAAAATAAAATAAAATCTCACATCTTGTAGATTATATTAAGAAACTTTTATTTATCAAGTTTAAAAAAAATCTGGCATGGGATTTTCGAAATATTGAGTTTGAAGTTTTTTTTTTTAATCCAAAAGAATTTTTTTTTTTGAAAATTTGAATACACAATTCTATTTAAGTTTTTGGATAGCTTTAGCAAAAAAAAATTATCAAAATCGGTTGTACCGTTTTTGAGAAAATCAAAAACGAAAAAAATGGTTCCACGGGAGGTACCCTCAATAACCATTTTTCGCAAAAGATTTTTCAACTACTCCCTAACTGTAGCTAAATGAAATTTTTTGTATTTTTATTTTTTAAATCTGTGGAACAGTTTTTGAGAAAAAAAGATATTTATTAAATTCGAAAAAATTCGAGTGGCAGGTACCGTTATTTTTGGCCTTAAAAAAAAAAGAAAAAAAACGTGCGGGGGGAAAAAATAAAAATGATTTATATCAAGTTTAAAGAAAATCGGCCGAGTGGTTTAGGCTGTAGTCGAACAGACAGACAGACAGACAGACAGACAACAGACAGACAGACAGACAGACATAATTGCGAGACCCATTTTATTAGCCTTCGCTATCATCGTAATGTCAACTTTGATCAAAATCTCGAGTTCGATTTTTTTACGATTGCATAACTTGCCTTATAGAACCTATAAGTCGCAAGTAAAAGTGTTTAAAATAATTAAGAACGACTCAGTACACTACTTTACTAATACCTTTACTAATACCACAATAGGTTGTTTAAAATTTTGCGCCATTGGGTATTCATAGAGAAATGTTAATTTTTTTAGAAACATAAAAATTTCTTAAAAAATTATGGACATTAACATTTTTAATTTCTAAAGAATCTGCATTCACTAATTGTTAAAAACCCGTCATATATGTAAATTTCGACCTAACAATTAGAAATCTTTAAAAAAATCAGTTATTTCAACTTCATTTTCGGGGATGTGCCTCCTTCGACCACAATTTTTTCGAGATTAGTTCAGTCTTACAATCGACCCGAAATAATATTCCTGATTATTTGATCAGTAAGAAATAATTCTAAAAGGGATCTAACGGCTTGTATACGACAGTATATCGAAGTTTTTCTTGACTATGTTAATACATTATTATAAAAATATGAATAAAAACTAGTAACCACCTGAAGAACTAACATTTACATGCGACCCAGCTGTGCGTATAATTTTTTTTAATATTCGCGAACTCAAACTTGTAATTAATTAAAATGTTTAAACCGGTAGGAGCGGTTACTATATTTACCTTAATTAAACGTTACAATTTTGATAATAGCTCATAATCCTTGTGAAAATGGTACCAACAACGTATCAAACCGTTTTATTTTAACTTTAATAAACTTTATGCTTTCGCCCTTTTTATATCTATGTCTGCATACCAACCCAAGACAACATCAATGAAAGAAATCTAGTACATGTACCTACTCGTATCTCATTTCAAAAAAAAAAAAAAAACCGAGCACAGACAACTTCCGATGCATTGTTAACAGTCCATGGCTTAAATGATCATCAACAACCACACTACCGTGACCATGCAAGTAACCGGTTAATCCAGAGCACTAGTCACCATTTATCCGCTGCTGCCTACAAACTACAATCAAGCCTGCCATATGCGATTAAGTTTCGCGCCAGCAGCTAAAAAAACAAAAACCAAACAGAGCGGCGGCGGTATGGTGCTCCACAAAACTATAACTAGTTGACCTTTTTGCCCACAACACTTCAAAGAAATGGAAATAAAAACCTACAACATCTGAAACTCGAGCATTGCTAAAGCGAAAGAAGTTGGAATTACCATTTCTGCAAGCGTCCGTCTTGCGTTGTTGGTAGGGTTTGGGTTGGTATAACATAACGGTAAATAATTACCGCATTGCCAAAGCTCGCATTATGTACCTACTTATTGCCATAAGACCCAACTTAAGATGTGACTAAAATTTTAAATTGACGCAAACTTAAAAATTTAACGGTAACGATATACCAACAACCCTGATTGCCTTATGAATTCTATTCGAATTCTTCCCGGCAATAATGCATTTTTAGTGATTCCTATTCGACTTATAGACACCTTCAAATTAATGTCCAATCTGAAGCCATAGTGCGCATATTAAATGCTAAATATGGTAATCAAAGAACCCGGGAGTGTTGATGCGTTTTTGGTTTTCGTAGTGATGTGAACATTTTTACGCCTAAGAATGTGTCACACAGTGGCTCACGTTGCATTGGGAAGTGGTCAAACATCCATTAAAACCGTAACAGTGTAGATACTGAAATTGATCAAATTTTCGTACATGATTAATCTGAAATTTTTTTTTGATGTAGTTCCTAAACACAAGCAAATTCTTACGTGGATCTATTATGCATCAGATCATACAAATTTTGGTAGAAATCAGACGTTCACATAACCCCTCAGAAATTATCATGTAAACGATATTAATAAGTCTGTTGTCTCCATTTTGAGTAAACGTCCCAGTCAAGACCAAAAAAAGTTTTTCGTTGAACTTGAAAGTTCTATAAACGCTAAGCACCACTTAAAAGGAGTCTGCTGATCGGCTTGGCACCCGTGAAGTAACTATAATTCCAGTCTTTGTGGTAGATCAATCAAGTTGTTGTTGTAACATGCAAACCTTCAGACTTCATAATTGTTATAAACAAAACTACAATTTCCATTTTTGTTTTAGAGGACCGCAACGAAACCCCTGGTTCGATGAAGAATCCCGGCTGGCGCATGCAGCCAAGAACAAGGTCTATCAATCAATGCTGCAAACTAGAACCAGAACTGCTGAGAGAGCATCCGGAAGATTTACGGTCAGCAACGAAGGGAGGGACTTCTCTGGAGGAAAAAGAGAGAGCATGTGTAGCTGGCGTTCGGTTCTATTGAGAACTTTAGCAGATATTCGAAAGTTCTACCGAAGAGTGATGCAATCTACCCAAGGCTACAAGATCAGAACGGACGCCTATACCGAGACGAACGAGAGTGGGAATATGATAGGTAGTAGACTCACAGTTGGTACTGAGGATCTGGAAACAACACTTTTCTAGATTGTTAAACGGCGAAGATGACCAAAATTCCGCTACTAGACAAATAATTCCATTCAACTTGGGGGATGAATAATGGTCAAAATTTCCGCCCACCCGAAACCCGATATAAATGACGTGCGGTAGCGATAATCAAGCTTAAGGCTACGCGTACAGTAGTGCGACAAAGCGATGCGATGCTAGAAGCGTTTGCGTGCGAGAAAAATATTTACATTGATTCTTATACACGTGCGCACAGTGGAGCTATATTTGATGCGAGTGTTGCGAGTTTCTCGCATGTCTATCGCAAGCATCTCGCACACAAACTGTTCTGACCACTTTTTCAAGCGAGTTCGTGCGAGAAGGCTCATATTGTTTGTTTTGAGGTTTCAAAAAAAAATCAAAAGAGTAAAATTTTGTTATTTCAGTGCTTGTGTTGTGTGGTGCAACTTTTTACAATTTTGGTGGCAATAATTATAAAGGGATTAACAACATAACTGCAGAAAATATCGCTTCTACTGTGCGCACTATCTCGCATCTAATTCTCGCATCTCGAATCGCTTCTCGTATCGCTTCTCGTATCGCATCGCTTTGTCGCACCACTGTACGCGCAACCTAAGGCTACGCGTACAGTAGTGCGACAAAGCGATGCGATGCGAGAAGCGTTTGCTTGCGAGAAAAATATTTACATTGATTCTTATACACTTGCGCACAGTGGAGCGATATTTGATGCGAGTGTTGCGAGTTTCTCGCATGCCTATCGCAAGCATCTCGCACACAAACTGTTCTGACCACTTTTTCAAGCGAGTTCGTGCGAGAAGGCTCATATTGTTTGCTTTGAGGTTTAAAAAAAATCAAAAGAGTAAAATTTTGTTATTTCAGTGCTTGTGTTGTAAACTTGCAACGTACGTTCGTACGTCGCACTGTGGTCCGAAAAGGAAAATTTGGTGGCAAAAATACTAATTTCGATGTTTTATTTTTAAAGTTTTGTTTTTATTTCTAATAGAAATATAAACGGAGCTTCAAAAACAGCAAACAAAAAAATTTTCCGCTAACTAGTTTGACCTATAGAGCTTTTCAAAGTTGGTCAATTTCGTTCTAGAGTTAAAAAAAAAGCAGAAAAAACTAACTTCTTTGTTTTCGTATTTGAAATTTTGGCATATTAAATGTAAAATATTAATTTTTTATAGTTTATTCTAGTTGTATTATTTGTGCGTAAATCAAAATTTTAATTAAAAAAAAAAATAAAAAATATTTAATATTTTTAATAAATTAAACAAAAAACACCCTTTTTTAGTAGATTTTTACGGTTTGAATAGAGCTACAAAAAAATACTCGCGAGTTCGCGCGGAAAATTGACCATGATAGTTTACCCTAACTATTTCTTAAACCATATGCAAAATTATAGCTGCAACTATTTGCAACCTTCAGAGAAATTGTAATTTGTTTAAAAAAAGTCGTGTTTCCAGTGCTGACCTTTTGGTCTTAAAAGCAAATTCCCTTATGGAAAATTTCAATTATTTTAATTATTAAAATAGTCGAGAACGTGAAATTTTCTTTTTAATTAAAAATCGTTTTATTACTATCTTGATTCTGACAAAAAAACAGCCCACTTCTACGCCTCTTTTTATACAAATGCCAATTATTATTAAAAAAAAAATATAAAATATTGTATACAAACTATTGATTACTTTATTGAACATTAAATTTTTTTAATCCGCCCACTTTGACGACCCTCTTTGAATAAATTCCCCTTAACTTAAATTATTGTAAATATTTATTGATCTTATTCTAATAGTATCTAAACATAGATTAACTTGCCAAAAGAAAAGGATTAATAGCTTTATTGCCTACTCCATATACAAAGTTAAAAGAATTATTTAATTTTGGATTATTATTTTATGATCTAATAAAACAGGTAGGAATAATAATTTTCTTCCGATACCCCATATTGTTAAGATTAAATTTCACAGGTAAAATAATCTTTGTGCATATACATTATGGAGATATATATAAACTATGACAATGGATATAAATAAATTTTTTGAAAATCCAGAAGTTACGTCAGCTATAACCCGAGTAGACAAGGATCTTATAAAGAAACTGCAAGTTATTTTAAATGCGCTGTCATCTAAAGAATCTATTAATGTAGATAAATTCAACGAGTATACCAAAACCACTTCGGATCTTTTAAAAGCCAAATACAGCTACAAACTCCTGACACCAACTCTGCACAAAATTTTGGACCATGGAGGGGAACTTATAAAACATCAAATTTTGCCAATCGGGGAGCTTTCGGAAGAAGCACAGGAATCAAGGAATAAAGACTACAAGCGATATCGATACTCAAATACATGCAAAGTCTCACGGAAACGACAAAATGAAGATTTGTTTAATATGCTAACTATATAATCAGATCCACTTGTTTCATCTTTAAGACACGTTAGATCAAAAAAAGAGCTGAAAAAGAGTTACTGCCCAGAACTAATAGGTCTATTAATTGTTAAAAATGATAACGATGCCGATGAATTTTTTTCTGAAAATTAGATCTATAGTAGTTAATTGTAAACAAATATTTATAATGTATTCTATTTTATTTTGTTAATATAAATTTTATATTCTATTTGATTTTTTTTTCGTCCGTTTACTTTTTTCCTACACTGTTTCATATAAAATATATCAGTCAAACAGTTTATAGAATAAACTGATGCCCCACAACATGAAAAAATACTGTTTTATAATACTCCTTAAAAAATATTTCTGAAATTGGTGCGTTAACTTTAAGCATCCACTGTTGTTATGAATTCACTTCAATAGTCAAAAACTTTTTTTTCACAAAGTTTTAAAAATTTAGAACTGTTTTTAAAAAGTTTACTTTCAGACTTTATTCTGTTAACTCCTTTTTCTAAGAAAATCTTACATCAACCAATTATTCTGAAACACCCTGTAAAGTAATTTTCTTAGAATTCACAATTTGTATAGCCTTGGAAATTACCTTTAAGGGAAAAAAAAATTATTGCGATAGCTTCACGTGTTCAAAAGTTATGATTTTTGCAACGAAAAAAGTCATTTTGGACCACAGTGCGTCGTCCGTACGTTCTTGTACCACTTTTCGTCGTCGATATCTCAAGAACCAGTAAAGATATCGACTTCAAATAAATTTTGTTTAATAGATAATAACTTCAAAAGAGGCTGAAAGGGCGTTTATTAAAATTCAATGAGTAGTTTTTTCACTATAACGGTTTTAACAAAAAGTAAAAATTTTGGTTAGTTTCAAATATCTCACGAAAGAATAATGCTATTGATTTCAAATAAAATTTAAAGTACTCATTATAAGGTCATACAGATTTGGTATGAATTTGGAAAAAAATGAACATACGGTTATTTTTTTAAATAAAAAAAGCTGAAAAAAAATTTCATAACCCAGATATTTTAATAACGGAAAGCAATTTGAAACTCAAAATAATTTTATTTTAAGAAAAATAATGTGTTTGACAACTGGTGAAAATTTCAAAAAAAATCAACTTACAGTTTTTTTACAAAACATAAAAAACTATATAAAATTCTATTGAAAATTGGTAAAAATTGTTTTTCGACTCAAATTTATCGAGAACTAGTAGTGATATTGACTTCTAATTTAGTTTATTTTATACATAGTATAATTTTATACCATTGGTAAAATGTTGACAAATATTGAAGTAATAGTTTTTTTTTAAATAAAAAAACTATTAAAAATTCTAGAGAAAACTAGTTAAAATTGTATTTCAAGTCAAATTTCTTGGGAATGAACACCGATAGTGCCTTCTAAAGTATGTTGTTTTATATATCGATACCTTTCCGTAAGAATGTATACTAAGCGACATTTCTAAAATTGTTCAGGAAACGAAAAAAAACGAAGAAAGTTCTAGTTAAATCATAGTGTGCTAAGAGACAATTTTGGTCAAACTAAGTGACATCTAACAAAATTTTTTGTTGCTCACGACAATGAGATCTTTATTAATTTCGCTTAGCATATTTTTTTTGGCGGATAATACAAATTTCAGGGGGCAACATTATTTTAATGAGAAAACATGGCAGTTGATAAATTTTTTTATTTGTACTCTAGTTTCCTTTTCATGCATAATAGGTTGGCGAATCCCAGGCCAAAATAGGCCCTTAACATATAGTATATTTCCTCATCAAAAAGTCATTTTCGAAAAAAGTTTTGCTTAGTACATTCTTACGGGAAGGTATCGACATAATACAATTATTAACATATGGTTAAATTTTGACAAGTAACGAATTGACAATTTTAACAAAAATATAAAACAAATCTACTAAAAAGTGGTAATATTTGTTTTTCGACTAGAATATCTTGAGAACGAGCAATGATATTGACTTTGCCATTATTTAATTTTATACATAATACAATTTCTAACAAATGGTTTATATTTATGTTTTAGAGCGGATATATTTTGTAAGTACCCTTCCATCAATAACCAAACCATATCTTTTATATTTGAATATTTCGTTTTTAAATTTTTTTTTCAATTAAAATGTTTGGAACCGAAATAATAAAGACCACAAATGGGAGTTGTTGATTGAGGCCTTAGTCCATCCTGGACTGTGAGCGCCATCTAAAGTAAAGTAAAGTACAAATGGGAAGTTATCAGTGTGGGTCGCACCCAGCCTCTTTTTGGTGTTTAAGACCGCTATGCCATTAATAAGAAATTCAAAATTCGAAATAATGGTTCTATGGCAGGAAAAGTCAGTAATATCTAAATGTCAATTTTTTTTAATGAATTATTGTAAAAATTTAACCTTCGGGTTTGGTCGCAATGCAAAAACCCAATCAATATTCATTTATTCAACCTTCGGGTAAAAAAAAACCGAACACATTTTTGGAAAATCTCTTTCGACAAAATTGCAAATTTTCTTGTTTTTGTTTTAGACACATTTTTTCAACTTTCCAAAAATCGAGTTTAAAACGAAATGATTTTCACAACCGCAAAAGTTGGTATGTTTTTAACCACGTGTTTTTCAAACTATTTTTGGTATTATTTCGACCAGAAATTTTGAGAGAATCTAGTAATTTTTTCTTAAAAATTAGTAAGGAACATTATTGCTAGGTTTGGACACAATTTACTAGCCGTCTGGAAATACAATTTTCATTCCACAGTGTTTCAGACATTAACTCAATTTCTCTGTTGCTAGTATTGTACACAGTTCTTTAATAAGAATTTATGCATCAACTCTATATGTATACAGGGTGTCCCTTAATTCATGCATAATATTTTAGGGCGTGGTTCTTGGGTATATTGTTTGAAAAAAATCCCATTCTTTTTTTTATATTACATGTCTCAAGTTTTCCCAAGTATCATAAAATCTATGGGTTTCTCAGCAAACTTGTCTGTGAGTTTTATTTTTATTTTCTTACGTTCATTTAAAAAAAAATTTAAAATGGTATGTTTACTATGCAATTTCTAAAAAAAAATGTGCTCAAAGTAAAAAAATTAGCATGCTCAGGAACAACGGAACATGCTAGAAACTGGATATCTCAAAACCGAATATGACATCAAATTTGTTTAGGTGCAATAAATTACAAAGACTAGTATTTCTTCTTAAAATAAAAACCTAAATGAAGTTTCTATCATTAGTACCAGCAGCGCAATTACCGTTAACATGACTCAGGGTACAACATAATAGGCCTTTTCTTAAATCCCCGATGTGTGATATAAAAATTGGAGATAGGCTCGTACTGTGGAACAATTTTTTTTTCTTAAAATATACCCAAGAACCACGCCCTAAAATATTATGCACGAATTAAGGGACACCCTGCATAAATTTATCAAAAATAAAAAATTACTGTCACAAGAATCTTGGCATGCAAATTCAAATTCAGGCATGAATAATTTGTCATTGATATAATGTTATCAATGACAAAATTGTCATGAAACATAAGTCAATTTTTCAAGATGTCAAATTTGTCCTTTTATTAAAGTGACAATATTTCAGTGAGATAAGTTCAAAATGTTTCAACTGTCAATTTCTATGAAAAAAAATTTCATACATCAGTTTTGGCCTCAAGTATCTTAAAGAGAATAACGAGACAAATTTGTCGTCATCCACTTATGTACATCTTGAATTCGTTTACATACAAATCTCATTCATACATCACTATACCTTCCTTCTTTTGTCTCTATATCACAATTGAGAAAGTCCATTCTAATTATAATTGCTCAGTACTTCAAATCTGATTTTGTTTCCACCTTGAACCACTGTGCTTTATTAATGGCTTTCATACGGAATTCTCAACCTACTAAGAAGAATGGCTAATTGCTTAATGATGGAAAGATAATTCTAGGTTTCTAATCAAAGGTTATTCAAAATGTTCTACAGGTCAGCTTGTGTCTCATGACCCTATTCCTAGACTCTTGCTATAGTTTGGGGCAGGTTATAATGTCGAATGGTATTAACGCGGCATGGTTCCCGCACGTGGTGTCACGTTAGTGTTAACGAAATATCTTTACCGACCAACTGACGGTGCGACGACAACGACGTTGATGGATGGAAAGTGTGTCAGAAAGCCCGATAGTTAGCCCCGAGAAATTACACTTCAAAGAGTTTCTTCTACCGAACTGGCACAACACAACACTGTGCTAAAACATTGCGTTTTCATTTTCATTGTTGCAATATTGCGTTTGAATTGTGTGACTAATTTTATCAAACGATACACCAGCAACAATAGAAACAAAATATGGGAACTGAAAATGAAACTCGAAATATAATAAAAATACTTTTGAGTGGTCAGTTAACACCATTTACACATACATTTATAAAAATTAATATTTTATTTATAAATTAAACTCGGTGGCGGTTAACTGCTGCTTTATTTGTTTGTTTTGTTTAAATATAAAATTTCATTTGCAAAATTAATGCAGCGAAAGGAACTAACAAAACTCGTTTGGTGACTTGTGTTTTATTGTATTTCCTATAATTTTCTGAGGTTTTTGGCTTATGAGAAGTTGATTTATCCATATCGGATGGTAGTTTATAATAAAAGATACTCAGTCGGATACAGTAGGTGTCTCCATTTAAGAGGACTGAGCCTTGAACTGAATTATATTATTTTTAAAACTTTTCGAACTATCGATGTGTTTATTGAGTCAATGACGATCTCTACAAGATCCTACGTTACACTCGAGTTGTATTATGATAATGGCCTTAAGTTAAAAAGACTGCTTTAGTATTTTGAGAAAGGTAAATTCTTAAATTAACTTATTGAAAACTAAAGCCACAACCAATTTTTATAATTTGTGGAAGGAGTTTTTTATCAAGCAGAAGTTTTGAATTTGGAACAAGTAAAGCATTTGTCAAACTTGCTAATCTAAAATCGATTTTATTTTAAGATATGACTTTCAGTCAAAAGAAGATAAATAACATATTTTTAATAACTAGAAGCGTTTTTTGTGTTCCATAAATCATAGACCTCTTTCGGTTAATGTTGAAGTAATTTTTTCCAACGTTGTCCCACAAATCGTGATGATTTGTTTTATTCACAAGAAGTCAAAGAAACCATTGGAAATATTTGTGTGTATTTTTTTTAAGTTTTTTTTTTTTTGTCAGAGAATTTCATGGTCGGAAGATAATTAAATAATTAACAACATGCTTTAATAAACAAGGTTTATTATCGAGTCTTAACTGAATCCACAGACTGGTCACAAGTAAGTACCTAATTATTATTGAAATTAAAGTTAATATTATTTTATTCAGTTCAGATACTGACAATATTGATATACTACGACATTAAAACAAGTTTAATTGTTTAAGTTTCAAAAAGTTTAGAATGTGTACAAAAATTTTCAAAAAAAATTAAATAAAAAAAAAAAACTTTTTTATGTTGAAAACTCAATAAACGAAAATAAATACATATTTCGAAAATAGCATTCTCAGTTTTTTTTTTAATTTGAACCTTGAGGTACACTTTTCAATTTTTTTTTTCAATATTAATATTTTTCAATATTGTTGAAAAAAATTCTTTTAACATACGAAAATAAGGATTACCACCCTGCAACAAATATTAAAAATGCACGACTGGGTCGCCCGAACTTGCTCCTTTGTAATAGACTAGGAATTTTAAAAACGAATGTTATTAGAGAAAACTGTTCATATGGACAAAATCAATTTTTTAAATTCTTTAAGTAGGTAGTAAGAGATAAAAGCAGAATGCTATGCAAATATGAATTTATGCAAGAACAAAAATTATAAGTCGATGTAGTGGTTCCTTAAAAAAAAAAAATGACTTTTTTCCAAAAATTAAAAAAAATTTTTTTTTAAGTTTTGAAATGCAATTTTTTTTTACACTTTTTAGGAGCTTATGAAAAATGTAAATAAAAGCCGTTATGCCGATAATGAGAAATTTAAAAGTAATATCTTGTTTTCAATTTTTTTTCTTAGCTAATAGATCGTAAGAATTAATCGAAAAAAAAAGTTTTAGCAAAATTCTCGAAACCGTTTTTGAGAAAAATACGATTTTCGAAAACCATTTTTTAACATTTGTATGGAGGGTACCGTTATTTTTGGGTAATATAAAACTTTTTTTTCTCTAATCTTGTAGATTATATTGAGAAACTTTTATTTATTAAGTTTTAAGAAAATCGAGCATGGGGTTTTCGAAATATTGAGTTTAAAAATTTTGAAAATTTGAATACAAAATAATATTGAAGCTGCTGGGGAGCCTTAAGATAAAAAGAATGATCAAAATCGGTTATACCGTTTTTGAAAAAGTCAAAAACAAAAAAAATGATTCCATGGGGGATACCAAAAATATTAATTTTTTGGAATTTTTTTCAACCATTACCTAGGTTTAACTAAATGAAATTTTTTGATTTTTTTTTTAAATCTGTGGGACAGTTTTTGAGAAAAAAAATATTTATAAAATTTTGAAAAAAAATTCGTATGGCAGGTGCCGTTATTTTTGGTCTTAAAAAAAACATCCGGGGGTAAAATTAAAACCCATATCTACCAAGTTTGAAGAAAATCGGCCGAGCCGTTTAGTCGAACAGACAGACGGACGTACAGAATTGCAAGACCCACTTTTTTGGTCTTCGCTATCATCGTAATGTCACCTTTAATCAAAATATCGAGTTCGATTTTTTTTTACGAATGCATAACTTGCCTTATAGTACCTTTAAGTCGCAAGTAATAAGCAAGAAATATCGAATTTTCGAAAAAATATTTGACAGTTTCGATATATGGAATATTATTAACACTTTTGATAAGCTTCTTTATGGAACATTTTAATTTTAAACAGCTTGGCCGATAAAGAAAAATACGAAAATCAAAAAAATGTTGCTAATAATAATACTTATATAAAGAATCACAAGTAATATTATTAAAATTCTAGAAGCCATTTTTGAGAAAAATCCTTAACCAATTTTTATAATTTATATACGGTAGGTCTAGCTACCATTTCAAAATTATATTTTTTTAAATTAAAAAAATAAGGGTACATAGTAATATAAACATTTCTGAAAGCTTTTTAAGCCCCTTTTAGACGATCAGTTGTTCCTTCAGTTATCAGTTTAGTTGTCAGTTCAATTAAAAAAGGCAGTGTGTTTAGACGTCAGTCCTGTGTTCAGTTGAGCTTTCATTTTACTTGTAAGCGTTCGAAAATGAAAGGAAATACATTGTGTAATGGACGATGAAAGCCTTAATGGAATAGCTTTAGTTTTGTCGCTTAATAAATCACCGCAAACTAAAATTGAAATGACGACTGAACTGACAACTGAACTGAAAAGTATTTACACATCAGTTTAACTGATAACTGAACTGAAAACTTATGGGAATTTCATCAGTTTCACTTTCAGTTTCAGTCTCAGTTAAACGCTTCAGTTTTTGTATTTAGACATCAGTTTAACTGAAAGCTTAACTGATAGCTCATCTGAAACTGAAACTACTGAAATGATCGTCTAAAAGGGGCTTTATGTAGTTCTCCTTGGCATAATTAGTTAGTGCGTTGCACTGTCATTTAAAGAGAGCAACACTCGGCCTCTTGCGACGCGAGGAATTGACAAATCTCCCAAGAGTATCTCCTATCATAAAAAGTGCTGAGTGTTAGCCTTTTGAAATCGGCAGAAAATTGTAGGTGCACTCATCCATTCCTGGTAACACGTACACAGGAATGATTAATGATTGAAAGTTCTAACTCACTAGGTCCTGGTGCTTTGCCAACTGTTGCACCACTAAATTTATTTATTTATTATTTCGAAAAAAAATAAAACAAAATTATTCTACTGGTATTAAAAATTCAAATTTATATACGACCATGACAAGTTATTGAACAATTGAACAACAAGTCCAAATGATAAAAACTTTATTATCAAAATGAGTATTAGTTGGTGAAAACGTTGTGTGCGTTGCATCCATTTTTAGGTAGACATGGTTTCCCTTCACAGACGACTCTTCAACCGTTTGGTGACCAAATTTGAAACGACCGCTTCAGTAATCAATCAGACAATATTAGTGCATTAAATGAAAGCAAGATTGGCCAAGAATATCGCCGCACAATGTGTGGGGACTTGGGCTTACACCTACCGGTATACAAGATCCAACTGACCCAGGAGCTCAAAGTTCATGACCAAAAGGTACTCACATATGATAACCTCAAAAACTAAGAACCTGAAGATGATTTGGTGAGAACTATTAACCACAATAAAACGGAAACACTATTTCCTTAACAGTGTTTCAATTTCAAGTCAGTACATATAGAAAAAGTATTCATCTTAAACTCGGTGTTAGTTTAAGCAAAAAAAAAAAAAAACAGGGAGAAGCAAAAACAAAGGAAGTTAAACGTTAACAGTGGGAGAAAGTGAGAAATGCGTTCGCTTAAAAAAATTACTAACGCTGTTTGTACCAATGTGTTTACAAGGAAGCCGCCAATTTGATTCCCAGCCCGGAAAATATCTTTTTTTTTTGTTTGCAATTTAATTGTATTTTCTTTTCAATTTGAAAGGAATTTTTTCACACAAGTAGAAATGGATATACAGCTTGCTTGTTTTCAACAGTTGGTTAATTGAGGAATACAATAGATATGTTTATGTACTTTACACACCCAGAGGCAACTTAATAGGGACTAGATTTTTGTAAGAGGTTAGACTGTCTTATTCTAACTCAACTTTGAACTTACTATTGCGAGTGTGTCTATTATATCATTTCAATAATGAAAATGCCTTAATTTAATTAAAAACAAATGAAGTAGTTAATGAAGTAGTAAGTTAGAAAACAATATTAACTTAGGAGAGATATCTGAAAATTATTATAAGAATTTTGAAAAAAAAACTTCAAACATTGTGTAAAAGTTAAAAATAACAATACAACCGATTTTGAAAAAAATAAAATGCACGAAAGGGTCGCACGAACTTGCTCCTATGTAACAGACTAGGAATTTCAAAAACGGATGTTATTAAAGAAAACTGTTCATAAGGACAAAATGAATTTTTTAAATTCTTTTAGTAATAAGAGATAAAAACAGAATGATATGCAAATATTAATTTATGCAAGAACAAAAATTATAAGTCGTTGTAGTGGTTCTTTAAAAAAATAAGCTTATGTACAAAATTTTTAAAACATTTTTAAGAAAAAATTTTGGTACGCCAATCTTAAGTTTTTATTATTGTACTAATAAGAGTCTATTTTCCAAAAAAAAATATTAAGCCGGTCTT
This sequence comes from Philhelius festivus, assembly GCA_963931855.1. Lineage (NCBI taxonomy): Eukaryota > Metazoa > Arthropoda > Insecta > Diptera > Syrphidae > Philhelius > Philhelius festivus. The sequence continues at coordinate 60,040,055 of OZ007556.1, forward strand.
GAGATATCGAATTTTCCAAAAATAAAAAAAACTTATTTTTTCTAAAAATTGAAAAAAATATTTTTTTTTCAAGTTTTGAAATGCAATGTTTTTTAAACTTTTTAAGAGCTTCTTTATTAAAAAATTCATTAAAATCCGTTATGCCGATAATGAGAAATTCAAAATTCGAAAAAATCGTTGTATGGTAGGTACAGTCAGTAATATCTAGATTTCAATTTTTTTTTATTTAATTATAGATCGTTAAAATTAACCAAAAGAAACAAAAGTTTTAGCAACATTCTCGGAACCGTTTTCGAGAAAAATACGATTTTCGAAAACCATTTTCTAAAATTTGTATGGAAGGTACCGTTAGTTTTAGATAAAACAAAATTTTTTTTCTCAAATCTTTTAGATTATGTAAAGAAACTTTTATTTGTCAAGTTTGAAAAAAATCGAGCATGGGGTTTTCGAAACATTGGGTTTCCAAAAAAAATTTTGAATTTTTTTTTTTAAATCCAAAAAATAAAAAATTTGAATATGTAATACTATTTAAACTGTGGAGGAGCTTTACCATAAAAAAATGATCAAAATCGGCTATACCGTTTTCGAGAAAATCAAAAACAAAAAATGGACCCAGGGGGGGCTACCAAAAATAACAATTTTTTGGAAAACTTTGTTCAACTATTACCTAGTTTTAACTAAATGAAATTTTTCAATTTTTTTTTTTTTTTAAATCTGTGGGACAGTTTTTGAGAAAAAAAAATACTTATAAAATTTCGAAAAAAAATCGTATGGCAGGTAACGTTATTTTTGGTCTTAAAAAAAAAGAAAAAAACGTCCGGGGGGAAAAATTAAAACCCATATCTACCAAGTTTGAAGAAAATCGGCCGAGCCGTTTAGGCTGTAGTCGAACCGACAGACAGACAGACAGAATTGCGAGACCCACTTTTTTGGTCTTCGCTATCATCGTAATGTCAACTTTGATCAAAATCTAGAGTTCGATTTTTTTTACGAATGCATAACTTGCCTTATAGTACCTATAAGTCGCAAGTAAAAATTACCCACAAATTTTAAAGTTCCTATAAGACTTTTTCGATTTTTATAGGTTAAAAGAAAATAACCATTTGAGTAACATTTACAACCCTTTGACCTTTGCATTGTATGTATTTGATTCTTTTTGTCGAAAATAACACAGTTCGTAGGATAATTAGAGCACTAGTTTCTTCGTTCTATATCCACCTGAAACACTCAAAAGTCATAGAGGTGACGTACTTATTTCATTACTGGGGACCCACAACAAAAACATATGAAGCTTGAACCTATTCAAATAATTTTGAGTGTAGAAAGTACAAAATCACGAAGATAAAATACAAAGGCTGATCAAAAACGATCATGCTGCTGCCGATGACAATGGTGGGTAATTTTCCCATCTCACGTCCGATTTTCCAGCAACAACTACTCGGTAATAACTTCTAATTGAATCCGTTTCTTTCAAATTATTGTAAGCTGGAGACTGTTTGATACCCGCGACTTCAGGATTTGTAGGTTCTTTAGAGATTATAGGTTTGTTAAGATTATGTTAATTATCATCCATATATCCATTATGGGGAATTATTTAAATTTGTTGGTTTGAAAAATAATTTTTCAAAATTCTTGATTTTTTTCTTAAACTAGGAATTAGAATTTAATTGTACTTCCAACTGGGATTCATCTGCGTACATATATGTACATATAAATATTTCTGCAAGAACACTTGATTTATGGTTTCCGTCAATGAAAGCTCATGCTGGCGTTACCTTCACGCTTGTGATTTTTCTAGTTTTAATGTCATCATCACTGGCAGTTTGGCAAGAATAATAAATAAAGTTGTGGACTTTTAGGAAACCAAAACGCAACGTCCACTTGGTTAAATAGTGGTTTAAAGTTAATTAGACTTTTTATTTTTTCCGTATTTTTTGTGAAAGATTGGTATTTTATTACTGTTTTAAAAGTTTAGGTTTCGGCTATAAATTCTATGAATTATCAGGTGATTATCTTTAATAAATGAACATTTTAAATAATTCTAAGTTGCATTTATCATTTTAAAATTCGTCTAGTTGTATGGTTAAAATTTTACACTTTTTAGGTAAATAATCCAAAAAGTATATTGTAATTTTTAAAGGCTCATTATGATTACATGTGTTAGTAGTCAGAAGGAAGGAAAACCATTTACTTTAGAAAGTAATTGTTTGACATTTTGAAAGGTTAAGAGAAAGACCGTTTTTATCACTCAAATCATTAAACCTGTCAATATCGATCAAAGCTTTTTTTAACTTAAAAATATTAATATCTTCAGCAAATATCACCTATGCACAATCCAACATCGTTTATACTGAAAATGAATAGAAAAAGACCTAGATGACTTCCTTGCGAAACACCTAAAACGGCAGTGAATCGGTTTGAAGGAGAATTTCGAAATTTTATCTGGTATGATTTTATACATAATATAAGACTTGTTCAAATAAAATTTGGAGTTCAAGCTATAGATTTTAAAATTGATGTGAGAAATACGTTTTTCCATTAAAAAAAAGTGGATATTTTCCTGATTTACTAGAAAACTGGAACGAAAATCAAAAAGGCTGAAATACATCTCTTTCTCTTCTTTTCGGGGGACTCCATCATTTACTGATGAGCGTATGTTCCATAGTTTTGTTATAAAAATTCATTTGCACATTGCATGTATACATTTTTAAAATAATTTTCATCATTCATCATTGAAGTGTGTCAAGTCAATGAAAGATTTACGAAAACGATTTGCAAAGCCATCAATGTTTTTTTTAATGTACTAGCTTCATTTATGAAATATCCGTTAACCATCATATTATTTTCTTAAATTAACATATTTCCAAAATTTATTACGGTCCCCTTTTAAATAACAATCCATTTTATTTATATATATAGTTTATGGAGTTTTCAAAAGGGTTTTTAATTGTTCAGAAAAAAGAAGATATTAGTCAACTTGCGCAAGAATTTTTAAATATTTTTTCTATATTATTTCTCTTAATTGCACTTATTAAAATATTGCTTAGCTAAGGAGGCGGTTCCCACCAGTGCTCGGACTTTACTACGATCGAAGTAGATCTACTTCGATTTTGAGAACAAAATTTAATCTACTTCTCTTTTTAGGATCTACTTCTCTTTGAAAAAATACTTAACCTATATATTTAAAGACAGAGCTGATCATCCTGTATTACATAAAAAACAAGTTTAGGAATCGTTTAAACGTAAGCACCGTGGAAAATAGTAGTTATATTTGATTACTATATTTTTAAAAATCTGAATTTACTTTTATATGTTATGTTTAAATTATTTATTTATTTTTTCTAAGAATTTTGAAGTTTGTGTTATAGTTATATTTAATTTATTTTAATTCTGAATTTCTTGTACCTTATAGTTTCTTGCACGCAATTAATTATTTATTTCTTAATGAAAAATAATCAAATAATACTGAATAAGCTTTTGTTAAGAATTTTTTTCCAAAAATTTTTTATTTTTTTTATTTAATAAAACTACTTCCAAAATTTTGGATCTACTTCAGTTTTTTTTTTTTCCCCGTATTTACTTCATAAATTTATAACCTAAGTCCGAAGACTGGTTTCCACCATTCGAATTGTTTGTCAAAATTCAATAATCGTTTAGTGGAATTTATATTTATTATGGAAAAGGCTTCGAAAATTTGTATGGAAGACATTTTTGGAAAAATGCTTAGATTTTGAAAAGCAAATTGCACCTTCTTCTGTAAAATTACTTCAGATCGCTTTAGAAAAAGTTCGGAGAATAGTACAAAATTTATTTTTGATTAAATTTAAAATTTCCAGCTTAATTTAAAAAAATTGAAAACTAAGAAATTGGTTATACAGTTTATTTACGGAATAATCATGAGTATAAGCTAAACTATTTTACAGAAACAGACATTTCTTTTTATATGCAATATTATTTATACTTTAAAGGAGCTTCAATTGAGACAATTTTAGCTTGAATCGGTTCGGTCGATAAAGAATAAATAAAAAAAAATTGTTGGTAACGGCTTTTGGTACTTTTATTTGTATTCAATGCTTAATGGTACTGATTCTAGTATACACAACATTTTTTACCGAAATTATAGGAATCATTTTCGAGTAAAATAAGATTTTCATAACCGGCTCTTAACCGTTATTTGTCTGATACCGTTTTTTTTATTCTGAGAACACTTTTTTAAATCTGTTTTTTTTTTATGACTATGATTATGATTATATCCTTAAAATTTATGATTATGACTATATCCTTAAAATTTTGAAGCACGGTTCGAGCATTTAGGAAAGGAAAGGAAAATTAGCTTTAAATGCCTGAATATCGTAATGAGAGGGAAATATTGAGCCAGGTAAAGCATTCGTTTAGTACACCTAAAGAAATATTCTCTAAACACTATACGTCTGAAGTTAGGCTCAACGGTAAACTGATAGGAATTCCCTGAAGCCAAGTTATTACTGTTGAATTGTTTAAGCAAGAGATGAAATGCAACTGGATAATTCACTGTTTCTAAAAATAACGATAAGATAATGAAAAACAAGAAACATTGCAGTGGTGCTCAAGAAATGCAAATGTTTCTATTATACTTCTATCACCTATCATCTTAAAAGCTCTTTTTGGATTCCTTCCAAGAGACACAAGTTAGGTTAATGAGGTGCCTGCCCAACTATGGAATTTGTTTTCAAAGTTTGGATTATGAAGATTGTATTCGTGGAAAAGAGGTTAAGTTAAGAAAAAATGGAAGGAGTCGTTTTCGAACAATTCAGTGTCAAAAAAATTAATTTTCTTCTTAAAATCAAAAGAAATATTTTTTTTTTTTTTTGATATGTTGGCTTGTAATTTTATTAATTTTTATTAGAAGCTTCTAAGAAACAATTTTATAAAAATCTCTCATAAAGTTTTCGAGAAACTTGAAAATTAAAATTTATTTTACGGAAAAAATTGGAGCAAAAGGTAATAAATGACGTAATTCATTGTATTGAAAAAAAAGAATAGCGAAAATGTTTTTGAAAAATAAACAATTTTCCAAAATCGCAGAAAAAAATGTATGGCATATCCTTCATTCGATTCTCAAAAATTAGATATACTTGTCGGGAAAATAAATTAATAAATTATTATAAAGTGCATTTATATATCGCTTAAAAATAATTATACATTTAACCTAAAGTACAAATATCTTTATAATAAAGTTTTGAAAACATTTTTAAAAACTGAAGATTTTAAAATATTAGAACCACAGGCTTGTGTGCCTGTTGTTGCCAAAAATGGTAGTCACCTTCAATTTTGTGCCGAGCTTGAAGGGCTCACATGAGAAGTACTTTTCATAATAATAGCTAGTCTCGACTTATTATCTATCACCTCTCTGTAGAGGAAGTTCTCCTGAAAATACATTTTTTGTTAGGAGGTCATCAGACTTTTGGCGCTACAATCCACCACACTTACCATTATTGTGCCAAGTTGTAGTTACTCATTAAAAAATAATTACTTTTTTAAAATGCAATATCATTCCTACTAATTAATATTAAATGTGTGTAAAATTAGAGAATGGCACAAGAATTGTTTTTTTACACGAAACCAATACCTGCTTTCCTTTTAGAGCTAGCTCAAATATGGACAAATTTATGGGTCCAAATTGTATAAACGGTTTATTAATTGCATATTTAAGAATTTTTTAGGACTTGTTTCATGTTGATTATTTCTAAAACGTTGTGCTTATAGTTACTACTAATCAACGCACAGTGCGGCCGAAAGCAGCTTTGTGCGGCCAAAAGTCGAAAAACGTAGAGAATGATCAACAAATTGGTATATAGGGGTTTTTGGGGTCGCTGATTACGAATCTGTTATCAGAATCAGCAAATTCAAAATGGCCGACCTAATATGGCGTCATGTCATACGAAAAAACTTATCAGAAATGAAATAACTTTGATAGTTGCTTAAAAAATGTTGTTTTGATATTATTAGGGCATGTACCTACTTGAAAATTTATTAAAAATGAACAATTTCAAAATGGTGGAATACTATATGACAATATTATATAACAAAAAAAAATGGAAAAAATTATTTATATATTTTTATTGAAATCGAACACAGTATTTTATAAATCATAAATTTAGAAATACAAAATGGAATATGAGCAAACAATATATAAGTTCATCCGATATTTACATGAAAAAGTTTTCATTGCCCATCTCGTAACAGTCACAATCATCTACATCTGTATCTGTTTCAGAAGCGGAAGAGCTGTCAAAAGATTGTTGTTCGTCTTCTGTTTGATTATTTACAGGTGGAGGTGCTAACAAATTGATACAGTCCTTAGACAAAGATTTAAGTGGTTTTAGAGGTAATTCCCGACAACTACATAGATATTAATGGATCGGATGGGATTAGGAATCTTTTAAAAACATCCTCCATTGTCTTTTGACGATAATGGTTTCTTGCGAAATTGGCTTGATAGATTTAAAAAAAATTATTACATGCTTCTTGTGCATCTTCCGACATTTGACAGAAATAGGTAACACTGAATATTTTATTATTTCGGGACCATGAATTAAAAGTTTGTGAACTAACGTGGGCATACAATACCAGGGATATTGTTGTAAATTAAGGTACTAGTACGGTCTAGAACGCCAAAAACGCATGATTTTTGTGAATTTTTTTCTCGGAAACTTTATTAGATAATAACATATTTTTTTTTTAAATGAATACATGCGTCAAGAGTACAAGAACATTTTTTTTATATTAATTTTCTAATTTTGGCCGAATTATAGAGGGCGCCAACGTTCACTCATCAAAAAACACATTGTCCCATTGCGGACAGTTAATCTACTGAAACGATTTTCAAAAAACTTGTTGCAACTACATCGTTTTTATGTTTTCTAAGACAATTTTCCAGAATTTGAGCAAAAAGTTATTAACAAAAAAATGGCGACCCAAAAATGACCAAACAAAATTGCAAAAAAAAATAATTTTTTCAAAGCTTGACATTTTTTGTTTTTTTTTTTTTTTTTACTTTTAAAACAAATTGTGGTAAATTGTCTCGTAAGAAACCTTTCTTTAAATAACCCACTTTGTTTTTTTTTTTGTTTCAGTCCAGCCAATCCTGAGATTAACTGTCTGCAATGGGACAATGTATTTTTTGATGAGTCGACGTTTGCGCCCTCTATAATTCGGCCAAAATTCAAAAATTTCAAAAAAAATTTATTTTTGACGCATGTATTCATTATTTAAAAAAAATTATGTTATTATCTTATAAAGTTTCCGAGAAAAAAAATCCCAAAAATCGTGCGTTTTTTGGCGTTCTAGACCGTACTAGTACCTTAATGCACAAAAAATCTCAACGGGCAGCTACGGGCAGCTGAATTTTATTTTATTTGGTACACTATACTTTTATTAACTATCTTAAATAGTTTTGAGAACAAGAAACAGCAAGAAAAAAAAGTTTTCACTCAAACAAATATTTTTTTTTTTTTTTTCAAGTAAATAAATAGTGTTGACATATCTCTGTCTAACAATGTACTATTTAAGAATTTTTATTCAGAAATTCTTTAACTTATTTTACGCACCGCAGCTATTGAACCCATTTTTTTGCAATAGATTTGCTTGGAAATAAAAACTTTTACACGTGTTTTGATGGAAGTGTCCATTAGCCTATCCTAAAGACGCATTGACTACGTTAACTTAGCAGCCACATTCAGGCTAAGATTATGGGGGGGAATTGCGGCAAGAGATTCTACTACGAACATTTTTCGTCTCCTAGGGGTCTCCTTTAGACAGACTGATGACAAAAGACCCCTAACTCAAAACTTTTATTTTGGACTTTTGGCCGCAAAAAGATGCCTTCGGCCGAACTCTGCAACGCAACGATTACATATTACTATCTGGGTTCGACTCGAAAGTGAGGCGGCAAAGTGCTTGACTTGCAGCCTAATATTGACTCCTTTTGTGTTTTTTTATTAATCTTGCGCCATTTGCCAGACCTGCGGAATGGCTTTTCTGGGAAATAGAGTTAGATTCCTTTAACTTTATTTGACCGAAAACAATGCCTTTGAATATTCGCACCTTAATTTTGTTTAGGTGTTCATTTTTATTGCAAACAAAAAAGACCAAAATAGCCCGTATATGTCATTTCCTTGTGCTAAATCTTTGCCAATGCCTTTAGTTCTTTAAAACGGTAGCTTTTTTAAATTATATTTTTCGATGCTATTTTTTTTTTGCCGTGGGAGTTGAGTTCTGGTCATTGAACTATTCAGTGTGGTCTATAAAGAGTGATAATTTACTAATAAAACAGTTCTTTCTTAAAAAAAAAACATGTTTAACTATTGCCTAAGAGTGTGAAAACTTAGAGGCCTGTAAAATGTCAGTCTTCACTATATGGTAAGCTTATAAGGCAATATTCAGAGAAAAATTGTCAAGTTTTTTTTTTCTGTGGAAACGCATAATACAAGTATTGCTGTGTAATAAAATAAGAAACTTGTTTTAATCTTGTTGGCAAATCATCTTTTTGTAATGCTTTTCAATTCTCTCACCGAGCATTATTTGTTTTCTTCATATTTATAGTTTTAATTAAAAGAACCGGTGTGGCTTGCTTAAAACGAAAGCCATTAAGTCCAGCAGTCAGTACTTTTATTCTGGTTAAATTTTCAGGTAAAAATTATTCTACCAAAAAACTAACTTGCACTCAAAGTACATAGTTTTATATAAAAAAAAAGATACATAAAGAAATTTGATAAAATCTCAATACTTAGCAGCTTCTTTTTGAAAATTGTGTAGGTCCATTTTTTCATGTTTCGATATGTTTACGAGAAAGAGATTGAATTTAAATGTAATGTAATAAAATAGGTATTTAAATGTTAATGAATTCGAGTGACGCATTTTATAAATATTTTAAACATGTTGAATTTTAATATGTAACAAAATGTATTAAAATCATTGAAAGTTACCGCATTTTTTGCTCCAAATGGAATTATTTATACCATTTTCAATATTAATAAATAATAGAAAAAAAAACTGGAAAACTTTAGTTTATAAATTCATATGATTCGTGGATGTATTCTTAAAAAAATATTTCTACCGAATCTAGTAGAAAAGTTGACATAATTTATAGGGGACTTAAGAAAAGACTTACTTTGGTTTACCGTGTGGGTTATGTTAACAGAAATTGTTCAGTTTTAATGCTAAAGTTAAAAACTTCGTTTAAGATTTTTTTTTTTTGGAAGAAATACTAGCTATTGTAACTGAGCTTAAGTAAAGTTTATATCTTGTTTGTACGCCTTGTAGTACGCTTTGGGATAATGGTTAGTGCGTTGGAATGGATACGTTGAACTGGCGCAAGCTGATGATCGTAGGGTCACATAGACAGCCACTGGGGATTAAAAGTGTAGTGAAATACCTTGGTATCTGGTTGGATCAGTATTTGTATTTCGACAGACATATAAGTGCTGCTCCTTTACTTAGACAGTCGAGGGCTGGTTCACGATAGAAAAGCAATTCCGCTAATCTACCACGTCAGCCGCGATTCCTTTACGTTGGAGACGTTTTCCCTTAAGGCGGAGCAGAGTGCCTTTGGTTTAGTAGGACTATGTCCAAAACGGATTAAGGTCAACATTATCTGGGTACGGACAGTCACAATGGCAAAAAAATATGAAAAAATAAAAAAAATAAAATTATGCTACTGTGGCTTTTGTAGTTTAAAGTAGTTTAAGTTTATTTTAAGTAGTTTTAGTTTAGTTTTTAATTTTTATATACATTTAATCAAAAATAAAGATAAAGCATCCGAGTTTTTTTTTTACATTTTCTAGAGAAAAATAAAATATAGATATATGTATGTACATAAGTTAGTACATACATAGTTTTTAGGCTGAAAGGCATTAGGATTAAGATTATAGTTTAGCTTAGAGCGCCCGCATAGGGCCAGTAAGTTAGTTGTAAGTTATGATAAGTAGGCTAATTCTTATAAATGTTTGTCTAGCTTAAAGATAGTTATAAGATTAATATTGATAAAAATGAATTAATTTTTTTTTCTTAAAGTGCGTTAGAATTTCACGCTGTGGTTCTTGGGTTTGATTCTCAGCCAATGCAAAAAAGTTTTTCAGGGTTGTACTACCTCTTGCGAGGAATTGACAGATCCTCTAAGAGTTTCTCTTTTCATGAGATGTCCTGCTCATTAGGCATTCGGAATCGGCAGAAAATTGTAGGTCCCCACCATTCCTTATGAGATGCAAACACGAATGTTTGAGAGTAGTAAGACACTAGATTTAGGCTCTCTTTGAGTCGTCATGACATCTTATTTATTTAATTTATTTATTTATATCTTGTTTATGACCTCTGATGTTCAATTTATAATATAATTATGTATGTTCCATTTTTCTTGTCGACGATAATTTTTGATTTTTATAAAAGAATCTGCTACAAACTCAGTCGTGCATTTTATTTCTAACTAGATGCAGGCATGTATTTATTAAAAGTTGTTTTTATTTCAAAGTACTTGTACATAAATGCAAGTCCAGTATTGAATTTTATTTAAACTTGGTAGATATTATTTTTAAATTTTTCCCTCCACAAGATTTTTCATTTTTTATAAAGACCATTAATTTAAGAAAAAAATTTAATTTCATTTAGTTAAAGCTATGTAACTTGAAAATAAATTTTCGAAAAATGGTTAATCTTGGTTCCCCTTCTAGAACCATTTTTTTTTTATTTTCTCAAAAAATCGGTTGAATGATTTTGATAATTTTTTTTATACTAAAGCTCCCTAAAAGTTTAAATATTGTATTAAAATTAAAAAAAAAAATTATTTGGATTTTTTAAAAAATTCAAAATTTTGTTTTGAAAAAAAAGCGCCTACCTCGATTTTTTTTAAACTTGACAAAAAAAAGTTTCTTAAGATAATTTACAAGATGTGAGAAAAAAGAATTTATTTTACTTAAAAATAACGGTACCCGCCATACAAATGTTAAAAAATGGTTTTCTAAAAATTTTTTTTTCGAAAACGGCGGGTAGAATATTGATAAAATTGTTTTTCCTTTCCATTTATTTTTACGATATATAATTCAATAAAAAAACTTGAAATCAAGATAGTATTGACTGTACCTACCATAGAACCATTTTTTCAAATTTTAAAATTTCTCTTTATCGGCTTATAAAAATTAAAAAAAAAAAAACATTGCATTTCAAAACTTAAAAAAAAATAATTTTGGAAAAAAAAATATTTTTTTTTGGAGAATTCGATATTTTTTGGAAATTTAATTTTTATTCGTACAGAAATAAAAACTTAGATTTGGGGTACCAAAATTTCTTCTTAAAAATGTTTTAATTTTTTTTTTATATAAAAGGTTATTTTGAAAGAAACCACTACAGCGACTTATAATTTTTTTTCTGGCATAAACTAATATTTGCTTCAATCACAAGGCATCCTGGTTCTTAGTAGTTGGAGTTGGAGCAAGTTCGTGCTATCCGGTCGTGCATTTCATTTGATAATTTACTTCTGAACATACTCAAATTAATGAAAGTAAAACAGATCTTTTTTGACGCTGAAAGCGTTTAGACACATTACGTTGTTACATGGCAATTCACTGTTGACTGACTGAAAGTCGTTGTTGGCTGTATTTGTCCTTTCTTCAGCTTTTTTCGGTGGGAATATAAATTTCCACGGGAGGTGTTAGTACCATAGTACCTATCTGGACACTTTTTGGATCTCTAGAGTATTGAAGATGGCTTAGTCCAGGCAGTCGATGGCACTGTCAGGGAAAAGTATTCAGGAAAATTTCACCTTTTCTTAAAATAGTCCTAGTAGATAACAAGTAAGTATGAACCGTAAAAGTACAGACAAATTTGTACAACATTATACATATCATCATCTTAAATTCATAGATATGTGCATTGTGACGATGCTCTGCATATCCAGTCTTCAGCTGATGTTATTATTTGAATTTGAAAATTCAAAACTTAGCATACATTTTTTGAATATCAGACTTAAAACCGTCCAGAACAACTCGAACTGAATTTTCATAAAGGTAATTTATAAACGATTATCGATATCAAATGTTGACACGTTTGGTGTCAAACTCTAACAAATGCTTTTGAAATAAATCATTCTTTCATCAGTTGTTTCTTCAAAGTAATATAAAAATTATTTCCACTTTTCGATGAGGTTAATGCGTTGGACTGTCATGCAGAAGGCCTTGGGTTGGACTCTCAACTCTTGATAGAGAGGAAATAAAATTTTACAGTATTACTTATTTAGAAGACGTGCCCTTAGCCTTTGAGATTCGATAGAAAATTGAAGGACCTATTTATTCCTGCTGACTAACAAGATGCGCAAATAAACGGTTAAGAGTTGTTATCACTAGATCCTTATCCTGCTGATCCTGCTCGAGTTGTCACGCCACCAAATGTACTCTTTTTTATAAAAATATTAATATGTATAAAGTTTGAAAAAATAATAAAATTCCATTGATTGTTTTTTCAACTGTTTTTTTATAATAACAAATATATACCAATTTAAAATTACTACCACTTTCATTTGGGTGACATTAATCCATACAAGAAAAACTCTGAAGGCCTGGTACCTAGCTCATGAACAAAAAAAGGTAAACACGAAATCAAAAGTCTTATTTATTAATTTATTCATTCGCTCACCTAAATTCTATAATACTTAACAACTTTCCATTTCGCAAAGCTCGTATAGAACAACTCATCGGAATTAATTAAATATCCGATATATTATTTTTCTTGTTAGATTTATTTTGAAGTAACCTCTCATCGAACGATGTGTCTTTCGATTTCAGTGACCAATAGTTTTGAGGTGGTTTTTTGATTTTATTTGATGAGTTTTTTTACCTGCCACGTGTAGATATGTATGAATTTATGTACGTAAATACCTGAAATTAATTGGGAGTGGAAGGGTTAAAAAAATTATGCAATTCATCCTTCAAAAATGAACAAAGGTTTCAAAACAAAATGGCTGTTCTTATTTCTGTTTTGAATATTAACAAATGTTACCTACATAGAAATTTAATAAAAAAAAAGTAATTTGATTTTCAATCAAACTTTGGTTTTAAAAAATGAGCTGAAGACCAAAAAATGTCTTATGTCTTGCAAAGGTCACCTCAAAAACTTCTAAATGTAAAAGAGGAGATACTAAATAGATATATTTAATTCATGATAATTTTGTACACAACTATTTGACCGGACGTTTTATATTTCAGAGATTCAACAATTATTATCTTACTTCTGAGACATTTTCTTATATTTTAATAAAATAATTGAAAACCCAAAATTATTTATTTTAAACCAACAAATATAGAAACTTAAAATATTGCAACACTGAAACAAAATAAAATGAGGTTTTAAGACTTCGTGAATATATGCACAATAATAAGTTTTTGTATAAATAAAGTTAATTATCCGAAATTTAAGAATAAATAGTTCTCTATCAAAAGGTTAATTTCTTTCAAAGTGGAAGAACTTCTTTATTACACCAATTCAAAAATTAGGTTCAAAACAGGAAAAATCGAACTATCGCCCGATCTGCAAACTCTCAGCAATTCATAAATTTTTTGAAAAATTGCTTATGTTAAGCGATCATTTTTTATTAAAGAAATTATATCGCCTTACGAACATGGTTTCGTTGCTGCAAGACCCCAATTCTATTAACCTTGCTCTTTTTTCTAATTATGTTCTTAAATAGCTTGAGGAAGGTTATCGGATAGATGTAATTTATACCAACTAATTTTGCAAAGTATGTAGGTACATTAATTTTGTGGTACATTCTATGATAGACGACAGCGTGGTAGACCATGCCTGCGCTGGAGAGATGGCGTAGACCAGGACGCCCGAAGACTTGGGGTGCGCAACTGGATGGCGTCGGCTAGAGCCCGGGATAGGTGGAGAGACTTGTTGAAAGAGGCCAGGACCGGAGCCCGGTTGTCGAGCCGATGATGATGATGATGAATTTTGCAAAGGCATTTGATAGAGTTAATCATTCGTTATTATTATTTAAACTGAAAGGTTAAGGCTTTCATTCTAGATTGTTGTTGAGGCTTCTTCCTACCTAATGTCCCGTAAACAACTGGTGTCTATAGATAATATTCATTCTTCTCCTATTTTAATTACCTCAGGCATATCACAAGATAGCCATCTTGAAACGATCTTGTTTTTATTTGTCATTAATGCCATGCCAAACGTTTTCAAAAACTCATATCACCTTCTATTTTTGGGCGAACTAAAGTTCGTTAGATGTACTAAAACTTCACGTGACTGCCATATTCTTCAGGCGACCTAGATCATTTGACTGATTGGTTTACGCTGAATAACTTGTTTATGAATGTTTCGTTTTACATTTCTCTTAACGTTTTACTTTCTCTCAAATGCTTACCTAATATCGGGTTTTTCAATAAGAGCGCTACAAAAGTTTGTTTTTAAATAAAACAAAAACGGTTTTAGATATCAATGAAATTCTTTATTCCTGTGAAAGTACGTTCGATTTCGAGCCATTATGTATGGATTTCGATTTCTTTTGCATGGCCATCACGGGTACGCTTGCAGAAGTCCAGACGCTGAACCCAATTTTCGACGGTTTTCAAGCATAAATCGGCCGATACTGCTGCAATTTCACGTTCGATATTCGTACGAAGTTCATCAATCGTCGCTTTCTGCAACTGAAGCCTCAGCGGCAGCAATATTCTCGCCACTAAGGGCACTTCTTTGTCTCACTGGCACGGGAACATTTTGTACTGTGCCTGTAAATTCAAATTTTTCCACTAGACGCTCAATTGTTGATCTGCTAGCACGATTATGACGACCATAAATTGGACGTAGCGCTCTTAATGTTGAGGCCACTGACTCCGAATTTCGGTAGAAAATTTTAATAATTTCGACTCGTTGTTGGCTCGTATATCTTTCCATCATAAAATGCCAAACCTTACTGAAGAGAAATGTCAAAAGAGCGGCAAAAAATATGGCGTAGTTTGATGTCCGTGTCGCTCTACTTTTGTAGCGTCCCTGTTCAAAAACCCTTTATATATTGATTACAAAATAAACGTCAATGTTTTAGAAAGAGTTTTTGTTACAAAAGACTTAGGAATATTATTCTATCAGAAATTAAATTTCATTAAACATAGTGAATACATCGTCGCAAAATCCAACTCTATGATTGGCTTGTAAAACCCAATTCTTCCGATTTTACCGATCCACTCTTAGATATCTCTATAATGCATATGTCGGATCCATTTAAGAATATGGTTATGTTAAATTGAATCCATATTACAGCATCTATTCTCTGAGAATTTAAAATCTTCAGAAAAAGTTCGCTAGGTTTGTTATATGGAAGCTTAGCTGGAATATTGATATGAACTAGATATAAACTTATTGGTATTCAGTCCCTTGAAAACCGTCGGAAAATTTAACTTTCACATCAATCGCTCTATTCTAAAATCTTTTCTACAGCCTCATTCCTTAATTAATTTTCAACTTGAATAAGTCTATACCGTATTTTTGCCAATGTTTTATTTCTGGTAGTCTATAAAATATTTTTGTCTGATTGATGAATAAACAAATAAATATGTAGATTCTAAACGCAACAGCTCGTTCTTGGCAGATGATTGGGGGTGAACAAGAGTTCTTTTGCCAAATCACATCAAACCACCAACACGCTTACGTAGAGTGCAAACTGAGAAAAATAACGCAGCTGTATCGGCCAGTGTTAGTGATGACCGTGAATTATCGATTCGCCGCCATTCGCAGCAATTGGGCTTCTGTTACTCCACTACGTTGAAAATTTTGAGAAAGGATTTAGGTGTGAAGCCTTTCGAAATACAGCTAGTGCAAGAATTGAAACCGAACGACCTACCACAACACCGAAGTCTTGGTGAATGGCCTCTTGAAAAGTTGGCCGGAGATCCACTTTTTTATCGAAAAATTGTGTTCAGTGACGAAGCTCATTTCTGGTTGAATGGATACGTGAACAAGTAAAACTGCCATATTTGGAGTGAAGAGCAACCAGAAGCATTGCAAGAGCTACCAATGCATCCAGAAAAAGTTACTGTTTGGTGCGGATTATGGCCTGGCGGAATCATTGGACCCCATTTCTTCAAAGATGATGCGAATCGCAACGTTTATGTGAATGGGGAGCACTACCGTGCGATGATAACAAACTTTTTTTTGCGCAAAATGGAAGAGCTTGACTTGCATGACATGTGGTTTGGTTCCAACAAGACGGTGCCACATGCCACACAGCACGCGTAACAATTGACCAATTGAGTGTCGAGTTAGGTCAACAGCTTATTTCACGTTT
Source organism: Philhelius festivus (assembly GCA_963931855.1). Lineage (NCBI taxonomy): Eukaryota > Metazoa > Arthropoda > Insecta > Diptera > Syrphidae > Philhelius > Philhelius festivus. The sequence goes on from OZ007556.1 coordinate 60,056,373, forward strand.
TGAGCCAGTCAACTGGCCGCCTAGATCGTACGATTTACCGCTTCTAGACCGTGGAGCTATGTTAAGGTTCATGTCTATAGCGACAAGCCTAAAGCCTAAAGCACTAAAAGCCAGTGAGATACCGGACGACATGTTAGAAAGAGTATGCCAAAATTGGACTAAGCGGATTGACCATTTGAGGCGCAGCCGCGGCCAACATTTACATGAAATAATCTTCAAACATTAAATTATATTGACCGTACCTACTATCGATTCAAATAAATATTTCATGCGTTTTTCTGAATTGTATGTGTTTTTTTAAATTTCCGATAGCTCTTAAAAAATCACAAAGTATAGTATCCGCAAATTTATTTAATCAAATTGCAAATCAATCTAACCTTAAAACATATAGTCTTATTCCAAATTCAAATCAATTAAAACTATTAGCAAAACAAATAAATTTAATGTTAAATTTATTGATGTGCACTTAAAAAATGAATATCAAAAACGAAATAAAATTAAAAATAAACACAAAAGATTCCACAAATTTTTTGTTTTGAAATTCTTTCTACATGTGGTATTGCATAGTACCTTCGAAGAAGCTTCTTTCTTCATAATTTGATTGAAACCTATTTTATTTGTATGTTATAGTTTTCAATTAGACACGTTGGATTTGTAAAATATATCAGGTTACCTGAAATGCACAACAAGTACATAGATACAAATAAAACTATGAGGTCTTGTACATCTAAGCATGTTTGTTTATATAGTCTCAATTCAGATCTGGTTCTTCAATTAGCGGAAAGAACCTTCTAATTGCCACAAACTCTGCATTACTCTCACCTCAAATGTGGATCCAATAAAACCCAACGGTTTCAGCTACAGAAATAAATTAAAACGGGATATTATTCATAAAACTGGTTATGCGCCTTTGACAAGCTGACCTTTTCAGTTTGCTTTAAATATTGTATTTTAATATTAGCACTTTTGATTTTATTTATTTTCGCACAAAACTGGTAATTTTTTTTTGTTTTTGTAATTTGTACGAAAGATTCTTAGTTTTTTTTTCTCGATGAAAAAAGAAAAGACAAACAATATCAACCTCATTGGGAGAATCATTTCAATCCATAAAAACAAGGTTTTAGCATTACACAAAATACTTTGAGGGCATGATTTGCACGCTACTTGAATCGAATCCAGTATGGAGGTATATATAAAAAATTAAAAAGAAAACCTTGAAGTTTATTCAGAAACCAATACACCGGACAGAACCTTGTTACGAAATTATCTCTGGTTATACTTTTGTAGCATTTTATTCTCGAGCAAAAAATTTCAATTAACAGAGCGATAAAATTAAAGTTAAAAAAAAAACCATGATGCTTACCTTGGCAAATGACATGTGGTGTCAACGATAATAATACAATTGTTATCATTCCATGCAACATAATATTCGTGTGTAGCAATTTAACGGGCAGAATTGTTTTCTTGGCCTTATTCTGTGATATATTCCGATTTGAAGATATTTTCAAAATTCCATTCGTGGTGTATCTGCAGGTTTTTTCGCTTTGTATTTTGCAGCTTATTGTATCCAATTTAAATAAGTCTGCCTGGTTCGGCATCATTTTGTGCTTAATTCAAGGTACCACAGCCAAAAGCAAAAGTTGTTGAACTATGAACGCAAATAAAAGGTTTTTTTTCCTTTGGTTTTCTCGAAACTAATTTTGCAACAATTTTATTTAAGCGGTTTTGTGCATTTTCACTGCCGAATCAAATCCACAACGGCTGTCGCGTCGTCGTCGTGGCTTGTTTACACGCAAACCGAAACTTGAAATTCCTCAGAGAGGGAAATTAATTGACCACTAGCCGAGCCGAATGAATAAATTTCTTCGCTTAAAAGGCTTTTCACTTAATTTATTTAAATTCATACACACACACTGCGAACAATAGCCAAAACACCCACAAGATAACGACTTTTTTTGGTGCGAATTGACCACAGACAACAAAAGCAAGTTCGGAGCTCAGCTCTTTTGTTTAGCTCTATATTAGAGTATTTTTCTTTGAAAATCGCGATAATCGACTATTGGAAAAACTCCAACGCAAATAAATTTTCAATTCAATCAATATGAAAATATTTAACAACATAAATTACGATCCTTTCTCTTTGCAAATGCTATTTAAATATGCTGCTGACCTCGCTACAGTTTCACAAGACCGATACGATAAATCGAAGAAAGCGAATGTGTTTTTGTTTGTTTGCTTGTAACACTAACTCTTGTCACGGTTGGGTGAATGAAAGGGGGTTATTGGGATGCGAAAACTCATCCTTCAGGATAGTTGTGTAAGTGATCACCAGGTGCGCAACTGGGGTATTCCTTTAAACCGCGATAGGAAAAGGGGCTTTTTTTTATTCGAACAAAACTCACGCAATCGCAACTTGATCTATGTACATCACCAAGGCAAAGCCAACAGACTATGAATAATAGTGTGGCAAATGCGAGACGTCAGCTCCAGATGAAAGTTAATTCGAAACTGGTTTGCTAGTTGAATTGAATGGCCGACTGTGCGACGTTTGCAACTTAAATATGTATATTTGTGGTAGTGGTGTTGTGTGTCTGTCCAATTGAATACAATAGTGTGCAGAGTACGGACTGGTTATTTTGTGTTTTTTTTTTTAAGTTAAGTCTGTGCAATATAACTTCGGAGAATGGGTATTATCAGATGTCAACTTTTATGGAGAATACAAGTACACATTTTGGAGACTTTGCCTGAGATATATGTACATATGTTTTTGGTTCAAAAAATATTACTGTAAACTTGTGAGAGATTTAAGTGTTGCTTTTACTTTGTACCTTTTTAAAAAAAAATAATATTTTTTTGCAAATGTTAAGTGCCTATAAATCTTAGGGTTCACTGCCTAGGGGCCGTTTGTGATGAAAGATTGACCATACAAAATATCCCAAATTACTTTAGATAAGGTTAGTTTTGCATTAAAAAAAATATATATTTTGTCTTGTATTCAAGATAGTTGCTTCATTGTCTATAAATGGATATGATCTACTAGGTTTTTAATATAAACAAAAATTTCATTAAAATATTAAAAATCGTTGTGCAGCATCGTTTATTGATTTAAAACTTCACATTATCGGCCTAAAACTTAAGTCATTTTTTTATACAAAATCTTACAAAAAACTAAGTAATTTCACATTTAAAATTAAAAAAAAAAAATAATTCTTTGAATGTTCGATAGGTAGGTACTTCAAAAATTATTATTGCAATTATTTTTTTTTTCTTAAAATGTCTTAGAAATGGTATACAAATATTCTCTTAAGAAACAGATCTAACGATAAATAATTTGTCTTACATAATTTTTGTAAATAATTCTTTTCTGATAAGATGCAAGTTTTTTTACAAATACAATTTTTTAAAATCTTAGTCACATAAGCATAACAGCAAGTACGGTGACTTGGTTGTCCGTTTGAGAAAATTATACTTAAAATCTGAGAGGCTTTTACTAGAAATATAAGCTTATAAAGGAGAAACCGTTATCTATACCCATTTAAAAAAAAATCAGACGATTTGCTGAAGTCGAATAAATAGATCGACAGACAGAATTGCGAGATACACTATTTTCAGCTTTCCTATTATCGTAATGTCAAGTTTAATACAAATTTAGAATCTTATTGGCTTGTGAATATAATTAGTACATACATATGTATGTACATCACAAGTTAAAGTTCCTTTCTTTTAAATTTAATTTCAGGTATTTTAATAAGAAGCCATCAAAGTTATGTCCACACCCTTTTTTACTTGCGATATATGTAGGTACTATAGTGCAAGTTCTGCATTTCTGAAAAAAAAAAATCGAACTCAAAAAAAATCGACAATGCGATAATAGAGAACACGAACAAAGAGGGTCCGGCAATTCCGTCTGTATGTGTGTACCTCGACCTACAGCCTAAGCTACTGGAGGCATTTTCTTTAAGCTTGGTACTAAAAGCTCTTTGGTGATTCCCTATAGAGGACAAATGAAACTATTTTTTTTAGCTTCAAAACTCACGGCTGCCATAGATCCGTTATGCAAAATCTTATATATTTCGAAAACGGCTCTAACGATTTTCACAAAAAAAAATAACTTACTTTTAAATGTATGGGCATGGGCTACATTTTGTTGGAAAAAATGTTATTAACAGTACCTGTTATAGAATCGGTTCTGCATTTGGAAAAAAAATCGAACTCGAGATTTTGATCAAAGTTGACATTACGATGATAGCGAAGACGAAAAAAGTGGGTCCGACAATTCCGTCTGTCTGTCTGTATGTCTGTACCTCGAACTACAGCCTAAACTAACGGAGGTATTTTTTTCAAACTCGGTTTTTTTTTTAGCTCCAAAACTAAGGGTACCCCCCATACACGCCCAAGTAACATTTTTCATCTCATAAGATGCTCCAAGAGTTCAACTAGATTAGTTAAGAGGAGCTAAAAGTAATCTTAAAGAATACTACGAGATTCTTTTAAAAATGTTAAAAGCCTTAAATGGCCTAGTTATGAGAGGCTCTTCCTGCTCATAGTAGCAACAGAAGTTTCTTTATGGGATGACAGATGCACGTTTATATTAAAATGGCACTTCTAAGGCTCTAATAGAGATCGGCAAAACCTATTATGAGAAAGCGTCTCTTCCAATAAGAGGTGATAAAAAGAGAACAGAATATTTGTTAACTTAATAAAGAATGAAACAAAATACTTTTTAAGTTTGTGTGTATACATGATTTGCTATGCCAACAAACTGTTAGGTTTGATATAGTATTTATTTTGTAAGTCTATCAACTATTATATTATAATGGCGATGCATGATATTTATTATTTTGCACATATGGGAACCGAAATGTAAATGCGGTTGAAATTGTATCTACTAATTCTAACATTTTACGTCGAAAAAACACAAAGCCCCTTCAAAATAATGCATATTTAAATTATTTTATTTATAACTTTTATCGGAAATAGGGTTACCATATATTTCTTTCGTAAGCAAATAAAATCAAAATTAACTTTGAAATTTGTTTTGTTTTTATTTAGGTCATGGGTCGTTTGCTTGTGAGAGTAAATAGGAAACAGGAAAGGTCAAATTTAATATAAAATATTCTAAATTACACACTGAGAGTCTTATGCTTCATTTGCAAGAGTAATAAAATCTCATATTCTCTGTAATTTTCTACTATTACTCTTTTCACAAAAAATTACTACTCGTGTAATGCAACCATAAAGAATAAATTTTTTTTGTTAATTTTGAATGAAAAGATAGTAGTAGCAATAAAATCACAAATGGTAATGTATTTAGTTTAAATTGAAAAAAAGTTACACAATATGTTCTATACTTTCTATGTAATCACAACAATGCTAAATGTAAACTTGAAAATGCCACCTAATAAATTTTAAGTCAGTGCTACAGCCAAGTTATTTTATCGAGATCATAATTTTTTAAGTTATGGTAACCCTCAAATGTACAGGCAACTACTTTGCTTGTGTATAGGAATATGGCTGCTGCTGATGCGACACTAACTCTTCTAGTAACATCTTTATTCTTTCTATGGGATCTTAGACGCTTCTTTATGATTTATGTGTACTTACGTGCGAGTGAGAGGAGAATGTTGAAATCAGAAAACTGAAGTTTGTGAATATTTGTGCTTGTTGCATTAAGGAACTTATTAAGATCTTACTGCAAAGCTTATATTCTTTGAACTCCAAATTGTTTCTTAATATAGGAGGATTTAAACTCAAATTCTTTTAGAATTTTCAAAGTGGTATACAAATAACTTTACTCTTAAATATGACTTGTTATGGAATTATTTGGACATATTTAGAGCTCAGTTTTCAGAAAGGGATTCTTAAAGGACTATAAGTTTTTATAATCTAACTACACGAAGAGAAAATAGTTTTGCTATAAGAGTTAAGTTCTTTTAAGCTGGAAAAGTGTTTAACTCTTAAAATAAAAGTGTTATGACATCCAGTCGAGTTTCATAACAAGATATTAATACTTTAGTATAGCAATGGGATATAAAAGAGTTGTATGAGAGTTTTTTTCAGATTTCAAGAGCTAAGCTCTGGAGAGTATGTTAGTTGGGAACCCGTAATACAAAATCTTATTTATCTCAAAAACGGCTCTAACGATTTTGATAAAAAAAATTAGGTGTGATATTATGAACATGGACTACATTTTGGTGAAAAAAAAATTTGGGGGGAAATGTTATTAGGGGTACCTGTCATAGAACGGTTTTTTTGATTTTAGAATTTCTCACCAACGGCTCTAACGATTTTAACCAAAATTTTTATGCAGGAGCTGCTTTGCATTTTAGAAAATATAAACTAAAAATTTTTTCGAAAAAATAGTTTTTGGATTTTTAAAAAAATAATAGAATTTTTTTTTTGAAAATGAAAAAAAATATCTTCAAAACATGTGAACGATTATTTTTTTTTTTTTTTTTTTTTTTTTAAATTAATTCCTAAAATCTATATAAATACCCCCTCACGGTTTCCGCCTTGACTTTGGCGAGGGGGCTTACGTTTGACCCTCCAGCAATCCAGCTGCAGGGACCTTCAACTAAGGAAACCAACAAAAAACAGGGATGTTTATCCAAATTAAAACAAATATGGACAAAAGTTTACATGGAAATGATAAAAATTGAGTGGGGATATACACTCAAGTGTCGGCAGAAGTCACGGCTGCCGGCGAGGGCTTGGCTTCGCAAGAAGCTAAGTCGCCAGTGACAAAAAAAGTAAACAAAGCCATCCTTATGAAACAGCACAACCTTACAGACGCTCTTCTCCCTGCTCTAGATAGCCTGGCTATTGACGGTAGGGAGACCTCGAACAGACCTCCTTCAATAGGAAGTCGAACCGAGGACGAGTTGCTGGAAGACTCGAGTCAAGAAGAGACTATGCTGAAGTCTACTGCACCGCCCAATGCTTCGAGGCAACGCAGTAACTACAGATCCTCTAAAAGATTCGTGAGTGTTACGGAGAAAAAGGACCCAACTACTCTCAGTTCAAGAGACAGGGCCCTTCTAAAGAAACACCGGAAGTTAATTAAGAACTATGAAAGTCAGTTGGCAAAGACCACCACTGCACCCATAGCTTCCTCCCAACAAGAGAAAGAAAAGAAACCAGTCAGCTTCCACATCGAAGTCTATCCCTAAAAAGATAAACCGAGAACAGGACAACAACAACTCAACAGCTCGTACTGGCATAGACACGAATAAGACGACTTCCCTCAAGAAACAGCAAACCATCGCTAAATCGAACCTGAAAGGGAACGATAAAGCAAAGGTAGGCAACTCTTCTGGGACAAAGTCAGTTTCGTCCAAGAGGGCAAGATCGGAGGAGACAGCCAAGGCCGACGGTTCTAAAAAGTTTAAAACCAACAGCTTTGACAACACCCCGATCGATCTGCAGGTGGCCATTATTAGTCGAGAGGATCCAGATGGGAAAATCACGGCCAAGAACTGGTTACTTGTGGAAAATGAAATCCTTAAAGCCATGATGGCGACATCGGATGACGATAGTTCTGAGGACTACACCTTCGACGGAGCTGGTTGGCGGAAAGGAGTAAAAGTGGTTTGCTGTGGAGACCAGAAATCCCTGGAGTTTCTCACTCACACAATCGCCAATATTGGTGAACTGTGGGAGGGGGCATCTTTCGGGGTTCTTCCTGTCACGGCTCTACCACTTCGTCAGCAGGTTAAGATCTGGATTCCTCCTCCTGCCACGCATGAGGACTCATCCATTATTAAACTGATGGCAAAGCAAAATAAGGAGCTTCCCATATTGGAATGGAAGCTCTTGAATTCCAGAAAGAGTCTCAAAGGGGAAGGTAAGGACCTCTTGTTCGCTATCGACAGAAAATCTGACCTCCTCCTAAAAGAAAAAACGGACGTGTTGAGATATGGTCTCGGAACCGTAAAGGTAAAGAGGCACGAAGGCAAAGGGGAGTCAAAAGCTGCTGGTGGTGCAAATTAATTTGCAGCACGCTAAAGCAGCAACGCACGACCTAATGCTCTACATGTCTCAGGAGAACGTGGATGTGGCCTTAATTCAAGAACCTTGGATTTGTAAGAACCAGGTACGAGGGTTGAGGTCAAAAAACTACAACCTTTTCCACTCCACGTCAGAAGGTGATATTAGAAGTTGTATTCTAGCCAAAAAATCAATTAATGCTTTCTTTTTATCTAGGTACAGCAACAGGGATAACGTGGCAATCAACGTTGAATCCAAGGAAGGCAACTTCGTCTTGGCGTCAACGTACATGCCGGGAGACGAAGAAAATCCTCCATCAAAAACGGTCCGCGATCTTGTGGATTACACCACAGCAAGAGGGACACCTTTGGTGATAGGATGCGACGCCAACGCCCATCATACACAATGGGGTGGCAAAAATATCAACAAAAGGGGTGAGTCAATTTTTGAATACATTCTCTGTTCTAATCTTATGTTATGTAATAGGGGCAATCACCCAACATTCCGTAATAAAAACAGGGAAGAAATTCTAGACCTCACTCTTATGAGTAATAATGATAAGATATCTGTAGGGAATTGGAGAGTCTCTCCTGAGAAATCCTTTTCGGATCACTTAAGGATACTCTTTACCTTAGATAGGAAAATAAATGAGATAAAACCTTTTAGGAACCCAACTAGAACAAATTGGACAAAGTACTCAAAATGGTTGAATGAACGAATCGATCCTCCAGAGGAAGAAACGCTTTCGACAACCTCAACCATTGATAATGCTGTTCAAAATCTTACTAGTAAAATGAAAAAGGCCTTTGAAAAACACTGCCCTATATCTCGTAACATTAAACCCACTAATCCGCCATGGTGGAATAGTGATCTTAAGAAACGAAGAACAGGGGTCAAAAAACTTTTCAACAAAGCCAGACTGAGTAAATCGGAGGAAGATTGGAATTCATATAGAACCGAACTTAACTCATACACCAAAGAGTTAAGAAGGGCCAAAAAGGATTCATGGGCTAGGCACTGTGAGTCTATTGAGAAGACAAGTGAGGCGGCGAGACTTCGAAGGATCCTAACATACAATCCCACGAGTCCGGGATACATTAAGCATCCCGATGGATCGTGGTCGAACTCGAGCCAAGAAACACTTGAACTCTTTATGGAAACGCATTTCCCGGGCTGTAAGAATCATCCAAGACCAGGTTTTACACAACCAAACACCTTAGATATCTTACAATCAGTACCAGAATTAGAACAGGTTATCACAGAGCAGAAGATTATGTGGGCAATAAACTCGTTCAAACCCTATAAATCAGCTGGACCAGATGAGATTATTCCGGCATTTCTTCAACATGCTCTACAGATAATCACCCCATGGCTTAGGGTAATCTTCAAAAGTTGCATCAAATGGAGATACGTCCCTATCAGTTGGAGGAAAGTTAAAGTAGTCTTTATTCCAAAAGCTGGAAAACCGACACACTCGACTGCAAAAGATTACAGACCGATAAGCCTCTCTTCGTTTCTCCTCAAGACACTGGAGAGAATTATTGACCTGCATGTTAGAGACCTTCTCAAACCAAGCAACCTGTGCCACTACCAACACGCTTACCTAAAAGGTAAATCAGTGGAGACTGCGTTGCACGAGGTCGTCTCACAAATTGAGAAAAGTCTCAAGCACAAAGAACATACCCTGGCAGCATTTTTGGACATCGAAGGAGCGTTTAACAACGTAAAAACGGAGTCCATTAAATCTGCTCTAGAAGAAGTTGGCGTTCAATCTGCTATTGTGGACTGGATTTATACCATGCTCAATGGCAGAATCATTAGCTCGCAACTTGGTGATAGTAATATAAAGAAATCGGTTACAAGAGGCACTCCACAAGGAGAAGTAATCTCACCTCTCCTCTGGGTCCTTGTTGTTAACAAAATTCTCACAAGATTCAGGAATCAGGGCATTAAAATAGTAGCATATGCGGATGACATAGTAATTTTGATATCGGGTAAATATCTTACCACCATCAAGGATATTATGGAATCTTCACTTAAAGAACTATCTTCTTGGGCAGGACAAAACGGTCTCGGGGTTAACCCTTCCAAAACCGAACTAGTCCTGTTTACGAAGAAAAGGAAATTGGAGGACTTCACTCCTCCAAAACTCAACGACATTCCTCTGAAAGTTTCCAACGAGGCTAAATATCTTGGAGTAATTCTTGATTCCAAGCTAACATGGAAACGGAACACAGAGGAAAGAATGAAAAGAGCACTATGCGCTCTCTACACATGCAAAAAAACCTTCGGTACACGGTGGGGCATGCGACCGCAGGTCATCCAGTGGATGTACACGGCGATAGTTCGTCCCATACTTACCTATGGGTCGATCGTGTGGTGGAAAGCTGTAGAAAAAAGTAGCTATCTCAAAAACCTGAATAAGGTACAGAGACTAGCCTGTTTAGGAATAACGGGGGCACAGGGTTCTACGCCACAGGCAGGCCTGGAAATTATATTAAATCTTCCAGTCCTGGACGAGCACATAAGATGCACAGCAGCCAAAAGCGCAATTCGGCTTAAAGAAATGAACTTTTGGAAGCACAGCAGTTATGGTCATGGTTCAATACTGCATAGGTATGACACAGTGGCAGGGCTTAATGTGACGACTGACTACTTACCACCCAAAATAGATTTTAACAAACAATTCTCTACTACAATACCCCAAAGGCAGGGATGGGAATCCAACTCACTAATTAGTGAACAAGGTATCTCCTTCTACACCGATGGGTCAAAAATGGAAGAGGGAACAGGAGCTGGGGTGTTCTGTGAAGCTCTAAATATTAAAGAATCATTCAAACTCCCAGATGAGTGTAGTGTCTTTCAGGCTGAGATCTATGCTATTGAAAAGGCGGCAGAATTGGTACGCACGAAAGGATTGAACTCGTCTGAGATCACATTTTTCGTGGACAGCCAAGCTGCCATCAATGCCTTAGCTAGTGAGACTATAAGATCCAAGTCAGTAACAAAATGTCGAGACATGCTGAACAATATTTGTAACACTAACCAAGTCAACCTCTGCTGGGTTCCCGGACATAGTAATATAGAAGGGAATGAAATAGCAGATGAACTGGCAAGGAAAGGATCACTATCAAATAAAAACAGCAGTAGCCATTTAAATTTAGAACCAAAAATCCCGATTGGCGTGATTAAAAGGAAAATAGACCTAATAACGAAAGAGCAAATCAACAACTCCTGGTCCTCCAGGGACGACTGTGTTATCTCTAGAAGTTTATGGCCTAGAATTAATGAAAAAGAAACTCGGTATATCTTATCGCTGAGTAAAAAGAACATCAGAATCCTGATAGGTGTACTAACGGGTCACTGCGCCATTGGCACAATGGCCACTAGAATGGGTGCATTTGCACCCGATTTCTGTAGGAGCTGCCAGGATGTCGAGGAGATTGAAACCATTAAACACCTGCTCTGTGACTGTCCGAACCTCCAAACAAATCGCCTTCGCTACTTCGGAAACAGGTTTGTTGGAGAACTAGACGATCTAACGCAGGTCTCAATGGCAAATATGTGTAAAGCTAAGTGTACACGATTGGTAGATCTTACAATATTGTCAGATCTGTCAGTGAAAAACATGCTTACAATGTCTTACAATCGTGTAGTCTTACAATTAATTGTCAGAAAATTTGTCTGACAATTAATTGTTAGATCATTGTCTGACAATTAATTGTAAGAAACCTGACAATCGTGTGTACGCTAGCTGACAATCGTGTAATCTTCCAATTAATTGTCAGAAAATGTATCTGACAATTAATTGTAAGACGGTAAATTGTAAGGTGTTTGATAATCGTGTACACACACAATTTATTGTCAGGCCTGCCAATTTTTATCGTTGTCTGACGTTTCTGACAATGAAGAAATTGTAAGATGTTCGTTTTTTAGCATCATACAATTTTTTCATTGTCAGAAAATTTGCAGCCAAGGTTTAATTGTCAGTTTCCATAACCAACAAACAAAAACTGACAATTAATTGTGTGTGTACACGGTTGGTAGAAAATCTACCAATCTCTTACAATTAATTGGTAGGTATTAAGCGGACTATCTGAAAATGAATTGTCAGCCAACTTCTGACAATTAATTGTAAGAGATTGGTAGATTTTGTACCAACCGTGTACACACACAACTTATTTGTCAGCTCATTGGTAGATAATTGTCAGACATTGTAAGATCTTACAATATTGTAAGATCTACCAATCGTGTACACTTAGCTTAAGCACAGGAAGGTTCGAAAATGAACCAGTCTACATAAGGCATTAGTTAGGAGCATCTCTGCTTTTATTAATAGGGGATCACAATGGACCAATAGGCCCCCGTGTACGCAACAGCCCTTGGGCTGTGCACGCCCCTCCTTACCTAACCTAACCTAACCTATATAAATAAATACTGAAAATTGGCATCCCAATTTTTTTCTTTAAAAATTTAAAGAACTGTATTTGAGAAAATCAAATGGTCGTCGCGAATTGCAAATTGCTACGACCAATTTATTTTCTCAAATTTCTCTCATTTTAGCAATTACAACGCAAATTTTAATAAATTAACATTAAATTAAACTAGATTGCTAACCTTTTGTGAAGAATTTGGGCTTATAAATATGTTTTAAATCCCATTTGTTTTTTTATTCGTTGGTCGTTGGTCACGTTCATGTGAATAGACCTTTGTTGTCTAAAAGATCTTAGAAAGTATTAAGAGTTTAAATCCTTTGCCGATCTTCATAGGTTTGTTCTGAACCCGGTGGTTTTCGTGCGGTAAGAGTCCCATAGTACTTGGTAACGAATATTTTATTAAGAATATATCTCTTGAAGATTTACAACGACAAGAAAAATTCACTAAAACGGTGCTTCTGGATTTCGTCTAGATTTTCGCTGAATGGAAATACAGTTTTTGGCGGTGTTACCGTATCACACGTTTAAGACATAACCCATTTTATTATATCATATATAAATATCAGGTGGAATTAAGTTACTGAAGTTAAATTGTATTGAAAAATTTTCAAACTTGTGGTTTTTCATAAGGAAATAAAATAAATGATTGAATCGCACGTACTTCTTCTTAGTATTAGATTTTAAATTATATAGATGTTATTGAAGATATATTTTCAAAACTATGAAATTAATTTTTCAAATTATTAAATATATTTCCTTTGACTTAAAAAAAAAAGCCGTTTGATTTCTTTCCCAAATGTGAATTTATGAAGAAAACCCTTAAAATCGATGGACGGTTTCTAAAATCTTAATTTGTTGTTATACTAAAACACTTCATACAATTTTTAAAACTTTTTTCTTAAGCAAATGTGAATTCATGCAAAAACAAAAACTATAAGTTGTAGTGGATTCTAAAAAAATAAGCTCTTACATACAAAATTTTTAAAACATTTTTAAGAAAAAATAGTGGTACGTCACCTTTAAGTTTTTATTTCTTCTACGAATACAAATTTAAATTCACAACAAAATATTGACCCGTTTTTGGAATATCGAATTTTCCAAAAAAATATTTTTTTTTTAGTTTTGAAATGCAATGTTTTTTTACGGTTTCACGGTTTTGTTTTGTATTTTTTTTTTTTATTTCAACATTGTGCGTATTGAAATTTACTTCTTGGCTTTCTTTGCAAAAGGAGCCTTTTTTGGCTTGCCGGCAGAGGCAGACGCTTATTTGGCTTTCGGGTTCTTAGAAGCTTATCTATAAAAAAAAAATTGCATTAAAATCTGTTCTGCCGATAATGAGAAATTCAAAATTCGAAAAACGGTTCTGTTGTTGGTACAGTCATTTCATTAATATCATAATTTCAAGATCGATAGTTAAAACAATTGATCAAAACTCTATTCTTCTTTTGAAAATCCTTTTTTAACATTTGTACCGTTATTTTTTTACCCGCATCTTATGGATTATATTAAAAAAATCAACTGTCAGGTTTTAGAGAACTGAATTACAAAATCCAAAACAATAATTTTTGAAAATTTGAATATGTAAAACTCTCCAAGCTTTTGGGAGCCTTATCATAAAGAAATAAAATGCACGAATGGGTCGCACGAACTTGCTCCTATGTAAAAGACTAGAAATTTTAAAAACGAAAGTTATTAAAGAAAACTGTTCATAATTAACTGTTCTTTTACTAATAAGAGATAAAAACAGAATGCTATGCAAATTTATGCAAGAACAAAAATTGTGTGTCATTATAGTGGTTCCTTAAAAAAATAAGCTTTTATGTACAAAATTTTTAAAAAAATTTTTAAGAAAAAATGTTGGGAGGCCAACTTAAAGATTTTATTATTGTACGAATAAGAGTTAAATTTCCCAGAAAAAAACTAAGCCGTTCTTGAGATATCGAATTTTCCACAAAAAAAAAAACGACTTTTTTTTCTAAAAATTGAAAAAATATTTTTTTTAAGTTTCGAAATGCAATGTTTTTTAATCTTTTTAGGAGCTTCTTTATAAAAAATTTCATAAAAAACCGTTATGCCAATAATGAGAAATTCAAAATTCGAAAAAATCGTTCTATGTTCTACAGTCAGTAATATCTAGATTTCAATTTTTTTATTAAATTATAGATCGTAAAAATTAATCAAAAGAAAAAAAATTTTATCAAAATTCTCGGAACCGTTTTCGAGAAAAATACGATTTTCGAAAACCATTTTTTAACATTTGTATGGAAGGTACCATTAGTTTCAGATGAAACAAATTTTTTTTCTCAAATCTTGTAGATTATGCTAGAAAACTTTTATTTGTCGAAATATTGAGTTTCCAAAAAAACATTTTGAATTTTTTTTTAAAAATCTAAAAAAAAAATTGAAAATTTGGATATGTAATAATATTTAAACTTTGGAGGAGCTTTAGCATAAAACAAATGGTTTACATCGGCTGTACCGTTTTCGAGAAAATCAAAAACAAAAAAAATGGACCCAGGGGTCTACCAAAAATAACAATTTTTTGCAAAAAATTTTTCAACCATTACCAAGTTTTAACTAAATGAAATTTTTGTAATTTTTTTTTAATTCTGTGGACAGTTTTTGAGAAAAAAAAATATTTATAAAATTTCGAAAAAACCGTATGGTAGGTACCGTTATTTTTGGTATTAAAAAAAATAAAACAACGTGTGGGCGGGAAAAATCCAAACCCATATCTACCAAGTTTAAAAAAAAACGGCCGAGCCGTTTAGGCTGTAGTCGAACCGACAGACAGACAGACAGAATTGCGAGACCCACTCTTTTGGTCATCGTAATGTCAACTTTGATCAAAGTCTCGAGTTAGATTTTTTTTCCGAATGCATAACTTGGTACTATGCATATAGGTACTAACTATAAATCTCGAAAATCTCGAATTCAATTTTGCTTACGAATCCATAACTTGCATCTAATATATGCAGGTGTTGAAATGCAATAAAACAAGCCGTGTATATGCAATATTAATTGTTTTGTTTATTTGAATAACCCATGTACTTTATGTATGGAAAATGATTTTGTTAACATGCCCGCCTAGGCTTCTTACGGTAGCACGGATCCGAGTTGTCCAATTTTCATTGAATCTTCCGCATAGATCCGGCTGTATTTGAGCGATAAACTGTGTTATGTGAACATTAAGGTCATCAGTTGATTGTGGTTTTTTGCATAAATTGCTACTTTTGCAAAGCCCAAAGAGTATAGGGGGGTCGATGGCCTAAGATCCACACCTAATGTTACCTTTTTGGGGATGCATTATAATTTGGTGAAACTCGTGTGTGTTAATGTCCTCCCATCTTTTGCATACATCCATTTACCCAAAAATGCTTCTCGTCGCTTAAAGATGATTTTTCGGCCAAAATCGGGATCCCCTTCCATATGATCCAAAGCCCCAGTCAGCAAACAACCGGAGTTGTCTTTGGTCATAAACTTTGAGATCCTGGGTCAGTAAGATCTTGTACGGGTGTAGGCCTTAGTCTCAAAGCAAAAGTGGTCAAGTTATAGACTACGAAAGGCCGGCGAGGAATCGACTGTCTCCGTTTCTCCCGTAGACTTTCACGGACCGAAATGATGTTCTGCACCTGATTACTTATCGAACCGGCCACCAAACGTTGAAAAGTGGCCTGTGAAGGGCCACCACGTCTTATGGGCGCACTAATGAACTTTTATATTGATAATAAGGTTTTATTACATATTTGAGCGTACTTCTCAAACGTGCAACTTGCCATTGTGATTTGGCATCAGTAACTGAATAAAATATAACAGATCTGACAGATGTCACCAAAATAAAATGGCCAGCACAGCCCTAAAACCCTTATCTATTTAAATATTCTAGAAGTTTCTGCATACGAAATTTGATAAAATTACTTTATATCGTTTTCGAGAAAGTCGCAAATAAAAAAGAATGTACCATTAATAATCTTCCTCTTAACAATTTTTTAATGAAAAGTCTTTACTAGAATAATTTATCCATTTTTGTTTTTGTATTCTTAAAAATTAAATAAAAAAAACTAGGCACCATTTTTTCAGAGAAAAGACTCTAGTGAGATAGATATCAGTAAAATTATGATATATCAACATTCAAATGTCAACTGCGCCTTCGCTGCGCGGCTCCCATCCGAAGCGCCTAATTTTCCATAACTGTGCCGAATTAATCTGACCAATTTTAGCATTGATAGCATATAGTACCTACGATGGCTTTAAGGGCAGTGGGGGTTTGTGCTTTTGGCATGGGAACGTGCACTTGTATCACCGTCCTGTTGAAACCACATGTGGACGGTGTTTATATCATCCCCAATTCGAACCAAAAGAAATTGGTCCTCAGCGATCGATAGTGCTCGCCGTTGATGTTAATGGCCTGGCCAATGTAGTTCCTCAATGGAAGTATGGCCCGATAATGCCACCTAAATCCACCCCAAACAATGACTTTTTCTGGATACATTGCAATTTGTTGGGTCTTGTGTGGATTGCGATTGTCTAAAATTCGACAATTTTGCTACTTGATGAAATCATTCATCCAGAAATGGGCAACGTCGCTGAATATGATATTTCGACTAAGATTTAGATCAACTTCCAAATCCTCAATAGCCCAATTAACGAACAGATATTGTTGTCTTTGGTCATTAACTCTAAGCTCCTGGGTCAGTTGAAGTTTGTACGGGTGTAGGCCCTAGCCATGACATAATATTCGACAAGTTGTGATCTGCGAGAGATTCACTGCCTCGAATTTGACTAGGACCTTAAAACATAATATGTAGATATTTAAGTAATTTCATTATGGTCACCTGAAGGAACGATACAATTGTATCTATCAAAATGTTACTAATGAGTACTCTCCCTGTTACGAGGATCGTTTCTAATTTATTATATTATATTTAATAAGAAATAAATGCAAACATTGTATGTATGTATGTATAATATACATATAATATGTATATAATGTAGTAAGTACCGAAACTCTCATCAGAGATCAATGCAAATGAACTTTGAAATTGAAACGTAAAACTTATCGATGTCGTTAATTACCTTAGCAAACACATCAACTTATTTATCAGTCATCCATCACTTTACTAATTGAGCGTATTCACTTGCTAAAATAAATAAACAATTGAGTGCAAATAAATTCAATTTATTTCTTTTCAATATTATGTCAGCTAATTAAATCGTCTTCCATCATTTTATTAGAAACTAATTTTCTCATCCGCATTCCCTTATTAAATTCCAATGAATCCCATATTAATCCATTTGACCACTTTTAGCATTCGATGTGTTTAGAATGTGAGAAAGAAGGAGCAATCGTGAAAATAGGTCAGTTGGCTAGCTATTGGTTATTATTCCAGATGAGAAGAAGTATTCCCGTTCGAAGTTCCATGTCTCACCATAACCTTCTTGCTACTTAAAGACACACTCGAGTATTTTTTTTTGTTCCTCCCTGCTTCAAGGCATCCCATTCAACGTCTACGTCTATCGTCGTCGTATTCAACATCACAAAGAAAAAGAGCAAAAGGAAGAAGCAGGTTATACAAAATGCACTGCATTTCTGTTGGGTAGTGTTATTCAATTATCAACATGAAGAGTGGAGAGTTTTGTGTGTGTTATTTTATTGGAAGTAGTAGTGTTAAAGCTTTTTTATGGGAAATGTTAAAGTAAACTGACTCTTGAGTTCGGACCTAGGAGAATATAAAGCTTACAGTGGGATAAATCAATTATTGTAAAAGCATAAAAAAAATTAATAATTATAAGAAATAATATTCTAGACCACGTAACAGCTATGGGAAGAATAATTGCTGTTCTCAAATTTCGCTTGATTTCTCCGAAAGAAAAGGATTCACATAATATCGCATTTTATTTAGTTGAAAAAATCATAAGGCTCTTCAAAAAGTCAATATTTTATGGCTTTATTATTAAGAGCAAACATTCCCATTAATTATGGAACACAAAGTCGTTCAAGCGGATGGTCGTGAGCATTCAATTGCTAAGTCAATTGGACCTCAGGCGATTGTGTGAAATGTCGAGCTGTTGAGATCGATAGCGAGTTGATGGTCTGAATTGAGTCTGACACTCTCGGCTACATCAGCCACATTCTCATCTGTGCTCACCGTACCGACCAGTCTCACGAGGTTTCAGCACAAACTTGCATAGAGCAGGCGCAGTGGCCAGTGGGTGCTTCATTTCAGCCAAAACTTTTTTTCAAAAAACGCACTGTATGGGCTACACAGCACTCAATATTCAATATCAATATTTCTCAACGTTGTTCAAGCATAAGACAGCGACTCATTTCTTTCCGCGGACGTATGATCCTGACTTTCTATCAAGATTTCTAGCGGGAAGTAGCTGATTTAAAAAGAAACCACTAGATGGCTCACCTTGTATAGTTTAAACATTTGAGTTGCAATACTTCCTCAAGTATTTATGTGCGAATGTTGCAAGCAGGAATGGAGGGGACTTACAATTCTACCGTGTTCGAACGGCTAAAAGAGATACTCTTGGAGGATTTGTCACTTCCTGACATGAAGAAAAAAATTTTATTTAGATTTTTACGTGCGACTTATAGGTACTTTAAGGCAAGTTATGCATTCGTAAAAAACATCGAACTCGAGATTTTGATCAAAATTTGCATTGCACTAAAAAAGTGGGTCTAGAAATTCTGTCTGTCTATTCGACTATAGTCTAAACGGCTCAACCCATTTTCGTCAAACTTGCTAGATATGGTTTTTAAATTTTTTCCTCAACACGTTTTTTTTCTTTTTTTTAAGACCAAACATAACGGTACCTGCTATACAAATTTTTTCGAAATCTTATAAATATTTTTTTTCTCAAGAACTGTCCCACAGATAAAAAAAAAGGTTATTTTTGGTACCCCCATGGAACCATTTTTTTGTTTTTGATTTTCTCAAAAACTGTAGAACCGATTTAGATCAGTTTTTTTTACGCTAAAGTTTTGCAAAACTTTGAATATTAAAACTCACGCTTGATTTTTTTTAAATTTATAAATAAGAGTTTCTTAATATAATCTACAAGATTTGCAAAAAAATGTTAAAAAATGGTTTTCGAAAATTGTATTTTTCTCGAAAACGGTTCCGAGAATTTTGATAAAATTCTTTTTCTTTCGTTTAATTTTTACGATCTATAATTTAATAAAGAAAATTGAAACTAGAGTGTACCTACCAACGAACCATTTTTTCGAATTTTGAATTTCTCATTATCGGCTCAACGTATCTTAATGAAATTTTTTATAGAGAAGCATCTAAAAGTTTAAAAAAACATTGCATTTCGAGACTTTTAAAAAAATATATATTTTTTTAATTTTTGAAAAAAAAAATATTTTTTTTTAATTTAAAAAAAAAATCTATTTTTTTTTTGAAAATTCAATATCTCAAAACCGACTGAATATTTTTGGAAATTGGAAATTTGTTTTTAATTCGTATGATGATCAAAAATTGAAGTTGGCGTTCTAAATTTTTACTTGCGACTTATAGGTACTATAAGGCAAGTTATGCATTCGTAAAAAAAATCGAACTCGAGATTTTGATCAAAGTTGACATTACGATAATAGCGAAGACCTAAAAAGAGGGTCTCGCAATTCTGTCTGTCTGTCTTTCTGTCTGTCTGTCTGTATGTCGGTTCGACTACGGCCTGAATCGCTCGGCTAATTTTCTTCAAACTTGGTAGATATGGGTTTTAATTTTTTCCCCCCGGATGTTTTTTGATTTGATTTTTTAAGACCAAAAATAACGGTACCTGCCATACGAATTTTTTTCGAAATTTTATAAATATTTTTTTTTTCTCAAAACCACAGATTTTGTAGAAAAAATTCATAAAATTTCTTTTACTTAAACCTAGGTAATGATTGAAAAAATTTTTCCAAAAAATTGTTATTTTTGGTACCCCCCTTAGAACCATTTTTTTTTTTGATTTTCTCTAAGATGGTACCACCGATTTTGATCATTTTTTTTACGTTGAGGCTCCCCAGCAGTTCCAATATTATTGTGTATACAAATTTTCCAAAAAAAATTTTTTGGATTTTTAAAAAAAATTCCAAAATTTTTTTTTGAAAACTCAATATTTCAAAAACCCCATGCTCGATTTTTTCAAAACTTGATAGATAAAAGTTTTTTGATACAAGTTATAAGATTTAAGAAAAAAAAATTAGTTTTACCTAAAAATAACGGTACCCTCCATACAAATGTTAAAAAATGGGTTTCGAAAATCGTATTTTTCTCGAAAATGGTTCCGAGAATTTCACTTAAATTTTTTTTCTTGCAATTAATTTTTAAGATCTATAATTTAATAAAAAAAATTTTGAAAACAAGATATTACTGACTGTACCTTCCATAGAGCGATTTTTTAAAATTTTGAATTTCTCATTATAGGCATAACGGATTTTAATGAAACTTTTTAGAGAGAAGCTTCTAAAAAGTTTAAAAAACATTGCATTTCAAAACTTTAAGAAAAATATTTTTTTGAATTTTGTTAAAAAAAATCGTTTTTTTTTTTGAAAATTCGATATCTCGAAAACGGCTCAGTATTTTTTTTTTTGAAAAATTAATTTTTATTCAAACAATAATAAAAAAATTAAATTGGCGTACCAAATTTTTTTCTTAAAAATGTTTTAAAAATTTTGTATATAAAAGCTTATTTTTTAAGAAACCACTACAAAGACTTATAATTTTTGTTCTTGCATGAACCTATATTTGCTTGAATCACATGGCATTCTATTAATTAATTTGTATGCTTATGCTGAACAGTTTTTCTCTAATAACATTCATTTTTGAAATTCTTAGTCGTTTACATAAGAGCAAGTTCGTGCGACCCGGGCGTGCATTTTGTTTGAAGGTTTTTTGGTTCGACAGTGCAACGCAATAACTATTACGCTATGGGGTAGTTCACCGTTTCTGTATGGTGCGGATAAAACAGGTATTTATTTTCCGATATAACAATTCATACGAAAAAACTATCACGCGAGAAAAAAATCATGAGAAGACTATCACGCGAGAAAACTTTCATATAAGTTTATCTTAATGTACAGTTGATATTAAATTAATAAATAATAATAATAATAATAATAATAAAACTTTCATCCGAGAAAACTTTCGTTCGAGAAAACTAAAATGAGAGAAATATATCATGCAAGAAAACTATCTATCTGAAAATCTATAATGCAAGAAATCTATTACTTGAGAAAACTATCATGCAAGAAAGCGCGCATGAGAGAAATCTTTCATGTGAAAAAACATTCATGCTAGAAAACTTCCATTCGATAAAACACGAGGAAGCTTACATGCGAGAAAACTAGCATGTGAGAAAACTATCATGCAAGTAAACTATCATACGATGGGACTTACTTGCGAAAAACTATTATGAGAGAAATATATCATGCTAGAAAACTATCATGCAAACAATTTATTAAATATCACTCGAAAAAACTTTCATGCTAGAAAACTTGCATTCGATAAAATTTACATGAGAGAAATATAAACTAATAGTTGTATAACTATCGTGTCTGATAGCAATGACCAATGATTGCGTCTGAGAAGGGTACGATAGCATCTAACTGATGAGCCCACAATCGTACCTGGACGAAACGAACTTTGGCATTGAGGTCGCTTGAACTTTCAAGTGAAGAAAATGAACATCAGGACATCAGGTCTAGTTGTTGATACAATAAAATCATATAACCATGTAGCTTAAATAAAATGTCGTTGTTCATTTCAATTTATTATTCAATTTTTTTTTAACAGAATTTTTACTTTTTATCACCACTGTTATTTATTCTGTTTATTGTTTGTCTCCCATAAGACATTCTTCATTCATAAACTCATTCAGCTTCATTTTTACTATACTACTTTTCATCAAGAGAACATGTTTCGGGTTGTGTGTGCGGTAGATATGATACATTCTAATATTATGCTTTCCAGTTTCCACTCCAAATACAGAGAACATAAAATGAAATAAAAAAAACGTACCAAACACCGATAAATATAGAATGAATGTTTCCTCCGAACTCTTTTCTTCCTTATCCACCAAGACCAGAATTTCCTATGGAATGTAGCTTCAAATGCAGCAGCAATAGCTACAGCTACATATACCTACGGCATTGTGGTCACTAAAGAAACAACATTCAAATTATGCTTTTCGGTTTTTTGTTACTTGTAACCAAGCAAGATTGCCAAGCCCACATTTATTAGGTTGCCGTGCTTGCCGCCTCTGATGACGTTGAAGGCCTTCAATGCAATATAGCTATACATAACCTGGACTTGGTCGTTGCTTGTTCCCTGTTGTGGTTCCCGTGATCTCATCTTAAAAATATCTTTACTCACTCTTTGCCCTGACTTCAAAGTATTTGATTTTGAATACTGATTAGCTGCCTCACTAAAGCGGAACCGTAGCACATCTCGCATACACCCTGCAGCGCCCGCCCAGGTGAAAATCATTGAGAACAATTTCACCATAGCGAAATAACGAAGAGACAGTAGAGATATCGCGGTCGGGCTGCTCGTGAGCGGCTGGCGAGATCAAAAGCTGAGTGCAGTGTTGCCGTAATTATACTTATTCCAATTATTGCAGACATTAATTAATATTAATTTTGTAGATATAAGTTTGCAAACAGTTTATAAAACCAAAGGAAGCTTTGACGTTTAAACGTCAGATTAATCTGGACTAGAGTGAAATGATTTTTTTAACAGGGTAGAAACGATTTTCTGTCATTGCGATTAAAAAACTAGTCGCAACGCCAACGGTGTACAACGGTGTAAGATTATTTGATAATTATTCATTGACTTTTTAACTCGTACGTTCTATTTTTTTTTACGACTGAATAACCCTGCCACAGAGGTCACAACACTTATCTTTACGTTCGCTTCAAGTTGATGTGTACACCAATTCAATTTGAACGTAATTCGCGTTAATGTGTGAAATATTTAAAAAAAAATTAAAACTTTATAATTTTTCAAAACCTTTTTCTGTAGCATTATATTTAAATGATCAAAACGTTTAGCTTCAAAATGTCAGAGAATAACGCGTGTATGTACGAGTATGTACCTACATTGTTCATATTTTAAAAACAATTAAGATAATTTTTATTGTTTTTATTTTTTCACTTACTTTTAAAACATAAGTGACAATCTGAAAATGTCTTGTGGTAACACTTGCTAAAAGGTGAGGTAAGAGCTTAGCACATAGTAGATCGAGAAACACACAAAAACACAAACAGATACAACAATCAGGTGAGAAGTGTGTGAGAGATACATTCGGTGGTGCAGAAACACTCACACGATCGATGGGAAAACAAAACAACTTGGTTGTTTGCTGCCTCATGTTCTCTGCTTACTCCGTGTCCATCACATCATGAGAGGAAAAAACCTGTTGTTATATTTGTTGGTTTTTAAGGTGGTAATACTTGTGTTTTTGTTGGATATTTTGATTAGGTTTAAAATGTCATGAAAAATTATTTTAATTAAGAGAAGACGAAAAAGTGTCTCATGTTTGGAACGATTTTCTTCTAACTCGAAATGATAGTAGATGATTTTCTAGAAGTTTTTTTTTTTTTTTTTTATAATCTACTCACGCTCAAGCGATTATGATTACCCTTTAAATGTTTCAACACAGCGCGGGCGTGAAGTTACGGAAGAGAAAGAAGGACAGGAAAGATGTGTGGCACGATGTTCTGAGACTGAAGGTGGTTGTCTCAGATTTTTTATCTTCAGGGATGGCGGCTGAACTAAAGCGGAGAATTGCTGTGTCTTATTTCTATGTCCCTTATAATTCGCATTATTTTATTCGTATTCATCCTTGTTGGGCATACTAGTTCAACTCAATCACATGTTGCTTGTGTTATGCCTAAACAACATGTAATGAGTAAACCAGCAACCCATTGATGACAATTTTAAGAAGTTGAGTCAAATTTATTGCTTTATCTTTGGAAATGAAGAAACCTTAACTTTGCCTATACCTACATGCTGTCGAATGATGTCGCTCTGTTATAAGATAATTAAAGAAGCAAAATGAGCTTAGAAATATTTACTTCAGGATCATTTCGTGTTTCATTCCATATTTTCTGGTCTTCCACTTAACTCATCAAAGTTTTTAAGTTTTTTAAATCAGGAACGCCTACTTTGAAATGGCGAACTGACCGAGGCTTTAGTATGCGATTTATATAGATTCATAATAAATTAGAGGAAAAAAATACTCCTAGGACGATCTTCAGTAGAGAGACGTGTTTATTGTTATAAGATCTCATGAAATAATCGATTAGGTTATTTTACAAAGTCTCGAACCAGTGTTCAAAACGGTCAGTTTTTCAGTGTTAATTTCTTTAAAAGAAAGGCTCAAAATACAAATAATTGGAAGGAATTATATGTCCTTTGTTGGGCTTCAGATCAATTTTATTTAATAAGGATTTTCAATAGAGCTGCAACTTTTCGGGTGTTCTTCAGCCAACTGACTTGAAATTTTGAAAAGTTTTTTTTTTTTTATCTTCTTTTTGTACTCTTTATTAACAATCTTAAAAAAGACGTTTTAGTACAGAATATAGGCGTCATCCTATTTTATATGTTTGTATTATTTTTTTATTTTGTTGGTTGATGTTTGTTAAAAATATTGAAAAAGACGTTTCAAACAAATATCAATCATTCGATTTGTACTTCAAAAAAAAAGAGAAAAACATTTATACAAATTTCAAAAACATTTAAGCCATCTGTAGTATTATGTACTAATTAAATTGACAAACAAATAAATAAATAATAGGTTAATTATACGACACCATCAATCTGATTTTCATTTTTCAAAATGCCAAAGTTGGTAGGAAATTTTAGAAATTATATTTTTTTTACAAAAATTGTTTGAATGATCTTCTCAAAAATTGATGCCACTGACAGTTATCAATTTTTATGCAGAACTTTCTAAAAACGTTTTTAGTAAAAATATTTCAAAATTTACAAAGAAATATTTTTTTATTTTTATTTCGCAAACCCCATACATACATATCTACTAGATTAAGTAAAAAAATAGAACTCGAGATTTTGACCAAAGTTTGCATAACAATGATAGCGAAGACGAAAAAAGTGGGTCTCGCAACTCTCCCTGTCTGTCTGTCTCCTGTATGTTCCATTACAGCCTAAAACTTGGTGGATATCATTTTTTAATTTTCCTTCCACACGGTACATGCGATACGATTTTTTTTCGAAATCTTATGAAATATATTTTTTTTTTTCTCAAAACCTTAGTTTAATTAAAGCTACATAGGTAATGGTTCAACAGAATTTTCCGAAAAATGGTTTTTATGGTACTCCCCTGGAACCATTTTTTTTTGTTTTTGATTTTTTTGAAAAAACGGTACATCCGATTTTGATCATTTTATGTAGGTATGCTGAAACTCAAGCTTCTCAAAAATTAATTTTTTTTTTCAAAATTAAATACATATTTCGAAAACCCTTGCTAGATTTTTTTTTAAACTTGACAAAAGGAAGTTTTTTAATACATTTTACAAGATTATTTATCTAAAAAAAACGATACCTACCATATAAATGAATGGTTTTCAAAAAAAAATTTTTTTTTCGTAAATTAATTATTAATTGTATTACCCCTTGGCATGCTGGTTAGTGCGTTGGACTGTCATGCGGAAGGTCTCGAGTTCGATTCTCAGCCGCTGCAAGAAAGTTTTTTTCTCTTGCGAGAAATTGACAAATTCTCCAAGAGTATCTCTTGTCATGGAAAGTGGTGCTCACTAGCCGTTCGGAATGGGCAGAAAATTGTAGGTCCCCTCTGTTCCTGGTGTTGTACACAGGAATCGTTGAGAGTTGTAAGTCACTAGGTCCTGGTTCACTCCGAGCTGTTGCACAACCAAATTTTATTTATAAATTAATTAATTCCTAAGATCTTTAATTTAACTAAAAAAAATTAAATTAAGGCCCTAGCCAGGTATCCGTTCGGAGCGAAAATTCTCCAATTTCGTACGATTCGTAGGATTTTTGCTTCGAGGTATTCTTCCGAACAGCTGTTCGGAAATTTTCCCCGACATTTTTTTAACGCACTCGGCGAACTGCGTTAAAGTGCGATCAAGTGCCTTATATGTAAAATTTCTGACAGCTTAATGCAATTGTTTTTCCGATATCGTCCGACACAAATTCTCCGCCAAACAAATTACGCCAACACATTTGTGTATTATTATTCTTCCCGATAGGATACCTCAAAAGAAATTTGAACCTCCGACAAAGTATGCGTTACGGACGATTTCCCGCTTCGAACGGATACCTCGCTAGGGCCGATTACTGGCTGCACTATCATAGAACCATTTTGAATTTCTCATTATCGGCATAACGGATTTTAATGAATTCTATTACAGAAGATTTTAATGAATTCTATTACAGAAAAGCTTCTAAAAAGTTTGGAAATCAATGCATTTCAAATCTTTAAAAAAATATTTTTTTTTAATTAAAAAAATATATTTTGTTTTGAATTAAAAATAAAAAAATATTTTTTTTTTTCTTAAATCCAATACTTCAAAAACGGCTCCATATTTTTTTTGGAAATTTAATATTTATTTGTACAATAATAAATACTTTTTGTTCGAGTGCTAAAATTTTTTTAAAAAATTTTATACATAAAAGCTTATTTAAAAAAAAAAAAAACCACAGCAACGACTTCTAATTTTTCTTCCTACATAAGCTAATATTTGCTTGGATAACATGGCATCCTGTTCTTAGCTGCAACTACTAAATGAGTTGTTTTAGCCATTAAAAAATAAATTTCGGACCTTATTCTGAATTCTCCGCCCAACGACCGTTGTTTTTTATAATATTATAAAATTTTCATTTTTTTATACTCCACTTTTTTACCATAAAAAGTGTTTCTCCTCCATAATTTGATGTTTTTTATCAACAGCACACTTTTTTTTATCGATTCCTTAAAAAAAGCGCATTTTGGTGGGGGGGGGGGGGGAATTCCCAATAAGGATCTAAATTTCTCTTAGAAATTTCATTTTTTAAATTCTTAGTCTGTTATATAAGAGCAAGTTCGTGAGACCCAGTCATGCATTTTATTATTATGTAAATCGACCCAGTCGCTTAGACAATTATTTATTTCGTCTTTCCTATTATTTTAATGTGAAGTTTGATGAAGAAAAAAATTACCTCGATATTTTTATACTCATCACACAGCACATATCTACATATTGGTACGTATACCGCCGGTAAAACCCCCGATTTTTGTTTCATAATTTTTGTTCCTTCTGTTATTTGGCTTTATATTTGTGTTAGTTGACTCATCTATTTGGTTCTCTTTTTTAATTTTAAGAGTACTAATCGATTAAAATAAAATAAATATAAAAACTGCTCACATTTAAATGAACAACAAATTGTTTTGGTTCATAAAAATTAACAAATAACAATCTTTAATAAACTCAAATTTACTTTAAAAGCGTTTGTTATTTTTAAGAACAGTTGGTCACACTATACAAGATCACGATCATCGGGAGAGAAACTTTAATCGGCATCTCTCCGAATCTACCGATCCGACCGAAGCCCCCTTACTCTTAACAAATCACAAACAAAACAAAAATAATACAAATAAAACTAAAGCTTCCCAAACATACCGCCGATCGAGAAGAAAGGCAACAAACAACTCACCTCAAAAGCGTTTTTTTAGTCGATCGTAGCTTTTCACTGTGAATGAACGTGTCCGATTCGAGATTGTCCCAAAATAGATCTAACAAAATCCGGAAAATGTGCTAATTTTCTTTTTTATGTTTTCCTTATGATTTATGAGCAAATAAATTAAAAAAAAAAACTTAACACTCCTCGGTTTACTTGTTGTGTTAATAAAAGTACACGCTTTCTCCGCGAAGCTCGATTTCGTGTTTTAGAATTTAATTGCTTATGCCAAACGAACGCGCGGCAACGACAAAAGGTAGACGCAGAAATATGATCAAGTGCTTTAATTTACCTTCCACACTGTGATTGTATATTCATATTAATTTAATTAAATTTGTTGTTTGAGTTTTGAGTTAATTAACGTATTCCCCTGGTGGTGTATTGGATTACCATTATCATCGCCAGTGCGAATCCCATGTGTTACATCGTGTTTGCTCGCTTCAGAGGATAACACAAAATTGCTTAAGCAAAGAGTTGCTGTTAAGCGAGAACCCTAGCAACTAGAACACAACACCCCATCTCCCCAGTCCCAATCCAGGCCGCACAGAGAGAAATATCGGCCGTGCCCGTATGCCGTGCCCCAGACCGTGGTGTTGAATAGGAATTCGAAGTGAGTTCTGATTTTTTTGTTGATTTCTTTTTATTTGTAATTCGCGCAAAGTTGGAATATTTTTGTGGTCATTGGGTTTTCAACTTGGCATTTAAATGTTTTTAAATCAACGTGGAAAGCTCCAATCGATGGTGTATCCGTCTCTCGGATCCCTGTCAAATTTGGCATTGTCTTGGGCTTGTCACGCAATTGGGCATCACATTGAGATCCGTTTTGAATCTTGAGCGGTTCGGTGTTCGGTTAACAACACAATGGAACGTAAGTGGGAGTAGATTTCCTGTAACAGCTCTGTCTGAGTCTGCTGGTTTTGGAGAAAGGGAACACAAAAACAACAACCACCAAACCCATAATCGTACTCGTTTTAATTTCAGCAGTTACCTACGTTGGGTGATGATTAAGTAGGAAAATGCTGTCATTGTCGGCAGCTTTGTGGGCGCAATTATTGATTTTACCTGGTTTGATATTTAAATAAAATGCATGACAGAGTCGCATATAGTAGCTCTTTTATTTCTTCTAAGAACCATATTCAGAATAAGTAGTAACTTTAAAGAAATCAAATTGACTGTCAAACCCGCTTATAAACGTTTAACTGATAATATGATATTATATTTCTAAAAACAAACGTGGACAAAACGAGTCATGACCAGCCAAGTCTCCCAGACTGTTTTAACAAAATATAATAAATACGGTTAAGGTTGTTTATATGTAAATCCTTTCTCACTTTAATCAGACATTTAACTGCAAGAAATTGTAAGTAAACGTTTTCATTGGCGACTAAACAGTGTTTAACTTAGACGACAGAATTGTCTAAACTTATTTAAAGTAACGTTTTATTTAATAGAAAAAATTATAATGTCCAACATTGACATTGTCTATCTAGACAACAATTTGAGGAAAATCTTATAAATTCTACTGATATTGAGAAATAATTAGTCGTGACTTAGTCCTGATACTGATACCTTCTTATGCACAAAGTACAACCATATATCTTTGATTGAACAAAGGAAACGGAAGTGTCACTTTTAAGAGGTCACAGAAATTGAACTCATGTGTCTTGATCTTTATCGACTAAATGACAGGCGGACAGGGTTCGGACCTTACTTCGATCGAAGTAGATCTTATACGATTTTGAGAAAAAAATTTAATCTGCTTTCCTACTTTTCTTTGAAAAAATTTATAACCAACATATTTAAAGACAGCTCTGATAACTCTGTATTAGATAAAAAACAAGTTTAAGAATCGTTTAAACGTAAGCACTGTCGAAAATTTAATGTTTTGGAGATCATTTACAGGAAAACGTAAAAATATTTATGAGCCACCTTTTGAATTGATAAAATTCATACAAAAATACGAGTTCGTTTATGGAAAATTCACTTTAAAATAGTTATATTTAATTAACATTTTTAACAAGTCTAAAGTCCGACTTTTTTTTATGTGCATATGTTTACATAATTTTTTTTGGGAAGTCTTTCTTTACTGTTATATGTATAGTATAGTGAATTTGTTTCTATTGAAGTGTGAAATTTGTGTTATAGTTACATCTATTTTAAGTCTGCATTTCTCGTACCTTATACTCGTAGTTACTTGTACGCAATTATTAATTTTTTAATGAATCAAATAATACTGAATAAACTTTTGTTAAGAAATTTATCTCGAAAAAATTTTTTTTTTTTTTATTTCCTAAAACTATACCTTGAAAATTTTGGATCTACTTATTTTCATTTTTTTTGTATAAATAAAAGATTTTTTTCATATTTGTATTGGAAAGTGCATTTGGTCAAAATCGGAACAAAATCAACTGAAACATACGAGAATAATTCAACAATTACCACAATTTTCTCATAAAAAACTTAAAAACCCTATTTCATTTACTAAGTATGTTCATTTTTCGCAAAAAAGAAAAAGACATAACCTCAGTCATATAAAACTCAAGTAGGACACCAACATTTATTGCCGATGTCTTACAAAATTTCATAAAAATTTTAAAGCAAAAAAAATAGTTGTATAGCTACCGTTCAAGATAAGCTAGTAAGAAAATTTTTAATTTCCTCTGTACAAAATTTGATTCAAATCAGTCCACTCCATTCCATCGAGAACCATAGATGATACAGCTGCTTCTTCATTATCTATTATTAAGTTTAATTAAACGGTGAGACATTTTCTTCCGGAAGTGAAAAGAATAAAGCCTCTCCAAAGCCATTCTATTTATCCGAAGAGATAAAGACACTTGCCCCTGCCAAAGTGTACTCTATAAATTTTGATAGCTTGTCACTAAATAATACACAATACACAATAATTCAGTTCAAAGCAGAAGCATACGAGTAGATTTATTTGATAGCATAAAAGTCACGTACAATCAAACCTACTTATTTAAAACCCATAGCAATATATTGTGAAAAAGAATTCTCTCGAAACTTCTTATTTTCAAAAATTCAAATACAAAAAAAAAAAAAACAAATTATTGATTGTCCGACAAAATTCAAACAAATTAAAATAAATTTAATGTTTTTAATGTATTTATTATGTTAGCCGTCACCCCAGAATACTGGTGACATAATGGACTTTGTTTGCCTCATGACGAAGAATTTGTGGCTAAGATTGGTGAAGGAAAAAAATAGTCCTCAGCGAGCTCACCCATAAGACCAAATTCATGGCATGGCCTAATCAATTCAAGAATTGGCATATTTTAATCTTCTGTTGGATTGAAAATATACAACTTATATTTTGGCTTCTGAAAATGTATCATCTTTTCAGAGTCGACTTATATGTTTTTTGTGCAGATATTCAAAGGTCTATTCAACTTAAATATTGATTCAGTTACCTTTAAATGAAACCCTTTTCAAAGTACACCTCTGATTCATTTAAAATTCGTAAGATCCTATATATGTTTCTAATAATACTTGTTAAAAGCAATTTGTTTTTTTTGAGGAAAGTGAGCAATGTGTCTCGAAAGAAATGAAAATGCTGATGTCCGTTAAGTTAGCACAACCACTTCAAAAATTTTGATTGTCGTGAATTTGTCGTAAATTTGTCGTGAAACGAAAAAAATTGTCGCGTTTTTTTTTTTAATTTACAGTTATTAACACTGTCCTTTTTTTTCGAGTTCATTTTACCCCTATTTGACTGTCAGGTTAATTTTTAAAAATCAAGCACGACAAATTTTTTCGTTTCACGACAAATTTACGACAATTAATCGAATTATTACATCTTTAAAAGTGGTAGTTCTAACTTGATGGAAAAAAAATGCTGTTTATCAAATACAATTTCTTCACTTAAAACTTCATAGCATTACTTAGCTCCAGTTACTCGAGTTCGGCTTAGTTTTTCAGTTCGAGATCGATCGTTTTTTTAAGTTAACACGAAAAACATGTTTTTGCAAATTTGGTGAGCTCTGGATTAATTGAAAACATTTAACTTTAAGTGGAAAAGGCAATTATGAAAAAAATAATTTTTAGTTTCTTAACTGAGAAAATGAGGCTTACATCTTTTGTTAGTGTGTAGGTCATGCTTAATTTTAGCTTCCACATTTCTCGCCAACCATCACCTAAATTCAGAGCTAATTTTTGACATAATATGTATGTAAGTTCTTTTTGGAGACATTATGTATGTCGCAAGAAACACCTGTTCTGAAAAAAGAATTTAAATCAAAAATTACCAAACCAACTTACTATTTTCAAAGTTTCAAGTGAATTGTAAAATTTTAAACTTATGACGTTAATTTAATTAGAAATTTATAAATATTTCTTATAAAACTTATGTATGCTGTAAGTTCCGAAAAGTAAGTTTAAAATAATTAAATTCCGCGAAAAGAAAAGTTTAAAATTTGAAGTGAATTTAAATAAATAAAGGGATTCTAAATGATCGTGCTAAATTTTACTTGCCATAACAAAATCTTCTTCAACTGTATAGAATTTATTCGTCATTACTTAGTGCACCAAAGAATTTTTCGGAACAATATTTTACAGCTAAATTTTGAAAGTTTTCTTATTCTTTAATTTTATGTGAAATTTGAAAATGGAAAATATTTGGGAGTAAAATCTTTATTACTGCCAAAGGCAAGAATCTATTTTATTTGACTGAATTACTTTAAAATCTTGAAAACAAATTACTTGAAAGGTAAATTGTAAGATCATTGGCGTAAAATTTTAAACAGCCTATTGTTAAGTTATTAGTATGATACTACTTAACAATTTGCTAACTTTAGGTTAGCTTACTAACTCATTCTTAATTTTAAACATTTTCCAATTATTATCATACCAAAGAAATTTTCTTAATAGATTGCTTCCAAACGCACCAAACACAATGTCAGTTCATGCAAAAAAACTAAGTAAACAGACCATTTTTGACGTTTGTAAATGTCAGTTTTAACATCATACTAATTCGACAAAATTTTGCGCCATTATATATGTATTAGAAAGAGTGTCAACTAGCATTCTTTTTTCCTAGAAATGAGATTCCATTTGAAATCATGAAATATTCTTACATATGTATTTAGCTGATATTCTGGCCGCTAGTTTTTATACAAATATTGGCAATTGTACATAATTTGTTTATTTGATTATAAAACAATAATAATAATAGTTCTTCGGAAAGTCTTACTTAAATTTATCTTCAGAGGACAACTATTTCTCTTGGATATTAGCTGATATTTAGCGAGAGCTGTGGGAACTTACATTTAGAGTGATCTGCCTAATGGGAAAATATTTGATCAGAAAAATAAGTCAATCCAATTTATATAACGTCTTGTCAAAAATCAAAAGCAGACTTGAAATTCGTGAAAAATGAATTCATTAATTGATTTGTAACCCTGTGATTTGGCTAAAAGTTCTCCAAATAGTACTCAAATGATGTAAATACAAATCTGTGGTGTTTTGTAGAAACATGATAACTTCATAAACTAAAATATCAAAGGGCACAGTAGTGCCCAGCCAAGTTCTGGCACTACACCCTTTTTACAGGAACAAACTCAGGGGATTTTTGACCTCCCCCCCTATCTTCAGTACCAATGAAGTCAGAAACTTGAAATTCCGAATATATGCTAAGCTAGTCAGGCACAGGCGCCTCACCAAATTTCAATTTTCTAGCATAAGCGGTTCCTGAGATATAAAGCCTCAAAAATCACAAAAACCGTAACTGACTGACTGACAGATCATCAAAATTATGGAGCACTTCCCGACATCGTTTTTTCATTTGAGGTTTTCCATCCAGGGAGCGTGGTATCCACCCACTTTCTCCAAATTGGTGTTGGTTGAATGAAGCACTTCCGACTGCTGTAAAACGATGAAATTTGGTAAAGTGATATGGCTTAAATCGCATACAAAGAAAAAGATATAAAATTAGAGGTTTTCCATTCAGGGGCGTGGTATCCGCCCAGTTTTACAGAACTGATGTAAATTATATATGGCACACTTCCGATTGCAGTAGAACAATGAAATTTGGTAGAACTGTAGGGCTCAAATTGCATATAAAGGACCAAAAATAAAAATTAAAGATTTCCATTCAGGGGGCGTGGTATCCACCCACTTTATGAGAAAATGTTTAATTTATATGGAGCACTTCTGATTGCTGTAATTAAAGTAGGTATGTTAGTGTTAGGTATCTTTCCAGGACAAGAAGAAATAATTGAAACGCAAATCAAAACAACCAAAAAAAAAGAAACTATACCAAAAGAAATAGGAAGTTATAAAGTAAGTTGATTTCAGTAGGTAGAGTCCACCCTTCTATCTTTCCGTATCTTTCGAGATTTTGACATGGCAAAATATTAAAATCTTTGCAAAAAGGAGTAAGATCAGACCAAAAACATAAATGTTAAAAAAAAGAGCCAAGTTCCTCTACACTAAAATTTGATGGGCTTACTTGGCGAGTTTTTTTTGTATGCCCAATTCAAAGGTTTTAAAAACTTGACCAGTGAACCCATCAAATTTTAGTCAGTAATCATTAAATAATAAAATTTATCTTTTACATTGTAGCTGTTTCAATATAAGTCTACTTTAAATATTCGGTATTAAACTTTCATGAAGTAAGAACTTGGCGTGCTTTTAGATCTCAGTACTTTTCACGGCTGACTTGTTACACAAAGGTTTTTGCATAGAAGAACTTGACATTTTTAACATTTATGTTTTTGGTCTGATCATCCTTACGTTCACTATATACATTGAGCTAGACCCTAAACGGGTTAACTGATTTTCTTAAAATTTGGAACATAATTTTTCAAAAAATATTTTTATAAATAGATATACGAAACTTGACGGAAATCAGGTTACCAGTTTAAGTTCCATGTTAAGTTGACATAAGAACGAAAATTATTTTATGGACTATATTATAGATTTTCTGCGCTTAAGACCTGGGGCCAAATTACCGCTTCAGTGAGCGAGTGAGTAAGTCCAGTGATCGAATGAAAATGTCAATATGTGTAATCGATTGCTCGATGACGTAAGCGGTAATGCCAAACTCACATAATTCAGTCACGTATTACTAGAAAATTGATGCGGTAATTTGGCCTATTTATCCAATTTATCATTTCTTAAAATTTCAATGTAGAATGGTTAGTGCATTAGCGGTACTGTGTTCCATCCCCAGACTTTGCAACCTTAAGAACAGTGTCAGGGGTATTGCATCTTGCAATTAAGTGACAAATTTACCAGTAATGAAAATTGCTTTTCATCTTAGCCGTTTGGATGCCGCAGGAAATTGCAGTTCACATCAATTCCTAACTAAAATAAGCACAAATGAATGGTTGAGAGATACATTTGTACTTGCTATATAGGTATACTACAGGGCAAGTTCTGCATTTGGAAAAAAAATCGAACTCGAGATTTTGATCATAGTTTACATTATCATGATATAGAAGCCGAAAAAAATGTATGTATGTATGTTTCTCGATCTACAGCCTAAACTACTTGAGGTATTTTCTTCAAACTCGGTACTTAAGGGTCTTCGGTGA
Organism: Philhelius festivus; assembly: GCA_963931855.1. Lineage (NCBI taxonomy): Eukaryota > Metazoa > Arthropoda > Insecta > Diptera > Syrphidae > Philhelius > Philhelius festivus. The sequence continues at coordinate 60,092,046 of OZ007556.1, forward strand.
TTCCCTAAAGGATAAATTGAATTTTTTTTAGCTCCAAAACTAACGGTACCCCCCTACCCCCATAAAAAAAATCTTATTTATATCGAAAACGGCTCTAACGATTTTGATAAATAAAAATTAGGTGTGCCATTAGGGGGCGTCGACTACATATTGGTAAAAAAAAAATTGGAAAAAATGTTATTAACGGTACCTGTCATAGAACTGTATTATTTTTTAATTTTGGATTTTCTCAGTAACGCTTCTAACGATTTTAAACAAAATTTTTAAACATATTAAAATAATAATGTACATGTATAAAAATATTCAAAAAAAAATTATTTTTTGGGTTTTTTGAAACAAACAATCAATATCTTCACAACGTGTGAAAGATTATTTTTTGAAAATATTTCCTAAAATCTATATCACAAAATACTTAAAATTGGCATCCCATTTTTTTTTTCTTGAAAAAATTTTAAGAAATTTCTTATATAATAAATTATTAAGCTTTTCTAGAAATCAGGCGGTAATTTTATGCATTTGAACATTTTGATCTCATTAAATCCATGTTTTATATTTATTGATGTGTAAACATCTTTCCCGGCGGTAGAGTGAATCCAAAACGTGGGTAAAACTTGTAACACGTTACGGTTACACGTTACGGTTACACGTTACGGTTACACATTACGGTTACACGTTACGGTTACACGTTCTGTGTAGCAACCTACCTTACCGACGATTGCATTTAACACCATGTTTACATTGGAAATATTGCGAACTTACGACATCGTGTTTACATTAGCCGTGTTTTATTGGTTAGTGAATACACTACATATCAAAATTTACCATTGAAAACAACAACAAACGATTAGTGAATAAAAATAAGCTAGTAATTGAAATGGATAATTTAGTGAAGATAGAGTTTCGGATGTTGAAATGTAGGAGATGTTTAGGTGGTGTCCGAAAAAGTATATGTGGCATACTTGAGGGTATGTTCGTTGGTATTTATTTTGTTATACTTTGCCGTTACTAATCCAAAGTGTGATCGCTCCGAAATTTACAGAACAAATATTTTTTCAAATGCAAAACTTTAATTCATACCATAATTCCGGCTTTACACTACTGCCATTAATTTTGTCATTATATATTGAATCAATTTACGCGAAGGCGATTGGTTTCGATTGATATATTTTATCAGTTCACTGGCATTTGTTCAAAAATGTCATGTAATTGCGGCATTATGTTGAATTTATATAACAACTGAAAAAATCACATTTTAGTTGAATTAATACGATGTTAAGGCTGTTTTAGTATGGAGCTAGGTTAAGACAACGATACTTTCTCTACACTTTTATTGAAGTTAAACTCTCAGAATAGGTACCTATTTTATTTTGTTAGTATCGTTCTAACTTCATATTGTAAGACATTTTCATGAATATTTCAACTCCAGCTTAAAACGAGATACAGATCTTTCGAACACATCCGTGTAAGTTAATTCAACAAGTAGGAAGGAAGAGTGAGTTAAAGAGTGAATAAAGCGTTTTTTTGGGGCTTGTATTACTGCGCTAGATATAGATTACCAATAAAACGCGCCTATTGGAAACTTTGAGTACTGCAATCTCGATTTTATTACTTTCCATTGCTGGCTAGAACTAAATTCAATCCATTAACGAAAGATTTCATAGTGTGTTCATTCAATGTTTTTTAAACAAATCCAGGGGTGGAATCGCGTAAGGTGATAGTTGATTATCAATTTGTTTATTGTCGTTTTGACCATCGCTCTCTCTATAATTCTTAATTGATATGATAGAGACAGCTATAGTCGAAAACGACAATCAACGAATTGATAGTCAACTATCACCTTACGCGATTCCACCCCAGTTCACGTTAGTGATGGACAATTAAATTTTATTTTATGCTCCCAAAAATGTATTTTCAGAATTGACATTAAATAAAATGTACGATTGGGTCGCACGAACTTGCTCTTATGTATTTGCAAAATCGTCGTTTTAACCAAGTTTCATTGTAAAACAGCTTTAATATCGTACTTATTCGACTAAAATTTTGCATCTTTGTCTTTCTAGAAAAAATTTGGAATTTTGTTTCTAAATACAACAAAAATAATACTCAAACTTTTGAGGAGCTTTAGCATAAAAAAAAAACGATCAAATTCGGTTGTACCGTTCACGAAAAAAATCAGAAACTTAAAAAAATGTTCCAAAAACCATTTAAAATGTTGTTCAGGGCAATCAGTTGACATCTACAACGAAATATTCTCGATACGTCAAAATTTAATTTGTCCTCTATATCTGTCATATACCATAATAATTATTTTAATTATCCAATTAAATATTCTTTATTGTATCAAAGTATACTTTTGGCATTCACTATATCAAAATATAGATCGTTCTCCATCTGTCAAGCCATGAACTGGATGATGACTACGACTTCAATGGATTAAAAAAATTAGTTTTTGCCACTTATAATTCCATTACAAGGTGGGAATGATGTCAATAATTGGTTTGTAAATCTCTGACAGAGGGAGAAAGATAAAGTACAGAAACCTAAAACAAAAAGTTAAGGGATTGGTTTGATTTTGATAAGGTGAACGCTCCATCTAGGCTTGTCAAAAAAAAGTTTTGACTTTTTCGCTGTATGACAAGTATATTTGTTGGCGGCGTTAAGCCAGATATACATTGTTCAAATGCATGAAAATCACGTACAAGTCTATTATTTCAGTGGCGAGAGAACGTTGCCCTTTGTGGTTTTTTTTTTCAGCAAAATTTTGTTTTTACGAATTTCTTTGGGATTTTTGTAATTTTATCCGAGCAATTTGTTTTATTTTGTCTGTCCATTTCATCATATAATTTTCGTTTGGTGTTTTAATATTTTAATATTTAATCAGTGCTTATTATGCTGTGTTCTCATCTCTTCGACGTACTATTTATGCAAATGAACCAATAAATGCATGATCAATCATCAATCTTGCATATACAATATTTCTATGCAGTACGCTAGATTGAAAGGATTTGGATTTTTCTTCAAGCCTACATCCGATCTATATGTGTGACTTTTTCAATAATATACTTACACGCGTGCTTGTCATGCATTTGAACAATGTATATCTAGCTTTAAACGCAATTGCTGAGGTTGAGAAAAAGGCGGAGTTATCGTTCATTCTTCTTTGTGGTTTTCTTTTTTTATATTTGGCGTTCGCTCAGTGAAATTCACTTAACTGAGTAGAGTAAGGAGTGTGAAAAGATGTCTCCTTTTTGCATGAACAAAGTTAACTTACATTAAAAATCGCTGTGTTTAAAAGCACTGATGTACTCGAAATTAAGCCAAAAGAGAAACAGAGATTAAAATCGGATTCGTGTAAAAACAGTCTATTTTCTATCAGATAACATCCCTGTTTGAAAATATGTAAGTGCAAAAAGCAACATCCCTGTTTAAACTAAAGTCAAACAAACTTTACGTTACGCAGCGGAGTCCACTTACTCCTAACACGCGCCACGAACTACTTCATCGAAGCATATTGTCGATAAGGTTTTTGGGTTGTGTGAAATGAATAAGTGCAGACACGGCAGTTCACAACTGCTTGGCTCGAGCAACTAAAAGGTTTGTGTTTTGACTAAAAGGCTCTGTTTTTTAATAAGGAATAATCATAGATGTCTATAGTTTCTATGTGTAAAGCTACATATATGTAGAGATATTTTTAGATTTAAGCCTAGTACGCAGATAGCGCTAAATTTTATCTCCCACATTTTTCTCCAAACATCAGCTAAAATCCAAGCTAAATTTTGACATAAAAACTTTGTGGAGAATATGTCACAGAAAACAGCTGTTCTCTAAATGAATTTTTTTCAAAGATTTAAAAGAATTTTCTTTAAAGTATGATTTTTTAAGATTTGTGAATGAGAACGAATGAGAATTATGAATTATGAGTGATTTTTGTTGTCGAAAATCTTGTAAGACTCCCGTCACTAAATATTCTTCTAAATAATATTCAAATATTATTCCATTTCAAATTGAAATTGAAATTTAGCTCGAGAATAAATGTGCTAGACAATTATTTCGTGCGCTAAATTTTGACAGCTAAGTTATGTACAGTTCGAAGAGAAATTTTGATTTTTTAGCTGGAGCAGCGTACCTCTCTGCTAAAATGCTTGACATAATTTTAGCTTGGCTAAATTTTGGAGAGAATTTTGTATGGGAGATAAAATTTAGCGCTATCTGCGTACTAGGCTTTAAGTACAAATGGGTTAAATTGTGGGAAAAAAAGTGGCTTCCATTTGAATATATTATGTACATACATATCTAAAGTCACAAACTAAATAGTACGATTGCATTGTATGTTTATTGAGTACGTTCGATAACAAAAATTTGGCACTCGGACGAACGTTGATGTTTACACATCTTAACCGTGAGTCCTGGCACTCACACTTTTTTTTTTATAAACATTTATGAAATTCCAAAATACTTTTGCATAAGTAAGTACGTGCGATCCAGTCGTGCATTTTATTTAATTTTATTTTATTTCCAACAACATGATTTAATCCCATCAAATATCGCCCGGGCTTATGTCAAATTATTTATTTACTATCCACTTTCCCGCTTTCGAATTTTGAACGTATGTACAGTTGTGTTCATAAAAATAGCAGTGCTGGTCAAACTTTATTAATTAGTCAATAATTTTAAACACGCAGATTCTTACAAAAAAAATTAACCTGTTATTTGCATCTAACGGCCTTTCATTTTTATATTTGAGGCCTAAAGTTTGTAATTGAACCTTACTTTTTCCGTTATAGACGCATTTGTTCAAGCTCTCTGAATATAGCGTGTTCATAAAAATAGCAGTGTCTTGCATTTAAAGTTAAAAAGTGTTAAACATTATCTTTTTTTTTATTTTTCGGTAAGTAAAAATTTTACTTTTTGTAGTTTTTAGTATTCTCAAGATAATATTATAGAAAAAATTATAAAATATTAGCTCAAAAATAAACAATGGGTCGGTCAAAACATTGCAACGAAGAAACTCGAAGTTTAATAAGAAAACTACATTTGGAGGGGGAAAACTTACCAGGATATTCAGGAAATCTTAGGATATTCAGCAAAAAAGATAAGTAACGCTATAAAATGGCGGAATAAACCGGAAACACACGGCCGAAAAAGGATGATGAGTGTTAGAACTGACAGAAAAATTGTTCAGTTAGCTAAACAGAACCCTTCCATAAGCTCCAGAGAAATTAAAGATAAGCTTGAACTGTCTGTGAGCGCTGTAACCGTACGAAGACGTCTTTTGGATGCCAAATTACCAGCCGAAAGTCCACGCAAGGTACAATTGTTGACAAAAAGGCATGTGGCAAAGAGAATGGAGTTTGCCAAAATGCATCGAGATTGGCCACGAGAGAAATGGAGGAATATTCTGTGGACCGATGAAAGCAAGGTTGTTCTTTTTGGATCCAAGAGTCGTCGAGTGTACGTAAGAAGACCACAAAATGCAGCAAACGATCCACGATACACTGTGAAAACAGTGAAGCATGGCGGAGCGAAAGTTATGATATGGGCTTGCTTTTCTTACTATGGGGTTGGGCCTATCTATCCCATTTAGGGTATAATGGATGCAGCTGAATATGTTGAAATTCTCGAGGAGGTCATGTTACCCTATGCTGAAGAGGAAATGCCGTTGGTTTGGGTATTCCAACAAGACAATGACCCAAAACACACTTCAAAAAGGGAAAAATCATGGTCCCAGGAGAACAAGTTATGCCTTATGGGGTGGCCCGCTCAATCCCCTGACCTTAACCCCATTGGAAATTTGTGGGGGGATGTTAAGAATGCGGTTCATGAAGCGAAACCGAAGAATTCGAAAGAATTGTGGGAAGTAGTGCGAGATTCGTGGAACGCAATACCAGTCGAGAGGTGTCAAACTTTAGTGGACTTCATGCCACGCAGATGCATTTCCATTATAAAAAACAATGGTTATGCTACGAAGTATTAATGGTAAGCTAAAATATCAATATAGTTTCATATACGTTTTTTACAGTTTTTCTAACTTTTTGCGTTATAGATTCAGAACATTCAGATGCACTGCTATTTTTGTGAACAGCCATAAATTTTAAAAACGCTTCTTACTGTGATAAAAGTAACGGTAAAAAATCAATCTTAATTTTTTCTGTTAATATTAATGAAATACCTTAAATTGTTATTAGAAGCTAAGTGAAATATAGTATAACGTTGATAATGAAAGCCTTTTTGTTTTATTTGGGGAGCACTGCTATTTTTATGAACACAGCTGTATATATCTATCTTAATTTGTATCTTTGTCGAAAAAAAAAAATCATTTCATATCTCTTTCGGTTTCAAAAATAGCACATACTGAGTTTACTTTTTAAACCAAGATGGCTGAATCCCTGAAATTGGTTGATTGTTGAAAACTGAGATTTATGTTTTGAATAAGGTAGATACTGGAGACTTTAATTCCATATCTACATACATTTACTGGGAAAATAATTTATTTTTCACAAAATACTTAAATAACAAAATTTCAATTACTTTAATAAATAAGTTCCCACAAAAATTGTATAGAATTTTTCATGAACTCTTAATTTGTCACTAAATAGTAAATACTTACGGGTACCTACATGACTTGACTATGAGAGTTAAAACAAATAGAAACAACTTTGATGCCATCTTTGGTAAAGCTTTAAGCCGAATAGAGAAAACTTTTTGTTTGTCTATGTCGTGGGTTGTTAAAAAATATATTTGTAGTCTTGGTACGTACCCAATTTGGAAATTATTTACATTCGAGACTATAATAAAATGGAAAATATTTTTTTTTTTTGATAGTTTACCTTGTTTGAGTGTTTGTATATAAGACAACAAGTATTAATTGGTTACGTGTTAAAAATATGTTTACAGTTTTAACAAATTGGTTTTAGCAAGACTGGGTATCTTCTTGTTTATATTATTTGGTAATGCTTATAGCAAATACCAAAACCGAGAGCATGAACAAATATAATTACAAAAAAAAACTATTCGTTAAATTGAATAAACTGGCCGACATGGGCTGGTTTATGATTTCTCGGTTTATCTTGCTTATCCATGGATTATCTGTTGAAAATGTTGGTCAACAAGCACAATGCACCACTGCTTCTTGTTTATTTTGTTTGCAATTTTTCATCAAGTAGATTGTTTAATAAATTATCACCGTCTATCCACTAAAGTCTAAACGAAACATTTATTGTACGGAATTGGTTCACACATTTTTGTGTACTAAAGGCATAGATACTGAGTACATGTCAGAATCTTTATTGACTACAAACGTGGAAGATGGCCTAAAATGGCCCACCAAGGTAAAATGGCCCCCTTGCTAGAAATTGTAGAATGGAACGGAATTAGAAGGTTTTGGTAACACAATCAGCATCACTGACATAAACAAAATTTTGCAGCTTCAAGCTATAGTTTGAAATTTTACAGGTCAAACTGTCTCTAGCCATCTACAAAAGTAGAACCAATAAAATGTTGTAAAAAGTTTGTTGACAAAAAAAATTATAAAAAAACATTAAATTTTGGAGAACACAGTTAATGAATGTAAGTATTAAGTATTTCTTATTAATTTACTGAAATTAGTTGGCCTATGACCATTTCAGTGTGTTCGGAATTAAACTCAAATAAAAGAACCCTAAAGGGGTAAAATGGCCTACTAAAAACTCGCCTAAAATGGCACAGATGCCATTTTATAATTACCCTTACATTTTCATTTTCTTTATAGTGAAAATGCTTGGAAAATATAAACGATGTACAGAGAAGCAGTCCTGAACTGACAATGCATTAACAAAATCCCAAAATGCCGTCCAAAAACAAGTACTTGCAATAATTATTGAGTGTTATTATAATTTCTACTTTTCCTTATTTTGTTTTAAGTTAAGCTGTTTTAAATGAATCGTTGTTTTTATTTTTTTTTTTTGTATTGTGTATTGTTTATGTTTATTTTACTTTGAACTATGATTTGTTTAAAATAAAGTTTAAATTAAATTGAAAATGGTTTTTGGTTTATTTGTCTATAGTTGGTTTACTTGCAAGGGTTTACAGGGGTATACTGGTATAGTGGTATGCCATTTTACCCGGACAATTTTGATCGTTGGAATTTGAATAGCTTTTGAAAATTAAATACTTTAAATACTTTTTGTCACTTTTTAAACTCGTAAAGCAAAAAAATGTAAGCGTTATTGATTAAGCTCTGAAAAGAATATTACATTTAAGTTTAAATGTCACATTTTTGTGAGATATGACACATTTTCCTTAGGGGTGCCATTTTAGGTCACCTTCCCCTAATATTGGTTATGCTGCGTAGACAATGAAGAATTAAATCGACTAATAATTATATAAATATGTTGTGAGTACAAAGCTCGCTCACTCATCGCAATGTGTTTTTTTTTTTAAGAATTTTTTTTATTTAAATTATAACTATTTTAAAGCTAGACAAGACATTCATTAACAACAAGTCTATACATCTTTATCTTACAATTAACTTACTGGCTCGAATCGGGCGCTCTAACTTAAACTATGTATAATGACTTTAACAATACTCACCATACAAAAATGCTAAAAAGGTGTTTTCGAAAATCGTATTTTTCTCGAAAACGGCACCTAGAATTCTGATAAATTTTTTTCCTTCGATTAATTCCTACGATTTATATTTCAATAGCAATAAAATGAACAACTGGATCATACGAACTTGCTCTTATAATAGACCAAAAATTTGAAAAATGAATGTTATCAGAGAAAACTGTTCATAAAATTCATTTTTAAAACTCTTTTAGTAGGAAAAATAAAATGCACGACTGGGTCGCACGAACTTGCTCCTATATAATAGACTAGGAATTTTAAAAACGAATGTTATTAGAGAAAACTGTTCATAAGGATAAAATGAATTTTTTAAATTCTTTTAGTAGTAAGAGATAAAACCAGCATGCTATGCAAACATGAATTTATGCAGGAACAAAAATTATAAGTCGTTGTAGTGGTTCCTTAAAAAAATAAGCTTTTATGTACAAAATTTTTAAAACATTTTTAAGAAAAAATTTTGGTACGCCAACCTTAAGTTTTTATTATTGTACGAATAAAAGTCTAATTTCCAAAAAAAATACTATGCCGTTCTTGAGATATCGAATTTTTCAAAAAAAAAAAATGACTTTTTTTTCTAAAAATTGAAAAAATATTTTTTTTTAAGTTTTTAAATGCAATGTTTTTTAAACTTTTTAGGAGCTTCTTTATAAAAAATTTCATTAAAATCCGTTATGTCGATAATGAGAAATTCAAAATTCGAAAAAATCGTTCTATGGTAGGTACAGTCAGTTAGGTTAGGTTAGGTTAGGTTAGGAGGGGTGTGCACAGCACGAGGCTGTTGCGTACACGGGGGCCTTTTGGTCCATTGTGATCCCCTATTAATAAAAGCAGAGATGCTCCTTACTAATGTCTTATGTAGATTGGTTCATTTTCGAACCAGCCTGTGCTTACAATGAATTTTCTCATGTTTGCCATTGAGACCTGCGTTAGATCGTCTAGTTCACCAACAAACCTGTTTCCAAAGTAGCGGAGGCGATTTGATTGGAGGTTTGGACAGTCACAGAGCAAGTGTTTAATGGTTTCAATCTCCTCGACATCCTGACAGCTCCTACAGAAATCTGGCGCAAATGCACCCATTCTTATGGCCATTGTGCCAATGGCGCAGTGACCCGTCAGTACACCTATCAGGATTCTGATGTTCTTTTTACTGAGCGATAAGATATATCGAGTTTCCTTTTCATTAATTTTAGGCCATAAACTTCTAGAGATAACGCAGTCGTCCCTGGAGGACCAGGAGTTATTGATTCGCTCTTTCGTTATTAGGTCTATTTTCCTTTTAATCACGCCAATCGGGATTTTTGGTCCCAAATTTAAATGGCTACTGCTGTTTTTATTTGATTCTGACCCTTTCCTTGCCAGTTCATCTGCTATTTCATTCCCTTCTATATTACTATGTCCAGGAACCCAGCAGAGGTTGACTTGGTTGGTGTTGCAAATATTGTTCAGCATGTCTCGGCATTTTGATACTGTTTTGGATCTTATAGTCTCACTGGCTAAAGCTTTGATGGCCGCTTGGCTATCCACGAAAAATGTGATCTCCGACGAGTTCAATTCTTTCGTGCGTACCAATTCTGCCGCCTTTTCAATAGCGTAAATCTCGGCCTGAAAGACACTACACTCATCTGGGAGTTTGAATGATTCTTTTATATTGAGAGATTCACAGAACATCCCAGCTCCTGTTCCTTCTTCCATTTTTGACCCATCGGTGTAGAATGAAATACCTTGTTCACCAATTAGTGAGTTGGATTCCCATTCCTGTCTTTCGGGTATAGTAGTGGAGAAGTATCTGTTGAAATCTATTCTGGGTGGTAAGTAGTCCGTTGTCACATTAAGCCCTGCCACTTTGTCATACCTTTGCAGGATAGACCCATGACCATGACTGCTGTGCTTCCAAGAGCCCATTTCTTTAAGCCGAATTGCGCTTTTGGCTGCTGTGCATTTTATGTGCTCGTCCAGGACTGGAAGATTTAAAATAATTTCCAGCCCCGCCTGTGGCGTAGAACTCTGTGCCCCCGTTATTCCTAAACAGGCTAGTCTCTGTACCTTATGCAGGTTTTTGAGATAGCTTCTTTTTTCTACGGCCGTCCACCACACGATCGACCCATAGGTAAGTATGGGACGAACTATCGCCGTGTACATCCACTGTATGACCTGCGGTCGCATGCCCCACCGTGTACCGAAGGTTTTTTTGCATGTGTAGAGAGCGCATAATGCTCTTTTCATTCTTTCCTTTGTGTTACGTTTCCATGTTAGCTTGGAATCAAGAATTACTCCAAGATATTTAGCCTCGTTGGAAAGTTTCAGGGGAATATCGTTAAGCTTTGGAGGGGTAAAATCCTCCAATTTCCTTTTCTTCGTAAACAGGACTAGTTCGGTTTTGGAAGGGTTAATTCCGAGACCGTTTTGTGCTGTCCAAGAAGATAGTTCTTTAAGTGTCCAGAAGTATCCCAGAAAACAGCCGTGACAGGGCGGCGAGGATCGGTCGTCTTCACAGCTTTCTCGTCCTTGCAGTTGAAACAGGCGGGCCCATTTTTTCACCATCGTATATGAAGGCGCAGAATCCTTAAGAACCGATGACATCTCTCCAAAAATGTCGTTCGGTGTATTTCCCTTCTTTACGAGGAATTTTATCACGGCGCAGTGTTCAAAATTCAGAGAATTTCCAGATTCGGCTGACATGATGATATTTGTTGTGCGATAAATAATTGAGCTATCAGTGCAAACTTAATTAGTGATTGCATTTATAATACTACTGAGTGTCGCAACTAGTGACATAAGTAACAAGCTAGTTACTCATCGTTAAGTACCTTAGGCCGCGGACTTATCAGCCGTTCCTCGTACATATTATTTCTAATAACAAAATCAAACTTCTGTTACATGTCGTACTTTCTGAGCTTCTAAGGTACATACCTCTATTTTTAAATAAATATAACCTCCTAAAATCGAGTTCATTTCTTGTCAAAAAAAGTCTCATCCAAATGGAAATAACCCAAAAGAAGAAAACGTGGGCTTAGGAATTCTCCATTGAACCACCACTAAATATATCATACCTTTGCATAATGTGTGGGTATCCGAACCCAAATTAAGAATACCTGCATCATTTTACTAGTTCTCTTAGCTTTTCCAAAGTCGTTAAATGAAGATAATCATCCAAATTCCATTAATAAGACTTTTAAAAAAAATTCATAAAATATGGAATTCAATGAAAAATTATGAAAACACTCAAATCTTATACAATTACCATCCAATCAAGTACCAGCTTCACCGCAAAGTGCCTTCGCTGAAGAGTCTTTTCTTCATTTCTTCATTTACCACACGCTATAAAAAAAATCCATTAAAAAGTTTTGATGCTCGTTGTTGCTTGATTAGGCCAGAAACGTTACATGTGAAAACAACAATAAGGAAAATGAAAATTTTCATAAACGAATTCATTCACCATCACCTGTTTGACCAGTCCAAGTCTCGCTAAGAGCATCAGTGGTTAGAGTCTGTTATATTGGTACTGCTTAAGTCAGTCTTGTTAGAAGCGCACATACATGGTTGCCACTCGAAGAAATAAATAACTCGGATCCATTTCCCAATAGAAAATGTCAAACTGTGGGAAAAGTCTACAAAAGTTAAGGTTTTGTTTTCTTTTTTGAAGATATTTGTGTATGGAAGGGTTGCCAAGTATGTATATGACAAATGAAAATCAATAAAATTAATAAAACTAAAATAAATTAGAGGCACGAACTGGAGGAGCTCGTGGCTTACAACTCTCAACCATTCCTAAGTGCGTAATTTTGACTATAGTGGAGAGGGCCTTCAATTTCCTGTCAAATCCTAATGGCTGAAATGAGATAGATTTTACATATCAACAGAAACTCTTGGGGTATTTGTCAAATCTTCGCAAGAGCAGTCACAGTACCCAAATAGAAAAATTGTGTGGCAACAGCTGGGAATCTGATTTCTTAGTGAAGGTTCAAAGAACGAACTTCTTCAATGTTAATCGAAGTTCCTGTTTTCTTTAGTTATTTTCTTAATTCAATAAATAAAAATTATGTTTTTGCGTGTTAAACTGAAAAGCTGTTAAAAGCCAATTAACATGAACATGGTAACCACAAACAGAGATTGACCAGCTCAGAAGCAGAAAACAGCGACTTTTGTGGCATTCACATGCAGTCTCTTGTTATTATGTGCATAAATGTATATTTATCTATAAGTCAGGTACATGTGTATGAGTATGTAGTACGTATCTTCCGCTTATGGCCATTTGCGGAATTTATATGGAAGTGAAATTTATTTTGCCTTTTGCAGGCTCAATCTCAGCGATGCCGTTTGGGTTGATTGAGAAATTAAAAAAAAAAAAAAACAAAAACACGTAGAAATTTTACTTCCTCTGATCAAAAAGTATCGCGGAAATAAAAATTGCTTTAAGTTTGATATGGAACTGGTCATTATCGTTGTTGAAGACATTGAAAACTCATGGCCTTCACTACTGTAGTTTTTACAATTCTTTTTTGTTCAACCATTTCCTCATCGCTTAATTCGGATTAAGGGGCTTTGATTAAAACAAAAATGTTTTTAATTATAACACAAAAGATTAGCTTTAAGCTGGTAAGTTTTTGAGTAGGTAATTAACAAAACAGTTTAAAAGCAAAAGTCTACATTTTTTATTCAATCTACAAAAAGCGGCTTCTCTGGGCGGTACGCATCTGAATTGTTAAAATTTCCATAACTCTGTTCTAGCGCATAAATAGGGCTGACTTCAAGTTATGGTATTGATTACAGCTTATTAGCATAGGCTTGTTACCTAAGAAAACCCCAAAAGAAGAAGTGCAACGGGTTAAAATCACAAAATCTCGGTGGCCAAATTCATATCACCTCCGCAAGAGATAACAGTGTTTGAAGATCGCTAGTGATGTGTTGCACGTAGCGCCATCCTGGTGAAACAACATGTAGTTCATGTGTCACTATCATCGAATTAGGGCCACTTGAAACTGGTTATCGTAGACCGAAAGCGCGCGCCGTTGACAATGATGGGCTGGCCAAAGTAGTTCTCAAAGAAGAATGGACGGATGACAAAATCCACACCAAAGAGTGACTTTCTCTGGATGCATTGCAATGTTTTGTATCTCGTTTCAACCTAGATAATTTTTCTGACGAACCCATGTATCCAGGAATTGGATAAAATGAGCGAAATACGCGAAATATTGCTCATAGAGGAGACCCAATTAAAACAATTTAATCAATGCCACATGCTCTTGAACGTTATAACCATATACCATGTTCATTTGTCAAAATAGACTTAATAAACTATAGCCAATTCGAAAGATGTACGTAGCTTCAAAATATGGACGCAATTCATAGTGAAAGGTGAAAAATCTTTATTGAAAGACCCTTAATATGGAGAGTTATGCATTCGTAAAAAAAAATCAAAATCGAGATTTTGTTCAGTCTTGACATAACGATGATGGAGAATGCGAAGAGAGTCTCGCAATTCTATATGTCTGTTTGACTACAGCCTAAGCGGTTTCGACGATTTTCTTTAAACTTAGTATTCTTTAATTTTTCCCTCGACAAGTTTTTTCTTCCACAAATAACGTTCCCTGTCATAGAATTTTTTTCGAAATTTTACAAAATGTTTTTTTTTCTCAAAAATTTCATAAATTTTATTTAGTTAAGGCTTGATAAAAGGTTGAAAAAAAAAATCAAAAAATAGTAATTAATGGTACTTCCCATAGAACCTTTTTTTTACTTCGATTATCTCAAAAGCGGTGTGACTAATTTTGATCAATTTGTTAGTGCTAAAGATCGTAAAAGGTTTCAATAGAATTGTGTATTCAAATTTTCAAAAAATTTTTTTTGGATTTAAAAAACAAATCACGTATTTTGGAAAACTTAATATCACATTTATTTTAAAAGATAACGTTTAATAGTTTTTAATAATATCTACAAGATGACATGAAAAACATCATACAAATTTAAAAAATTAGTTTTCGAAAACTGCACCTAGGATTTAAAGAAATTTAATTTCTTAATCTTATTTGTACGATCAAAAAACTCAATGAGAAAATTGAAATTAAGACATTACTGACAGTACCTACCAGTATCATTTTTCGATTTTTGACTTCCTCATTATTGGTATAACAAATTTGAATTACTTTTTTTTACAGAAGCTTTTAAGAAGTTTAAAAGACATTGGTTTTTGTTAAAATCGTTTTTATTTGCACAGTAACAAAAACTTAAAATTGGGGTACCAACATTTTTGTTTAAATGTCTTAAAAGTTTAATACAGTATATACACTTATTTTCTTTAAAAACCACTACAACGATTTACAATTTGTGTTCTCTTATAAAAATTCATATTATTATTTTGTATGGTTTTGAAATTTTCTGCTCTAATAATATTAGCGCAAAAACTGTGACGGCTGACGGATGCATTGTAACTTAATGGACCCGTGTCGATCGGGCAATTTTGTTTCTTGAAGTACTCGAGATTATGATCAAATTTGACATTTCGATGATAGGGAAAAAGAAAAAAGTGAGTGTCGCCGTGGCACCAAAAATAACGATTCCTGCAACATAATTTATTTTTGAAATTAAAACAAATATTTTTTTGTTCTCAGAAAATTTTGTATTCAAAATATTTATTTTTCTTAAAACCTCTAACTGTCTAATGATTAATTTAGTTTTATTAGTTATTTATTTTATGTAGCTTCTACACCAGTACTGGGACCATCATCCGCCATTTTATTTATTTTTTTTATTAATTTCCCGAGTTTCAAAAGAGATGTATTTAGCATTTTACTTCTCTCTGCTCTGCTCTGTTATTTTACTCGGACAGAGCTAACATATCACACTTACAACATGTTCAGAATGGAACAAAAAACACAAATTCGGATTTCTTAGAAATTGGGCACTTAATACTTTTAATACTTTTTTTTAAGACCAAAAATAGCGAATTTTTTTTCGAAATTTTATAAATGCATATTTTTTTTTCTCAAAAACTGTTCGACAGATTTAAAAAAGAAAGATACAAAAAAACTTTCTTTTAGTTAAATCTAGATAACGGTTGAAAAATTTCCGAAAAGTGGTTATTAATGGTACCACCCCTGGATTCATTTCTTTTAGTTTTGATTTTCTCAAAAACGGTGTCACCAATTTTGATCATTTTCTTATGCAAAGGCCCCCTAAAAATTTGAATAGAACTGTGCATTCCAATTAAAAAATAAAATTTCTTTTGAATTTTTAAAAAAAGCTCCAAATTTTTTTTCTTAAAACTTAATATTTCAAAAACCCCATGCTATATTTTTTTCAAATTTTGGTACATAAAAGTTTCTCAATATAATTTACAAGATGTGAGAAAAAAATTTATTTTACCTAAAACTAACGGTACCCACCCTCAGTGGAGTAGCGTAGGGGGGCGGTGGGGCGGTCCGCCCCGGGTGGCAGGCCTAGGGGGCGGCAAAATGTCGCCGGTGATGCGGGTAAAGTAGAAATCATATGTTTCATGACAGATCGTTTGACAAGTCAACAAACAACAATGATGTAAATTTGAAATTTACCACCCTATCTGTGGTTCGTCGTTGACGCTCTCGGCTGATTTCCGTGAATTCGTAAACGGTGAGCAGGGCCTTAAGAGTGCATTTCGTATTGTCGCGCGACTCGCGAAACTAAAACAAAACTTTCCGAAACTCTCGCGAAACTGGTTGTTCGTGCAAGAACCTTAAATTGCCGCCCCATATCTTCGTTGCGGGGGCTATATATGAACGTTGAATAAGTGGAAGTTTTATTTATTCTCCATTTTTCAGTTGAAAAAATTAAGCAAACGTGCATTGTTGTTCTCGCGTTCCAATCTACACAAATGCTTATACAATGAACGTAGTCAGACTATAATTTGGGGGGTCTCTCCTGTAAATGAGTTTGAGAGTTTCTCTTATAGCATATTATACAGTTTTTGCATCCTTTTAAAATTATTTACTCTTTTTACTTGATACTTATAGGTACATAATATGTACATAGAAGGCAAGTTATGCATTCGTATAAAATAGACCTCGAGATTTTGATCAAAGTGGACATTACGATGATAGCGAAGACGAAAAAATATTTTTTTTTGGAAATTTATTTTTATTCGTAAGGTAATAAAAAAAAAATGTTTTAACAATCGGTATATAAAGCTTATTTTACTTATAACTTTGTTATAAAATTTGTTTTTCATAAACTAATATTTGCTTGCATCACATGGCACTATGGCAGATATTCGTAGTTCCAACTAATACTAAAAGAGTTATTTTAGTCATTAAATAAATGAACTTTATATTTATGATCAGCGCGGGTGCGAACTAGATTTTGATATAGAGTCTGAACTCTGAATGTCAATTAAAAACTCAAATTGGAACAACCAATGAAACGTTAAATTTCTGGGTTATTCTGATTTTGTTCAATCCTCTGACATTTAAGTTATTTATTAATTCAATTTTTAAATTAATTAAAAACTATTCGTAAATCCTTATTTAAAACAGACATAACATAAATATTAAAAGATACAAAACTTTTTTTTTCCTTTTACCTACGACCCTGTCGTTGATTTTTTTTTCCGTTGTAAAGGTGGTTTGTTTACATTTGTAAATTTTTTTGCAATTTTTTGTTCATAACTTTTTGGTCTAATTGTGGTAAATTTTCTTAGAAAACATAAAAATAATCAAGTTGTAACAAGTTTTTTGAGAATCGGTTTAGTAGATAGGGAGATTAACTGTCCGCAATAGGACAATGTGTTTTTTAGTGAGTCGACGTTGGCGCCCTCTATAACTCGGCCAAAATTCGAAAATTAAGACAAAAAAATTTTTACTCTTGACGCATGTATTCATTATTTAAAAAAAAAGTTATGTTATTACCTAATAAAGTTTCCGAGAAAAAAAATCACAAAAATCGTGCGTTTTTTTGGTGTTCTAGACCGTACTATAGTACCCTAAAAATGTGTAAAAGAATGTATATATAGAACCTTATTTCTTTTTTAAAAAAACCTCTACAACGAACTAAAATGTAAGCTTAAAAACCGAATTGTCACTTTGTATCCATAATATGAATATTATTTATGAAATTTAATATTTCATCTATTAAATCTAATATTTCCGTCGAACGTTATTTTTTATGAGACCTATTATTATTAGTTTCTTAAGCAAGCTTATTAATGTAAATAAAGGTATAATTTGTTGACTTAAAGTCCACACACAAACTCTTAACCTAAATCCAAATGAATTTCCAAATCTCCACATGTTATCAACTAAATTAATTAAATGCGTAGCTTAGATACATTCTCTGATTGCCGCACAATAAATATACAACCTTTTTTAAAAGAAAAAAATCTGGTCAACTGTTAGTGTAGGCGTTAGAGAAAAGCCATCCTCTTTATAATCAAGAGCACTCATTTTTTTAGACCTCCGCCGCCCTCAGATGCTAAGCTATAACAGTGCATATACCTACTCGTAAAAATATATAGCCATTGTAAACATGTTTAAGAAGTCGCCCCCCATATGGTTATGAGCTGCCCAGCCCACGCATTATCAGCCTCTTTTGGGTGAAATACGTTAAACATCAGCAAGTCCAACCACAATTTTTCAATTTATTTAAACTCTGATATCTTGATCCGTTTTGAACGCCCACAAACAAAAAAAAAACCTGCCGTCATGTTTGACATTTTAGAAGCAATAAAAATGTGAACATTTTATGTTTACGTATGAAATTTCAACTCCTAGTCAGTGCTGGCTTTGTTTATAAGGCCATGGAAACTATGCACAAGGGCCCAGCTTATCTTTGGGATGCGTTATCTGTTACTCGTTGAAAAACTATCGCCGAAATTTCTGAGGCGGTTGACGAGAGAAATTATACAAACTTTTGAGAAAAAAATAATGAATTATTTATTATTACTCATATTTAGGCAACTAATGGTAAGGCAAATATCATAATTTCGACCTGGCCAAGAGGAAATATTGAATACATTTACGTTAGTACAAAAACGCTAGAAGATGAAAAAGTAATAGAATTTTCGAACATAAAATTTTAATCGAAAGAGGTTTCTTGTATGATAACACCATCATATGAATATTGAAGGTTTAAATATTATACAAGAACAACTTTAATGAACTACCACTAAGTGTATAGGCTGTAATTATAGCTATTTTACGGGTGGCAAGCCATCAGACTCCTTTTTAATGGTGCTTGGCCCTTATATTTTCAAGTTTAATCGCAAAACTTTTTGGCCTTGGCTGAGATTTTAGCCCAGCCATAGCGTCTTCCAGAACCCAATGCCCTACGCATCGCGCTACCAAAACCAAATTTTGAATATTTTTCTTAAATTAACAAAAAGTTGTTTCGAAATTTTTGATACACCGTTCTTACTTACATAAAGTAGCCTTACAGTCCGTAGTAAACCAAGGCCTCAACCAACAAATTTCTTCTAGATAACTCCGTTTCTATACTATGTCCAACAGTATGGGGAAGATGGGGGTATATGCCTATCGCTTTCACTGTACTGGCTTTCAATAAGCTATCTAATGGTTTCTTTCAATTCAGTATGGTGAAATGTACCACTGTCGGAAGGGTATAGGAAGCTACCTACAGTTTTGCACGCCATAAGGTACGTTTTTCATTGTTTCACTGAGTAGTGAGCCTTTCCTACTGTGCCGTTCCTCGTATCGGATTCAAAGATATTACCGACCGGAGCCTAAGTTTTACGATTTATAATTTGAGTCATAAAACTTTTAAATTAAAACATTACTGACTATATCTACCCTAGAACTACGAGTATTTTAGTGAATTTTTCAACATACAGTAACGCCTAAAAAGTTTGAAAATTATTGCATATCAAAACTTAAGAAAAATGTTTTATTTTGATTTTTAAAAAAATTGATTTTTGTTTTGAAAAGTCAATATCTTAAAAATGGTTTAATATGCCGAAGCTCGATATTGTCTTATAAAGATCGCCTCTATATGCTTTTAAGCACGGGTTTAAATTCGCTGAAAAGTTGTTGAACGTATATATTTAAAATTCTTTTTTGTTGACTTCAAGGCTGCCTTATAAATAGAAATGATTTCCGGGAATGGTTCGAAACGGATAATGGAGTAAAATAAGGATGCCCTCTCAGTCCGCTATTATTTGCACTTTTTATAAACGATGTTACTGCCCACTTACCTGGATGAATACGAACCGACGATCTAAGCATCAATGTTGTGTTCTACGCTCATGATTTGGTGATACTTCAGAATCATCAGAAAATCTGGAACTGATGATCAATCGCATGGTGTTTTACTGCCATAAATGGTGCCTTATATTTAAATCAAGAAAATCAAGTTTTGGTTTTTAACAAAACAGCAAGGAGTCAGAACACTTACAACTAGGTCTTCAATGGTTTCTTCTTGTAGGTCATCAACGAAAACAAGTACCTGGGTGTGAAACTTAATAAGAGTCTTGATTTTAGTTTTCATCTCAAATAAAAAAGTAAAACCTGATCAATGTGTCATGGAGAAACATATTTCAAATAATAGGATCAACTTTTCAGCAAAGTATAGAATTTTGTATGTTTTGGTAAAATCTACACTGCGTTTTGCTGTCCAAGTGTGGGGATTTGATGAGTACGACTCCATCAAATTACGCACTACACCTTGAAACAGGGCTTGCGAATAACATTGTGAAAGGCTTTCTCGTCTGCACTGACAACCGGGAATGAACACCCTGAGGACAATACAGCCAAGCGATCTTTTAAATTTCATTTGTTTTGTCATGTAAATTTTATATAAAAATAATTAAACTTAAGTCACTGTATTTAGTTAGGCGCTTATGAGCCAACAAATGTAAATTTTCATACATATGTAGTATCACATTAGTTGTAAGCCAAAATGTAAATAGTATGTTCAATAAAACAAAATTGAATTGAAATAAATGGTGTTATATGAGCTGAGAGCTAAAGATTGGTTGATGTTAAGGTGCGTGTCCATTTGAGAGTTCTTTCGCTAGTAAACTCTCGAGAGTTGCTCTCGGGTGCCTGTCCATTTGAGAGTAATTTTTTTGAGATTTTAATATCGCGAGTTTACTAGTTAAGTTTTGGGAGATGATTTTCTGTGAGTACTTTCATAACCGTGTCCACTTGATATATTTTTGCAAAACTATAATTTTGCCCGAACAAATAGAAACTCACGATGTACTGGATGGAAGCTGGCGTTTAGACAACAATTTCGAAAACTCATTTTCCGATCTTCAAAATGGAAGAAGGCACAACTTTAATACTTCCCAAAAGGATTTCAGGGATGAATTCAAAAATTACTTTATGAGCCCATAAGGCAGTACAGGCACATCACAGAAAATAATTAAGAAATCAAATACGTACCAGCCATTAAAAATGGAATAAAAACCTGCAAACCCCGAAAATATGGCCACCTAGTACTATACTTCATCAGTTCCGGCTCCACTTTTCGTTTTTTATTATTTTTTTCAATTCTTGTGGCATCCGTTAATATTTTCATGATTATTAATTAAATGTACATAATAGATTCAATTGATTGACAAAAATTATTTTCTTTACCTGGTTTCGCAAATTATGAAGCTTTCTCTTGATTTTATTTTCATAAGTTCGTTTGTCCCCTTCTGTTCAATGTTTCGACATGTCAACTCTCGGACAGCTAATCGCAAAACACGAACTATGTTGGAATTCTGCGAGCTCATCTCCGATAGTAATAAAAAAGTGTGTCCACTTGCGAGTAACTCTCAAAAAATTAGTATGTCGAGAGTGAAAAGTCAACTCTCCGCTAGATTCTCTCAAGGCTGTGTCCACTTGAGAGTTTACTCTCAAGAGTGGCCTGATAGCTACTCTCAGTGTTTTTGCTCTCAAATGGACACGCACCTTTAAAGTGGACAAAATTTGATGAAGTTGTAGATATTAATGGACACCTACAATTTATATTCACTTTAGGAACTATTGTATCGGATTACTCAGAACCATTTAAATTTGGTTCTTGATGCATTTGTAGTGAAAGATTCCAAATCAGAAAGCAGACTTACATATAATATACTCTCAGCTCAATATGAATTTAATGAAAAAAAAAACGGTATAAAAAACCGTGTGGAGTTTAATCCTTCGAAAACCCAATGCTGTCTATTGTCGTTGAAGCAAAATATCCCCCTTATGACATTGTCCTTGAATGGCACTTGCATCGAAGAAACCGAAAAGCTCTCAGTACTCGATATGTGTGTTAACGACGATATTCATTGGAATGATTCTCGAGGCTGCGAAAAATGCTGCTAAATGCTCAGGATTTCTATATCGATGTGAGAAATTTTTCACCTTTTCTGATCTGGCTACCATTTATAAGGCGTTTATAAGTCCAAAACTCAAGTATAACTCTAACCTTTGGACAGGCGCAGCACAAACTTCTCTGTATTTATTGGATGGAATTCAGAACTGATAGGAAACAGAGCTATCATGGATTCATTCGCATCTCTTGAATACAGTCGGAATGTTTCATGCATTTCCTTATTTTATCGCTTCTTTCACAAGTAATGCTCACCCGAAGTAGTCATTTGCATTTCTCCCCTTTATCACTTAACCCGAGATATCCACTTCGCTAGGAATACTCATCAGTTCATTCTCTAGGCTAACTTTGGTCGTACCGTCAAATATAGAGATTCTGTTTTAAGTCGCACAACACGATTATAGATAACTTACCCGGCACGGTTTTCCCTTTCCATTTAAATTTGCAAACATTAAAAAAATTGCTTACCGAGCTGACGGCATAGCTATAGCTTTTTAAATTCATATTTTTGTAAAAACCTGAATTAAGAAAATTGAAATAAATGAATTCTTTCTTACTTACTTACTAACTTATTTGAAATTCTTGTTTTTTTTTTTCGAAAATCTCCCGTAATGTTGAACTGTTTATTATGTTACAATAAAGTCTGAAATAAAAATAGGTTCTATGAAAGGAAGAAATGGCATACGTATGGAAATTCAAAGAGTAAATTTTTGGCTAATGATCAGGCTACAAACATCAAGTCAAATATTCATCCAAAACCTGAGTATAACTCTCAAGTTGTATTAAAGACGGGTGCTCCCTTTACTCATTTACAGTGGCGACAAAATAAATAGCACATTTAGTCTTAAATTTCTGTGATGCAAGTTTTTCCCCCACGAAGGAAGACTTCGGAATCGTTCAACAGGTACTGAGTACCAGGCTTGCTGGACTTTCCGTCAAAGTTTGTCAAAATTTGAAGTATCAGATCAACTTATTCGCTTCGTTCACAATATTCCACAAGTACTCAATAGAATTACGATCTAGAGACTAAGCTGGCTTATTCCTTAAGAGCGCTTTTTTTTCGATGAATAGCCATTGCTTCACAGACTTAGCCATATGGTTAGGATCGTTATCCTGTTGAAATTTACACGTCTAGGGCATTACCTAAACAGAATACGGTAGAATTGTATCCCGTAGGATTTCCTTGTATTATAAATGACCAATAATACCCTCTATCTGATGAAGTGGTCCCATAACATGCCAATAAAAACATCCCTAAACTAAATAAGAATGCTACCCCTACCATGCTTAACAGACTTTATTGTGTATATTCTGGTCATATTCCTGGTAGATTTCTCGTCGAAAGTAGTTTTTACCATCTGATCCAAAGGATTAAATTTACACTCATCCCTCCGTAAGATATTTGTCCACCAATTTTGAACTTTTGAAATATGCTCCCTTGCAAACTGCATCCGACGTGAGAGATTGCTCTTAAGGACGTCTGCTTTCTGCCTGGCAAATCGTCCAAATAGCTTTTTTCCACTGAGACAGTTTCTAGTCGTACTTATAGACACATTAACACCAAGATCTTGTTCATTATCATGTTCAATTTTTGGGACTTAGCTTAGGCAGAGGGTGTCAAAATCAGTTCAAGGGGTGGTTTTTCTGGTCTTACTCATACGAATTTTGTTTTAAGAACTTCCTTCTTCTTTGCAATGGTGAAGAGCATTTATGACATTCTTATTCTTCCTTGAAAATTTTTATTTCCGCTCTAGTTCTGATTTTGTGTGACCTTTTTTCATAAAATCAAAAACCCCTAGCCCAAGCGTCTGTGCTGATTGTTTCCCACTTCTCATACTAAATTTCAGCAATTAAATTTAAGCAACTTTACTAAGAACCTTATCAAAACTCATAACTTCTTCACTAAGCTTTTAAAAGTTAAAAATATTTGTTAAAATGTATTAAATTTGCAGTGGAAACAATATGTGCTATTTGAATTGTCCTCACCTGAGTGCAACTTGTGTACTTTTTTATAAAATAATTTCTGGAGAAGTCTTATCCCATTATTTTATATTCAAAATCCAGATACTCAACATTCAAAATCTACAACAAAAATGGTCTTACAGTATTACTTGATTGCAAAATGCACTTATGTTTTAAGGCCAAGAAAGAATTTTTAACAGAAGTGTGCTATTTAATTTGTCGCCACTGTATATCTGTTTTTTAGCATCTAGAACAGAGCTAGAGCTTATTAGAAAAACACCCAATGAGAAGCTTTTGTTTTGTTTCCTCAGTTTACCATTGAGCATAATTTCGAGTCTAATGTGAAATACTTTTCACTTCTCGATTTTTCGCCTCATTGTGATATACAAGCTTTCTATACAAATGCGCATCGACAGATCCTATTAAATCATCCCTATAATCATACCCTATAAGGGTAGTTGTAACCCTGTGGTATTGTTCAAATTATAAACAAAAATATTTTTCAATATTCTAAAATTATATTTTTTTCTTTAAAATTAGAATAACCAAATATTTCTGTTTATAGACTGAGTAAATCCGGCCCTGGAGATATTCAAAAATGTAACCTTACACCTGACCTAAATGTGTGACTATAAAGATACCAATCCTAGCACAACTCTCGCATTTGTATTGACGGACGTAATAAAACGTCAAACAAAGATAACGAGCCTACAACTTCCGTTTAAATTACGACTCATATAATATTATAGTAGACACTTTTATATTTTCCTTCGCGCTTCGTTGTGGTGATTCCGAAACGTTTTTAAATTCGTGCGCACTCCGTTCCGTGTATGTTGACCCGCTTTTATGCGGAAAGCAATGCGAATTTTGTGTGTTAGATTGTTTATCTTCCGCGATCGAACAAACATTCGATTATTGTTTGTGCGTAGCACAGCACACGTTCCCGTTAAGTAAAGATGGATAAACGATGGCGATGGCAGCCAGCACTTCCGCCCACACCGCATGGACCGAACTGCGGAGATGCTAGTTGTTTTCTTTGTCTATATAGGTTATTAATAGCTAAAGATGCGTGTGGAGTGGATGTTGATTTTGGCTTATTCGGACTTATTGAAGTTTTATTAAGTTAATTAGAAGAGCCCTCTCAGTCGCCACCAATTTAACATTCGTGGAAAACTCGAAATTCGATGATTGATTTGAAGCTTCTCGTTTTGGAATTTATTTCAAATTCGGATTCACGCAATGTGTTTTATATTTCTAAGGGGCATGCACACAGATTGTTGTTTTTAGGAACACACTTCAGTGATATCTTAGCATTGGATGATTTTCCATTAGAGCATGTCATTTGGATGTGGAAGGAAATGTTTATGTTTATGTTGCCGCTACTGAAGAGCCCATTTTTTGGCCACATAATGTGAAGACTGTCTGCACGTTTTGATTGATTTGATACAAAATGTGTGATTTGAATTTTATGCATGTGTGCGCGAGTATTGCTGTATGTAAAGCTGTTGAAATATCGCTTTTGGATTTTTTAAAATATTCAATTAAAAATGATGATCAAAGACTTGTATCGCTCATTAAATTTCGATAATATTTTTAAAGTAAAAAAGCGATATAGAGAAATCATGATGCTTTCATTTCTTTTCAAGACTTCCAAGAACCATCTGCTTTTTAGCGTTTGATTGAACAAAAATTATTGAAAATATTTATTATCAGTAATATATGTATGTAAGTGAAAAATAAAAATGTTGGTATAAGGACCATGGAAATCTGATTATTAAGGGTTTCCCATTAAGGGTTTCCTATCTTTGAATTTGAATTAAACAAACTGGGAGTGAGAGTTTAACTCATTCAAGAGTTTATAAAGATACCCTTAAAATGTTAAACACAATGTTGATTGAGAAATTGGGTGGAGAGGAAGGAGGTGTAGATGAATATTGGTCTTGAAAGTTTGCAAATTGAAAAAAGCGAGGGCAAACCGTGCCGGGTAAATTATTCCATAACGAATTTCTGTATTTGACGGTACGGTACGACCAAAATTATGATTGAGGGTGAACTGATAAGCATTCCCAGCAACTGGCTACTTCGAGTTAGCATTGCTTATGAAAGAAGCGATAAATCAAGGAATAAAACATTCCGACGGTGTTCAAGAGATGGGAATGAATCCATGATAGCTCTGTTTTCTATCAGTGTTATGTTAACGCTCTGTTCTGAATTCTATCGAATAAGTGGGGAGAAGTTTGTGCTGCGCCTACTCAAAGGTTAGAGTAATACTCGAGTTTTAGACGTATAAACGCCTTATAAATGATAGCCAGATAAGAAGGGGTTAAAAATTTCTCACATCGATATAAAAATCCTGAGCATTTAGCAGCATTTTTGGAGGTCTCTAGAATGTGGTCACGGAACCCTGGGGAACACCAGCATTTATGTTGTAAAGATCAGACTTAAGACCCTCCAGTACAACATGTATTGAACGATCTAGAAGGTGATTTCTAATCCAAAGAATAAGGGTTTCGTTGATACCAAACGCACGCATTTTTGATAAAAGAGTCTGGTATCAAACTCTATCAAATGCGTTAGCAATACCAAGCGCAATAATCTTACTTTCTCTAAAACACTGTAAAGATCTACCATCAGATCGCCAGTTGAACGATTGCCGGTCATTAAGAAGCTCGAGATATTTCTTTCACTGATGAATTATCAGCTCAGCGATTCCATGACCTTTGAAAGAAGGGATGTAAGTGCAATTGGTCGATAGGAGTGTTGCCTTTTTTAGGAACCGGCTGAACAAATGCTGAATTCCTTCTTCTAGGGAAGATTCCAAAACAGTGGAATTGCTTAGTTTATCTCAAAAACGGATCTAACGATTTTTATAAAAAATATAGTGCACTGTTATGGGCATGGACTACATTTTGGGCAAACAAATTTCAGGAAAAAATATTATTAACGGAACCTGTCATAGAATCGTTTTTTTATTGTTGACTTTCTCATTATCCTTTAAAATTGAAAAAATATGTTTTGGGTTTTTGTAAAACAATTATAATTTTTTTTTTTTACGAAATGTTTAAAATTGGCATCCCAAATTTTTATCTTGAAAAATTTTAATGAAATTTCTTATATAAAAAATTAATTAATAATAAAACGATTTAAGACTTTGTCTGCATAAATTCATACTTTTCCAGAAATCAGAGGGCAATTTTATGCATTTGAACATTTTTATCCCATTTAATTCATGTTTTATATTTATTTATACATAATTTTTAAATTCCAAAGTACTTTTACATAAGAGCAAGTACCTGCGATCCAGTCTAAAATAATCTAAAATTTTTTTCGAAAAAATAGTTTTTGGATTTTTAAAAAAGTAACACTAATTTTTTTTTTTTTTTTTGAAAATTCAATATCTTGAAAACGGATACACGATTAAATGTTTAAATTACGTTTTAAAATGTATTTTATTTAATACTAACATCATACATCATATCACTTTTTTTTATAAGAAATTTAAGGAAAATTCAGTATCTACAGAAGAAACATGTTTCAGTGTGTCTGTATGTCTGTACCTCTCCCTACATCCTAAACCACTGGACCTATTTTCTTCAATCCCGGTAGTTAACGGTCTTCGGTGATTCCCTAGAGGAGAAATTAAATTTTTTTTAGCTCTAAAACTAACGGTACCCCCCATGCACCCATAATGCAAAATCTTATTTATCTCGAAAACGCCTCTAACGATTTTGATAAAAAAAAAATCAGGTGTGATATTATGGACATATACTACATTTTGGTCAACAAAAAATTTAGGAAAACCGTTTTTTTTATTTTCGACTTTCTCATCAAGGGCTTTAAAGATCCTAACCAAAAATGTTCAGCAGAAGCCCCCTTAAGTTGAAAATAATATTGTATATAAAAACATTCGATTTTTTTTTTTTGAAAAATAAATATCCTTAAAACCTGTGAACAATTATTTTGTGAATTTTTTTCCTAAAATCTATACTACCAAATACTTAATATCGGCATCCCAAATTTTGTTCTCGAAAAATTTTAAACGGTCTTAAAACACTTACATACATATATTAAAACTTTCTAAAACATATTATTTGGTTTAAAAAATGATTTGTTTTAATATGAAATTTTAAACGACTTTGTTGATGACTTTTTGTTCAAATTTAATTTTTATTTTATTACAATAATATAGACTAAAAATTGTAGTACCATTTTTTTATGAAAATTTTGACTTTCAAAACTGATATCCATATGGAAAATCCTTATTACACTTCTTACAAATTTTTAGATATATAATTCTGTGTGTGTTCAACTTTTATTTTATTTAATTTAATAAGCATTTTTAAGCTTTCGGAAAAAAGTGAAAACTGCGTTTGCCGATATTTAAAATTTTAAAAGCTTTATTCTACACATTCATAACAAAAGTGTTTCACAATTGTGAAAGATACAAAAATCGTCAATTTATAATTTGTAGTGAAGCAAATTCTAATAACGAATCAATTATTATCGCTTGATCATGATAGAGAAGAAAAGTATGTGAATAATGCATGATCCATGGGGTTATGCGTCAAAATTTTATCGTAGTGACTTATTGTGACTTACTCCGTACGAAACCATGAAATATTCATGAAAATAATTTAATCATTATGTGTGTTTTTCTTTGAAATATTTTCTAAGACTTGATATCAACAACTAGTTCAAATAAATATGTACAATGTACATTGTACATATCTTCTACATTTATTGCCTCCCTCTTATGGACATTAGTTTTATAAACCACAACAATAAATTAGTTTCAAGATCAAACAGAACTCACCTGATCCACAAAATCATGGGTCTGTTCTCATTAAAGAAAAGATATTTTTTTAAACAAAAAAAGTTAAGTGTCTTTCTTATTGTCTTCCACATAAATTATTTGTTTAAATATTGGCATTTATTTGATTTTGAATTGAAATATTTATGTCATAAAAAATAAAATAGGAAACAAATGACAAAAATTATCATAAGAAAAAAATCAAAAATGAGACAAACAAGCAATGAACAGCAACAAAAAGATGAAGATCACCTATCTTTGTTTGTAAACAGAAATTCATATTTATAAAGAACTTTTTTAATTCTAAAAATAAAGTTCATTAACATTGACGAGAATTTTAAAATTTTTCTGGCAACATATGGCGACCACAACGATTTTTTGGCTTTTATGCTTTCATTGAAAAATAGTCAGGGAGGAAGCTGTTGCAAATTTTGATTTAATTTTTGTAAGGACTGGAGTTCTGTTAGTTTATCATTCCGTATCACACCTCGATATTTTTTGTGGGTGACTCTTTGTAGAGTTTCGTCAAATAAACCATTGCTATAAGGAATGATATCTTTTTTTCTGGAACAGGAAAGAATTTGGCATTTGGATATGTTCAAATGCATATAATTTGATTCACACTAATTAAAAAAGAATCCTTAAAGAGTGACGATGAAGCTTTAAGTCATCAGCATAAGAAGCACTGGGAACTTACGAAAATTTCGGAAATATAATAATTTATTAAAGGAACAACAGTGGGCCGAGGTGGCTTCCCTGAGGAACTCCTGATAGAACATGAAAATGGTTCGAAAAGTATCTCGATCAGTTAAATAGGATTCTATCCACTTGAAGAGGCTCGGAGCGAATCCTAGACAAGCAAGTTTATGAAGAATAAACTTTGTCATTTTAAATTGTGTTTAAATTTTAAGGGCCGTTGTTGAATGTGAACCACACCTAAACGTAAAGTTTTTTTTCTGCATTTCATTTGACATTTCTCAATTTCAGACTAACTCAATTTGAACCATGGAAAGATACACAATCGAGCAACGCGTTAAAGTTATTCAGGCTTATTATGAAAATGGGCGTTCAAATCAAAATGCATATCGTGCACTTCGTGATTTTTTCGGTCAATTTAATCGTCCAAATGTGCGTACAATCGGAAAAAACGTGCAAAAATTTGAGCAAACCGGGTCTGTAGGAGATGTGAAAATACCAGTGCATGCTCGTACTCGTCGTCGTGCGTCGTGCCCAACAATTGCACCTCTCACGCTCGTCGTTGATGAACATTATGCATAAAGACTTGCATTTACACGCTTACAAGGTGCAATTGACTCAAGAACTAAAACCTCTTGACCATTTCAATCGTCGTCAATAGTCAGAATGGTGGCAAGAAATGGCAACAGTGGATGATCAATTTTCGAAGAAAATCACCTTCAGTGATGAGGCATATTTTCACCTCAGTGGATTCGTCAATAAGCAGAATTGCCGCACTTGGGCGAATAATAATCCAAGAGTGATTGTCGAAAAACAAATGCACCCACAAAGAGTGACTGTTGCTATCGTGAGATGATAACGAACTTTTTATGGTCCGAATTAGAAGATTTGGATGTGGACGATATGTGGTTTCAACAGGACGGTCCCACTTGCCACATAGCTAAAGAAAAAATGGGGCAAATGCAATGGCCGTGTTATCTCACGTGGTGGCGATGTCAATTGGAAGCCAAGATCATGTGATTTGACACCGTTGGACTTCTTTATTTGGAGTTATTTGTAAGAAAAGGTGTACGTCGATAAGCCAGCAACAATTCAAGAGCTAAAGGATGAGATAATTCGGCACATTAACGGCATAGAAACTCTATTATGCCTCAGTGTCATCAAAAATTTGGACCATCGGATGGAGGCTATTTCGCCGATATTTTGTTCCATACACAATTGAACCAACATTATCATAATAAAAAGAAATGACAATAATTTCCTAAATAATTTTCGTTTTATTAAAAATCAACATCGGCCCCTAAAATCTAACCACCCTTTACATTATGGTTCAGTTGAAATGAATTTAAATCTCTTTCTACCTTATTCTTTAATAGTTAAATTCTTACCAAGAACTCTGCTATTCCATGAGTGTTATCAGTCAGTAAGATCTTTAAAAATTGTTATCATTATCACTGTAGTGGTCAAAGGTGCGGTCAATCAACAGCAATGTTATATATTACGAATTTACATACATGTATGCCAATTACAATCACTCTTCGATCATTATTGATCGTGCTTTTATCGATCACTTGGATTGATGTCGCTGCCGAGACCACACCTTTGACTATTCTGGAAATTTGGCTAAGTTTAATTTTGGCTGAGTATTATATATTTAAATAATAATAATAATATCAATTAAACAATTGGGTTCTCGATCTTGTTGCGTAATTCGAACAAAGTTTAAAAATCGAACCCGTTATTAAGTCATTAATTCTTCAAATCAAAAACAGGAATCATCGTCGTTTGTTTTTGTAAGAAAATAATCGTTCGGCTAGTGTGAATTATTCACGTTATCTGATCAGTGACCATGATTTATAAGTTTTTCTTGTTTAAATTGGAACAGATGAGCTGAAAGACATCTAGTTCTTACAGGACGGAGCTAGAGCAAACACAGCCAGAGTTTGCATGGACTTTTTCCAGGGTAGATTCTCTGGGCCACCTAATCTCTCTGAGAGGCGATATAGTGTGACCAGCGCGCTCTCCTCATTTATTTTTTTCCTGTATACCTTAAATCCAGTATTATATCGATCATCCTAGAATTCTAGAAGTCCTCAAATGAAAAATTCGAACCCACATCCTCTAAATTCCTTGTAGCAAAGCTTTAAAGAATGCATGAAAACTTTAGAGAAAGACAATGCTTGGAGTTTCAATGCCGCCATTTAGCCGATGCATTATTTAAATCTGCTTAAACTAAAATTTCACACGAAAATACAGAAGATTGATTGCTTTCAAACAGTCTGCATTTTATTGACTTTTTTATTTATCAGTCTGCCATGCGCCACCCTGTATAATCGAAACCAAGCAAAATCAGTCACCGATTGACATGTAACACGTATGTATGTCTAATTTATCTATCAAAATTCTTAAAATAATTTCTCAAAACGCAACCTTACCTCCTATACTATTTAACGTCATGTGTATGTTTAATTTTAGTGTAGGTATGATTTTGAAAAATGTTGTCCTTCGTGAACTTCAGAGGGATTGTAGACAAATAATTTTTCAAAGTCTTTATGGCTGACGATGGCGGCAATGCCATTAACGCGATTTAAAAATTTTCATCAACAGAAGCTTTTGATTAATTGGCAAAGCTTCATAGTTTTTCTTCCCATTCCTTGTATGCATATAGAATTAAAGAATAAAATATTATCCGAGCAGGGTTCATTATTTATATTAAAACACTTTTGAAATTTTTTGAAACATTATACTAAATTTACCTTTTCTTTTTATTTCCAGAACTGCAAATTGCTTGAGAGAGAAAATCCTCTTAATGAAGGCTTCCAAGTTAAAGCATTTTAAATATGGCTTCAACAGACGATCGACCAATTAGTGTTTATGACAATTTAAATGCAATCTTGCCAACTGCCCAGACAAATTCACCAAAAACTCCCACTGTCACAATGAATACCACTACAACTTCACCGTATTCTGACATTTCATTTAAATTTGATGCGTCAAGATCAAATCACCAACAAAATATCACAACAACTCCCCCGAACCATCATCATGCCAACAATCAAAGTTCAATTAAAACACCATCACCAATTATACATTACACACCAATCAACAACAATAGCTCGTATAGCCACGTGAATAAAGCCAATTCTCAGTCACAGTCTCAATCTCAGTCAAGCCGTCCAATTAGTCAACATTTAGATACAAACGGATATAGCGGTATTGCGGCAGTCAAAGCGGCGCTCAATGATGCCAAATCAAAGTTTTTCGGCTTAAATGGAAATAGCGCAATTGAAGATCCAACCGAAGAATCTCTATTGTCTAACTCCGTTAGGGTGCAGCCAGATCAGAAGCTTACAATTGTACCAAAATCTCAACCCAAATATCAAAATATCCCAGAAAATAGTGCAATCTTTAAGAGTGCTCAGGTGAGTGTGCCATCACCACCAACACCTCCGCCACCACCACCGCCACCTCTTCCTCCTCATTTATTGCCGCCAGCTCGTGATAATAGTAAACCAAATTCGCCGGAAACGAGCAGGCCAAGTACAGCATTCTCAGCGCATTCCTCACCCATTTCGTCAATCGGTCCGAACTCGAAACTTAAAGACTCCCCGAACTCAGTACAATATTCCACAATTCAACACAAACCAATTGCACCTGATATGGACTTTAGCATAAGTTCGCAGCCTTCGCAGGTAAGTGGAGCTAAATTATAGGAACAAAGCGTAGAATATAATTCAACATGATGTGCACTTTTTTTCGAATTAATTACCCCCATTAAAGTACCTAGTTATAATAGAACACAATATCAAAAGTAATATCTTAATATATTTTAAAACGACGGACGGATCATGGATAGTAATTAGAAATGCCCATCAGTTAAAAAGGTGCGAATTACTATATAGGTTTAGTTATAATTAATCCCAATTTTTTCTCACGGAAATATCTACGGAATGAATTAGGTACTAGCTATTAAGACCAAATCTCTGAGCTAAATTATTTTGAAGCTATTAAAAAAAATACTGAAAATGTTCTGATTATTATCGATTCATTATAATAATTATGTCTAGATTAGTAATTAGTTGGTTGCAACGCTTACATGCGGGCCATGAATTTGATTACTTTTAAATATTAGTTAATAGAAATAATTGTAGGGCCCAATTAACGGTTTTAATGTATTTTTGAAATAGATGTGAACACTGCACACTTGTCGTGTTTTTTTGGGTTTTACATAGGTATAGTACAGTAAGAAGTTTCCAAAAAAAACGCCTCCGCAGCAACCTATTTTTTTTTTTATTTCACAGTTGGTACCATCGAACAGCTTTCGAAATAATTTGAAAAAATAACACAAACGGGGTGTGTTCATTGGTTATGGTCAAGGAAAATGTGTTCGTTTATATCTCATGTAGTAGATGGCGTCTTCGTTAATTTTTATTTATTTATTTATTTATTTATTTATTTATGCAATCTTTGATGATGATAACTTTTTAAGACCATCATTATAAATGTAAAATATAATTTAATAAATAACTTAGTAGATATAGGTGTCTGACAATAGTAAACAATTAAAAAGAGTGTGTTTCATTAAAAAATATTATTAAAAAGCTCTGAAGCCGATTTTTTAAACATATATATTTTTTTAATTGCAAATTGATTCGATCATAATATTGAGTTAAAAACTGAACATGGATTAGATACTGGTTCACATTCACCAAAGTTAGTACCATGGAAAGGAACAAATAAAAAAATTCTTTCACGAACAACTCTTAAAGGTACATGTATAGGAAATAAGTCGAGCAAAAGAACACAACAAATCACATCTCTAGCAAACATAACTAAGTAGAACTTATGTCTAGTCAATCAAACAAGACCTTATTTCATAGGGTGGCGTTATGTCATCGGCTCCGATTGAGTTGCCAGAGAGCAAACCTTGTGTGCATGTTCAAGTACAGATCCTACCAACAACTTTAAGGTGTAGGGATCTGTAAATTCTTTCAAACTCCTTTTCAGGAAACCTAATAAACGGTTTGCCTTAATAAGGAATGACTATAGAAATTTAATTTGCTATCTAAGAATACATCCAAATAGTTTACTCATTTCAGCTTAGTATCTTCTATTATATAAGTTAATCCAATTGGATTTTAAGGTCTAGTAAATGAAATGAAAAGACATTTGCTTATGTTAAGATCAAGACAGTTCTTCTTGTACCCCAGAGATATTAAATTAAGAACAGGATTTAACTACTCGAAATAATTTCAAATCATCGGCGCGTAGAGTACATATGACAAAAATAACACTACATTAGGAAGATCGTTAGTAAAAAGTAAAAAGAAAAGGGAGCCCAGATGGCTTCCTTTAGGCACTCCAGAATAATTGAATATAAGCTTAGAACATTTTGAACGTATTGCAACAAACTGTGTTCTTTCACTCAGATAACTTTCAAGCCACCGAAGCAAAATTTTGGGATTTTCACGATCTTTGGCAAAAAGTATATTAAAATTGTAAAGTTCGACTAATTTGAAACGCACTTTTTGTAATATGTAACAACACTGAAGAAAATTTCAAAATTTGACATTTATTATTTCCATTTCTTAATAATTACATAGAAAAGGGACGAACATACCTCAGAAGTAAATTATTTGCTCACACAATTTCAGACGTGAATATTAATTGACAGTACTAAATAACATTTGGTGAGCTGTCAAACAAAATTAAAAATTTTACAACATTAAATTTTTCTGCAGAAATGGAGTTAGGGTAAATTAAAAGTGCAAAAGTCTTATAAGATTTTAATGAGAGAGTAATGAAATCTGGCAAAATCCCGAATCACGAAATCCCGTCGAAAATAAAAAACAAAATCCCGCCGACAGATATGTTTGGAAATATTTGGCGGGATTTTCAATACAATTTTAGTACTATTAATTAAATATTTTACTGTTGGTTCGGGAAAAATTCAGTTCTTGTTGGAACTCCGCGGAGGTAAAACTCCTCCATCTTTAGAGAGATGATTTTCAATGTTTTGGCCAGTTATTTTGGTGGACATTTGACCAAAATATTTTTGGACTTTTGCCAAAAATATTTTTGGACATTTTGTCCAACAAACTTTTTTTCAACAATTTGTTTTTGAAGAAATTTTGATTTTTCATAAATTTTTTTCTGGAAATTTTTTTTTTTTTTTAAATATTTCTTGACAAAAATTTGCCACCCAAGTTACTTTTAATCAAAAAAATTGTTTACATTGGCACCTGCCAGGCGACTTAACATACCCTAAGCGGAGCGACGGAGTCGCGTGAGCGGGTGTGTCCCCGAAAAAGGGACTTAAAATCCTTAAGTTTCAAGACTTCATACTTTACTTGTCTTCAGCTTTAAGCCAATCAGAGCTTGTTAAAAAATAATTAAATCAGAGCGGTCTTCTTCGTATTGAATATTCCAGTACAATAGTAGGGAACTTCGTTCTCGTTGCTTCTGTTTGATTCGAGTCACCATTACTATGGAAATGAAAATCCATACTGTTCTGTCAATTTAGTATTGAACTGGCGGGATTTCGTGATTCGGGATTTCGTGATTCGGGATTTTATGAATCGGGATTTTGTGATGCGGGATTTTGTGAATCGGGATTTTGTGATGCGGGATTTCGTACCCAACCCGATTTTAGTCAGTATCTTTTTTTGGAGGAGTGAAGCAATGATACTAGATCAAATCGTAAATACCCCTCATGATTTGTTCACTAAACTGTATTGTGGTTTTTCATGGACTTCTTGTTAAAGTTGTTTGAATTACAGAAAATCTGGGTTCAATCTCATTAAAATTCCAATAAATTTGTTCGCCCAATGGAAGTTAAAAAATCCGTCAAAATCGATTTTTCAACAGAACAGGATAGAAAATCATTCTTTTCTTTAAACCAAACGAAAGACTCATAAGATAAATTTATATAACTTTGGTGTGTATTTTAGTTATTAGTACAAAGAAGAATGAAGAAAATTTTGATAAAAAGAATTCGAAAAAGGATTTATTTATCTATTAAATAAAAATGAAATAAGGAATGTTTTTCGCTGTCGCATAGAAAACCAAAAGTGGTCTTATGCAAAGAAGAATGAAAAAATATTGAATTTTTCGCGCAATGAAAAAACACATTGTGAAAATTGCAACACTAGATACTCAATGAACATAGCCATCGAAAAACATATTTACAAGTATCAATCGCAACAACATATCAGAACTAAGCCACAAAAATTCGACTCGATACTAGAATAAAGGTCTTAAACCCATCTGCAGTAGGATTCTAATTAAGCTTTTATTGGTCGATTTTCTATTTGTTATTCCGATAAAATCCTACTATACTACGGATAGCTTTATCCAAAAAACAAAAACCGCCTAATATGAGATTGTTGATGTCTCTTTTTTTGCTTGTTTGTATTTCATCGATTTCGAAGAACTTTATCTTAGTTTAGTACTGATTCATCTAAATATTAAACGCTGCTTTGTTAACTTGTTAACTGTGTTATCTTTTAAATTTGTCTTCACGTTTTTTAAGACGAAAGATAGAAACTTAAAAAAGTATTTCTTAAATCTAAATTTACGTATAAGAGGATTGATTTTTTTTTTTTTTTTTTGATTTGATGGAAAAATTAAGAAACTAAAAATTATTAGAAGGCATCGAATAGAGCATACAAAAAGAACAGGGGTGCCAGCACGTAACTTGATACAATCGAGTCTAGGTGATGTAATCGAGTATAGGGAGTTCCTTATTTGATTCAATTGAATCGAAAACAATCGGCTGATCATAAGAAAGAACTGCCTGTTCTCGATTGTATCGACCTAACTCGATCATATCAAGTAACGTGCTAGGGCCCCAGGTTCATCATTAATCAAATATTGCCTCTGTCATAGGGGAGGATGACTTCGGGGGAGGTTATGGCTGCAAAAGTTATTTTGGCACCAAGTTTTGAGTTGAAATCAGTTTAACATCATCCTAACCAAGATAATCGAAGTACCTATCAGGCACTGATAGGTATGGAGAAACTTACACTAAAAAGTATCTGATACTAATGATCGATACCGAATTCAAGATATGAACAAAAGCAAAACCAAACTTTTATTTAATTTGAAACGAATGATATTGTGGGATATTATATATTATATCAAAACCCTTACCTTACCAAAATTAGTTGCAATGGCATCTACTTCTTTTACAACTTCTAAGGCAGTCAACAACTTCGAAGCAAAATTTCTCTGGTTAGTGGTCGTGAGTCGTCTTGTAAAGAACCCGGAAGTAACAATGAGTCTTGTGAATAAAAAAAGAGTTATAGCTTTTTTTGGTGGAAGCTAAGGCCAACTAGTCATAGCTTTTACTAGCAGCTAAAGCTAGACAATTCTAGCTTAAGCTTTATTTTATGTGAATAAAAAAATAATAACTCTAAATACCTTATGCTAGAAAATTCTAGCTTCGTAAT
The DNA here is from genome assembly GCA_963931855.1 of Philhelius festivus. Lineage (NCBI taxonomy): Eukaryota > Metazoa > Arthropoda > Insecta > Diptera > Syrphidae > Philhelius > Philhelius festivus. The sequence goes on from OZ007556.1 coordinate 60,129,855, forward strand.
TTAAGCTGTTCGTTTTTTATTCACATGTTTCGACTAGGTAGCTTTAGCTAGAACTGTACATGTATGAACGAAAGGAAGTTTGCTTTGCCACAATTTGTTATCTGTCCTATAGGGTATTGGTTTAGAGTAAAAAATGTTTTTATCATATCGTACGTCTATACGTCTTTACGTTTACTGTCCCATTTTTGAGCTATTCCCTTATATTTAATTAACAGACCTCACAAGTTTTTAGTACCTGCTTCATAGAATACTGAAAATAGGACCTAGTGAAAGCTTTCTACACAGGTCTAAAAAAATCTTGAAATTTTGTAGCGCTAACTAAAATATTCTAGCCTATGCTTCACACATTTTGAAGCTTAAGCTTGAAAAACAAGCTTAAACTTAATGAATTTAGCGTTGGCTATTTTAAAATAGCTATTAATAGAAAACATCTTTAACTAGAAAGATTAAGCTTATTTTTATTCACTAAAAATCCAGCTTTCACTAAGAAATCCAAGTTTTAGCTTTAGCTTTTTTCCGATTTGTTCTTGCAGTTAATAAACTGGAATAAGTTTTTTAGGTTGTTAGATAAAATATAATGGAAGAAATCGGAACTTGTCCTCGACCCCGACCTAAAGATGTTTTGCCAAATTGTTTAAGGATTGTTACGAACTGAACGAAGTTCTTTATTGTATCAGAAAGGAGAAGATGTGAAGTTTTTTTTTCAAGTTAAATATGGCCTGAGTAAGATAAACGGTTTCATATTTGGGTTTACAAGTTAGCAGTCAATAGTTCAATTTGAGTAGATTCTTCAGAGGTATAGTCAAAATAATTCAGAAGATATACATATATATATGAATAAAAAACAAGAAAAAAACCACATCGTAACCATTGTTAAGAAACTAATATACCTAATTGACAGATTATAGCATTGCCGATTTTACTTCTCAATTTTTTTTTAAGATTTATTTTTGGGGTATTTCATTATGATAAGAGTATATATTAATTCCTGGCACACCCTGTTTAACAAAATAAAATAAACTAGTACGGCCTGTGGTCGATTGTACCTATATATTAATACGTTAACAATTTTTTTGTAGTTCCTTTTTAATATATGTACTTAAACTGAACGCCCGACAATAAAAAATATACCATTTGAAAGACAATATTAATTAGAAGTGCCATTAGAAGAGACTATGTGAATCCGTCGACTATTTACATTTGTGCAAATAGAAATAGAAAATAGAAATAGAAATCATGGAGTCTCCGTACAAAATGTCTAAAATAATAAAAACATGATAGTGTTCACATTGGACATACTCAACCGATTTATTTTGACGTAAGGCCACCCTGTCGTGTTCAGACACAAAAGTAATGTGAACACTCCAAACTCACTTTGACATCTTGTGGTTGTCATAATTGTTGGCCATTTGCTATGCCACTACAAATATACAGTGAATTACAAAAGTAAGTAAACACCTCTTAGTTTAAAGATCATTTAGCTCAAACATCGGTAGTAATGTTAAAAAGAAAACTTAATATTTTTGTCTATAATTGATATGTAGGTATTTCGAACTAAAAAAATACATTTCAAATAAAAATTTAAAGAAAACTTAAGAAATATTCGACTTAAACTAAAAATGATATTGAATTTATATCACAAAAGTACGTAAGTTCAAATAAACCTTGAATTTATAACAGTTAATCTGTAAATATTATCCATTTTGTACTTCGTTGGATAACTGTACACATACAATATACATACAATACACATACAAAACACTTGCAATATACATACAATAAATATACAATGCACATACAATACACATAATACACATACAATACACATAAAATAAACAAACAATACACATACAATACACATACAATACACATACAATACACATTCAATACACATACAACACACATAAAATACACATACAATACTAATACAATACACATACAATTCACATACAATTCACATACAAAACACATACAATGCACATACAATACAAACACAATACACATATCGTACACATACAATACACATACAATACACATAAAATACACATAAAATACACATAAAATACACATACAATACACATACAATACACATACAATACACATACAATACACATACAATACACATACAATACACATACAATACACATACAATACACATACAATACACATACAATACACATACAATACACATACAATACACATACAATACACATACAATACACATACAATACACATACAATGCACATACAATACACATACAATACACATACAATACACATACAATACACATACAATACACATACAATACATATACAATACAAATACAATACGCATACAATACACATACAATACACATAAAATGCAAATACAATACACATACAATACACATACAATACACATACAATACACACACAATACACATACAATACACATACAATACACATACAATACACATACAATACACATACAATACACATACAATACACATACAATACACATACAATACAAATACAATACACATACAATACGCATACAATACACATGCAACACACATACAATACACATACAATACACATACAATGCACATACAATACACATACAATACACATACAATACACATACAATACACATACAATCCACATACAATACACATACAATACAATACACATACAATACACATACAATACACATACAATACACATACAATACACATACAATACACATACAATACACATACAATACACATACAATACACATACAATACACATACAATACACATACAATACACATACAATACACATACAATACAAATACAATACACATACAATACGCATACAATACACATGCAACACACATACAATACACATACAATACACATACAATGCACATACAATACACATACAATACACATACAATACACATACAATACACATACAATACACATACAATACACATAAAATACACATACAATACTCATACAATACACATACAATACACATACAATACACATACAATACACATACAATACAAATACAATACACATACAATACAATACACATACAATACACATACAATACACATACAATACACATACAATACACATACAATCAACATACAATACACATACAATACACATACAATACACATACAATACACACATACAATACACATAATATACACATACAATACACATACAATACACATACAATACACATACAATACACATACAATACACAAACAATACACATACAATACACATACAATACACATACAATACACATACAATACACATACAATTCACATACAATACACATACAATACACATACAATACACATACAGTACAAATACAATACACATACAATACACATACAATACATATATAATACACATAAAATACACATACAATACAAATACAATACACATACAATACACATACAATACACATACAATACACATACAATACACATACAATACACATACAATACACATACAATACACATACAATACACATACAATACACATACAATACACATACAATACACATACAATACAAATACAATACACATAAAATACACATAAAATACACATACAATACACATACAATACACATACAATACACATACAATACACATAAAATACACATACAATACACATACAATACACATACAATACACATACAATACACATACAATACACATACAAAACACATACAATACACATACAATACACATAAAATACAAATACAATACACATACAATACACATACAATACACATACAATACACATACAACACACATACAATACACATACAATACACATACAATGCACATACAATACACATACAATACACATACAATACACATACAATACACATACAATACACATACAATACACATACAATACACATACAATACACATACAATACACATACAATACACATACAATACACATACAATACACATACAATACACATACAATACACATACAATACACATATAATACACATACAATACACATACAATGCACATACAATACACATACAATACACATACAATACACATACAATACACATACAATACACATACAATACACAAACAATACACATACAATACACATACAATACACATACAATACACATACAATACACATACAATACACATACAATACACATACAATACACATACAATACACATACAATACACATACAATACAAATACAATACACATACAACACACATACAATACACATACAATACACATACAATACACATACAATACACATACAATACACATACAATACACATACAATACACATACAATACACATACAATACACATACAATACACATACAATACACATACAATACACATACAATGCACATACAATACACATACAATACTAATACAATACACATACAATACACATACAATACACATACAATACACATACAATACACATACAATGCACATACAATACACATACAATACACATACAATACACATACAAAACACATACAATACACATACAATACACATACAATGCACATACAATACACATACAATACTAATACAATACACATACAATACACATACAATACACATACAATACACATACAATACACATACAATGCACATACAATACACATACAATACACATACAATACACATACAATACTCATACAATACACATACAATACACATACAATACACATACACATACAATGCACATACAATACACATACAATACACATACAATACACATACAATACACATACAATACACATACAATACACATACAATACAAATAGAATACACATACAATACACATAAAATACACATACAATACACATACAATACACATACAATACACATACAATACACATACAATACACATACAATACACATACAATACACATACAATACACATACAATACACATACAATACACATACAATACACATACAATACACATACAATACACATACAATACACATAAAATACACATACAATACTCATACAATACACATACAATACACATACAATACACATACAATACACATACAATACACATACAATACACATACAATACACATACAATACACACACAATACACATACAATTCACATACAAAACACATACAATGCACATACAATACAAACACAATACACATACAGTACACATACAATACACATACAATACACATAAAATACACATAAAATACACATAAAATACACATACAATACACATACAATACACATACAATACACATACAATACACATACAATACACATACAATACACATACAATACACATACAATACACATACAATACACATACAATACACATACAATACACATACAATACAAATAGAATACACATACAATACACATAAAATACACATACAATACACATACAATACACATACAATACACATACAATACACATACAATACACATACAATACACATACAATACACATACAATACACATACAATACACATACAATACACATACAATACACATACAATACACATACAATACACATACAATACACATACAATACACATACAATACACATACAATACACATACAATACACATACAATTCACATACAAAACACATACAATGCACATACAATACAAACACAATACACATACAGTACACATACAATACACATACAATACACATAAAATACACATAAAATACACATAAAATACACATACAATACACATACAATACACATACAATACACATACAATACACATACAATACACATACAATACACATACAATACACATACAATACACATACAATACACATACAATACACATACAATACACATACAATACACATACAATACACATACAATACACATACAATACACATACAATACACATACAATGCACATACAATACACATACAATACACATACAATACACATACAATACACATACAATACACATACAATACATATACAATACAAATACAATACACATACAATACACATACAATACACATAAAATGCAAATACAATACACATACAATACACATACAATACACATACAATACACATACAATACACATACAATACACATACAATACACATACAATACAAATACAATACACATACAATACACATACAATACACATACAATACAAATACAATACACATACAATACGCATACAATACACATGCAACACACATACAATACACATACAATACACATACAATGCACATACAATACACATACAATACACATACAATACACATACAATACACATACAATACACATACAATACACATACAATACAATACACATACAATACACATACAATACACATACAATACACATACAATACACATACAATACACATACAATACACATACAATACACATACAATACACATACAATACACATACAATACACATACAATACACATACAATACACATACAATACAAATACAATACACATACAATACGCATACAATACACATGCAACACACATACAATACACATACAATACACATACAATGCACATACAATACACATACAATACACATACAATACACATACAATACACATACAATACACATACAATACACATACAATACACATACAATACACATACAATACACATACAATACACATACAATACACATACTGTTGACGGAGTAATTTTCCGTCAAAAAAAGACTCAAATTTTAGAACTCAATTTCAATTTTATTTAAGTAAAAAAATACTAAACTAAGGTACAAATGAGAAAACTAAAATTTTCGTTTTTGTCGGTTGCGTTGCTGGTTCTATTCTAACCTCTTCTTTTTACCTCGTGGAAAATCTTCTTTTTGACGTTGGTTTTTATGTAAGTGGTACCAAATTTAGATCAATATTTTTTGGGGGTGTCAGCGTTGCCAGGTTTGCCAACACTCCCCCCTGGTAAGCTGGAGCCCTGTTCCTGGTTACCATCTAGAGCCAAACCTGGTCTATTGACATCTAAAACTGCAAGTTTGGTGGCGGGCCTAGTGTAGCACCCTGAGGATGTTTGTACGAGGGCACTCCGTACTTGGCCGTCTTTTCCTGGGAACACCTTGGTAACGACTCCTTTCGGCCATTGATTTCTTGGGAATTGTGGATCTACTACAATAACCACATCGCCGGTACTGATTGGTCTGGTGGGGTTGAACCATTTTGTCCGCTTAGTCAAGGTCGGTAGGTACTCCTGCACCCAACGCTTCCAAAATGAATTAGCAAATTGTTCACATGTCATCCACCCTTTTTTGAGAACAGTACCATCGTCATTGAATTCTCCAAACTGGGTTTTGCCGCTCGATGAGCCCAATAAAAAATGATTTGGCGTTAAGGCCTCATCGCTGTCGCAATCTAATGGAACATAAGTTAATGGTCTCGAATTAATAATATTTTCGACTTCAGCCATCATACTCAAGAGAATTTCATCCGAAGGGTTTCGAGAAGGTTTCATATTTGTTAAAACTTGTTTCACCGAACGAACCATTCGCTCCCAACTCCCCCCCATATGTGGCGATGATGGTGGTATGAAGCTCCATTTCAAGTCGGCACCTACGAACTCTTTTGTTAATTTTGACTGGTCAATCTGTTTAACTGCATCACTAAGTTCTCTGCTTGCGCCCCGAAAATTCGTCCCGTTATCACTAGTTATCTCCAATGGTGTGCCTCTACGTGCCATAAACCTCTTAATCGCTAAGATACATGAATCGGCGGATAAACTATGCGCGACTTCAATATGAATTGCGCGGATGGTCAGACAAGTTATAATGACACCCCATCTCTTTTCTAAATGTCTTCCAACCTTCACATTCATTGGTCCGAAGTAATCTATCCCGATGTAAGAAAACGGACGCATAAACGATTTTAATCTGCTAGGTGGAAGTTCACCCATTAGTGGAGGTATAGGCTTTGATTTTTTGTTTCTGCAGCCCTGGCATTTGTTTATCACTTTCCTTACCGTAGTTCTAAGTGATGGAATGTAGTACAGTTGTTTTAGCTCGTTAATGACGGTCTCGTTTTGTTGGTGATAAAAACGTTGATGAACTGCATCAATGATTAAATGAGTGACATAATGATGTCTAGGCAGGATAACAGGTCGTTTTGTTTCATTTGGAATATCCCTTGCAGCATCAATACGCCCATTTATTCGGATGACATCATTGGAGTCCATATATGGGGATAGTTGATATAGTGGATTTGTCTTTTCTAGAGTTGAATAATCTTGTTTATTTTTGAGGAAAGCTACTTCTTCTGGATATGACTCTAATTGACACTGTCGATACAAAAAATTATGTGCGCGCTTCAAATCAGCTGTGGACAATGGTATCAGTTTGTCTGCCACTCTTTTTCGACACTTAATGTCGATGAATTTATAAACGTAAGCAAGTGATCGTAAAAGTCTACTCCATTTAGAAAAACGCTTGTAGTCAATTATACATACATTTGTCTTTACGTGTTCAACGAAATTCACCCTGGCTTCCTCTACAGTGACAAATTGAAGAGATTCATCTTTCGGCCACTTATCTTCCTGCTCGTAAAGGAATGAAGGTCCCCTATACCATCTGCACTCAGACTTAAAATTCATGTGACGTTTCCACTTTGTCGCTTCGTCTGCAACATTTTCTTTTGTTGGAATCCACCTCCAATCACTAGGGTCAGATGCTTCGATAATTTCTCCGATTCTAAATGCAACAAAGTGCTTATACCGACGATGTTCTGACCTTATCCAATACAGAACTGTTTTTGAGTCAGACCAGAAAATTGTCTTATCTATGGGTATAGAATGACCTTCGCGAATAGATTTAGCAAGGCGGACACCCAATACTGCAGCTTCTAGTTCTAATCTGGGGATAGACGTATCTTTAAGCGGTGCTACTTTTGCCTTCCCACTAACGAGAGCACATTCTATAAGACAGTCGGATGTGAATCGAAGGTAAGCAACTGCTGCGTATGCATTCTCACTTGCATCCACAAACAAGTGTAATTGCACTTAAGGTTTATTCGTATATTCAATCATATTTAGGTATGGACGATGAATAATAAGCTCTTGTACCGCGGGTAGGTAATCCACCCAATTGCACCATTCGACAAAGTGTTGCTCACGTATTTTTTCGTCCCACTGTACTGATGATCGCCAGATTTCTCTTAATAAAATTTTTAACCTAACCAAAAAATGTGTAATTAATCCAAGTGGATCGAATATGCTCATTAATGATCTCAAAACTTCTCTTTTTGTTGGACATATTTGCCCTGACAGAATGCCTGGTTTCAGCTTTGGACATTTTAATAAAAAAGAGAACGTATCGCTTTTGTTCGACCACCACATTCCCAGTATTTTTTCATGATCATTAGAAATGTTCCCTCCGGTAATATTTTTTGTTGTGTGGTCATTAATTTCAGCATTGAGAGCACGCAAGACGTTTGATGAATTCGAAATAAAATTATGAATCTCGAAGCCAGCCTTTGAGTGAATATTTATAACTGCTCGCGCTAACTCAACCGCCTCGCCGTCGGAGTCGACACTGTCGAGATAATCGTCGACGTAATGGTTCTCAATTATAGCTTTGGCAGCTCTTGGGTAATACTCTAAAAACTCAGTTGCATTTTTGTTTTTTACAAATTGAGCACAATAAGGAGAACACGTTGCTCCAAATATCAGTACTCTCATAACGTATTCCTCGATTTGCTTTGTTGTTGGATTTCTCCATAAAAACCTTTGAGCGCTTTGATCATTTTCGTTGATAAGAATCTGGTGGAACATTTCTCTAATATCGGCACATATACCTATTTTTCTCTCTCTAAATCGATAGAGAACAGCATTTAGTGATGGAACAGTATCAGGCCCGCACAGTAAAACTGAATTCAGTGAGACACCATCAACCTGCGCTGCAGCATCCCATACTATACGGATTTTGTTGGGCTTACTTGGGTTAAGCACTGGGAAAATCGGCAAGTACCATGTTCGTGATGTTCGTTTGTCAGATTCCTCTTTAGAGAGTTTTCTTGCATATCCTTTTTCTAGGTATTTATCAATTTCTTGCTGAAGCTTTGCAGTTAGATTGGGATTTTTGGACATTCTTGACTCTAAGCATTTCAGACGTCTTTCGGCCATATGACGACTATCAGGCAGTGTATCTTCATCATTTTTCCATAGCAGTGGGGCTATAAACCGGTTTCCTTCGCGATAGCATCGCATTTCCAAAATTTGTTTTGCCTTCGTGTCATCTTTTGACAATAATTTTTTTATGGATTTCGCATCAACGTTCTCTATCATAAATTGTTTTTTAACAAGTTGATGAAGTTCTTCGTCTAATTGTGGTTGGCATTCACAAACATGAAAATTATAATGTGTTTGTCCTGATGCCTTTTGTTCTTCGCAGATGCCATGCACTACCCATCCTAATCTTGTCTTAGTGACAACTGGCTCATTAGTTTTACCCTCGCGAGTACGTAATGAAACCGCTAGATTCCAATGATCTAATCCGATTAAAATTCTGGGTTCTGCATTTAAATAAGAGGATATGGGAATACCTTTAAGGTGCCGATAGTTATCCCTCATCGTATCCGCGTCCATTGATTGCAAAGGTAAGTGCAATGATTTTACAGTACGCACATTTGACAGATCGTATTTGTTTTTGATTCCAGTGCCGGAAATCTTCACACTAACCTTTTGTGAACCTTCTTCCATACGGTGAGTGTCAGATGTCCATCTCAAACATAAGGGTTCAGCTTCACCATCGAGTCCTAGAATCGAAGCAAGTTCTTCATCCATGAGGGTTATAGATGAACCATCATCTAGGAAGGCAAATGTTTCAAATCGTGCACTGCTACTATATAGAGTTACAGGAATAATTCTAAATATTGTTAATCGATTTTCTGATTTGTGAACATGACAATTAAATTGGGTTCCATTTGCGCTGTTTTGATCTTGGCTGTTGTTGTTGTTGGTTGGAGCTGTAGGTGTACTATCATCTGTATCAAACTTATGCAAGAGACTGTGATGCTTGAATACACAGCCGTTTTGACCGCACCTTTTTGTTGAAGTACAACGACTCTTACCATGAGGCCGTAAGCATGTCCGGCAAAGATGTAATTCATTTACAGCTGACCACTTATTTTTTAGTGTCATTGATATAAACTTTTGACAGTTTTCGACATGATCACAATTGCCATTGCAGATCCTGCATTTTCGGGATGGTTTATTTCGTATCTCTAATTCTTGATGCGTGTTAAGATAGGTTTTAGTATTCGAAGAGCGTCTTTCAAACTTTGATTCTGGGTCTCTAAGTGAACTCGTTGGTGAAACCTCAACTGCTGCTCTAGCTATTGAACTTAACCATGTGCAGAATGTTGATAAGTTAACACTATCTAAGGTTTGCTTGTGCATACCCCAGTTAAGCCTTATACTCGCGGGGAGCTTTTCGGTCAACTCTTGGAGTAGAGATGGGTTTGCAATATGAGACTCCAAATTTTTAGATTCCATGATAGCATGTATATTTTGGACGGCAAAGGAAAACGTCACAAGTGTATCCAGCCTATCAGCTCTTGGTGCAGGTTCATTACGAATCTTCGTTAGAAGGGAATGTATGATGACCTCAGGTCTACCGTACAACATCCGCAGAGTGGAAATAATTGATGGAACGTTTTCAGGGTATAAAAGTCTAAAGCGCACTGCGTCTAACGCTTTACCTTTTAAGCTGCGCTGAAGACGCATAAGATTTTCGTCGTTTGTGTACCCACAAGAGCGTGTAGAATTTTCAAGGCAACTGATGAAAAGCGGCCAGTCTTCTGGGTTGCCGCTGAAGCTAGGTAGCTCTTTAGACATTGCATGTCTAGCCGCTAGATGTAGGGAACTTATTTTGGGCGTATCGGATGTATGGCCGGGTAAAGTACCAACTTCATCTTTGCGGTTCATGAGCGGTTGAGCTTTTTCGTCTTCTACTTTGTTTGGACTAGTGGGGTTCTGGATTACCTGTTGGAGTGCGTGGGCGTTTCGTGACTGAGGAATGATAGTTTTTACTACGGGCTTTCTGGTAAGTGTACCACCTGTTGTTGGTTTCACTGTTTCCACCCATTTGGACGTTCTCTCCTCTATGTCGGAAATATTAAGATCATCATCATTGTCATCATCGTTGTCCGATACAAGCTGTTCGAGAATTTTGTATTTTCTTTGCAAATACTCTCTATCTCTTTTTTCTTGAAGCAAGCGTTCTTCCTCTAATTTTTTCAGCTGCAGCTGTACAGACTTCGATGACGATCGTGATTTTCTTGACCTTTCAGATTGCGCGCTTTTGGACGGTGGTTTAGATGATTTTTTTGTATCTGTCTGGATCTTGGTTACACTTCGGCAGTCTAACTCTATTGGCAGATTTGCGTTAGCCGTTGATGTTTGCATATGTTGCTGTTGATCTTTTGACAATGCAGGTTGGCCGTGGAGTAAACTACCTGGTTTATTATGATGTGTGCTTGAAGTTCTTAAGCATTCTGGACAGATCCACTCTTTGTCCTCGACATCATCGCTATGTACGTCAGCACATACAAAATGATACCAATTGTCACATTTATCACATTGTACCATTTCGTCGAAGCTATCTTCTCGATCGCATTTTACGCAGCTGAATTGTTCGTTGTATTCTTGAGTAATTCGGGATTTTCGGGGGGACTGAGCTATGGTTCTTTTCGATTTCGACGCAGAATGAGATTGTTCAGACATAGTTTTAACTCACCTTATGTTCTTTTCCTGTTGCGACAGCGATGATTGGGATTTTGCTCTAACGAAGAATGGGCTCTTTAAAGATTTTTCACCAGCAAAGTAAAGAAAATTTTAGGATGTTGACGGAGTAATTTTCCGTCAAAAAAAGACTCAAATTTTAGAACTCAATTTCAATTTTATTTAAGTAAAAAAATACTAAACTAAGGTACAAATGAGAAAACTAAAATTTTCGTTTTTGTCGGTTGCGTTGCTGGTTCTATTCTAACCTCTTCTTTTTACCTCGTGGAAAATCTTCTTTTTGACGTTGGTTTTTATGTAAGTGGTACCAAATTTAGATCAATATTTTTTGGGGGTGTCAGCGTTGCCAGGTTTGCCAACACATACAATACACATACAATACACATAAAATACACATACAATACTCATACAATACACATACAATACACATACAATACACATACAATACACATACAATACAAATACAATACACATACAATACAATACACATACAATACAATACACATACAATACACATACAATACACATACAATACACATACAATACACATACAATCAACATACAATACACATACAATACACATACAATACACATACAATACACATACAATACACATACAATACACATACAATACACATACAATACACATACAATACACATACAATACACATACAATACACATACAATACACATACAATACACATACAATACACATACAATACACATACAATACACATACAATACACATACAATACACATACAATACACATACAATACACATACAATACACATACAATACACATACAATACACATACAATACTCATACAGTACAAATACAATACACATACAATACACATACAATACATATATAATACACATAAAATACACATACAATACAAATACAATACACATACAATACACATACAATACACATACAATACACATACAATACACATACAATACACATACAATACACATACAATACACATACAATACACATACAATACACATACAATACACATACAATACAAATACAATACATATAAAATACACATAAAATACACATACAATACACATCCAATACACATACAATACACATACAATACACATACAATACACATACAATACACATACAATACACATACAATACACATACAATACACATACAATACACATACAATACACATACAATACACATACAATACACATACAATACACATACAATACACATAAAATACAAATACAATACACATACAATACACATACAATACACATACAATACACATACAACACACATACAATACACATACAATACACATACAATGCACATACAATACACATACAATACACATACAATACACATACAATACACATACAATACACATACAATACACATACAATACACATACAATACACATACAATACACATACAATACACATACAATACACATACAATACACATACAATACACATACAATACACATACAATACACATACAATACACATACAATACACATACAATGCACATACAATACACATACAATACACATACAATACACATACAATACACATACAATACACATACAATACACATACAATACACATACAATACACATACAATACACATACAATACACATACAATACACATACAATACACAAACAATACACATACAATACAAATACAATACACATAAAATACACATAAAATACACATACAATACACATACAATACACATACAATACACATACAATACACATACAATACACATACAATACACATACAATACACATACAATACACATACAATACACATACAATACACATACACTACACATACAATACACATACAATACACATACAATACACATACAATACACATAAAATACAAATACAATACACATAAAATACACATACAATACACATAGAATACACATACAATACACATACAACACTCATACAATACACATACAATACACGTACAATGCACATAAAATACACATACAATACACATACAATACACATACAATACACATACAATACACATACAATACACAAACAATACACATACAATACACATACAATACACATACAATACACATACAATACACATACAATGCACATACAATACACATACAATACACATACAATACACATACACATACAATACAAATACAATACACATACAATACACATACAATACACATACAATACACATACAATACACATAAAATACACATACAATACACATACAATACACATACAATACACATACAATACACATACACTACACATACAATACACATGCAATACACATACAATACACATACAATACACATACAATACACATACAATACACATACAATGCACATACAATACACATACAATACACATACAATACACATACAATACACATACAATACACATACAATACATATACAATACAAATACAATACACATACAATACACATACAATACACATAAAATGCAAATACAATACACATACAATACACATACAATACACATACAATACACATACAATACACATACAATACACATACAATACACATACAATACACATGCAATACACATACAATACACATACAATACACATACAATACACATACACATACAATACAAATACAATACACATACAATACACATACAATACACATACAATACACATACAATACACATACAATACAATACACATACAATACACATACAATACACATACAATACACATACAATACACATACAATACACATACAATACACATACAATACACATACAATACACATACAATACACATACAATACACATACAATACACATACAATACACATACAATACACATACAATACACATACAATACACATACAATACAATGTACAATATACATACAATACACATACAATACACATACAATACAATGTGTATTGTATGTGTATTGTATGTGTATTGTATGTGTATTGTATGTGTATTGTATGTGTATTGTATGTGTATTGTATGTGTATTGTATGTGTATTGTATGTATATTGTATGTGTATTGTATGTGTATTGTATGTGTATTGTATGTGTATTGTATGTGTATTGTATGTGTATTGTATGTGTATTGTATGTGTATTGTATGTGTATTGTATGTGTATTGTATTTGTATTGTATGTGTATTTTATGTGTATTATATATGTATTGTATGTGTATTGTATGTGTATTGTATTTGTACTGTATGTGTATTGTATGTGTATTGTATGTGTATTGTATGTGAATTGTATGTGTATTGCATGTGTATTGTATGCGTATTGTATGTGTATTGTATTTGTATTGTATGTGTATTGTATGTGTATTGTATGTGTATTGTATGTGTATTGTATGTGTATTGTATGTGTATTGTATGTGTATTGTATGTGTATTGTATGTGTATTGTATGTGTATTGTATGTGTATTGTATGTGTATTGTATGTGTATTGTATTGTATGTGTATTGTATGTGGATTGTATGTGTATTGTATGTGTATTGTATGTGTATTGTATGTGTATTGTATGTGCATTGTATGTGTATTGTATGTGTATTGTATGTGTGTTGCATGTGTATTGTATGCGTATTGTATGTGTATTGTATTTGTATTGTATGTGTATTGTATGTGTATTGTATGTGTATTGTATGTGTATTGTATGTGTATTGTATGTGTATTGTATGTGTATTGTATGTGTATTGTATGTGTATTGTATGTGTATTGTATGTGTATTGTATGTGTATTGTATGTGTATTGTATTGTATGTGTATTGTATGTGGATTGTATGTGTATTGTATGTGTATTGTATGTGTATTGTATGTGTATTGTATGTGCATTGTATGTGTATTGTATGTGTATTGTATGTGTGTTGCATGTGTATTGTATGCGTATTGTATGTGTATTGTATTTGTATTGTATGTGTATTGTATGTGTATTGTATGTGTATTGTATGTGTATTGTATGTGTATTGTATGTGTATTGTATGTGTATTGTATGTGTATTGTGTGTGTATTGTATGTGTATTGTATGTGTATTGTATGTGTATTGTATTTGCATTTTATGTGTATTGTATGTGTATTGTATGCGTATTGTATTTGTATTGTATATGTATTGTATGTGTATTGTATGTGTATTGTATGTGTATTGTATGTGTATTGTATGTGTATTGTATGTGCATTGTATGTGTATTGTATGTGTATTGTATGTGTATTGTATGTGTATTGTATGTGTATTGTATGTGTATTGTATGTGTATTGTATGTGTATTGTATGTGTATTGTATGTGTATTGTATGTGTATTGTATGTGTATTGTATGTGTATTGTATGTGTATTGTATGTGTATTGTATGTGTATTTTATGTGTATTTTATGTGTATTTTATGTGTATTGTATGTGTATTGTATGTGTACGATATGTGTATTGTGTTTGTATTGTATGTGCATTGTATGTGTTTTGTATGTGAATTGTATGTGAATTGTATGTGTATTGTATTAGTATTGTATGTGTATTTTATGTGTGTTGTATGTGTATTGAATGTGTATTGTATGTGTATTGTATGTGTATTGTATGTGTATTGTTTGTTTATTTTATGTGTATTGTATGTGTATTATGTGTATTGTATGTGCATTGTATATTTATTGTATGTGTATTGCAAGTGTTTTGTATGTGTATTGTATGTATATTGTATGTGTACAGTTATCCAACGAAGTACAAAATGGATAATATTTACAGATTAACTGTTATAAATTCAAGGTTTATTTAACTTACGTACTTTTGTGATATAAATTCAATATCATTTTTAGTTTAAGTCGAATATTTCTTAAGTTTTCTTTAAATTTTTATTTGAAATGTATTTTTTTAGTTCGAAATACCTACATACATATCAATTATAGACAAAAATATTAAGTTTTCTTTTTAACATTACTACCGATGTTTGAGCTAAATGATCTTTAAACTAAGAGGTGTTTACTTACTTTTGTAATTTACTCTATATTTGTAGTGGCATAGCAAATGGCCAACATTTATGACAACCACAAGATGTCAAAGAGAGTTTGGAGTGTTCACACTACTTTTGTGTCTGAACACGACAGGGTGGCCTTACGTCAAAATAAATCGGTTTAGTAAGTCCAATGTGAACACTGTCATGTTGTTATTATTTTAGACATTTTGTACGGAGACTCCATGATTTCTATTTCTATTTGCACAAATGTAAATAGTCGACGGATTCACATAGTCTCTTCTGATGGCACTTCTAATTAATATTGTCTTTCAAATGGTATATTTTTTATTGTCGGGCGTTCAGTTTAAGTATATTAAAAAGGAACTACAAAAAAATTGTAAACGTATTAATATATAGATATGTGACAACCTAAATCAATATAAGATATAATATTATTTTATAACTATATAAATTATTTTACTTGCAGGCAGTCTATATGGCAACAACAGTACCACAAAACATTAAGGGAAGCAAAATAGCCGGAAGACATACGCCAACCAGAAACAGCCTGCGTCACAGTAGAATGCTGGTAGTTAACAAAAATTATAATGGTAAATATTTCGTTTTTTATTTATATTTTAATTTAAAAGTAGTAAAGATTTACAGCCGCATCAATTTGATTTCCGTGGAATCATTTAAGATGGTTATCTTCTTAGGCAGGTTATAATTTGAAAAAAATACTAATAACAGAGTTTTTGTTATAACAAAATTTGTTTGTAAAATTTTGGATAAATCAATTCACTGAAATAACACTATCATCGAAATTGTATAAATATTTCTAGAATCATTATCACTATGTATGTAGGTACAAGAGTATGCCAAACAATTCTATAAGAAAACAAAATGCACTACTGGGTCGCACGGACTTGCTCCTACATACATATGTAATAGAATAGATTAGGAATTTTTTAAAGCGAATGTTATTGGAGAAAACTGTTCATAAGGATAAAATTATTTTTTTTAATTCTTTTAGTATAGTAAGAGATAAAAACAGAATGCTATGCAAATATGAATTTATGCAAGAATAAATATAATAAGACGTTGTAGTGGTTTCTTAAAAAAAAAAAGAGGCTGGGTGCGACCCACACTGATAACTTCCCATTTGTGGTCTTGAAAACTTTATATTTAGTTTTTTTCAAATAACCAAATTTTCAGCGAAACAAACTTTAGCTGTAAAATTCAAACAAACATTATTTTAAGATTGAAAAGCATTTTAATTATTTAAAGAGATTTGAAATTGAGATTGTTGATGTTGATCGTGAGCAAAAAAAATTTGTCAGATGTCACTTAGTTTAACCAAAATTGTCTCTTGGCACACTATGATTCACCTAGAACTTTCTTCGTTTTTTTCGTTTCCTGAACAATTTTAGAAATGTCGCTTAGTATACATTCTTACGGGAAGGTATCGATGCATAAAAGAACATACTTTAGAAGGCAGTATCGGTGTTCATTCCCAAGAAATTCGACTTGAAATACAATTTTAACTAGTTTTCACTAGAATTTTTAATAGTTTTTTTATTTAAAAAAAAAACTATTAACTCAATATTTGTCAACATTTTACCAATTGTACAAAATTATACTATGTATAAAATAAACTAAATTAGAAGTCAATATCACTACTAGTTCTCGAGAAATTTGAGTCGAAAAACAATTTTTACCAATTTTCAATAGAATTTTATATAGTTTTTTATTTTTTGTAAAAAAACTGTAAATTGATTTTTTTTGAAATTTTCACCAGTTGTCAAACACATTATTTTTCGTAAAATAAAATTATTTTGAGTTTCAAATTGTTTTCCGTTCTTAGAATATCTGGGTTATGAAATTTTTTTTTTTCAGTTTTTTAATTTAAAAAAATAACGGTAAGTTAATTTTTTTCCATATTCATATCAAATCTGTATGACCTTATAATGAGTACATTAAATTTTATTTGAAATCAATAGCATTATTTTTTCGTGCGATATTTGAAACTAACCAAAATTTTTACTTTTTTTTTAAACCGTTATAGTGAAAAAACTACTCACTGAATTTTAATAAACGCCCTTTCAGCCTCTTTCGAAGTTATTATCTATTAAACAAAATTTATTTGAAGTCGATATCTTTACGCGTTCTTGAGATATCGACGACGAAAAATGGTACAAGAACGTACGGACGTACGAACGTACGAACGTACGAACGTACGAACGTACGAACGTACGAACGTACGAACGTACGAACGTACGAACGTACGAACGTACGAACGTACGAACGTACGAACGTACGAACGTACGAACGTACGAACGTACGTACACACACACACACAGACATCTCTCTAAAAATGATTGATATAGCCTCTAGGGACCTTGAAACATCGAGAAATGTCAAAAATTCCAATTTGACAAATCGGACCGATTACAATAACTCCCTATGGGAAGTTAAAAATTGCTTTTATATGCCTACAAAATTCTTAAAACATTTTTAGGAAAAAATTGGTACGCTAACTTTAAGTTCTTATTATTATACGAATAAAAATTAAATTTACAAAAATACATATTGAGCCGTTTTTGAGATATCAAATTTTCCAAACAAAAATGACTTTTTTTCAAAAATTTAAAAAAATATTATTTTTAAAGTTTTGAAATGCAATGTTTTTCAAACTTCTTAGAAGCATCTTTTTAAAAATTATAAGGATTCCGTTATGTCGACAGTGAGGAATTCAAAATAAGAAAAAATGGTTCTATGGTAGGTACAATTTTAAAAATCTTGTTATTAAATTAAGGCTCATAAAAATTAATTGAATGAAAAAAAAAATTATCGAAATTCTAGGCGCCGTTTTCGATAAAAATACGATTTTTTAAAACCATTTTTTAACATTTGTATAGTGTGTACCTTTATTTTTAATTAAAATATTTTTTTTTTCTCACATCTTGTAGATTATAGTGTAAAAGTTTTCTATCAAGCTAAAATAAAATTTAGCATGGGGTTTTCGAAATACTGAGTTTTGGAAAAAAATTTTTTTTATATGTTTATTTTTTAAATCTGTCGAACAGTTTTTGAGAAAATTTATAAAATTTCGAAAAAAAAATCGGGACTTTATTCGGTGTTTCTCCTCCATAATTTGATGTTTTTTATCAACAGCACACTTTTTTTTATCGATTCTTTAAAAAAAAGTGCATTTTGGGGGGGGGGGGGGGGATTCCGAATAAGGACCAAAAATCGTGTGGCAGGTACCGTTATTTTTGGTTTTAAGAAAAAAACATGGGAGGGGAAAAATTAAAAATGATATCTACCAAGTTTAAAGAAAATCGGCTGAGCTGTTCGGTCTCGACAGACAGAATAACGAGACCCACTTTTTTAGTCTTCGCTATCATCGTAATGTCAACTTTGATCAAAATCTCGAGTTCAATTTTTTTTTCCGAATGCATAACTTGCCTTATAGTATCTATAAGTCGAAAGTAAGAAGTATGTAGTAGTAAAAGTTTTTGAGAAAATTTGACAAAAAAAAAAAACAAAATCGTTTCATGCCAGCTAGTCATTCCAAATAAGCTTAAAAAAGACTAGTAGATGTTGAAATGGAATAAAAAAGGCTGTGTGTGATGTATTAACAAAATTCTTTCATTGGGTGGTATCCAGAAAGCTTTATCTCAGTCTCAAATCTCGCTTTTTTGAGCAAATGCTAGCTTCCGTATGCAGAATAATTTTGTAATTTTGAGACAAATCTATCAATAAAGAGATCGAACTCATTTTAGAGATTTCCGTATGCAGGCAAGTCGCTTGCATGCCAAATTGATATTTTTGTCTCATTGAAAATGCTCAATCTCACTATCTGGAGCTCTTTCTCAGAGCTCATTCTCATGAGACTTAGTAAATGGCTTCTGCATACAACCCATTATTTGAAAGTACATTCTCATTATGTATGGAATAACATAGTTCAAATGCTTGTCTCGGCTTCTTATGGTGGTGCACACCCGATTGTTCCAATTTTCAATTACTCTTCCGACTAGATCTGGCTGAATTTGAGCCATGTGTAAGCCCAACAAGAAAAAGTCTAGCGTCACCTCTGCGGAATGGCAATCGTGGGGTTGCTGTGTTGTGTGGTACGTTTAGGTGAAACCACTAAATCGTTCAATTTCGGTTATAAGAAATTGGTTATAATCGTTTTGAAGCGCTCGCCATTGACGGCACCCGCCTCACTAACATCGTTCAGCGAGCAATCGACTGCCTCAGGCTGTGCTCAATATCACGGACCGCACTATTACGAAAAATCGACTGTGAAAGGCTTATAATAAACTCTTTTTTGCTTGCGACACATGATTACTATATGGCAAAATCGAAAATGAGATTTTGATCATATTTGACAATGCAATATGAAAGGGAAGACTGCGCCTGTTTTCTTTGCATTTGGTGGATGGCATTATAAATTACCCCCACACAATTTTTCTCGAAATTTTATAAACTATTTTTTATTTCCACAGATTAAAAAAAAATACTAGGTCGCACGAACGTGTTCTTATGTAATAGACTAAGTATTTTAAAAATGAATGTTACTAGAGAAAACTTTTCATAAAATTCAGTTTTGAAACTCTTTTAGTAGTAATAAATAAAAACAGAATATCATTTGATTTCTTAAGCAACTATGAACTTATGCAAGAATAAAAATTTAAGTCGTTGTAGCGGTTTCTTAAAAAATTGAGCTTACATAGACAATTCATAAAACATCCTTCAGAAAAAAATTTGCTAAGCCAACTTTAAATTTTTATTACTGTTCGAATACGAATCAAATTTCCAAAAAACAAAAATATTAAACCATTTTTGAGATACCGAATTTAAAAAAACAAAATGATTTTGAAACGCAATGTTTTTTAAACTTTTAAGAAACTTCTTAAAAAAAATCATTAAAATCCGTTATTCAAATTGTGAGAAATTCAAAATTCGAAAATTGGTTCTATGGTATGTATCTACCATAGAACCAATTTTCGAATTCAGTTATGTATATCTTAATTTAAAAGTTGTTTTTATTGAATTATAGATCGTAAAAATTAATCTAAAGAAAAAACAATTTATCAAAATTCTAGGTACCGTTTTCGAGAAAAATACGAATTTCGAAAACCATTGTTTTACATTTGTGTGGCGGTTACCGTTATTATTAGATAAAATAATTGTTTTTCTCATATCTAGATGATTATATTAAGAAACTTTTATTTATCAAGTTTGAAAAAAATCAAGCATAAGGTTTTCAAAATATTGAGTTTCCACAAAAAAAAATTGAAATTTATTTTAAAAATCCCAAAAAAAAAAATTGAAAATTTAAATACGTAATAAAATTCAAACTTTGGAGAAGCTTTAGCATAAGAAAAAAATATTAAAATCGGTTGTACCGCTTTCGAAACCAAAAATAACCATTTTTTGGAAAAAAATTTCAACCAAATCATATGAATTTTTTGTTTTGTTTTCTGTAGGACAGTTCTTGAGAAGAAAAAATATTTATAAAATTTGGAAAAAAAATTTTATTTTGGGTCTTAAAAATTAAAAAATGAGATCTACCCAGTTTAAAGAAAATCGGCCGAGCCGCTTAGGCTGTAAGTCGAAAAGACAGACAGAATTGCGTGACCCACTTTTTTGGTCTTTGCTATCATCGTAATGTCAACTTTGACCAAAATCTCAAGTTCTATTTTTGTTTATTAATGCATAACTTCCTTATAGTACCTATAAGTCGCAAGTAAAATTTCGAAACATTTTATTCAGAAAAAGCTAGCTAATGGTTCAATTCTTTATTAGTGGTACCTCCCATAAGATCATTTTTTTGGTTTTTTTCAAAAACATTAGATATAAGAAATTATCAAGAAATATTTTTCTGAAAATTCAATATCTCGAAATTGGTGAATTTTTTTTATATTTAATTTTTACTTGGAGAATAATAAAAACCTAAAAGTGTGGAACCAATTTTTTTTAAATCTTATTTATAAATTTTGTTCTTGTATAAATTCATACTTGCTTGGTATTCTGTTTTTAGCTCCAACTATACTAAAGAGTTGTCTTAGGCATTTAAAAATGATTTTTTTTTTCTTATTTTATTACTTTTCTTTAATTACATTAATTTTTAAAACTTTAAGTTTCTTAAAAATAACGGCAAGTTCGTGCGATCCAGCCGTGCATTTTATTTTGTTTTTTTTTTTTAATTAATAAAAAATAATTCTCTTTCTAGGTTCTCCCTTCCCCAATCCAATGGAATTCCGCTTCCCAAGAATGACAAGAATCTTACTTATCTTGGAGGTTATCACAGGTTTATTGATAACGTTTTTAGGCGTTTGGATTTTGCTGCTTGCTCCTCATACAGATATTCAAGATAACCCCTACTGGAGTGGATTAGCAGTAAGTTCAATAAGCACATCACAGAAACTGAAATGAAGTTCATATTTTTTGTTTTAGCTTCTACTTTCCGGTATTCTGGGGCTTGTTCTGATACGCTACAAGCGTATTAAACGCCACAAACTCCGAGAAAATTGTTTTGTCTTTATCAAATTTGATTCCTATATTCTTGCGATATTGGCAACTTTGCTATGCGCCATTGCTTTCAGTTGTGCGGCGATTCACTTGATCAGGCTTTCGGCCGCAGACACCAAGTGTGTTTCATCGGATATATTGTTAGAGCATGCGGCATGTCAATGCACCTTTAATACCAACAGTATTCCAGTCACAAATGGAACGCTCAGAGACCTCAACCCTTCGCCAGATAGCAGTTATTCAGTCTATTACAGGTTTTAATTAATTTTATTTTAATCAATCCAGCAATCCATTTGATTGAAAATATTTTCTTTTTTTTGCAGAGAACTGAGTTGCAGTGAGGTCAAAGGCGTCTGGATGTCAATTTTAAATTTCTCATTAGTTTTAAATTGCATAGGATTTTTACTTGCGATAATCTATTTAATTTTACTGTTTTTCTTTAGATACCGAGAGGCTTATTCGTCGGTACAAACAAGTGTATTTTGAATATAGATTTTGTATAGATAAATATTCTTTTTTAATATTATTTTTTATCACACTTTTAATGAATGACTTTAATTGTACCTCTATTTTTTGTACTTAAAATAGGTTTTAAGATTTTGATTTTATTATTAAAAATGAAAATGATGAACAAAACTTATGCACTAAATAATTATATATGTACATACTAATTTTACAAATAATAAAATGGATTTTTACAACAAAACATATTATTTCTGTGAATTTTGTATGATTTTTATCCGGAAACCTGAAAGCATTTGCCTCCATAGCCCACCGTATTTTGTGGAAACTGATTTTAAATTTGAATTCTGAAGTGTTTTTACATAAAACTTATAAATTAAAGTTCTTGTTCTTGTAAAAATGTGCATCGTATTACACTTAAGACCTATTGAAAATACATAGTTCTATTGATAAACTTAGTATTACATTTGTCAAAAATGTTGATATACATCGAATTTTCCATCATTCACAAAATTCTTTGTTGTCAAAAATGTATCAAACATTTGTTTTTATTCAAAAAAAAATATTTGTTTTAATTAAAAAAAAAAAACAAAAATTTAAAAATGTCTTCAATAGAATTTTGTTTGACGGGAACTATGATGAGGACAATATACGGAGGGATTTACAAGTTACCTTAAACTCAAAAAATTTGGACGGAAATATGTAGATAAGTCGTTATAAGATCCATAAACCATAACTATATAACCCCATTTTTATCGTTAGGAGAGGCTTGCACTTTCTGTTAGTTACAACTCTACTTCTAAATAAACAAAATCATGTTATATAAGAGAAACACGAATTATGTACATTATTCAACCAAATTAGATTCGTAGACCACAGTACAAAACACAAATACCCGGTAGATTTAAACGTTAAAACTTTAACCATTCACAATGGCATATTGATACAATAGGGCAAACTAATTAATTGATATTCAATACCAGATTACATTGGTCAACAAATTTATTATTATTATTAAACTTTATTGACAAATAATTAAATTACAAGATCAATATTTTTTACAAGTCTTAGCACTAGCTACCAGGGCCTTAGGCTAGAGCTGGTCAACAAATTTAAATATTTTTTTGGTGAAGAAATCAAAATATAATTTTGTTGAGGTTTTTGATGTGCTGGCCCGAAGTCAAAAATATTTTATGAGGTCAAGTTTTTTCGAAATATTTCCGTTTGAGGTTATGTTTCACCATAATTTGAAACGGATTCCGAAAGAACAAATTTTCTTCTTTTACATTTCGTTTTAATTTTTCAGATATGTTTTTTCTTCTCCGAGAAGTTTTTATTTGAAGTTAATGTGTTACGATATATTATATCGTAAATTTTCTAATCAACAAAATTTTAGTTGTGATTTTTTTCAAAAAATTTTATTCACCTTAAAAAGAGTATAAAAGAAAAACAAAAATGGATTTAATTATAATCAGCTTAAGATACTTAACTTGTGGAAAGTCCCTCACAAGTAACATCGTTGGAGCTAAATGTTATTTAAACGTTCTTACACAGCTCTGAGAGAGTTAAATGCAAGGCTTTAGCTCTATTTCAAAACTAATTGCAGCTCTTGGTAAACGAATTTAAAAATCTATCTCTATAATGGAGTTTCCGAAAAATCTTTAGGTCTGCTACGTTTAAAAGCTTTTTTAAGGTTTTATTTAGGAACTGTAAGCTATATCTTCATGCATGTTTGAGAAAATGGTGAATATTTAAGAATTTTTATAAAACAGAATAATAAAATATTTACAGTTCTGTGACGACTGCATTTTCAAAGGAATCAAGAAAAACACAGAATCTTTATGCAAAAAAGCTCACGAGCAAAATAAACATAAAAAAAAAAAAACAATAAAAAAATGTATGATCCACTTAAAACAAATACTTTCAGGATGGCGTTGTAATATTTTGATGTACAATATCAACAATTCTGATAAAAATAAAATCGCACTTAGAAATCACCCCACGTTCAACGTCTTATTCTTTTTAATTATTACCCTTACTCATTGGTATACGTACATATATATGTAAATAAAATAAAATGCAAGACTGGATCGCACGAACTTGCTCTTATGTAAAAGTACCTTGGAATTTAAAATACATTTAATAAATATAAAACATGGATTTAATGAGATAAAAATGTTCAAATGCATGGAATTGCCGTTTGATTTCCGGAAAAGTATGAATTTATGCAAACAAAGTTTAAAAATCGTTTTATTATTAAAGTAATTTTTTATATAACAAATTTCTTTAAGATTTTTCGAGAAAAAAATTTGGGATGCCAATTTTAAATATTTAGTAGTATAGCTTTTAGGAAATAATTTCAAAAAATAATCGTTCACACGTTTTAAAGATATTGATTTTTCAAAAAAACTTGTAATTTTTTTGGACCTTATTCGGAATTGGGTGTATGCAAGGTTTCTTTTGCATTTACTGAATCTGGATTTAAAGAAACTTTGAATTTACCCTATGGCCTATATTCATTTTTTTATACTTCACTTTTTTACCATAAAAAAGTGTTTCTTCTCCATAATTTGATGTTTTTTATCAACGGCACACTTTTTTTTATCGATTCATTAAAAAAAAAGTGCATTTTGGTGGGGGGCGAACTCCGTATAAGGACCATTTTTTTTTTCAAACAACCCAAAAAATATTTTTTCGAATATTTTTATATACAATATTATTTTGAACTTAAGGGGGCTCCTGCTGAAAATTTTTGGTCTAAATCGTTAGAGCAGTTAATGAGAAAGTCGAAAATAAAAAAAACGGTTCTATGACAGGTACTGTTAATAACAGGTAACAGGTAACCCTTAGTTTTAGAGCTAAAAAAAATTTCTATTTCCCTCTAGGGAATCACCGAAGACCCTTTAGTACCGAGTTTGAAGAAAATAGCTCCAGTGGCTTAGGCTGTAGATCGAGGTACAGGCAGGCAGACGGAATTGTCGGACCCTCTTTATTCGTCTTCGCTATCATCGTAATGTTAACTTTGATCAAAATCTCGAGTTCGATTTTTTTTTCCAAATGCAGAACTTGCCCTATAGAACCTACATACGAGTATGTACATATATCGCAAGTTAAAAATGAGAAAAAGGTTTTCAGCCCTATCAGGAGTTTCGCCCGAATAACCTTTGACCCGAAATATTTTTGTTCCCCCGGATTTTAAAAAGCAATCAGGAATTTCGCCCGAACAAGATTTCACTTCGAATTTGGAACTGACGCACAGTGGAAAATAATTGGATGTTTCTGATCAAAAATCTATAACTTTTTTGTTTTTGAAGATAGAGTATTGAAATTTTGCACAAATACAAAGGAGAGTATTGTTTTAATGAATTGCTTTTAATATAATAATAACGATAATAATACTTGCATATTTAGAAAAACAAACTAAAAATTTATAGAAACTCCATGGAACAATTTATAGTAAAAGGTGATTACAAATAAGGTATGACAAAAAGCTAGAACTTGTAGGTTGTATTGAGGTAAGACAAAAATTGATTAAGAGGGGGGTCTTTATCCCCAATTTAGGGGGAGGGAAACACACAAAAAATTATTTAAAAATACTTACAATTTCATGCAGTTTTTTTGAAAGACAGAAATCCATTCTTTAAGCAAATAGTTTTTGAAAAAATAATTTTCAAACTAAAAGTTTTGAAAATTTAATTTTTTCAATACTGTTATCAATTTAAAATCAGATGATCTATTATTTCTAAGACATGAGAAAGTTATAATAAAATCCCGATTAAATTAACAAATATACATATGCATATGTATGTATGTATAAAAAAAACTTCATGGAATAATGTATGGGTACACACATATGTATATGAGTATCAAAAATAACTATAATAACATACAGTGAGCGTCAAAAGTGAGTAAACACCTATATAATTTCTGGAGTAACATGGAATTCGATCAACCAAATAAGCAATGAATTCGGATAATAAAAATCAATAAAAATAAATCAAAACATAAATAAAAATTCAAAATATAGCTTCCTACAATTTTTCCTAATAGAAACTAAACATAATCCATATTAACGCGTCACAAGTAAGAAAACATCATAAACAGAATATAAGGAGCACAATAAAACATTATGGTGTGGTGATGTATGGCAGTATATTCGATCGGGAATCTTGTTTTTGCTTAGCAATCGGATCTCTTAGCAAGACAATGATCCTAAGCATAGATTGCAGTTTCTTAAAGAATGAATATTTTATAGGACTTCAAAGCACCTCCACCACCCTCCCCAATCGGCGCTCCTAAGCTCCGCACAACATTTATGGGATCATTTGGACCGGAAAATTTCACAAACGAGCCATCAAGAACAAAGATGACCTTAAAAGGATTTAATTGAAGAACTGTCCCAAATATCCTCCGATGTTAGAAATAACATTGTTGTTTCCATGTCACGCTGACTAAGAGATGTTATAAAGTCAAAAGGTGATCAAATGAAATTTTATTTTGTATAACTGGAATTCAATTTTTGTTTATTTTTTGGTTTAAATTCCATGTAACTAAAGAAATCATTTACATAGGTGCTTACTCACTTTTGACGCTTAGTGTATAATACGAGTATTAGAGAAAACTCGATGGAATAATATATAATCGTTTATTATATGCACAGTACTCTGCTCAGATATAAAAAGGAAAAACGCATAATTGATATGACATTAGCCGTGTTTTTTTGGAAAAGTTATCCGTAGTACAGTAGGATTTTATATGAATAACAAATACAACATCCGCAGTAGGATAACTGCCGATAAAAGGAGAAGTGAAAAGTTTAAGGAACATCTCGATTAAGCTGTATTCTAAAAGTCAAATAATGAAGTTGGTTTTGATATTTGCTTATATCTTCAAAAGTATAAGTCCTACGACCATCTGGTTTTCAGTTTTTAATTCCAAATTTATAAAAGCATTGAATTATTAAAACAAAAATAGTACTAAATAATGTAAACTTTAAAAAAAAGATCACTTCGAAGAAAAAAATATTAGTTTGTTTTTTTAAGATTTTGAGTTTGAAAATTAATTTCTCAGAAACTATGTAATAAAATAATTTGATTTGAAAAGTAAATTAAAGAATTAATTTCTAGCTTTAAAAAAACATATAATATGAAATTGTAAGTCTTGCCATTGTTTTTTACTATTTTTTAAAATGGCTCATGTAGCGATTTTTAGTTTTCTGGCTTTAATCATTATTTTACTGATAACTTCCAAAATCGCACGTTATCGCAGCTGATTTTTATAAATGTTTGTTTATAAGAAACTAAGCTACAAATTAATATAAAAAGCAAAGCATCGCGAAGCATCGCTAACTACTAAAAGTCTCTGTGAACTTGAAAAATATTTTTTTTTTATTTTATTTTACATTTTAATTAATTACTTGTGAAATAAATCAAAATTTATAAAAACGTAAAGTTGTTTTAATATTTCCATAAAATAAGCTTTTCAAAAATGTATAATACTTTACACCTATTCCTACAAAGTCTTATAGAAAACTAAATTTCAAAGTGATGAACCAAACGGCCTTGAATTGAAAATTTAAAAAAATAATAAACTTTAATGCTTTAAAAAAAATGATTCATACATATGTATATTTCAAAAAATTCTTGCACTTTCGTAAAGATTGACTATTTAGCTTTCAGATAAAATTCAAATGTAAAATTAAAAAAAATGTAGTAAAAATCATTTATGATCAGCTGTTGTTCTACCATTTTCCACTGTGTGACGGTTCGAAAAATAGGTATGTTCAGAAAACTGAGGTATCAATAAATTTCCCCATCTCTGTAATGGAAACAGAGAATGAAATCAGAGCTTACTTTTTTCTTGTTTAAAAAAAAAAGCTCAAAATAAATTCGGTTTTGCATTTTCCTGTTAAAATAGTGTCCATTGAGTGCAATGATACGATTTTTAATCCTTCTCCAATCGATTTATTGAAGAAAAAAAAATTTCTGTATTTGCGGATACATTAAATTTCCCTCTCCGTTTTTAATCATGAAGACTATTCGTCTTCGATACATGAACAAACCTAACAATCTGACTTTTTGTTTTGACAGTTGTTGACAACCAGTATGAATTAAATCAAGCGACGAATAAAAAAAAGAAACTGGTTTGGTTGATATTTTTATTTAAAAGAAAAAAGTGTAATCTAAAAATATAAATGATAGACTAAAAAATCATTCTAAAGAAATAAAAACGCAAAGCATACCTATGCATTTCCTGTTGCTTGAGGAAGATGTAATACTGTGTTGAAATATTCGGAGGCAGTTAAGAGACCACTCAAATCCGTTGCAGTTACCTGAACAATTGTAAGAATGAAACTATACATTCAACTTCTTTAATATCTAACTAAATAATTTTTAGATTTCAACAGCGCTATACCTATTTCTACCTGATGATAAAGAAATATTTAATTTATACTTCTTTACTTTCTTTTGTATTAAAATAAAGATATGTTTTACATGATTCCTCTTGTTATTTTTTTATTCGCCTCCAAAAAAGAAGTGAACATTTTAAATGTAAATCGTGTTGCATTTCACCCGAACTGAATGCTCCTAATAAGGGGAATTTTTCGAACATGAAATTTTTTTCGCCCGAAACTCAAAATAAGGGAAAGGAAAAAAGGGAAATTTTTCGGGTGGAATGACATTCGGGCGAAACTCCTGATAGGGCTGTTTCAGAAATTTTTGTGGAGAAAACCTGATTCAAAGGGTAAAGAAATATTGGAGGAAACTGGGCAATAGAGGAAAAGAGACAACAATAATGTGTTTGATTTTAGGTGATAAATTTCGAATTATTAACCTAGTTGGTGTTACACGGTACCTTGCATTATTCTGGTTATATCGTTAACGGTCCACTTTTTTGTGTTAACGGTCCTCCATAAGTTTTTTTTTCTTTTTTAACTTCCCATAGGGAGTTATTGTAATCGGTCCGATTTGTCAAATTGGAATTTTTGACATTTCTCGACGTTTCAAAGTCCCTAGAGGCTATATCAATCATTTTTAGAGAGATGTCTGTGTGTGTGTGTGTACGTACGTTCGTACGTTCGTACGTTCGTACGTTCGTACGTCCGTACGTTCTGGTAGCATTTTTCGTCGTCGATATCTCAAGAACGAGTAAAGATATCGACTTCAAATAAATTTTGTTTAATAAATAATAACTTCGAAAGAGGCTGAAAGGGCGTTTATTAAAATTCAGTAAGTAGTTTTTTCACTATAACGGTTTAAAGAAAAAGTAAAAATTTTGGTTATTTTCAAATATCTCACGAAAAAATAATGCTATTCATTTCAAATAAAATTTAATGTACTCATTATAAGATCATACAGATTTGGTATGAATTTGGAAAAAAATGAACATACCGTTATTGTTTTAAATAAAAAAAACTGAAAGCAAAATTTCATAACCCAGATATTCTAAGAACGGAAAACAATTTGAAACTCAAAATAATTTTATTTTACGAAAAAATAATGTGTTTGACAACTGGTGAAAATTTCAAAAAAAATGAGTTTACAGTTTTTTTACAAAAAATAAAAAACTATATAAAATTCTATTGAAAATTGGTAAAAATTGTTTTTCGACTCAAATTTCTAGAGAACTAGTAGTGATATTGGCTTCTAATTTAGTTTATTTTATACATAGTATAATTTTGTACAATTGGTAAAATTTTGACAAATATTGAATTAATAGTTTTTTTTTTTTAATAAGAAAACTATTAAAAATTCCAGTGAAAACTAGTTAAAATTGTATTTCAAGTCGAATTTCTTGGGAATGAACACCGATAGTGCCTTCTAAAGTATGTTGTTTTATGCATCGATACCTTCCCGTAAGAATGTATACTAAGCGACATTTCTAAAATTGTTCAGGAAACGAAAAAAACGAAGAAAGTTCTAGTTGAATCATAGTGTGCTAAGAGACAATTTTGGTTAAACTAAGTGACATCTAACAAAATTTTTTGTTGCTCACGACATTGGGATCTTTAATAATGTCGCTTAGCATAATTTTTTCGGCGGATAATACAAATTTCAGGGGGCAACATTATTTTAATGAGAAAACATGGCAGTTGATAAATTTTTTTATTTGTACTCTAGTTTCCTTTTCATGCATAATAGGTTGGCGAAACCCAGGCCAAAACGTGGCCCTTAACATATAGTATATTTCCTCATCAAAAATTTTCGAAAAAAGTGTCGCTTAGTACATTCTTACGGGAAGGTATATCGACATAATACAATTATTAACACATGGTTAAATTTTGACAAGTATCGAATTGACAGTTTTAACAAAAATATAAAAAAAAATCTACTAAAAAATGGTAATATTTGTTTTTCGACTAGAATATCTTGAGAACGAGCAATGATATTGACTTTGCCATTATTTAATTTTATACATAATACAATTTCTAACAAATGGTTTATATTTGACATATGTCTAGTTTTAGAGCGGATATATTTTGTAAGTACCCTTCTGCCAATAACCAAACCATATCTTTTATATTTGAATATTTCGTTTTTAAATTTTTTTCAATTCAAATGTTTGGAACCGAAATAATAAAGTAATTTCTATAATATACCTAATACAAAATTTTATAATTTTACTATCAACTTAGTTTTTAGAAGAATGTATGTACTGTACGTACATACGTATATGAATAAGGTTGTTCAGTTGTACCCAGGTCCCACATATTCAAATTCCATTAAAAGCTATGGTAAAATTGAAGAAAACGTCACAATATGTTTTTATCTAAATATAAAGTTTTCAAGACCACAAATGGGAAGTTATCAGTGTGGGTCGCACCCAGCCTCTTTTTAACTTCCCATAGGGAGTTATTGTAATCGGTCCGATTTGTCAAATTGGAATTTTTGACATTTCTCGACGTTTCAAGGTCCCTAGAGACTATATCAATCATTTTTAGAAAGATGTCTGTGTGTGTGTGTGTACGTACGTTCGTACGTTCGTACGTTCGTACGTTCGTACGTCCGTACGTTCTTGTACCATTTTTCGTCGTCGATATCTCAAGAACGCGTAAAGATATCGACTTCAAATAAATTTTGTTTAATAGATAATAACTTCGAAAGAGGCTGAAAGGGCGTTTATAAAAATTCAGTGAGTAGTTTTTTCACTATAACGGTTTAAAAAAAAAGTAAAAATTTTGGTTAGTTTCAAATATCTCACGAAAAAATAATGCTATTAACTTCAAATAAAATTTAATGTACTCATTATAAGGTCATACAGATTTGATATGAATATGGAAAAAAATGAACTTACCGTTATTTTTTTAAATAAAAAAAACTGAAAAAAAAAATTTCACAACCCAGATATTCTAAGAACGGAAAACAATTTGAAACTCAAAATAATTTTATTTTACGAAAAATAATGTATTTGACAACTGGTGAAAATTTCAAAAAAAATCAATTTCCAGTTTTTTTACAAAAAATAAAAAACTATATAAAATTCTATTGAAAATTGGTAAAAATTGTTTTTCGACCCAAATTTCTCGAGAACTAGTAGTCAGTGGCGTAGCGTACCATTTCGGCGCCCGGGGCGGGAGACCCATTTTGCCGCCCCCATTCAATACTAAATTAAAATTAAATTTCGAGACATCATTTCACAGGCAATGAAGTATCTTTTATTGAAAGTAAAATAGAATTAGCGGCTTTATAAACGGATTTTACGAGCCTTACGAATGAGGCTCGTGAGACAAAGCTGCATCTGCGGATTCATCTCCATGCATGCGTTTTTTCCTGCGAATTGTACTCGTTTTGAGATCGATTCCGAGTTTTTTCCAAAAAGTCTTAGAAAAGTCGATTGCGGCTTGGACGAAACGGTCTCTGCTCTCCACCAGGAGAGCTTTTAAAACGCAGAGTTTCTGAGCACACTTACCCACACTCAGTCCACATTGCTGCAGGTAAATCTGTGCGTCATCTTCTTCAGGTAGCTCTGCAGCTCAAAAGCCAAGAAAAGTGAGGAAGTTGAATGACTGCATGACTGTCAGAAGAAGACTGGCTACCGATCCGTCAATTCTTCCAGTACCTCAAGAACTTCCACAAACTTATTTTTAAGCGTCTTTACAGCTTCACGAGGTTCACTTTTTCTGCAGGCTTGTGACTAGATGCTTGAGATACTTCTGGTGAGTCGACTTCGTCTTGACCCTGCTCTGTGGTGGGACCAGAACGACTTCCAACTTCGACGGCAGGCACGTCTTCTTCTTCTGCCCGTAAAATAAGTTATGCATTCCCATGATATTGGCCGGAGGACAATTCTAGGCCAGTCACGATTGTAGATGGAGGAATCTTACTTACATTGGAATCACTTCCGCTGCTGCTGGATGCCGCCGAAGACGTTAACGTAGCTTTTGAACCAGAACTAGAACTGAAACATTTCACGTCTTCGCGTCTGCTTCTTTCTTAGCCTTTTTCTTGCGGTATTCCGCGCCGCTTCCTTTAACTCTTTTCATTTTCAAAAACTAGTTCAAAGGTTGAGTGAAGTACTAAGTGCTTAGTTTTAGAAGATTCAACAGTATTTAAACTATAAACAACACAATCGAAATAACTTTCTGTGATGCGGGAGGGAGCAAAAACATTGAGCTCGCTGAGACTAGAATAACGTTTCCGTCGAATCCTAGTTATCTTATCATATCTCGCATATTAATATCATATGTTTCGGAACACTCCCTTTCAGTTTCGCGAGAGTTTCGGAACGTTTTGTTTTAGTTTCGCGATCAGCGCGACAATACGGAATGCACTCTTACGGCCCTACTCGTCTACGAATTCACGAAAGCGGTAAACGACGAACCACAGATAGGGTGGCAAATTTCAAATTTACATCATTGTTGTTTGTTGACTTGTCAAACGATCTGTCATGAAACATATGATTTCTACTCTACCCGCATCACCGGCGACATTTTGCCGCCCCCCTAGGCCTGCCGCCCGGGGCGGACCGCCCCCCCCGCCCCCCCTACGCTACGCCACTGAGTAGTGATATTGACTTCTAATTTAGTTTATTTTATACATAGTATAAATTTGTACAACTGGTAAAATTTCAAATCTCTTTAAATAATTAAAATGCTTTTCAATCTTAAAATAATGTTTGTTTGAATTTTACAGCTAAAGTTTGTTTCGCTGAAAATTCGGTTATTTGAAAAAAACTAAATATAAAGTTTTCAAGACCACAAATGGGAAGTTATCAGTGTGGGTCGCACCCAGCCTCTTTTTTTTTTTATAATCTACCCGCGCTCAAGGGATTATGATTACCCTTTAAATGTTTCAACACAGCGCGGGCGTGAAGTTAATGAAGAGAAAGAAGGATAGGAAAGATGTGTGGCACGATGTTCTGAGACTGTTGGTGGTTGTCTCAGATATTTTATCTCCAGGGATGGCGGCTGAGCTAAAGTGGAGAAATGCCGTGTCTTATTTCTATGTCGCTTATAATTCACATTATTTTATTCGTGTTCATCCTTGTTGGGCATACTAGTTTAACTCAATTACATGTTGTTAGTGTTATGCCTGAACAACATGTAATGAGTAAACCAGCAACCCATTGATGACAATTTTTAGAAGGTTTTTAATGGAATTAAAGCGACATAGACGAGCGACGGCAGGGATCGAACCTGTCATCATGAGGTTCACAGGCGAGTACACATCCATCGCGCCACGGCTGTTCGCATTTTACTTGAACAAATTTTGGGTTTTAATGCTGGACTCCGGCTCAAAAGTTTCCCCAAGTAAAAAAGGGCAGCCATGGTCCATCACCCTGCGGTTCACTCGCTCAGTAA
Organism: Philhelius festivus; assembly: GCA_963931855.1. Lineage (NCBI taxonomy): Eukaryota > Metazoa > Arthropoda > Insecta > Diptera > Syrphidae > Philhelius > Philhelius festivus. The sequence continues at coordinate 60,166,362 of OZ007556.1, forward strand.
CTTGAAGAAATAAAAAAAACATTGTTGTCAATTTTTACATTTAAAGTGAATGGGCGACAGACGGGCGGGCGGTCTGTTCAAACCCATTATTCTAAAGCTGGTCACCGTTTGAGTATAATAATTGACAGACGAGCGGGTCATGTAAACCTTTCCCAAAAGGTAGCAAGTAGCATTGGTGACACTTGGTCCCCGAATGTTGAAGTTATTCCTCGGGAGAATGGCTGCATGCTCAATCTATGAATATATAAATATTGATTTATCTTTATATGTAAAAGATTGAACAGACATTCTCTAAATCTGCGCAAAAACCCAACGAACAAGTGTAAATTTGCATAATCCCTGACAGCTTCCATTCAATTGTACTTCGTAAATAATAGCAACTATACTTGCATCGATTTTCCACGGTAACTAAAGGGTGGTTACATTTTAAGGTCCGCTGTTGATTTTGAATAAAACACAAATTATTTAGGAAATTATTGTCGTTTCTTTTTATTACGAGTTTGATAATATGGTATGGTTCAATTATGTATGGAACAAAATATCCGCCAAATGGCCGCCGCGACCTCGGTGGCACACCTCCATCCGGTGGTCCAAATTTTCGATGACGCTGAGGTATAATTGAGGTTCTATGCCGCTAATAAACCGCACCAAACAGTCACTGTTTGTGGGTGCATTTGTTTTTCTTTTTCGACAATCACTCTTGGATTATCATTCGCCCAAATGCTGCAATTCTTCTATTGACGAATCCACTGGGGTGAAAATGTGCCTCAATACTGAAGATGATTTTCTTCAAAAATTGATCATCCACTGTTGCTATTTCTTGCCACCATTCTGACCATTGACGACGCTTGCAATGGTCAAGAGGCTTTAGTTGTTGAGTCAATGGCACCTTGTTAGCGTGTAAATGCAAGTCTTTATGCATAATGTTCATCAACGACGAGCGTGAGAGGTGCAATATTTTCTGCAGTACGAGCTGTACGAGCATGCACTGGTGTTTTCACATCTCCTACAGACCCGGTTTGCTCAAATTTTTGCACGTTTGCAACTTTAACGCGTTACTAAATTGTGCATCTTTCCAGGGTCAAATTGAGTTAGTCTGAAATTGAATAATGTCAAATGAAATGCAGAAAAAAACTAGGTGTGGTCCACATTCAACATCGGCCCTTAAAATTTAACCACTTATAATGTTTTTATGTTTTATGCTAGCAAAAAAAAAAATTGAGTTTATTTTCGGTTTTGTGAAAATTTATTTTTAAAAAATTTTATGGGGATGGGGATATGAGTTGAATGCACCCATGTCCCATTGAATGTACTCGTTGAATACACCCATTCTATGCCTTCCACTGGAGGTCGGCGAATTCAATGATGATGAGATGACAACGGCGCGCTACGTGGGCGCAGGCGCACTCTCGTCAATGTGCTGATTAATGACGCGACCGAAACCCACGTCAATGATTGGCGGAAAGCACTGGGTTTGAAAAAGAGAAGGGGTCTTCCAGACAAGGTGAGCGCCTGGGAAAACACTTCTTTACCTATATTTCAAAAAGCTATAGGTGCGAAAAATTTATTTTGAAAAGTGATTAGAAAGGAAAGCTTTAGAAAGAAGTAAGGAAATTTTATTTCGAATACTGACAAAAAAAATAGAAGAACTCCAAATTGTCAAAACGGGGGAAAAAAATTTGGAGAAACTGAGGAAATCTCTGTTAAAGAGTTTAGTTGAAGAAAATTGTAATTTATGTAGATCTCATACTAGAGAGGAATTTGGCATCAGTTAAAGATAAGTACGAGTATACTGGTATTAAAATTGGTAATTATCATTGTAGAGTCGATAATTTTTGGGATCTAATATTTCCGATATTGCAGAACGCTTGACCCGTTTTCTTAACACCGTTTTTGCTTTCGGGATCGAGTGTTAACGGTCCACCTTATTAGTTTCATCTTCTTGTGTTTCCATGGTTTAAAAGATCTTCGATTTTAGCCCTACGTAATTTCAAGGTTTCCCTTCGCTTTGTCATCATAATATAATTTCATTTTCGTTTTACTAAATTTTTGTTTAGTAAAATGAAAATCGCCACGATTAATTCAAAATTTGCAAAACAGTGGTTTGATTAATAGAGTCCTGAATCATTTTTATGTTTCGCAAAGGTACGACTGCAATCAATGTCCCTCCGAACCACACACAAATAAAAATATCGTCTTTTTTTACAAAAGTGTAAATTGTATATTTTTTTTTATTATTTTACTTAGAATGAGTTTATTTTTTATAAATACAAAATAGTTACAAATTTATTGTTTGATTTTTTGTTTTTTAAGAATACCATCAAGATGTGTCACAACGAAATGAAAATAAAATGGACAAGTTTATTAGAAAGGACTTTTTTATAAAGAAGACTTTAAACTTGATTGTATGCCTAATGCATTTGATGTATGTATTTGTATGTATATTTGTATGAATATAGTTGTGCAATATAGAGTTTCGTATTTTTTTGGTATCACATAATTTTACAATTCCTTAAAAAACTAATAAAATATTTGTTTTCTTTATAAAATTTTGAATATACTATTTTATTATGATTTCGGCTGGTGGCAGTATACTTTCACCATACAAACTGTACCAAATGCTTGAGAACCATATTGTCTTGTCGACCCATTCACTTCCGGCTATCACATGTCCTATATATGGTGAATCGCGAGACCTTAGAAGTAAGAAAAGTGTTATGAGTATTGCGTTAAGTCTTAAATGCTCATTTTGTGTTTTATACCTTAAAATTTGTTTCTTATTGCTCTCAACGAAGGTTATGGCCCAGGTCCATTGGGAATCCCTCTTCTTTTCACAACCCAAATAGGCAGTAACGGAATGCAAGAAAATTTCCCTTACAATTGTTAGAGCTCCGTTTTTTTCTCGTTTTAGTATAACAATTTTTCCATCTCTTAACTCAACATGATACCACTTTAATGACTTGGATTTATTATCGGCGAACTTAAGCTCTTTGCCAGGCATTACAGTTGCCAAATTCTTAACGGCCCTCTGGACATCTTTCAGCATATCAATAGGTTTTAACACCAAATTGTTGTGTTTTCGATCTTCTTCGGGCCAATATGACCAACTAAGGACAGCATCGAATACTTTTGTGTCATGATGCAGAGGTCGCTCTAAATTGCCATTGAGAATAACTTCGTATAGAGTTACTTCGTGAGTGGATGCATTCATTTTCGGTGCCAATTCTTGACAAATTTCATAGGCAGTTTTGGTCGGTGTTATTGTAACGTTAACTTGATCTTTTTCCTAAAAAAAATTAGAAAAATGTATTTCATTAAAATTTTAAGATGAGAAATAGTTAAGATAAGAGTTGTTAAAATTTTGTGTTCGTTCTAGAAATTTCGGTTTTTGACATTTCTTGATTCACAGAGGTGGCGCTAAGAAGGGCTAGAGGAATTGTGTGGTGTGTAAAATGATACATTTTTTGTCGAAATTTATAGATATAGAACCATAGAATGATTTTCAATCATAAAACTTATTGATATTGTAATATTGATACAAACAAGTTGATTAATAAATAGGGCTTGTAATACAATTTTTAAAATAATCTGGACTCAGCTTAGCCCCCGTTTCGTATGAATTCTTAAGTCGATATGACGTATTTTTTATCTTACGCAATTCTATTAACATAATGATTATGTAAACAGTCAATGAAATTGGGCTCAAGTAAACTTAAATTAAAATTGGGTTCTGGGTTTTCGTTTAAGCTTTTAACTTTTTACACAATCCTTACATACTAAATATATTTGTCCTTCTTTATTGAGTTGGTATAGTCGTTATAATAAAAATTGTCAAACTGATGTTTTCGTCACTTTTGGGGAAAGGATTATATTAAAAGCCGCGAAAAGATAAAATACGCCGTATGCGTTGTAGCAAATAATCCGTTGATTTCAATGGTTGTGGCAGATAGGGATGACCTACTTTTTACCTTGTTTCGACGGATTTGTTTTTGCAAGCAGATTTTTATAATAAATGTTTAGAATTAAAAGATTGTGTTTTCAAAGAAAATAAGAAAGAAATGACAACGGTTTTTCCATCTATTATCATAATGCGAGCGGTTTGAGAACCAAATCGCATGATTTCTTTATTGCTGTCCTGGACTGTCCATACAACATTATAGCTTTAACTGAAACTTGGTTAAATGATAACTTTTTGAATGGTGAATATTTCCCTTCCGATTACAACGTCTTTCGCAAAGATCGTCAAACTGGTCAAACTAGAGGAGGAGGAGTTTTGTTGGCTGTTCACTCAAATTTTACAAGTAGAGAAATTAAACTACCTTATCATTCTTTCGAAATTGATCAGATTTGTGTCTGTGTAGATCTATTTATTCAATCTTTTAAAATGATTCATTTATATATTTTTGTATCATATATCCCACCTTCATCTCAAAATTCCTTGTATGAGTCTCACATTAAAAATATTTTAGATATTGCTAATGATAAAGATGAAAATTGTTATTTTGTAGTTGTTGGAGATTTTAACTTGCCTAATATTAATTGGAAATTCTCAAATGATGAAAAGCAAATGTTTCCTTATAATGTTGTCAAAGATTATGAATATAATGTTATTGATAGTTTATCAGCCTTAAATGTGTATCAAATCAACAATATTTCTAATTCTATTGGTCGTATTTTAGATTTAATTTTTATTGATAATTGCCTTGAAGCTCAATGTAATGAACCATCTTATAAAATATTAGAAAATAGCATTCATCACAATTCAGTTGAAATAGTTTTTAATTTTTCCATTTTGAATGAATCTAAATCGAATAATAATTCACAATTGTATGATTTTAAAAAAGCTGATTATGATTCCATAAAAACTTATTTGAGCACAATAGATTGGCAACATATCTTAAGTGGTGAAGATACTAAACAAGCTTTTACTCTGTTTCGGAACATTTTAGATTCAGCGGTTTCTTCTTACGTTCCTAAAAAAACTTTATTTAAAAGTTCAAATAAACCTATTTGGTTCAACAAAAGTATATCAAGACTGAAAAATGTCATGAATAAACTTAATAAAATTAAAAAATCTTCAATTCATTTTAATGAACAGTTCAAACAAATTAGAAGGGAGTATGAGTTTTTGAAAAAATTTTTATATAAGCAATACATCTCGTCTCTTGAATCGAATATTAAGAATAACCCTAAGAGTTTTTGGTCATATATGAACACAAAAAGAAACTCAATTGGGATTCCATCTAGCATCACTTATAATAATGTGCTGTCCGATGATATTAATATAATTTGCAATAACTTCGCGTCGTTTTTTCAATCTAATTTTATTGATCTCAAATTAGATTATGCCAACACAATAAATTCAGATCCTGTGGTTGATATTGGTAATTTGCATTTATCTGTAGACAATGTTTTACAAGTACTTTTATCTCTTGAAAAAAATTTTTCTATTTCACCAGACAATATTCCACCAATTCTTTTAAAAACTTGTGCTAATATATTTGCTACTCCACTTTGTATAATATTTAACCTTTCTTTAAGTAATGGTGAGTTCTTAGATGAATGGAAATACTCTATAATAACTCCCCTTCATAAATCAGGTACAAAAAGTTCGGTTGAAAATTACAGACCAATTGCAAAACTGCAGTTAATTCCTAAGGTTTTCGAAGCTGTTGTAAAAAACAAATTGTATAATCTTATTCATAATAATATTTCAGTTTACCAACATGGTTTCATAGAAGGTAGATCCACCACTACAAATTTATCAATATTTTCAAATTTTTGTCTATCTCAGATGGAAATGCGTTCCCAAGTCGACACTATTTACACTGATTTTTCAAAGGCTTTCGACCGCGTTCAACATAGTGTTCTCTTAAGAAAACTAGAGATGTTTGGATTCCACTCTCAGCTCCTAATGTGGATAAAGAGTTATTTAGTAGGTAGAAAACAGGTGGTGAAAATTGATAATGCCTTGTCTAAGGAAATTATAAATTTTTCGGGTGTTCCTCAAGGTAGTCACCTTGGACCACTTCTTTTTATCATTTTTATTAACGACTTACCATTACATCTCACTTTTTCTAAATATCTTCTATTTGCTGATGATTTGAAAATATTCAGCTCCATAAATTCATTGAACGATACAAAGAACGTTCAAATTGATTTAAATAATTTAATTAAATGGTGTAATATCAATGGGAATGAGAAAAAGTTCAAAAAAGGTTCACAAAGTTTGCCTTACGAAAAATTTTTGGTTATTCTAATGTTCCATCTTATGAGACGAGGTGTATTTTAATTGATCTAAAACCTCTTGCTCAGAGAAGAAAATTAAACTCAATACTTTTTGCTTTTGATGTATTGAATTGTAATATTGACTGTCCGGTTTTGTTATCTATGTTTTTTATTTATGCGCCTTCACGAAACTTGCGCCCGCGTAACTGCGATTTTTTAAATGTTCCTTACCACAGTACTAGTTATGCTAAGCATAATCCTATCACAAGAGCTTGTATAGATTTTAATGAATATGATTTTGCAATTGATTTTAATATTAATAGAAATGTTTTGAAGCATAAATTATTAAATTTGTTATAAATTATAATTCTATATGTTAAATTATGTATTTTATTTTTATCCTCAAACTATGTTTAATCATGTTATTTATCATAATTCAAATAGTCTAAGTAGAGTGTGTAGCTTTTAAGACGAATAAATAAATAAATAAATAAATTTCAAACTAAAAATAAAATAGAAGAAATTATTTGCAAACAGAAACACAATTGTTACATAAATATAAAAGCATGAGTTAAATTAGAAAAAAAATGTTCAAATGCATAAAATTGCCATCTGATATTTAAAAAAGTGTTTATTTATGCAAACAAAGTCTAAAAATCATTTTATTATTAAATTAATTTTTTATATAAGAAATTTCATTAAAATTGTTTAAGAAAATAAAATGCACGACTGGGTAACACGAACTTGCTCCTATGTTATTATTATTATTCCAAGCTTTATTCACTCATTGATACTTTGAAATTTACATAATTTTATAATACCATTTGATTGAATATATCTACATTACATTTAAACAAGTATGTGTACGTAAAATTAATTAAATTACAAGAAACAAATAAATCAATCAAGGTTTTAAACTAATTTAAATATATACATTATTTGATTATATATATGTAATAGACTAGGAATTTTAAAAACGAATGTTACTAGATCAAACTGTTCATAAGGATCAAATTAATTTTTTAAATTCTTTTAGTAGTAAGAGACAAAAAGAGAATGCTATGCAAATATGAATTTAACAAACATTATAAGTCCTTGTAGTGGTTTCTTAAAAAAAAAGATTTTGTATACAAACTTTTTAAAAGATTTTTAAGAAAAAAATTTGGTACGCCAATTTAAAGTTTTTATTATTGTTCGAATTAAAATTAAATTTACAAAAAAAAAAATATCAAAAATATTCAATATTCAAAAATTCAAAACATATTTATTTTAAAGTTTTGAAATGCAATGTGCTTTAGACTTTTTAGAAGCTTCTCTATAAAAAATTTCATTAAGATCCGTTATGTGGATAATGAGAAATTCAAAATTCGAAAAAAATGATTCTGTGGTAGGTACAAGCTGTAATATCTTAATTTCAAAATTTTTTTATTAAATTTAAGATCGTAAAAATTAATTGAAAGAAAAAAAAATTTTATCAAAATTCTAGGCGCCGTTTTCGAGAAAAATACGATTTTTGAAAACCATTTTCTTTTTAATTTTTTAGCATTTGCATGGCAGGGTACTTTTATTTTTAGGTAAAATACAATTTTTTTTTTTTTCACATCTTGGGAAACTTTTATTTATCAAGTTTAAAATAAATCTAGAGTGGGGTTTTCAAAATATGTAATGAGTTTTGAGAAAAAAAATTTGAAGTTTTTCTTAAAAATCCAAAAAAAATTTTTTTCAAAATTTGAGTAAACAATTCTATTTATGTTTTTAGGGAGCTTTAGCAAAAAAAAATGATCAAAATCGGTTGTACCATCAATAACCATTTTTCGGAAAATTTTTTTCAACTATTACCTAGGTTTAACTAATTGAATTTTTTTTGTATTTTTATTTTTTAAATCTGTCACAGTTTTTGAGAAAAAAATATTTATAAAATTTCGAAAAAAATTCGTATGGCAGGTGCCTTTATTTTTGGTCTTAAAAAAAAGAAAAAAACGTGTGGGGGGAAAAAATTAAAAATGATATCTACCAAGTTTAAAGAAAATAGGCCGAGCCGTTTAGGCTGTAGTCGAACAGACAGACAGACAGACAGAATTGCGAGACCCACTTTTTTAGTCTTCGCTATCATCGTAATGTCAACTTTGATCAAAATCTCGAGTTCGATTTTTTTTACGAATGCATAACTTGCCTTATTGTACCTATAAGTCGTAAGTAAAAATTTGGGATTTTTTTCAAAAACACCCAAAAAATATTTTGGTTAAAATCGTTAGAGCCGTTAATGAGAAAGTCGAAAATCAGTATCATTGATCCCAATTTCGAACTTACTGTTAAGTACACTTAGATCCTAGAGAATCTTTCTTTATAATTAGTTGCACAACTAGAAAATGGAATGGAATGGAGCTCCAAACCAATGTATATCGGTATCTCTGATTCCGTTCTCTTTATTTTCCTACTTCTCAGATGTGGGAAACTTCTAACTAAGTTATGTCCAAATTATTATAGACATAAAGTGGGTGTGAAAAAACTAGATAAAAACACGGGGTCTTCGTTGGTTAGGTGAATTGGGCAAGATAGAATCCTAAAATAAGGAATGGGTTCAGTTCAAACTAATTGTATTCGATAGGAGGTAAATAGGTTGGAATGGTTTCAAGTCTTTGGAAGCGGTACATAGGGTTGGAGTGTTAAGTGAGCGAAAATGATTCCCAAAAGTTTAAACCAGAAAGATCGGATTACTAAGACTAACTAAAAGTTGAGAGAAGCCTTAGAGCAAGGTATGTCAAGAATTAGACCGAGACAATATGAGATCGAAGTCAGGAGGGCTATCGTTTTAATGACCACTATCATTGCATATATCATGTCGATGAAAATAAAAATATCCGACTTCATACTTTGCAAAACATTGACCAGAAAAATGTGATTTTTTTACACCTATTTTCAATAAAATCTATTTCGATTTTTAAGATCAAAAACATATTTTTTTGGTCGAAAATAAGCCCGATAGAAGCTTGAGCGGAAGACTAAGGCTAGGAATGCACTTGCGATTTCGATCGCGCGGTTTTTTAGTCGCAAAAATAGAACACATAAGTTTAAATGAGAATGAACGCACTTGATACCAACAAATCGTGACGATTTAACGGTCGCAATTTGTTTCATTTTTCACGCGATGCGATTGTCGTAGGTTTAAATGAAGCAAATGCACTCAAATGAATATGCTCACATTTGCGATCTAAATTACTACGACTTAAAAATTGTAGTCGCAACAAGAAATTGTTATGCACTCACTTGTAATTTTTAATCCACGATTTATTAACCGCAAGGAATAAGACACATGGCGTTAAATGTAAATGCACGCACATGCGACTTAAAAATCGTAGCGATTATAAAAATGAAACAAGTTCCTTTTTTTAAGCGATTTTTCTGTCGCTACTTATTTGTAGCAAATGCGTGCACTCACATAAAAAGTAATGCGTTTTATTTTTTGCGAATAAATAATCGCACGCAAAAAAATCACAAGTGCCTGCATGACAATAATTTGTAGCGACTACGACTTTTTAATCGCCTCGACGAAAAATCAGAAGTGCGGTCCTAGCCATATTTGTTTTATTTGTTTGCGATCAAATAATCGCGCGGCAAAATATCACAAGTGAGTGCATGATAATAATTTGTCTCGGCCGCGTTTTTTAATCGTCTCGATAAAAAATTGTATGTGCGGTCCTAGCCTTAGGGAACCGAAAAGGACCACCACGATGCTATAAAAGCCCATCTCATTAGGAAAAAGGGATATCTTTTTTTTATGGGATTCTGTCGGTTTTTTCGATGAAGGTCAGAGTCAAATAAAGGACTTGGCTAATTACAGGGAAACAACCAAAAAGTTATAACAGTAGTTCGGTGATCGGAGTATTACTCAATTACAGCCACTCGTTCTTGAAACCTTAGAAAAATAATTTTCTGCGAACGTAAAAAAAGAAGTGGTAACTCAAGCAAGTTCAGAATTTAAGTGGCCACGTTTATCCTGAGCGTACTAGCACTCTGTTATCAAAAATTCTCTATCCAAGTTAAACATTCAATATAACAAATTTTACCGCCAATCAGAGAACTTCGAAATGTTTATCACAAATCTTCCAATCTCGTCATTATCAGGAGCCCAACATTCTGAAACCTTACCGGAGACACTGGAACCATCATTGAAAACCATACTACTGGTTATTTTGAATAGAAATTGAGAATGCTGATTAACCAATATTTCCATGCCTCCGAAGGAAAAAAATACTACGAAACCCGCTAAAAAAAAAACCTTCTGTCAACGTTTTGAAGAACACTTCTTCGGAAGAATAGGCAAAAACTCCTCAAATCATCAGAATTGTCTACAATCTGGCTTAAATTGCTCAACAATATCAAGAAGTACAAGGAAGGAAAACGCATTGTTAGTTTTCGAAAAAGACAGATTATTATATGGATTTTACCTCTGAAGTTGTCTCAGAATTATTGTTAAGAGTAATCCACATTTTTAAATCTCCTGACTTTTTCACAGCATCCGTGAATGTCTCAGCTGCAAAGTAATACTTTTGAAGGCAAACAAGCATTTCCTGTTCCCGTTTCTAAAAAAGAAGGACAATCCATTAATTTTTAAATAAATATTTGTATAAAAATAAAATCTTACAATTTCTTCCTCAGTAAATGGAAATAGATGCTTGTAGAGATTAACCAAATCCACAATCACATCAGCTTCTTTTTGTGAATAGGTCATTTCCTCCACCTGAATATTCACAATTTGAGTTAAATATAATCTAATTAAAATTAACTATTTTGTTATTTTTTATATTTTAATTACCGCATTTTGCAAAAGCGTTGGACCCCAAATCATGGCCAAATTATTCACACCCATTTTGTTTTTCTGCTTCTGGGAATTTATAAATGCCAAATGGCCAATGATCCTTTTCAATGTTTCCCTTTCAATAACATGCAATCGACTCAATAGCTCTTTATATGAATCAATTTTTGTTTGCGTTGAATCGAGGGCTGTTACGCTGATGAAGCTTTCCGAGGTTTTTCCCAATAGTCGAATTGGCAAGTCACGCATGAAACGTTTCAAGGCATTTGCTACGTCATGCTCATTGAATTCATTTCGTGTTATTTCAACGTTAAATGCATCAGCACGAAACTGTGATAGCAATTTTAAAATTGAGTTTTCCGAGCCTGATTTGCGGTAAATTCCTTCAGACATCGAACCATGTATGTAGACGAAATTAATGCACTTATCAACCAAAACCGGAACATCGAATTTCGTTAATTGTTGTTCATCTAAGGTGGACCCATTGTTATGTGCTACTTCTCGGATAATATGACGCCAGATTTTAGTTTCTCGAGCGGATGTCATAATCATATAGACGGTGTATGGCGGGGAATCTATCATCAAAATTGGACCCTTTTCCACGTGCAGGTTTTCTATGGACTCGTCATTTTCTTTTAATACTGGAATAAGACAGAACGTTTATAAAAATTAGTCTTATCAATAGGGTATAATGTTTTGTTGAAATTTTTAAAGTAAGGAATTAAATCTAAAGTCGCATTTAAATTATTCAGTTCATCACCGATGTACGATGTTGACTAAGTTCGTTTATAAAGTGTAAATTATAAAACGAATTAACGAATGAAGAACGCACTAGCACAAAGCGGATTTGTGGTGTTAGCCTAAAAACCAACAAAGTGTGTGAGAAAATTGTGTAGAACATTGTTTTGTAGTGACAAGCAATGAGTAGACAAGTAACTCACGTTTTTCTTATCACTATAATTTTAAATATAACTTCGTTTAACAAAAATAGTACAGCAAATGAAAGATTAATGAGAATAAGATTTAATAAGGTTTGTGCCATAGGATTCTTCAAAAAAATAGAGCCTAAATATCAGGACCTCATAAGTTATAAGATAATAGAGGATACTATATTGATCATAAGCTCGTATAACCAAAGAAAAATGGACGAATGTATGAAATCTGACTTTCAAATTGCCGAAAGTATGAGTTACCTAATGCCAGTTTTAATCATGTAACGTTTGAGCCCAAGCTAAATTTATAAAGTCGGATTAGTGACTCTTTATTTTTAAGTTCGATTAAGTGCAAAATTTCATTAATGAAACAGAATATCTGCTAGGCGACGCACAGTAGCGGAACTTAATTAATTTTGTTTTCTTCAAATATATAATTAAAGTTAGCAATACGATTCATAGAAAACCGGTTTTTAATATGGCTTTAAAATTTTTAATTATCCATATATTAACAAAGAAATATCTCGCTGAAAGTGAAGGCTTTATTTATATTCGTACAAATCACTGAGTATTTCTTTGATCTTGCAATTAAGCGTGTGTCTCAGTGATAAAAATTATAAGTAACAAAGTTTGGAAATTAATTTTTTAGAGTCCTGAGCATCTTGCAAGGTAAGAATTGATGCATAACTTAAAACGTAAAAAAGTCATTTTGAAAACACAATTTGAGAAGTCTTAATTTTAACCTTTTTTTTTTAAGTTGAGTTTTAAAAATTTATCCTCGTGTATCTTTCGTGAAATATTTTTTTTTATATCTCTTAATTCACTATCATCAAATTGTGTGAAATTTGGCTTTGAATATTTGCGGCACTCATACACTTTAATTTAATTTTCAATAATACGAGTATGTAGGTACAGTATGCAAAATCGTGAAATTTTTAAAATTTGACATCATAATAGAATGCAGAAAAGAAATAACCTCATTTATAACTAGTTAATAGAAAAACACAATCTTGAGGTGGAAGATCAAAGCCTTAGAAGTCTAAAAAAATTTTAATAGCAGTTTAAGCAAAAAAATAGACATAAAATGGAAGAGCAGCTACCGAAGGCTTCGAAGGTTTCTTGCTGTAAATGAAAAAATGCTTGAAAAGGAATTATCCCTTCCAGATAAATTGAATAAGTTGATAGCATCTAAAAGGTCGACAAATCCTAGACCGCGCAGTATAGGACGACCAGCGAAAGATTTTATTGGATGCAACCTCAAAGTAAAAAAACGTAAAGTACAAAATTTACTTTAAACAATATCATCTGAAGAGCTTATAGTGGCTGCTGAAGTTTCAACTAGAGCAAAGGGGAAGAGAGATGCTGCAAACTTAATTAAAGAACTGGCAACTTCTTCACCATCACGAGCCACTAAGATAAAGAAAACACGGGAATCAGTTGTTTCTCATTCAAGAATGTCCCCTGAACAGGCTTTGTCCATTATCGTAGATAATAAACTTAGTACTAGAGTGTATACGAACTTAAGGGAAAGTAACAAAAGTATCCATATCATCTTGTTCAATATATATAGAATTGTCTTTAGTTTAAAGCAATTTTCATGAGAACAATTACAAGGACAAGCTGCGCGTACAGCTAGTTTAATATTATAATGAATAAAAAGCAGTCAAATTTAACAGTCTGGTCTTACAAACGATGTTTTATATTGTTGGGACAAAAATAAATTAAAAATGCGCATATTTTGTAAAAATTTAACGAAATTATAATAAAATATTCATTATATGTGTTAAATAAGGTAACTAGAACTTTTATTATTATTAATGTTTAAAGTTATATTGAAGTTTCCAAAGGTCGCACTTCAGTTCAAAAAACAGGTATTTTTAGAGCTCCGTTTTTTTTTTTTAATTGACAAACTATAAAAATAATTGATGTTTTTAATCATTTTGTAGTTATTTATAATAAATACTACACAAAAAAATATCAAAAAGTTTTTTTTTCTTGTGCATGTTATTCAATTTTGAATATGGACCTACTTTAGTAAAAAAAAAATGGGTACTTTCAAAGCTCGGTTAAAAAAAATGATGATTTATGAATATAATTAAAGTTAAATTTCATTTCTTAGTAATTTATTATTAATCCCACAAAAAAAATATAAGCGCCATTAATTTAATTCCGCTAGATTAGCGAAATCACGCACTGTGCGACGGTTACTAAATTCTAAACCGATGAAGATAGCTTGGCGAATATCAAACTAAATTTTTATTGTTCTATTACAAGAACATACTTTGTCATTTAAGCTCCAGTTTTCACTCGTTTAACTTCTTCTTTAAAGCGGAAATTATTTAGTGTAGTAGATTTTTGATAAATATCACTTTATTATTCCGCGAATATTTTTTCTTTTTTTAAGTAAAAGTGTTTAAGTAAAAAGTCGGGACTTAACTCCTATTCCATGGTAAAGGAAAATCATGAATAGTGAATTTAGCTTTAATGTTTAAAATTTTGCTCAATTAAGTATTAATTTTAATTCATTTAAATATCTTCATTGTTAATGGAAAGGTGTAAAAAGTACTAATTTCTTTTATAATTTTTTTTTGTTTGAGGGATTATTTGTACTATTGTGAAAAATTAGAACAAAATTGGACGAGTCATTACCAAGATATACCGGCATAATCCCAAAATATATCCTAAAAAAAACTTAAATTCCTTGCGATTTATTTTAAAGGCAGTTTCTTACAATAATTTTATAACTGTTTTTCGTAAAATGTGAAGAAAAAAAATAAAATCTTTGTTAGGCTGCCTAGATAAGCTAAAACAAGAGTTTGAATTTTTCCTCCAAGGTCTCAAATTATCAAGACACTTTAGTTGTTGAGTTAATCTGGTCTTGTTAGAAAAGGCTTAGCTCCTTAAGCTGGATTTGTCACAATGTATACTGAGTTAAAGGGTGCGGTTATATAAACATACAAATGTACCTATTATTTCCCTGTTAAAAAAAAACTTAACATACTCGTACTCTGGTTCTACGTCAACTTTTAGTTTTTCATTAAATGTAATAGCTTATTAGTATCACAGCTTTGGGAACGCGAAAACGTATTCTTTCGTAAGGTTAAGAGGGTTGATGTGTGTATTCTGAAGGAGTCATAATCCATAGCCTAAAAATATTGTCTTAAGTGAGGCCGTGTATTGATTTGGCAAAAGACGAAACATTTGATATTTTTTTTAAGACCATAATTATATCGTTCTATACATTTTAAGAAAACATTTAGTTATGGTTTGGGCTCGTAATAACATTTTGAGAAAATTTTACAGCCAAACCTCAGCATTGGTGTTAGAAGTGTTTTTCCGTTACGATAATTCTAGTTCTTACAGATGTTATCTTTTGCGTAGCGTAAAGCTATGGAAGACCCCCATAGGTTCTATCAAGAATTGACTTTACGTGGTTGTCCCAAGTAAGGTGTCTATTAAAATAGTTCCAAGATTTGTTGCCGAGTCTACTATTTCAATTAGATTATCATTTAGAGAAATTTGAGGCAGAAATGATGTACATATAAAAGGGTCTTCGTGATATTACTGGGCAATTAGATTTTCTCGGGTTCAAGCAAAGCTGGTTTAATTTTAACCACTCAAGGCTTTTATTGAGTTCCTCATTCCCACCCCATTCTACAAAAGACCTAAAGGATACCTTTTCTGTTGTTAACCATCGTCAGCATAAACACATGAATGGAGCAGTGTAGCAGGCATGAAGGAAGTTCATTAATGTATCTTATAAAGAGTAGTGGTCCTTAAATTGAGCCTTGCGGGATACCACTGCTTAAAGACAGGGAGTCAAAAACACAATGTTGGACTACGACTGCTGCTGCCTGAGATCTACCTCCAAGGTATGAGTTTACAAGCTTTTCCAAGATCAGTGAGAATTTAAACTTATTTTTTTTTCAGTTTTCTGTTTAATTTATGTAATTACTATGGTTCACAGTGTCACATGCCTTGGAAAAATCTAATAATGTGAGAAAAGTAATTATAATCACTGGCCACAGTTTTTTCTAATATCTTCTAACTCGTTTATTAGAACTTTATGCAGCTTTGATTTGGACGATAGCCAGACCAGTTCAAACAAAGTAACTGACTTGTACGAAGATATTTTCTTATCTGAACGTTCATCTTAAAATTATATCAAATTACCCCCAGTTAATTTTGAGACTTACCTATGCATCGAGCTTTACGCAGATCCATCTTTTCAACATTTATATTCGCTTCACTTACAAAATATAAGTTTCGTTTTTGTTTCTTCAACAGCAACCATGTGCCACTCCATTCGGATGTAATTGAATTCTAAGGAAAAGTAGAAATGTAGTTATGTAGAAATATAGATATGTAGTTCAAAAAAACGGGATTTTAAAAACACTTTTAGACTCTTACCTTTAAGTAACACCAACCTGCTCGGTAAAAAGTGTACGTATACTTTGTAGAAAACACGTTTGTTAAGCTTTCCATAATTTTTTGCATCCAAACTGATCTATTGTTAAAAATTATAAAAATAAATATAGGAGTTAATTGTAAATATATACAAATACATACATAATCAAAGTTCTAGATATTTTTAAAAGTTCATATTTTTTAGATCTAAATTTTCAAATACATAATAAGACACACGATTGGATAGCACGAACTTGCTCGTAGGTATGTTTATGAGAATGGAATTTTAAAAATGCAGGTTATTAGTGAAAAAAGTTCAAAAGCGCAGTATTAGTATTAAAAGGCCAACAGCAATTTTAGTGGTTGGAGCTTAAAACAGGATGCCATAAGCAAATATGAATTTATGCCAGAATATTTAAGATGAATAACATTTTTAAATCGTTAAAATAAGTTTTTATATACATACAAAAATTTGGCACGCCAGTTAAGTTTTTTTTTATTACTGTGCGATTAAAAATTAAATCAAGTAATTTTTTAATGTCCCGTTTTTTGATACCAAATTTTCCAAATAAAATATTCATTTCTTGTTTTCAAAAACATTTCAAAAATATTTTTTTTTAAATTTAAATATGCAATGTTTCTTACACTTTTTAGAAGCTTCTGTATAATGATAAATCTGGTATTTCGATAATGTGAAAATCAAAATTCTAAAAAATGCTTCTGCTGATAGTAATGTCTTAAATTAAATGTTTTTTTCATTAACATTTTTATCAAAATTCTAGAAGCCGTTTTCGAGAAAAATACAATTTTCGAAAATCATTTTTTAACCTTTGTTATTTTTAGATAAAATTAAAATTATTTTACCTTCAAATAGATAGCATTACAAAACCTGTTAACTATCAAGTTTAAAAACAAAAAATATAAAGAAAAATGAAAATATTTGTTGAAAACGCAAAACAAAAGTTTCGGAAAATTTGATAACTAAATTAAGAATTAAAATAATTTATCAAAATCCGTTGTATAATTTTTAAGAAAATCAAAAACCAAAAATATGGTTCTACGGGAGGTACCTATATCTTAGGGTTTCCAGAAATCTCTTTTAAAGAATGAAGCTGAAGATCGCTGCATCGAAATTTATGTTTTCATTTAGGATAGCAGATCTCGATAAGTATCAAAGATATTGGAATATTTTAAACGCCAAAATGTTGGGCGCAAATTTTCCTAGGGGCGATGTCCGTTACTTTTTTTTAAATTGTATCTCGTTATATTTTATTTTAGTGAGTTTTAAAACTTCTAAGACAAAAAAATTTTTAGGAGAGGATATAGACTGCAATAATTTTTTTAGAAATAAAATAAATATGACCCAATGTAGAATATACGTTTCTCCTTTTTTTTATTTTTTTTTTATTAAGCTTATTTAACCATGATTTAACCATGAAATTAACAAAAAAAAACAAAAAGTTTGGACCCTTATAACTTTGGATTGACTAATCGTAGGTAAAAAATCGGTACATGAAAAAATTAGAATTTCCAAACTCTAGGGGCGATGTTTTTTCTTTTTTTTTATTTTTTTGTCTATTAAAGTTTTTTAAACATGAAAGTTAAAAAAAAAAAAAAAAAAGTTTAGACCCTTATAACTTTGGATCAACTAACCGTAGGTATAAGAACGGTACATGAAAAAATTAGAATTTCCAAACTCTAGGTGCGATGTTTTTTCTTTTTTTTTTATTTTTTTGTTTATTAAATTTTTTTAAACATGAAAGTTATAAAAAAAACAGTTTAGCCCCTTATAACTTTGGATCAACTAACCGTAGGTATAAGAACGATACATGAAAAAATTAGAATTTCCAAACTCTAAAGGCGATGTTTTTTCTTTTTGTTTTATTTCATGTTCTTGAGTCATTTGTTGTCTAGCAACAAATTACAACAAAAAGGAAAATAGATATCAACGTTTTGTGTTAGTTAGTTAAGATGTTGGTTATTTGTAATATTTTTATATTTTTTACTGTATTATATTAATAATTGTATATTATCAAAATTATAATATTTACTTCACATGAATTTTTATTTTTTCGATTCAAGTTTTAATAATTCTGATAATAATTATACAAAATTGGAATTATATAAAGAAAAGATTAATTGTTATACAAACAAAAACAAAATTTCAGCAAAGACAAAGAAAAAGAAAATTCCAGAATGAATATACTTTATAGAATAACTATTATAATAATTAGATAGATATTGTGAGATATGTTTAACAAATTTGAATTGAAAAATATTTATTGCTTTTAGTTTAGCTAAACCAAAAAAGGATGGTGTTGAGCTTTTAGTTTAGCTAAAACAAAATTATACTAGGTTTAGTTCTAACGATGATTCAAGTTTTATTCCTCTTGTAATGCCAGCCATCTAGAACAACAGTCACAACTGAAGAGAAAATATACATTTTGTAACTCTTCCTCAGTTTTTTTCAAGTAGTTCAGACATCCAAATTCTGCCCACCGTTTACAAGTATGGCACTGGCACCAAGTTTGCTAGAAGCTAGAACACAAATGACTCAAGAACATGAAATAAAAGAAAAGAAAAGACATCGCCTTTAGAGCTTGGAAATTCTAATTTTTTCATGTACCGTTCTTATACATACGGTTAGTTGATCCAAAGTTATAAGGGTCTAAACTTTTTTTTTTTATAACTTTCATGTTTAAAAAAATTTAATAAACAAAAAAATAAAAAAAAAAGAAAAAACATCGCACCTAGAGTTTGGAAATTCTAATTTTTGGATGTACCGTTCTTATACCTACGGTTAGTTGATCTAAAGTTATAAGGGTCCAAACTTTTTGTTTTTTTTTTGTTAATTTCATGGTTAAATCATGGTTAAATAAGCTTAATAAAAAAAAATAAAAAAGGAGAAACATCGCCCCTAGAGAAACGTATATTCTACATTGGGTCATATTTATTTTATTTCTAAAAAAATTATTGCAGTCTATATCCTCTCCTAAAAATTTTTTTGTCTTAAAAGTTTTAAAACTCACTAAAATAAAATATAACGAGATACAATTTAAAAAAAGTAACGGACATCGCCCCTAGGAAAATTTGCGCCCAACATTTTGGCGTCTGCTATCCTAAATGAAAACATAAATTTCGATGCAGCGATCTTCAGCTTCATTTTAAAGAGAACATGTTCTCTTTTTTGCCTCCGATCTTTCTTATTCTTTCTTTTTTCATCAAATTCTTTTTTTTACTCTTTTTTATTTGTGTACTCTTTTTGGTCTCTTTTTTCCAAAATATTAATCTGACGCACTTTTCATTTATATACTTTTGTATTAGTCTCCTAAAATGAAGCATTAACACACTGAAGTACGCACCTATCCATTCGGGAGCCCTCGCCGAACCCTGTTTCGAACATTTAACATGCGTGAAAACGAACAGACCGATTTAATGTCATGAATGCAAAACTCACCACACCATCTCTGTACTCTTTTAACCCGGCTACATTAACATTAATTTTTTATTTTTGTTTTGTTAACGCAATTAAGCGTTTATATACCTACATATTTATGTCATGTGTTTTCATTAACTAGATGTTAAGATAAAGATAAACTAACTATTAGTAACTAAACTGCTGCTATTTGTGTACCTACCTTACTTTTATAAACATGCCTATATTTTTTTAAAATGAAGTTTTGAAGTGAAAGCGGTCCAACAGTAGATGTTTGGAGTTCCGAAAATGTCCTCTTTTTTTCAAACACGTTATGGACACCCTACTATATCTTCAATTAATAACCATTTTTGTAAATTGTTTTTAACCATTGTTGCGAAACGAAATGTTTGGAATTTTTTAAAAATCAAACAAAAAATAATGGGTGATTTTTTCGCCATTTTCTTTTTGGCAACACTAGTTTTGACAGCTCACGCACGTTTCGTGTTTTGTGTCACTGTCAAACATCTTCAGTTTGGTCTATAATATAACCATGAATCGCCTGACAAACGAACAACGCTTGCAAATTATTGAATTTTATTATTAAAATGCGTGCTCTGTTAAGAAAGTTCATCGCGCACTTCTTCCATTTTATGATCAGTTTAATCGATTCGATCTACTGAGGCGGCTATTCAGGCTATTGTGACTAAATTTCGCACCAAATTTACATTATTGGACATTAAACCACCAACACGCTTACATAGAATGCGAACTGAGGAAAATATCGCAGCTGCATCGGCCAGTGTTAGTGATGACCGTGAAATATCGATTCGGCGCCGTTCCCAGCAATTGGGCCTCTGTTACTCCAATACGTAGAAAATTTTGCCGAAGGATTTAGGTGTGAAGCCTTTCAAAATACAGCTGGTGCCAGAATTTAAGCCGAACGACCTACCACAACACCGAATTTTTGGTGAATGAGCTCTTAAAAAGTTGGCCGAAGTTCACTTTTTTATCGAAAATTTGTGTTCAGCGACGAAGCTCATTTCTGGTTAACTGGTAACGTGAACAAGCAAAACTGCCGTCTTTGGAGTGAAAAATAGCCAGAATCATTGCAAGAGCTACGAGTACCAATGCATCCAGAAAAAGTCACTGTTTGGTGCGGATTATGGGCCGGCGGAATCATTGGGCCGTATCTCTTCAAAGATTATGCGAATTGCAACGTTGCGTTACTGTGAATGGTGAGCGCTACCGTGCGATGATAACAAACTGTTTTTTGCGCAAAATGAAAGAGCTAGACTTGCATGACATGTGGTTTTAACAAGACGGTGCCACATGCCACACAGCACGCGTAAAAATGGACAAATTGAGAGGCGAGTTCGGTTTATTTCACGTTTGGGGCCGGTCAATTGGCCGCCTTGATCGTGCGATTTAACGCCTCTAGACTATTTTTTGTGGGGCTATGTTTAGGCTCAGGTCTATAGCGACAAGCCCGCTTCGATTGACGTTGGAAGACGTGAGATACCGGTCGAAATGTTAGAAAGAGTATGCCAAAATTGGACTAAGCGGATGGACCATTTGAGGCGCAACTGCGGCCACCATTTGCATGAAATAATCTTCAAATATTAAATTATATCGACCGTACGTACTATCGATTCAAATAAAGATTTCATGCTTTTATCTGAATTTTATATTTTTTTTTTAATTTCCGATAGTTCTTAAAAAATCAGTCGTTATATCCTAAAATTGCGCGAACAAAAATTGTATGAGGGAAGAATTTGAAAATGATATTAACCAAGCTTTTAAAAAATACCGGAGAGCCATTTAGACTGTAGTCGAACAAGCAGATACTAAGTAGAAAATTAAGTCTTTCTCGTTTAGTGATTCTTTTTTAAATATATAAAAATGTCTTTAATAAAATTCTTAAGATCATTTTTGAGCTATTTCTTAATAAAGAATTCCCTTAATTAAAATACATGTTTTCGAATATTATCAGTAAAAAATCGTAAGCAATTGAAAAATTTCAAATTAATAAAATTAATGCAGCGTGCCTATTTTTCAGACGCCAATACAATCAAATTATTTTATTTTGTGGCTTTGGGTTTTTTTGAAAAGCTTTTGGCACGATTGAATCGCACGTACTAGATCTTATGTAAAAGTACTTTGGAATTTAAAAACTGTTTATAAATAGTAAATCCATGTCTTATGGATTTAATGTGATAGAAATGTTCAAATGCATACAGTTGCCGTCTGATTTCTATATAAGTATGAATTTATGAAAACGAAGTTTAACAATCGTTTATTTTTAAATAAATTTTTTAAACGACATTTTTTTTTTAATTTTTCAAGAAAAAAAAATTGGGATGTCAATTGTTAGTATTTCGTAACATAGATTTTAGGAAATAATTTCAAAAAATAATCGTTCACATGTTTCGAAGATATTGATAAATTGGAATGAGCGCCACCTATAGAATGGGCGGCTGTAATTTAAACTATGTCATATTCCACACATAATTTTATCGATGGGCTTTTCAAATACATACAACCAAAAATTCGATGAAATCACACACGACCTGTTTTTTTTTTTTCAGTTCTAACATGTGAACGCGCCTATATATTTGAATATCAAAACACTTGAAAATAGCTATTTAATTTTAGATTAAGATAAGGTTTTAAGTAAAAAAAAAAACACAAAATAAAGTATTCAAACGTACCTTTCTGACTCCTTGCCAACTCCATACAAATGGCACACTCTGGACATCTTGCAATTGCCCGACGTTCCACTGCTCATGATGACATTTGGATTGGTCATTTGCATCTGCATTTGGGACGATTGATTTTTCGGAACCGCTGTAGTAATTTCAAAACAATAAAAATGCGTCGAGTTGTCTGTAACACGACTATTGCTAACACACTGCAGTGTTGTGATATTTTCCAAAGGAATCATTTCTTTTGGATTTTTCATTTCATGGTCCAGATAGGTCTGGAATTGCTTATCGCGCAGGATTGCCTTACGGTTTTGAATTTCCTTGAGAATATCCTCAACTACACCACTGGGAAAACGAATCAATGGGCCTTCATACCGCACCAGGTAAGGTGACAGCGACGGTCTTGGAATCATAGCAATGGGAACCTTCACATCCATCGAACGACTCGATCGAAAGCTGGTCTTTCGCTTGAGTGCATCGACCCGAGTTCTCATACTTGAGAGCATGTTCTTAGAGAATTTGGCCGTTCTCGACTTAAGTTCAGCTGTCGAATATGAGGATGAAGATTTTGAATCAGATCCAGATATGGCTTCAAGGTACGTCGGAGGACTTTCGCCTTCGAAATGTTGGAGCTTGTCGAAGGGATTTACTCTCGCCTGTGGGGACTTTTCATCATTGACGAACCAGTTTGTCTGTTTCTGGGAAGGGCGAGACAGATCGGGAGCCGTCGTCGATGGTGTGGTTTCATCGACTGTCGATAGGTACGGTTGAACTTCGCATTCTTCGACAATATTTTCCATGCTGTCACACCTAAGGTTGGGGTTTTGATGAATTATCTGCACCTTTGACGTTGGTGAGGGTGGAGCTGGTGGGAGTGATTTTCGGATATTAACTTTTTTGGAACTTGCTGGTAGACACGCTTCTGCGGAAGCAGCTGTAGCTGCGGCGGAAGTACTAGCTACGTTGCTGTTATCCTCCTCAGATGTGCATATGCTCTGTTCATCGGCTGATTGTTGCGCACTCGGGACACGGCCATAAGTCTCTTCCTGCAGCATATGCTCCAGGAGAAGAAGTTGATTACTTTTGTTGCTTTCAGCGATCGAAGAGGACTGATGATTGAGAGTGAGTGGATCAAACTCATTGAGTACATCTTTCACAGCTGGCGGCTGACGGGAAACTCGATAGGAATTAATAGTGGGTCTACCCGGAGTTATGTTCAGTTTCCTCATCTGCGGAGTCAAAAGATCATTCGAGCTGGATTCCATTTCGAAAAGTTTTCCGTATGTAGCTTCTTGATTAGCATATAAAGGCTCTGGAGATGACGAGCCCTCGTCTTCTTCATTTTCCTCGTGATATTCCCAAGAGTCACTTCGATCTGGCTTAGGAGTTGCAGCCTCTTCTAAACGAATAATTTCTTTCAGCCTCAAAGACTCAAGACGCGAGGCTTCTTCCTGTTCTCTGATGAGAATTTCTGTTGAATCAACAGTGGCTCGTGTTGAGCATGGTGCCTCATCCACGTTTCGTAGTTCAATCGGTTCATAATTCTTCCTTCGTTTTTGTCTTGTTGGAGGCGCTAAAGGTTTAAGCTTGCCATATATTACTTCGTCTCTTGCATGACCAGCAGATGATGGAGGAGGTGGAGGCGGGAATTTAGGCATTGGCATTGACAATTCAGCTGAACTTCTCATATTGTCATCTGATGCTTTGCTTACTTCTGGAGAGGCAGGTGTTTCAGCAGAGTGACGAGGCAAATTCAAAGATTTCGAAGAAGTTGCATTCCTTGGGAATGACGTTGATGTTGTAGCATTACCCATGGCATCGTCATAAGATGGACACGGATAGTCTTCATTCAATGATTGAACCTTGATACTTCGAGGAACTTCATAGGAGCCATCATCGACCGAACCATCATCATCCCCACATCCATTTGTCAGATCAACAACTCCGTTAGTTTTGTTCATGGGGCTGCTGAACGAAATAGACTTAAAGACCGGGTCATTTGGAGGAACAGTCTGCGGTCGTTCAGCATCAAATTCTGCCACTGCTGTTTTCTTTTTGTCCTTTTTGGTCAAAGTAAAATTATTTCCGATAGTATTGATCTTCTTGCCAACATTTTTCAACCGAAACGAGGCATCAGCACTTAAATTGTTGATAAGATCTTGGGAGGTTTTGAAGTTCTTATCCAGCTTATGTTTGGCACCTTTGGCTTTCATGGCAACTCGTTCACTTATAGATTCGGTGAGCAGTTTTGAAGTTGTTCCAATGGACTTCAGTAGATCACTGCAATTGAAGAAAACTCGATAAATGGATATGTTGGAGATTTAAATTAGGTACATAATAGCATTTTATATAATTAGTTGTTAATATTTGTAGTTATGTACATCGAACGGTGTTTTAGTTGTTAGAAGGTTTGTTGGTTTTGTGTGTGTAGTGTTGTGTTAGTGTAGAAATTGTGTTGAAACTTTTTATAAGTAGAAAGCTAAGAGATATTGTTAATGAAATTATATTTAAACTATTTGAGCCAATATGAATAATTAGCTCGAATAAATTTTACTATATACAAATGCATAATGACTACTGCATTCAATCAAAAACCCCTTCAACGTTTTCTTATGTTTATAATGTGAGTTTACTTCTGATTTGTATTTCATGCTATATTGTTATGTATTTCCAAATGATGATTCTGAGACACAACTTAAGTTCAAGAAGCCATCATAACTTAGGTTTAGATTCTACAAAGCCGCTACCAACTTTTGAATGTATAGAACACCTTTCTGCAGAAGCGCCTCCCAGGACGAGTACGAGTAGGATGTTACTACTATTTATACTGCAGTAAAAGTGTGCTCCAACCAAGACCCTCTCGACAAGACCGTAGCGAAAAGATTCTCTAGATAAAATCAATCCAGTTTGACCAGACTACTTGGCGATCACCTTAATTAAGCTTCTCCGATAAATCTAGAGATGAGGATAAGAGATGGTGGTAGATGATCCAGATGGCTCAAAGTCAGCTCCCATCTTTCGTATAGGATTGCTCGCACTGGAAACCTATACATTCTTCTTTTAATAGAAAACAAGCACCTTGTACCTAGGGTTTGGGTTAACTTCCTTTCCTTGGGAAGTTTTTCCTTAAGAAAAAAGTTCTGTTAGGAGGAACGGAAAGTGATTAACCTCGTTAGACCCGGTAAGTCGAAGAATAACGACTTGAGAATATATAACTGGAACCTGGAAAACCTTTACATCATAGGTAATACCAAAGTTATTACCGCAGTCCAGAAGCTGCCATATATAAGGGATAATGAGATTTATTACAGCTGCGGGGAAATCGGCCGATATCCACAGATGCCAAAAATCAGTGATCCGATATTAGAGCAGTAAAAAAATAGTATCGAGCCAGGTGAAGAATAGAGAAGAAGATCCTGCTAAGAAATAAGAGGACGTACGCAATCTCAAGGAGATTGTAGAGTTTTGCATTCTAATTCTAATTCGTGTAATTGGCTACTGGTTTCAAGACTGGGCTGCAGACTCATGAACAGTGAAGGTATCACCGAACCATATAATCTATGGTTAAAAGTGCATTAAAAAGCATTTTCAACAGTTGTTTAATAGGAATCATGTATAGCGAACAATAGAACAAGAAGAGAACCCACCCCACAGTTACTGAAAAATCTTAAGAACAAAAAGGCCACATGATCCGATGATGATTACCGGCAAAGTTCTTCAAATACGGAGGTGATTTTTTGGCAGGGTACACAAAGAAAGTGTGTGTTAAAGGGAGCATTCGTGACAACTGGACTATCAACTCCACATATAAAAAAACTTATATTTTGCTAAAAATATTATATAAGATGCTGTACTGTTGGAGCGTCTTAAGCCGTTATGTAACGAGCTAGAAGTGTGGCTTCCTGTTCGACAGATTAACCACAGACTAAGCTTCTAACTGAAGACACCTCTTGGAAAAGACCAACGAATTTCACTCTTTTTTAATTGATTTCACAGCCGTATATGATAGTATTCATCGTCAGGAGCTGGCCGAACTCAGGATCTCGAACAAACTGCTTCAGCTATATCGCGTGACATTGGAAAATATGCGGTGTAAGCGCGGAAATAGATTCTTCTCACAGCACAGTATTTCAGTAAGCTAATGAATTATTACTTTACTTTTTTAATCACGGTCTGAAGCAGATGGTGATGGTCCAGAAAGTTGAAACACATCGGCTACATTGGCTCAGCCATAACATAACGCTCCAGCTATGAGAGTCTTCAAGTCCAAGCTTCCAAATTCGAAGTGATAAGGACTACCGAACCTCCGGTCTAAGGACCATGTTTAAAGATTGCGGATGCCAGAGCTCTTGGTCTAGATGACTGGAAGCAAAGTGGTTAAGGAACCGGTTAGGTAAGTAATGGATGAAAATATAGGACAGATTAACTCTAAAGTCCAAATCTGGCACAGCCGAAAAATCTTTCCCGAAAACAAGAGGTATCAAGAGGTATCTAAAACCTATGACGGGGTTGGTGGAGGCGTATACTCCGAAAGATAAAATCTTTGTCTATCTTTTCGTCTTCTCAATCACTGTAGCGTGTTCCAGGCAGAGCTTCTAGCAATAAAAGAAGTCCTCTCTCGGCTAAAAGAAAACGTTATATCGACTACTCATATACGTATTTTCTCAGGCAGTCAAGCTGCCATAAAGTCACTGGACTCTGTCTCCATTAACTCACTAATAGCCCAAAATTGTCGACCATCTCTGGTGGAAATGTCAAAACTGTTTAACATTCACCTTATATGGGTGACGGGGTATAGAGACATTCCAGGAAATTGTAAAGCCGACGAACTTGCAAAAAACCGAACGCCTTTGTTGGATAGCAAATCTAACATCGGTATACCCCTAGCTACTTGTAAACTTACGCTAAAGCATGATACCATAAATAAAGCTAACCATAGATGGACCAGCACCCCAACTTGCCGGTCTACTAAACTAATTTGGCCATTGTTTGATGCTAAACTCTCAAAACAACTAATTTCTATTGGTAGATTGCATATTAGCTCCCTTATAGGTGTCCTTACTGGACACTGCCTAATAGGAAGACATGCTTTCCGTCTTGGAGTTCCTGCAAATGATTTTTGCAGAAGCTGCATGGATGAAGAAGAAGAGGAATCAGTTCCTCACCTTTTATGTGCTTGTCCTGCCCTAGCACAAAGACGTAGACTCCATTTGGGAGACTACTACTATAACGATCCTAGTGATCTAAATAATTTCGACACTCACGTTCGCAGTCACCTTAACCTAACCTAACCTAACCTAACCTAGAGGTATGAATTGCCTATACTAGTTGATTAAAAAACTGGTAGATATATAGGATTAGTAGATAGATTACTCTTTCAGCAAGTTCTTTCACATCTTCAAGCGATGAAAACATCAAAAAAGTGGAAGAAACTACTCGTATGTTTGATAACTGCCATTTTAGTTCAGAGAGACAATTCAACGCCACTCAAACTCATAATTCTTTCCCTTCTCTTTGATTTTGGCAGACATTTTGATCATATGAGTTGACTTACCCAGCAGATCACTTTAAATGGCGGATTTGTATTTTCATAATCCGAAAAGCTTTCGATATCATTTTGTGTCTACTGGGAAAAACTGTCAATTTTTTTTAATACAGCTGATATTTCATAAGAAAATATAGCCGCGTTCACCTACGTATCCAAGGGTATCCGGATATGTTTGTGTTGTTGTAATCCCATAGGAAAAATCAACTGATGAACGAAAAAGCTGATGTCAAGCAGAAATCTAAAGCTATCCAAAAATTTTTGGTATACTAAACTATCCAATGTGAATTTTGAAGAACAGCTGACATTTCAGCTGATCTATTTTCTTTTGTGTCGAGTACAGGGTTGGCCGAACTGTTACTTTTTAACATTTGTTACGTTTAGTACTAATTTACTAATTTAGAAAAGTAAAGTTTATTGCATTTAAGATCTCATTCGGATCCTACGGCAAAGCTTTTATTCTTCGAACTTCAGATTGTTCCTTGATATAGGAGGTATTGAACTCAAATCCTTTAAGGGTTTTCTTGGAAATATGAAATGATCTTAACTCTTAAACATGACTTGTTATGGGATTATATGGACATATTTAGAGCTCAGTTTTCAGAAAAAGATTCTTATAAGACTATAAGCTTATTATTATCTTATTGCAAATAAAGAAAGTAGTTTAGCTATAAGATTTAAGTAGTTTTAAGCTGCAAAAGTGTTTACCTCTTAAAATAAAAATATTATAAAACCCAGTTCAGTTTCATAACATGATATTAATACTTAGGTATAACAATGGGATATAAGAGAGTTGTATGGGAGTTTTTTTTTCAGATTTCAAGAGTTTAGCTCTGTATAGTATGTTAGTTGGACTTATTCATTTTTAATAAGCGAAGTGAAAAAGGCTGGTAAAAAAGCTACATAATTATTGGGCTGAAGGTGGATTTACTCCAGTTAAAATGGAAAATGATTGTACTGGAGTGCTGCGGTTCTTAAAAATAAACAGTTTCAAGTTTCCTGGTTTTAATTTTTTTTTTTAAGATTTTCGGTAGTATTTTTATGTTTGTACTTTGTACAGTAAATTCAGCACTAAAAAATATCTTTAAGTCATGTGTTCATAATCCATATCATATGCCAAAAAAAAATGTTTGTCTCCAAAAATAAACTTCCCATCTATCTAATTCCTACAATTCCTCATCCTTATGGTAAATGAAACATTTTCAGTTTTTGTACAAAGCTTCATAAGATTATGATCATAAATGTGAAAAATTGTTTGGTTTCCATTATTCTTTTTTTTTATGAATTAACTACGTATGTAGCAGACGTAACAAATTGTAGTAAATTGGGCATGTAGTTGATTCGGCCAACCCTGGTCGATTCACGTCGTTTTTTTTTACTTTGACAGTAAATGTTACCTGTCCGGTTTTGGTCGTTCGCCAACGTATCGGATACTTAAGTATCTTAGATACCCTATCGGACTACGAGGTGAACGCGACCTATGACTTGGAAATATTTGATCTTCCTGGATTGGACCTTTTGTTCTTAAAGGTTTGAATTCTCTTCAAAACCAGTATCATGGTTTTTTGAAAATATGGACAAAAAGGTTACATTGGATGAGAAAACAAAAGTACCAATAGTTTACTAAGAGGATTGATGAAACGTTTTGTTGTTACTCATAGGTGGATCCAACTCTGAGCTAAGCAAAATATTAAAGCCGCTTGACGAGTGTAATACAAATTTTGTTTTGCATAATTGGATTTCTAAAACAGATGATTATTTTTGAAAATTGGTTTTTAGTCTGGTAATACTTTTGCACATCGTTGAAGTACAAAATAAAGCAGTGTTACCGATTGTTAGAAAGGTTGAATGAAGTCAGAATTATAATTTGAGATTGCATGGCAGCGAAACAGAGGGAAAAATAATTATTTTTTATAATAGATTTTTTAATAAAAGAGCACACAATTAAGTGTACCTACTAACGTAACTTAAACTGAACTTACAAATATTTTACGAGTGCTAATCATCGGTGCCACTTTGATGTAGTTGCAGTAGGTCTAGTACATTTTCGGTAATATATAAATCTAATGCCCCAAAATCAAATATACTGCACTTTTATTTAAATAACCACTCTTATATTTTTCTAAAACACAAAAATTTACAAAATAATCAACCAAGTTTTTGTGAATTCGACAAAAGTATTTTTAATATTATTCACATCGATAAGTTTTGTTTTTAGTTTTAAATAAATATAATATCTTCTGCGCAAAAGTCCAATCTACTGCATTTTTTAATGATGTGCTGCAGAATGTTTTTTCGAAGTGGCAACCGATCATCAGTATTCTTTTAATACGTTCGCTTATAGTTTTGTCCACTACATAGACTTGAACTCAATACCTTAGCTGATGACTGGATTCAGAAGCCGAGGAAGCCAGTGTTCTACTAAAGTCACGTAATTAAACGAAGATTTAAGTGTTTATAAATTGCTTGTGAACGAATACAATTTATATTAGCTAACACTCAACTTGTTCGGTTGAATTTCAAATGTCATTATTAGATACTTTGGTATGTGATCAATCGTACCGCTTTCATTAAAAATCAACTTACAAGTAAATATTTTCAATAAAAAAATGTTCACTGAGACACAACACCGCAACAACTTCAGTCGACTAAAGAAAATAAACTAAATTCCTATTCCTAGAATGGAGTCTTCAAAACCAAGTAAGACCCCATATTTAACTAATTTAACACAAGAGTTGTCTTTCAATCCTATATCACGAACACACTGTTCAGATAGAAAAAAAAAAACATCCATAAGGAAACAAATCTAATTTTGGATGTTCACCCTAAAAATTGAAATGCTTCACAAGTCACAACTGAAGATCATCTGCAGGGGCGCGTGCCTTCTTTGTGATAAAGCGACATGCATATCGTAGGAAGCAGCATAGGGGCGAATGACGAATGTGGTTCTCTTAGTGACAGATCTTAGATTTTTAAGGGCGAGTTAAGGATTCGAAAAAAAACAGTTGTAAGGAATACACGAAACAACTTAACAATTTGCTAATGTTAAGGGATTTTACTTTTTTTCATTAAAATACATAATTAAGAAATCTAAAACGATAACAATTCAGGCAACAAACTATCCAAAGATACTTTTTTGACACTTGTAAATGTGAAAGTATATATGAAAGTAAATATGAAGTTAGTAGTATATTTAATAGATCTATTAAATTATTTTTTACTTTAATAAAATATTAAAGTTAGTGTGATGCTGAGTTTAATGAAAATTTTCAAAATGTTTTTTGTTTACATAGTACTTATTCGACAAAAATGTTGACTAATAAACGCCTCTCATTCCATCTTCCTTATTGTTATTCCCTCTTTTAAGGAAATATTTTGGCTATAGAACTCCTATGTTGACTTCAAGGAAACATAATATCAACTTCAGATACCTACCTGCATAGACAACCAGTGGCCTATTTCACTAACTAACTAACAGTATTGACTGTTTTCATCAATATTTTCAAAAAAGTCATTAAATCCTTTTCGTTTATTTCTTGTGTCATAAACATTAATATCATTTAGTTTCGACTTATTTTTGTCGCATAGTTCATCGCGTTGAGATTCATCCAACCGAATCTTTTGTTGAATTTGTGGAAATCGAAAAAACAAAATCAATTTCAGCACGGTCATGAATTTATTGAAATAAAATAAAATTTTGTTTACAATCATTTGTTGGTGTTTTGAATGCGTTCATCGCAAAGCTTGATGCTAATGGTACCGAGGGCTTGTTCGATTCATCTCCAAATGACAATGACAATATGTGACAGCATAACTGTCAAATTTAAAAACATTTTTTTTTATGAAAACATGTAATACTACGTTTTCACGAAAAGATAATCTAAGATTTAAGGCAAGAGGTGTTTTCACAGCACTGAAAGATTAATAAGAAGATTAACTTTGACAGCATCAGATCTATCAAAATGCTAATGTTGTTTCAATTTTTCTTATAAAGTAGAAGCGAGAGAAAGAAAGTTTTATTTGTGCCAAACGATGAAAAATCATCGAGATAGCTTAGCACGGTATGGATGTTAGGTCAGTTCGAACTTCGACCGATCGATCCTATGAATATTTAGTAGAGAACTATCCAAACAAAAAGGTCAAAAGTTTAGTTTGTATTGAACAAATATGAAAGCCACTGTCAAAATGAAAGTCAAGTTACATATGTCTGATATGAAATCATGTGACAGTTAAACTGTCAAAATTAACGTCACATTTTTGCAATTGAGAGTTCCACGCAAAAACATCATCAACATTTAGATGATGTTTTTGCATGTTTCCTCCGTGGATTTCTTCCAACAAAAATTTTCAAAAATCTATGAAGTGTATCGATCTCACAAAAAGATTGAAAATAGATTAATTTTGACACTAACTTCCAAATACAAACGGTGATTAATTTTTTTCTATGAAGTGAAAGTGACAGAAAGTTTTCCTTATGATAAACGAAGTAAAATAAAACGATTTTGTAGTGAATGCGTTCAGCTTGATATGGATATTATGCTAGTTCGTTTCACAAAACTATTGGCCGCATGAAGATTCATCAAGATTCCTAATTTAATAGATTTCCGATTTAATTATGTATGGTAATTCTTCAAGATTTGTTACATGTATTCAGTTTAGTGGTTGGTGAACACGTAGTAGAAAACCTAGGTCAATACCATTTTTCGAAAATCACGACGCAATTTCCTATTTTTTTATTAATTAATTTTTATTAATGGAGAATGGATTTGGATTTACGTAAGCAGTTTGAGTTTGAGTTATTTTGTCTGAAAGCTAACTTAGCTAATACGGGTCTAAGGCTAAAGGCAAATTAAGAGGTTACTTATGTTTATTTTACTCCGATTTTTCTTTAGATGTAGAACGGGTAGCTGTCATTTATATACAACGGTTTTGCGCTTTTTCAAATTTTCTCGAAAACAGCTCTAATGATTTTGATTAAAGTTCGTGCATGTTATTTTGGAAGCCGATTAAATAATAATATGGGTTTTGTTGAAAAAAATGACAAAATCAAAATAGGTTCATAATGGTTTTTAAGAAAACAACCCTATTTTTGGGATATTCCAGTACATTTTTTGGAAAGAAAGACATATCACATATTTGATCCATTACCGAACATCTCCAATGTCTAGCCAAGTTAAAATTGTGAATCGCAATAGCAAATTCGTGCGATCCAGTCGTGTTTATTGAACTTTAAAGACCTAATTTAATGAGCAAATTAATGCGATGCAGTAATGCTCTTTATTTCTATCTTAAGAAAAAGTCATTACTTCTCCATCCTGTTAAAGCAAAAGTACGCATTGCTTCTATTTTAGTACGCAATGTTCTTCTTAAGATGACATAAAAGTAAGGCTGGATGTTAGATAAGCATAATCTATATAAATAAAAATGTAAATGTTGTAATGAACCATTACAAATTGGCCCCGCCGCCCCCGATCTACACTCCTGACAATACTACAAGCACTAGCCGCAATACCGGACCGACCACATGGTTACCTACAGAGCACCCCTCCCTACCTACGCACCTGTCCTAAATAATAAACTTAAAATACTTACCCAACCAGCCGCATGCTCCCGTAGCATGCATACACCACGAAGTGCGAACAACAACTGAATAATAAATCCTCTTATCAGTTGATAACATTTTCCCCACACCACTCAAAGGAACCAACCAGAGCAAACCAGTGTGGTGAATTCGCACGCACGAAAGATCGACAACCAGCAAGACCTGCACTGAGGACAGCAGCACGACAACGACCATGGTACCTCGGTGGTGAATATAAAACTAAAATATATGTTGTAGAAGTTTCCCCGCATATCAATAGGAGATATAGGATGACGTCGCACGCATCATTGATTCCAAAGGAAAATAAACTTTAAAAATATAAAGCTCACATTTAGTTTCACGAGAAAGTAGTATAAATAAGAGTCATGCGAGCCACCAAAAGTAAGTCAGTAGCAGGTACCCAACGAGGACAGGACTCCGCCAGCTCCAGAACAAGAAGGTAATTCATTCATTGGCTACCCCCCACCAGAGGTAAGGAGCCATTGGAAAAGTAAAGAATATAAAGCCGGTGTAAGCCGTTGATAGCCGGGTAAAACCGTTGATAGCCGGGTAAAACCGTTGATAGCCGGCGTAAGCCGTTGATAGCCGGGTAAAACCGTTGATAGCCGGGTAAAACCGTTGATAGCCGGCGTAAGCCGTTGATAGCCGGGTAAAACCGTTGATAGCCGGCGTAAGCCGTTGATAGCCGGGTAAAACCGTTGATAGCCGGGTAAAACCGTTGATAGCCGGCGTAAGCCGTTGATAGCCGGGTAAAACCGTTGATAGCCGGCGTAAGCCGTTGATAGCCGGGTAAAACCGTTGATAGCCGGCGTAAGCCGTTGATAGCCGGGTAAAACCGTTGATAGCCGGCGTAAGCCGTTGATAGCCGGGTAAAACCGTTGATAGCCGGGTAAAACCGTTGATAGCCGGCGTAAGCCGTTGATAGCCGGGTAAAACCGTTGATAGCCGGCGTAAGCCGTTGATAGCCGGCGTAAGCCGTTGATAGCCGGGTAAAACCGTTGATAGCCGGCGTAAGCCGTTGATAGCCGGGTAAAACCGTTGATAGCCGGCGTAAGCCGTTGATAGCCGGGTAAAACCGTTGATAGCCGGCGTAAGCCGTTGATAGCCGGGTAAAACCGTTGATAGCCGGCGTAAGCCGTTGATAGCCGGGTAAAACCGTTGATAGCCGGGTAAAACCGTTGATAGCCGGCGTAAGCCGTTGATAGCCGGGTAAAACCGTTGATAGCCGGCGTAAGCCGTTGATAGCCGGGTAAAACCGTTGATAGCCGGCGTAAGCCGTTGATAGCCGGGTAAAACCGTTGATAGCCGGGTAAAACCGTTGATAGCCGGCGTAAGCCGTTGATAGCCGGGTAAAACCGTTGATAGCCGGCGTAAGCCGTTGATAGCCGGGTAAAACCGTTGATAGCCGGCGTAAGCCGTTGATAGCCGGGTAAAACCGTTGATAGCCGGCGTAAGCCGTTGATAGCCGGGTAAAACCGTTGATAGCCGGCGTAAGCCGTTGATAGCCGGGTAAAACCGTTGATAGCCGGGTAAAACCGTTGATAGCCGGGTAAAACCGTTGATAGCCGGGTAAAACCGTTGATAGCCGGCGTAAGCCGTTGATAGCCGGGTAAAACTGTTGATAGCCGGCGTAAGCCGTTGATAGCCGGGTAAAACCGTTGATAGCCGGGTAAAACCGTTGATAGCCGGCGTAAGCCGTTGATAGCCGGGTAAAACCGTTGATAGCCGGCGTAAGCCGTTGATAGCCGGCGTAAGCCGTTGATAGCCGGGTAAAACCGTTGATAGCCGGCGTAAGCCGTTGATAGCCGGGTAAAACCGTTGATAGCCGGCGTAAGCCGTTGATAGCCGGGTAAAACCGTTGATAGCCGGGTAAAACCGTTGATAGCCGGGTAAAACCGTTGATAGCCGGGTAAAACCGTTAATAGCCGGCGTAAGCCGTTGATAGCCGGGTAAAACCGTTGATAGCCGGCGTAAGCCGTTGATAGCCGGGTAAAACCGTTGATAGCCGGCGTAAGCCGTTGATAGCC
Source organism: Philhelius festivus (assembly GCA_963931855.1). Classification (NCBI taxonomy): domain Eukaryota; kingdom Metazoa; phylum Arthropoda; class Insecta; order Diptera; family Syrphidae; genus Philhelius; species Philhelius festivus. The sequence continues at coordinate 60,202,039 of OZ007556.1, forward strand.
GGGTAAAACCGTTGATAGCCGGCGTAAGCCGTTGATAGCCGGGTAAAACCGTTGATAGCCGGCGTAAGCCGTTGATAACCAGTGAAAGCTGTTGATACCGTAAGCCGCTGAAAGATAGCGTGGACCGTCAAAATCGATACCAGCCGGAACTCCTGAAGAAGCCAGTTACAGAACTAATATACGAGGACCGTATCCAGTACCCGCTGCAAATAGTAAACCAGCTACGGAGCTCAAGCCATCGATGAAATCAAGATTGAATACCAGAATTATAGTAAAATTAATATTGTAACCCTCTGTATGTAATAAATGTTAATTATTTTTATGAATTGGATTTGTAAATAAAGAAAACCCCTTTAAACTAAAGCTTCTGTACTTACTTTAGTTAGTACCCTGGACACCGGCGAGCGAAACCTCAGCCTATGACAACAAAGTACATCACAAATTGGCGCCCGAGCAGGGACCTTTAAGGTCTATTCCGAAAAGAAAAATCCAACATTAAATAAAAGAAGAAGAAGCAACATTTTACAAGAGGAAACAACACTATACCGAACCGGACCTGAAAATTGAATAAAATAAAACCAGTTAAGTAACCATGTCGGACAACGAAGAAGGATTCGATATTTTTCCCAGCATAGGAGCAATTTACTTGCTGACCAGAGCCGAATTGATCGACCGCATGAAGCGCTTAGGCCTGAACACTGAGGGTTCTATGACCATACTACGCGCTCGATTCAGTGCCCATATAAAGGAAGCGCGGACCCGCAAATCCACTCAAAACCTCTGCGAGGAATTGGAAGAGCTTGTCTTAGAACGAGAATATACACCAGAAACTGCTACCGAAAAAGCCTCAAATCTGTTGCATAACCAAAAAGCAGCAATCACCGAAGTGAATAAGTTGCCTGAGCAACAAGGCTACAACAATTATTTTTATCCAGTGCCGAACATACAGTTCCGAGGTGTAAGTACCTACACGACCGCTGCTCCCACCATGTCAACCGCCGCCGCCACATACCCTGTCATGCCCGGGTACGACCAGGCAACAAAACTCCCAGAGCATAGGAATTGGCGCTATACTCAAAATATTAACCAGAGACAGCCAACATACGATGCCACTACTCCAATTGCACCCCAGATGCCAGACCCGAACCGATTCGTACCTACTACCAGATCGGTAGCACAGACTATCGATACCACTTCACCCAACCGTGAGGCCGAAGTAATAAATATAGTCAGAAAATGGGGGCTAAAGTTCGATTCCTCGGGAAATGCGCTGGAATTCATGCAACGACTTGAAGAGCTAACCGAATGCTATAAAATACACCCCGATGAAATGCTTCGTACCTTTCCAGAAATATTAAGGGGTACCGCTTTGGAATGGTACCGAATAAACCGAGATGGATTTACAACATGGGAAGACTTTTACAAAATGTTCTTAGAACATTTCTTACCGGCACGGTTCATAAACAAGTTGGAGGATGAAATCACCAGAAAGAGACAGGGACCGCGAGAAAGGGCCAAAGATTTCATCCATGCAACTCAATACCTCATCCACCAACATCCCACGATGCGTATTGGTGATAGTATTGATCGAATTTATGACCGCCTGAGACCGGAGTACCATCTTTACATTCGGCGGAAAGACTTTAAAACTCTGGAAGAACTGACAGCGCTAGCGGAGGAGTTCGAGTTCATCCAGAAGGAAAGTCAAAGCCAAGCAACTACATCTTCCGGAAGACCTATCCAGAAGACGCTCCTAACGTTACTCCATTCAGCACGTCAAGTACCAGCACCACCGCCAGACCAATACGAACGTGCAACCCATTGCTGGAATTGTAAACAGCGGGGGCACTCCAGGGCAAAATGCCGCCGCCCCTTTCGCATGTTTTGTGCTTTCTGTGGAGCAGATGGACGATTGAGTCGGGATTGTCCTTGCCATCCACATAAAGTTTCTATGTTGTTTGACCGGCCGAAGCTAGTTTTAGATTCCAGACTAGCTCCCCAAGAAACAAGCAATATTCTACGCCGCCGCCGCCGCCAGAACCAGCATAGCACCAGGCAGGTTGTCACGACAGACCCATTGGAGACAATCAATATTCCCAGCCACAGTTTTTACAAACCCACCTACCGCCGACAAAAGCTAGTTTTCAAAAGGAATTGGGGACGGGTAATTGCCTTTATAAAAAGACCAGGTTTGGCTGAATTGGTTTTTGGAGAAACCAGAAGATGGGTGACCTATCAACCTTAAGACGGATGATAATTTTTTTTTTGATTTCATTGCTGTTACTTTTTTTTATGAAGAATTTTTTTTTTTTTTTTTTGATATTTGGATTAATTTTTTTTTTACCCCAACGTTTTACCGCTAGACGAGAAAGTTCTCGTCTCCGAAGGGGGAGTGAATTGTAATGAACCATTACAAATTGGCCCCGCCGCCCCCGATCTACACTCCTGACAATACTACAAGCACTAGCCGCAATACCGGACCGACCACATGGTTACCTACAGAGCACCCCTCCCTACCTACGCACCTGTCCTAAATAATAAACTTAAAATACTTACCCAACCAGCCGCATGCTCCCGTAGCATGCATACACCACGAAGTGCGAACAACAACTGAATAATAAATCCTCTTATCAGTTGATAACATTTTCCCCACACCACTCAAAGGAACCAACCAGAGCAAACCAGTGTGGTGAATTCGCACGCACGAAAGATCGACAACCAGCAAGACCTGCACTGAGGACAGCAGCACGACAACGACCATGGTACCTCGGTGGTGAATATAAAACTAAAATATATGTTGTAGAAGTTTCCCCGCATATCAATAGGAGATATAGGATGACGTCGCACGCATCATTGATTCCAAAGGAAAATAAACTTTAAAAATATAAAGCTCACATTTAGTTTCACGAGAAAGTAGTATAAATAAGAGTCATGCGAGCCACCAAAAGTAAGTCAGTAGCAGGTACCCAACGAGGACAGGACTCCGCCAGCTCCAGAACAAGAAGGTAATTCATTCATTGGCTACCCCCACCAGAGGTAAGGAGCCATTGGAAAAGTAAAGAATATAAAGCCGGTGTAAGCCGTTGATAGCCGGGTAAAACCGTTGATAGCCGGGTAAAACCGTTGATAGCCGGCGTAAGCCGTTGATAGCCGGGTAAAACCGTTGATAGCCGGGTAAAACCGTTGATAGCCGGCGTAAGCCGTTGATAGCCGGGTAAAACCGTTGATAGCCGGCGTAAGCCGTTGATAGCCGGGTAAAACCGTTGATAGCCGGCGTAAGCCGTTGATAGCCGGGTAAAACCGTTGATAGCCGGGTAAAACCGTTGATAGCCGGCGTAAGCCGTTGATAGCCGGGTAAAACCGTTGATAGCCGGCGTAAGCCGTTGATAGCCGGGTAAAACCGTTGATAGCCGGCGTAAGCCGTTGATAGCCGGGTAAAACCGTTGATAGCCGGCGTAAGCCGTTGATAGCCGGGTAAAACCGTTGATAGCCGGGTAAAACCGTTGATAGCCGGCGTAAGCCGTTGATAGCCGGGTAAAACCGTTGATAGCCGGCGTAAGCCGTTGATAGCCGGCGTAAGCCGTTGATAGCCGGGTAAAACCGTTGATAGCCGGCGTAAGCCGTTGATAGCCGGGTAAAACCGTTGATAGCCGGCGTAAGCCGTTGATAGCCGGGTAAAACCGTTGATAGCCGGCGTAAGCCGTTGATAGCCGGGTAAAACCGTTGATAGCCGGCGTAAGCCGTTGATAGCCGGGTAAAACCGTTGATAGCCGGGTAAAACCGTTGATAGCCGGCGTAAGCCGTTGATAGCCGGGTAAAACTGTTGATAGCCGGCGTAAGCCGTTGATAGCCGGGTAAAACCGTTGATAGCCGGGTAAAACCGTTGATAGCCGGCGTAAGCCGTTGATAGCCGGGTAAAACCGTTGATAGCCGGCGTAAGCCGTTGATAGCCGGCGTAAGCCGTTGATAGCCGGGTAAAACCGTTGATAGCCGGCGTAAGCCGTTGATAGCCGGGTAAAACCGTTGATAGCCGGCGTAAGCCGTTGATAGCCGGGTAAAACCGTTGATAGCCGGGTAAAACCGTTGATAGCCGGGTAAAACCGTTGATAGCCGGGTAAAACCGTTAATAGCCGGCGTAAGCCGTTGATAGCCGGGTAAAACCGTTGATAGCCGGCGTAAGCCGTTGATAGCCGGGTAAAACCGTTGATAGCCGGCGTAAGCCGTTGATAGCCGGGTAAAACCGTTGATAGCCGGCGTAAGCCGTTGATAGCCGGGTAAAACCGTTGATAGCCGGCGTAAGCCGTTGATAACCAGTGAAAGCTGTTGATACCGTAAGCCGCTGAAAGATAGCGTGGACCGTCAAAATCGATACCAGCCGGAACTCCTGAAGAAGCCAGTTACAGAACTAATATACGAGGACCGTATCCAGTACCCGCTGCAAATAGTAAACCAGCTACGGAGCTCAAGCCATCGATGAAATCAAGATTGAATACCAGAATTATAGTAAAATTAATATTGTAACCCTCTGTATGTAATAAATGTTAATTATTTTTATGAATTGGATTTGTAAATAAAGAAAACCCCTTTAAACTAAAGCTTCTGTACTTACTTTAGTTAGTACCCTGGACACCGGCGAGCGAAACCTCAGCCTATGACAACAAAGTACATCACAATGTATGTTTGTTACTAATGGCTAATCTCGGAAAGTTCTTAACAGATTGCTTTGAAATTTCGACACAACATTGCACTCAAGTACGTTAGTGTTTATATATACTTAAAACAAAAATAAAATGGTGGCCTTAAACGCAACAGTAGCTTCACTGAGATATAAGGAATATATTACCTTTATTTATCAAAAACAAACATTCAAAGTTTTTTTTTTGTCAAAAAATATAAATAAAAATATAGATTTCTGTAAGCATATATATACATACAAGGAAAAAGTCAAAGAAAAAAGGTGTCTTATAACAAGAAGAGGACAAAGAAGATTATAAAGAAAAAGAAGAACTTTTTTCCAGAAAGCTTGCACTTTTGTCATATGTGCAAGCAAATATATGTACCTATGCTAACACCTGAGCAAGAAGATGTTTACAAAAAAAAAAAATCAATAACAGGGTTGGAGAAATTTTTCTTTAAAATGCCCCAGAACCGAATTTCGTTTAACGTGGACACCTGCCAGCTAAGGCTTAGTTCCAAGGTGGGCCTACCCACACTAACGGAGACAGATTAAGCGCTGACCACCTCCCTGAGTTAGTACAAGACCACCCAGTAGTAATTCTGCGAACATCTTGGGTCATGTCCACACACCTTGCTGAGGAGCGAGGTCTACCTAGCACCTCTTGAATCCAAGTAAACTTGGAAACCATATGCTTCCAGGATTTGTCTGAAGCAGAGGGGCCGAGCGTCTGCGACACAAAGAACCACTTCATGGGCACTATCTCTCGTGGTACCAGTATATAGCTTCCGGTGAAGTTTCGCGACCGTGAAGGTACACGTACCCAGCCATCAACCAAGGCAGAAGCTAATACTAGGCATGTACCACCTATACGCACAAACATAAAACCCTACCTATGCTCCTCTGAACACCTGAAAATCCCGCCGAAATCAGATAGAGACAAGCTCCATCCGAGTCGTTCAACACAACACATCAGTTCAGTCACCTGAAAGAGGCGGGCGCACGCAGACAATACCTGTTGCCAACCCCACCTAAGAGCCAACCAGAAACAAAGACCAAATGGATAAAACTACCACAAGGACACATAAAGCAACCACCACCAACTTGAATTGGTAGGAACGCGCACGAGCCGCATGTCACCGTGTACCCTAAGATAGACCGAGGGTTAAATATTAGGCCCCCCCGCTCCAAGCTCTACCGTGGGTCAGGCCCCAATACCACTAAGCCCAACGATTCACGACAAAGGGTGCAATCGCTGCAGCAGGTTCGCGTTGGAGTGAGCCCATTACGGACTGTGAGTGAGTCAGGATGAGACCTGAACGGCCCGTGTCCCGCCCAACACACATCGGGCCCAGCCCAAGGGAGGAACTATTAAAACGTTCCTAATAAAATTGATCCTGGCGGCAATTCGATCCCAAAATGATATAGCCTTAGCTCTTGCGAAGCAGTCTTCAACACTTGCTGTGACAATGTTACTAGGTGGACTAACTAAGTGATTCAAAATTTATTTGATGATGAAGATGTTGAGGAATCAGCACAAAATCTAAATAACATTACTATTTCCAGTAGTAGTAGAAATAAAACTACAGATGAATCTTCAGGAGAAAAATAAAAATTAATAAATAAAAAATCAAACGAATTCTTTAAAAATAATTTTAAAATTGTATAAAAATAATTTGCTAGAAGTTATGAACCTCTCGCAATTTTGTATTAATATAAATAACGCCCAGCGAAGCGGGCTGATAATAGCTAGTTGTTTATTATACGAGTTCAACTACAACTAGGTGGGTAACCTTATAGTTTATAAGTATAGCCTAGTAAAAATAGATAAGAGTACGGCCTTTTTGTTTACCTAATAATAGAAAAGTAAATATACATGCATAGGTGCATAGGTATGCACATAGGTACAAGAAAGAAAGGAAGGAACGAAGATGTTTGTCATCACCTATAAAATGGTTTTTCGACATGAGGCTATTTAAAGTTAATACGAAAATGAAAAAGAGGAACTTTAATGTTATTTATTACTTTTCAATTAATGATTTTTAATTGACATTTTAAAACTTAAAAATTTGCATTGTAAATAACAAGACCATCGACTTAAAGATGTAACTCGTAAATTATAGGTTTAGGTTAAACAATGTGTCAAAATGCTGATCACTAAACTTGGGGTTTTGACTATAATTCACCTAAATATATGATATATTTCCGTTCATCTTTTATGGAGATGACGCAGCGGTTCAGATCTGAAACGCTCTAAATGTTTGTTGTCCTTAAGTAGATTGCACATTAGCTCCGTATTTGTTGTCATAACCGGACACTGTCTTATGAGCAAGCACCCACAAGGCTTGGCTTTTATTCAAACGATTTTTGCAAAAGCTGTATAGACGAGCAAGTCTACCTCTTCTTCAATAGTTCTAGACATTTGATATCTTTCTAGCTTAAAAAGGGGTTTCAAATTGTTCAACGAGTAGGGAGAACATTTTTATGGATCACAATGGCTCAAATCTGGTGTAAGTGTGTCAGCCACTTCAATCTACCCTAACCTAATAGTCGAACTTCTAAAGTACTACTCCGATTTTGATGAATATTATTTTTAAAAAACGTTTTGTTTTTATACATTTTTTAAAATCAAAAACGTTTTGAAAAGGTCTCGAAATTATATGTGTCTTTAGAAAACACCTATAATTCGAATGAACAAAAATTAATTGAAACTTTAAATAATAAGTGGTATGCATACAGTCTTCCAAAAAGTACAGACTCAAAAAAATATTTAGGGTTAAACAGAATAACATAGAAATTTGCAATAGATGTAATAAAAGGTAGGGAGGCAATCTACCAATAAAGAAAAGACAAGAAAAAAAATCAATTTTATGGGAGTGGAGTACTGCAATCTGCAATCCTCAAACTAAATATGTCTTGTGTTTTCTCGTCGTTTCCTTAATATTGTACTTTCATATACCAAAAAAAATCATCATTGACATTTTTGTGTAAGTAGGTAAGAGAATTTTATTAATAATGGTAGATTGAACTGAAGGGAATAAAAAACCAATGTGCCCACGCATTATGGAATAAACAAAGATACGAGTATGCTACTTACTGATCACACACATTTGCGTTAAATGCTTCATAAAAGCACAACGAAAAATTAAATTTTTTGAGTATTTACTTCGGTATAAATTACAAAACTCATTACGAATTATAAATTCCTAATGTAAAAGACATCTACTGGAACTTCACAAGTACCTACCCTCGAAGTCAAATGCAAAGTAAATACAGTAAAACACCTATTCTCCATTTTCTTCAATAAAGGAAAAAATGTTTATCCAAATATTATAATCCACATATAATTAAGGAGGAGAATCGTTTTGAAGTTTCTTTTTCTTTTATTCGTGAACAGCGCCATTATTTCTCATCATTTAAGGATCGATTAAGATTAGATTTTCGATTCTTAGTTGAACGATCGGTTCAGAGTTGAATTGAAATTAAATGAAGAAATAATCTGCTTATAACAAAAGAAGATTTAGCAAATAATATTAAAACGCAAGTACTGTGTCTATCCATCAAATACGAAGGGATATGCGAGATGGCCTCAACTGTTGTTTCTGTTTCGGGAAGCCTTCAAACTGCACAAACAAATTTATTTCGACAATCAAATTTTTGACAATTGAAAATTCTTAACTGAAAAGCTGCTTTTGAGTTTACTTGAATTCAATTTATTTGGAATATTTATTAACTCTGGGTTATCCCAGAGTTAATTCCAAGACTTGTTACCATGTTACCCTTTTTTATGACAAAAATATTTACAGGTTTAAGAATATTTGCGCCCAATTTTCAGTGCTGGTGGTAACTTTGAGCTAAATCTACAAATAAAATGAACCCAAGTTATCTCAGAAATAGTTTTTCAACTTAAAATGAACTTAAATTGTCAATTGCCAAATATCTATCAAAATCAAAGTGCGACACTATGGAAATGTGGCTTGTCTATCGAAACAGAGATGTACATGAGGTACTATGAAAAGGGTGAGTTCCATATCACATCCTAATCAATCTATCTCACACAAAATAAATAATTTTCCTTGATGAATTGGAAAATTATTTATGGAAACTGGATTTTGGGTGGGTGGAATATCTTTACTAATATAATACCAAACTGCCGCACTGTATGCACTTTTTAGTAAAAATGAATATGCAAACAGACGCTTACCGCCATATTATTTACTCGATACTTACTAAAACTTAAATCCGGATGTATTGACATTGAATTTGTATAATTAACATCCGGATTTAAATTTAAATCTGGAAGAATCGAATGAATAATATGTTATTAGACTCTGTTTCAATAGTGTAAATAGCTCCTCACGGATCATGTCGACAAAAACATCATCATGAATGTCGTAATTAAAAGTCAAAATCTAAATATCTTAAGTGTATAGGGGGGTTCACATTCTCAAATATGTTTGACAAATATGGTTTGATGAATATTTGACGGATTGAAACCATTTGCGTTCACATTCGTCAAACATGCTGTCAAACATCACTTTTCATTAGAATTCTTACCATGGCGGACCAACTCAGACCATAGATGAAATATTATTTGAGCAAATTTACTACAATTTCTATATTTGGAAGTCTGCAGAAAACTTATATTAATGTAATAAAATCCACCTGAATTCATGCCATTGCATTATGACTCATTTTAAAATATTTTCTTACGATATGCTCAGCTCGAGAACTTCATTGAAAATGAAATTTGCTTGTGGTTTGACAAGCATGCGTTCACATTCTCAAATATGCTTGTCAAATCAGCAAAATATCAAAATATTTTGATATCATCAAGCATGTTTGACAATCCGTTTGATGAAGCGTTCACATTTTCAAATTCGAGTCAATCAAACCGCATTTGTCAAACATATTTGAGAATGTGAACCCCCCTTATGGCAAATATGAACATTGGCGCTGTTATCGCTAAAAAGAAGAATATTAAAGAAACGTCAAAGCCATTGACTTATTATACATGGACTGCCAGAGCCCAACTTCACGATGGTTCAACTTAAAACTATACGGAACTAGCGCTCTTGGTGCAAACTCGGAAAACATAGTGTAACTTTTGGTTTTGGTATTTGATATATCAATTTTTGACATAATTGAGTTTGTAAAGGGTGTTGAGCGGGAATTGTTTAAGTTTATTATTAAATAAAAACTTGAGCGTTATTTTCATGCTTTATTTGCCGATTTAAGAGTCATAATAGCATTTATCATAGACTTATATCAATTTGTAAACACCTTATTGTTTAACACAAATAAAACGTTCAACTTTTAATTTCAATTTATTGTGAACATTGTGTTCAAATCATGATGAAAACTATCTAGTAAAAAATGGATGCGATTCAACATGAAAAGATAAATTAAAAAGTTCATATTGTTCTACTTACATTTATGTAGATAGGAGATTTTTTTTGAAATAATAGCAAATTCACTTATAGTTAGATAAATATAATGACAAAAATGCTATTTCCATTTTAAAATATAAATCTAAATTTACGAAGAACTGGTTCTACCTTTTTATAAGGTTACCTGTCAAAACCTTACAGCAACAATCGCCAAGCAATTCAGGCCCTAGAAGACAATATCCGCCGTAAAGCAGTTTTCATTAAACTAAATGCTTTGCTCTCGCGTGTTCACAAATTTCGCTGAACACCCTTTATATTATTGTTATTATTTTGTCTTGGATAACGTTAAAATGTATAGTTCAAATTGAGATAGATGGCTATAGTTTTTATGGCAAAAATAGTAGTTCAGGCCAGGAGCCAAGAGATGGCCTCTGGAATTAATATTTATTTTTACCACTTTTGCACCAAGAGCTCTAATGTCGGTAGGGAGAGGTGGAACCATTTCATTGAAATGTTTGTATAGAAATTTCATACGACTAGCAGTCCATATATAATATGTCAATGGTCAAAGCACTCAAAAATGGAATTCCTTAAATTGTTTCCATACGATTTTTGTACACTATCAGCCGTATCTATAAGATTTTCTTAAACTGCATCTTAGAGGTTATTTAGTTAAGCATACTTAAATATTTAATTTGGCTTTAAATGACGAAACTTCAATTCGTATCTATAATCGATTTTTCATTGGTACTTAACTAAACAATGGTTGTGTCACGTAACGTAAAAGAATGTGAAAATCTAGTACAGAAAAAAAAACAAATGCTGGTTCATTTTATACAACACAGCTGTTTTGTGACACCTTCTTTCAGTAAATAATTGGAAGACACATTTTTTCGTCTGTGAAATCAAAAAAAAAATGGCTATCTAACACACACCCACACCCGCCGCCACAAATAAAAGAAAAAGATCTGAAAATTGGGATGCCTCCTACAAGGAAACTTTTTTATTTTAGAATTTGCAATAATACACTACAAAACAGAATTATTTTATGCACAGATTGGGCGTTTTCCTAAATGCAGTGTTGCAGCGCATCATGAATTTTGATGCTTTTTTTATTAACTTGCTTCAATAAAATAACGTTATTAAATACGAATTCTAAATTTTAGAGTTTTTTTTTAATGAATTGTAAAAGTAAATTTCAGAGTGAAGAAAAACGTTGCAAGGGCATCAAAATCCACGATGCGCTGCAACACTGCATTTAGGAAAACGCCTATTCTCTTCCAACAACGAGGAAGAAAGTGTCGATACAAACACTTCAACGGCTAAGAGGGAAGCGCGGAAGAAATTTCTTTGCGCGTACAAATACTTTAATGAATACAAATTTTATGTTTCTTAAATCGTTGCACTTTATAGTTCTAATATAATATCACAACAAACAATACCTACAAACTAATAATTTGAAACTTCAAAATTTCAAAGATGACAATCGATATGTCAAAATACATTTTAAAATGCCTTTAAGTGACCCTTAAACGCGGTTGATAGCGTTTAAGTTAAGAGGCCTTTAAGTAACGTTACTTAAATGTGAAAATTGATTATAGATACCGATTTCATACTTAAGAGCTGCTTAGATTTATTTTAAAGTTAAGTAACCTTTAAGATTTGTTTATAGATTCGCCTTGTTTTTAATTTTACGATCATAGTTTATTTAGCAAATGTTTCACTTTCAGAAGGGGCTAATAACATAACAGATAACAGATAAGTAAAATTTTGAATTTATGTATTATTTTGAGTGTTTTTTTTTTGTTTGTTTATTAGTTTTGCTCTCATATACAGCCAAACTGACAAATAAACAAAAGAGCACTTTTATATAATAGTATAGATTTAAAAATAAAAATTATTACAAAACCCTTCTAGAACAATTCTGAACTTATAATTGTCTAACTTTTAACGGGCGGGAGTTGAAATTATTACAAAATGATCTAACAAAATAGGAATTTTTTCCTATTTGTAAAATGTAAAATACATAGCGATCAGCATCAGCACGCACAGAGGAAGTACATCCGATACCATATCGTGCTTTTCATTTTCCTCAAACTTAACTAAACATCATCCCCAATTCTATAAGTGGAGTCCGTTTCAGAGAATCAAACTTTTCGGCTTTAAAAATTGTTTGTTTTTCTTCAAATTAATTTTGGCTGACGTGTGAAAACAAAATAAAACAAAGCATTACAGCGTATATGATAAAGTACAATGCAGACTAAATAAATAAATTGCAAAGCATTCAAAATAAGCAAAGCGTAATAAAAGTAATACAAAATACACTCCTCTTCAACGGATTAGGTTCAGATTTCTCCAGATTTTTTGATGTAGTGGGATGCAACCTTAAAAATTGATAATAAAAACAAATTGGCTTGTACCTATTTATATATGTGTCGCTCAATTTAATAGTGAACTATCTCCATACAAATGAATATCGAGATAATAAGGTTTTTGCGAAATGATGCATAGACAAAAAAACAAAATAAATGCGATTTAAGTTAATATTTTTTATTATTCGTAAAAAGTCCAGGATTATAATAACCTCTACAGATTTTATTAATTATTTTATTGAACGGATTTGTGACTTACTTAATTTTTATAGTTAAGTAATAAAATCACTTTAAGAACAAAAAATATTAACTATCGGAAATATAATTCGTATTTGGAGTAGATTCTCTTTTATATTGAAAGATATTACCAAATATAATATAATATATATAATAAAAAACGGATTTACACCACTTTTATAATGAGCGACACATATTTAAAATTCCGTTTCTTAAAATTATCCTGTATACGAATCTAGTGTTTACATTTTGATATTGTATTGGGCAAGTATGAGTCAGGGATTTAAATTAAAGCCAACATTACGATGGCACAGAAAGAAATAAAATGCACGACTGGGTCGCACGAACTTGCTCCTGTGTAAAAGACTAAGAATTTCAAAAATGAATGTTATTAGAGAAGGTTAAGTTATATGTTAAGTTAAAGGTAAGAATAGGATGCCATGTGATTCAGGCAAATATAGATTTATGCAAGAACAAAAATTAAAAGTCTTTGTAGTGGTTTCTTAAAAAATAAGGTTTTATATAAGAAAATTTTAAAACATTTTTAAGAATAAATGTTGGTACGCCAATTTGAAGTTTTTATTATTGTATGAATAAAAATTAAATTTACAAAAAAAGTATTGAGCCGTTTTCGAGTAATTGAATTTTCAAAAAACAAAAAATTGATTTTTTTTTTCAAAATTCAAAAAAATATTTTTCTTAAAGTTTTGAAATGCAATGTTTTTTAAACTTTTTAGAAGCTTCCCTCTAAGAAATTTCATTAAAATCCGTTATGCTAATAATGAGAAATTCAAAATTTTAAAAAATCGTTCTATGGTAGGTACAGTCAGTAATATCTTGTTTTCAAAATTTTTTTTATTAAATTACAGATATTAAAAAATAATAGAAAGAAAAAAATTTAAGTGAAATTCTCGGAACCGTTTTCGAGAAAAATACGATTTTCGAAAACCATTTTTTAACATTTGTATGGAAGACGGTACCTTCCATATTTTTAGGGAAAATTAATTTATTTTTCTTACATCTTGTAGGTTATTTTTCCAAACTTTTATTTATCAAGTTTTGAAAAAATCGAGCATGGGGTTTTCGAAATATTGAGTTTTCAAAAAAAAATTTTGAAACTTTTTTTAAAAATCCAAAAAAATTGGTTTGGAAAATTTGAATACACAATAATATTCAAACTGCTGGGGAGCTTTAGCATAAAAAAAATGATCAAAATCGGTGGTACCGTTTTTGAGAAAATCAAAAACAAAAAAAATGGTCCCAAGGGGGGTACCAAAACCACTCATTTTTTTGAAAATTTTTTTCGACCATTATCTAGGTTTAACTAAATTAAATTTTTTGAATTTTTTTTAAGAAAATCACAGGGACAGTTTTTGAGAAAAAAAAATATTTATAAAATTTCGGAAAAAAATCGTATGGCAGGTCCGTTATTTTTGGTCATAAAAAATCAAATCAAAAAACATCCGGGGGTAAAAAATCAAAACCCATATCTACCAAGTTTGAAGAAAATCGGCCGAGCCGTTTAGCTGTAATCGAACAGACAGACAGACAGACAGACAGACAGACAGACAGACAGAATTGCCAGACCCACTTTTTTCGTCTTCGCTATCATCGTAATGTCAACTTTGATCAAAATCTCGAGTTCGATTTTTTTTACGAATGCATAACTTGCCTTATAGTACCTATAAGTCGCAAGTAAAAAGATGGTTTTCGTCGCTATGTAAGTCCCGTCTGTTCGTCCAGCTAAGTTTTGTATATCAAAGTTTAACCTACATATCATTTTTAAAATTCATGAAATCTTCTATCATATATTCAGTCACTCAAGGTTTTTTTATATTTACTTGTAACTCAAATTTAAGAAGAAAACTGTGTACCTAATCAGTGAAAGAGCAGTGTATTTTCAACTAAAATCAATAAGTAATAAAATTTTCCATCGCAACAGCACAATTCACAAACATATTTCGATTTAGAACATTGCACTTTTCCCCAGAAAAATTTAAATTCCATAAAAAAACATCCTCGTATATGCACTTTTAGCTATAGGTACTTAATACAAAATTAATATATATACAATTTTAGAGATTTTTTTTTACAAAAATGCAAATGTAAGGAGAAAAATTTAATTTAATCAAAAAAAAAACAAAAAACCAATATGCTTTACTTTGGATCGCTGCTGTCGCCTAATTCTGATGGATGTGTTGGAGGTGGTACATACCCGGGCCGTGGTGATTTAAATTTCGAGTTTTCACTGCTGCCAGTAGCCGAATCTTCCATTGACGAATTAAGTGTCGTACTCGAAGATGACTTCATGCTCTTCGAGATCTCAAAAATAGAATCATTCATTTCGGATGTAGAACTTGAATAACTTCCAACGGAATACCGAGATGGTTTTACCACATCTAAATAGGTTTTTGGAGGTATATCTGGGGCTCTGCGTTTCACCGGTGTTTCTTTGCTAGTAGCTCCTGTAGGGCGTGGCAATGAAGAAACATTTTCATACACCTCATTGCTAACTGCATTATTTTCAGTATTCAGCGGTTTTCGCGGAGCTGGAATGGGTGTTTTTGGTTCGGTTATTTGTGGTTGCTTTACAGGTTCTGGAATATTTTCATTTTCATCTTCCTTCTCGTGGAGTTTATTAACTTCAGTCAAGGTGACTTTAGGAGTCTCGGTTGTTAAGGCATCTGGCACATGGAAGACTTTGTTATTAGGACATTTATCAATTATAGCCTTGTCTTGAATATTTTCCAAATTTATATTGAAATTCTTGTCTATTATATCGATGGTGACATTTTCGTATTCAGTTTTTCGTGGTTCAGGGACATAGCGACGAGGCATTGGCACTGGCCTTTTTTCCTCGTCCGCCATAATGTTCATCTGGAAATAAAAAAAAGAGAATATTGTCATTAAATTTTAATTGTCATTGATAAAAGTCATAATATAGATAATCTACTACAAATTGAGTACTAGATAGGGTAAAGTGGGGTACCTTCAAGAATGAGACATTTTATTTTAATAAAGCAGTCCCTTACAATTACTCAGTCGAGAATTTTATTTCAATACCTGTAACTTTAAAAAAATACAAACAAATTTTTTGGAGTTTGGAGTTTGGGTTTTTGTTTTTTGGATTTAATAATTATTTTTTTTTAATAAAATTTTAACGGAGACTATTCAAAAGTGTATAAAATGAATAAGGTACAAGGAACTGCTAGCGTTTGCACCACAGGGGATATAAGATCTTTCCCAATTGATGCCTTAAGCGTTTTTCTGTACCTTTTACCACTTGATTTACACATTACGTACCTATCTAGTAACTTGTAGTGCATTAAGACTGAGGAAATCGAACTCTTGGATTATCAAACCTTATGGTCACAGCAATATACAATTGAGATTTTTTTGACTGCAA
This sequence comes from Philhelius festivus, assembly GCA_963931855.1. Lineage (NCBI taxonomy): Eukaryota > Metazoa > Arthropoda > Insecta > Diptera > Syrphidae > Philhelius > Philhelius festivus. The sequence continues at coordinate 60,218,119 of OZ007556.1, forward strand.
CTGACTACCGACCCCTAAAATGGACATCAGTAAAGATTTTATGGTTATGTTCCCATCAAGAACGGACTAGGATGATGACGACGCGACGGTTCGAAAGACTTCAACACAACTATCTTTACTGATGGCTCAAAGATGGAGTGGGGCTTTGGTTCAGGAATCTTCTCTGAGACTATAAATATATCCAGGTCATTTAGACTACCCGACTTTGCTTTAGTGTTTTTCAAGCTGAATTAATGGCTATCAGGGAAGCATGCAAGGAACTTAAACAAAATCCTAACTAGAACCGGAACACGGCTATTGTCACAGACAGTCAGGCGGCTGCTGTTGAAGCCATAAATTCTGATAGATCATCCTCCAAATTGGTCCAGCAATGCTGCAATGAACTTGCTAGCATCAATGTAAATCTTATCTGGATTACGGGTCATTGGAGCATTGATGGGAATGAACGGGTGAACGAGCTGGCCAGGCACGGATCAGCCCTTTATAACTCACTTGCGGAAAAGTTCAACATTCTTCTAGAAGTTATTAAGGGCAACATTCTCTCAATTTTTCTTCACGAATCAGACCGTGCGTAGGTGGAGCAGTTTAACAAACTGCATTATATCTAGAAATATTTGGCCCACCTATAATATATCCCGAACACTTGATCTGAAATGCATACTCAGGCAAGACAAAAACGAGATCGAAGCTACATATAGCCAATAGGAGAACATGGGGACAAGCGGGAAAAGTAAACAGTTCTCCATTTCCTCTGCAAATTAAGAGCACAATCATTAGGAGAAGGACAAGCATTTTTTGACGACATTATTGAACTTTCGGTAATGAAGGTCAAGGACTTGACCTCTTTTCTAAACCTGACGAAATGGCTCTAGGACAAACTTCGGTTATTTTTGTGCCGTGCCCTCCGTTTGACTCCTTAGATCCTGACCTAGCGGACTGAAGTCTTCGACCGAGGCTTACGGTGCGAGGGTCGGATGATCACTCACTTGGATTGGCTACTGTTTCAGCACGCCTAGCTTGGCACAAGTGTACATGGTGTCGGAGAAGTGTGGTGGTCCAGCTGAGTGAGTCATCCAATTTCCGGATGATTGTGCAACAGTATGCCAACAATAAGAGCCATCGAAACCTATCAGATTCTATTATATTTTTTAACTTAATCCAAACTTTATGACTCCATGAGAATGTGCACAATTTTCCATATCAATTCCATCCAAAAATTCATACGAGTTATGGTATTAAAATGGCGTACTTCAGCGCTAATGGGGTCATAGGGCTAAACTGCCAGTGGTCGCCGTTTCTATCTACCTATCTTCTATTCAAATGTGTTTGTATTTGTTACACCATTTGTTGAGCACACTGATCCTATGTTCTTAAAGTTATCACTCCCATAAGGGAGGATATTTTTGCTCTCGACTGGATTGAACGAACTATTTCTAGTGGTTTTCTTTGGAGATAGTTCCATTTAATCAAAATCATTACAGCCGTTTTCGAGAAAAAGTTTAAAAATCGAAAATTTTCTATTGGAGGTTACAGAAACTCGAAGTTCTCCCCCAGGAAATCACATAGAAAGGTTCTACCAAATTTGAAGCAAATCCGTCTATGATCCTTACGGACTCTAGCTCGATGAACACACAGAGTCCAACAAATCACCGGACGCCGTCATGACGAAAAACATAATCGCGGATTTGTTTAAAACCTCACAATTTAAACTTGACACGAACACATTACAGCAAATAAAAAAAAGTCTGTTTGGTATTTTACCCTTACCCTTCCCTAAATCCCCTACAAAAAATTAAAGCACTTAAAATCAATTGACAAATATCTAATTTGGATAGTCTGAAAATATGATAGGTACATTTATAGACCTCTCATATTAAAAATATACTACTGTCTGCTGACTGATGATAATCGATATTTTATTGGCAGTTAACTTCATGATATTCATAGCTCAATCTTATGAAACAAAATCGAGAGTTATGAAGAAAGACAAAGGCTTAAAACTTTCTTTCGAATTAAAGCAACAAAATACCAACCTACTCATATGACACCCATTTCAGTTTATTTCCATTTTCGCACTTCACATCTTTATTCTTTTTTTTTCTTTTAAGATCTTTTGTGTGCTGAATTCGCTAATTTACTTTCACTTTGGTTGAAAAATAGTTTTGTTTAAGGCTTTATGAAGTTAAAGAAGTTTGAATTGTTATTTTTGGGTATTTAAATGAAGATTTAAATGCAGACCAAGAAATAATGAATGAATTTATCAGGAAACATTAACTTTACGATGATGCAGAAGTCCAAGAAAGGGGGTTTCGTCATACAGGCTGTCAGGTCATACAGTGGTCAAAAAAGTCAAACTTGGTGGGCAAAATTCATAAAAATTTGACATTAGGTTTGCAAAATTGTCAATTCACTATACTTAACGCGAGTTTAAATTAACTGTCATATAAAAGCGAACGATTAAAATTAAATTAAGTCATGGAGTTTATATTTGACATAATGGGAAGAACGGAGCATTATTTCGATAAGGTTTGAGCTTGTTTTGGGAAGAAGTATAAGCTGTAATAAAAAACAGACAACCAACATGCACTTCTTGGACAGAACATTACCATTGACACCAGTCAGTTGCCCACACAAATAAAAGAAGACCTAAGCCGACTTGACGTTCAAAACCGGGACCGAGCTACTTGAAAAAACTTATAAGTTGATGGTTATCCACTCAGAACTATAGTGCCAACTTTAGTTAGTACACAAGTAAATTAAAAATAAATTCAATTTGACATAAAACTGTGGCATCAGATCTTCGGAGTGAAGAAAATATGCATATCAGAACTCGATTCTGGTAACGTAATTTTCGTCGACTATTTCACACATATTGGGTAATAATTCGGTCATAACTTGTTGAATCAAAGGGCACGGTAGTGCCCAGCCAAGTTCTGGCACTACAGCCTTTTTACAGGAACAAACTCAGGCGATGTTTGACGCCTCCCTATCTTCAGTACCAAGGAAGTCAGAAACTTAAAATTCCGAATATTTGCTAAGTTAGTCAGGCACAGGCGGCTCACCAAATTTCAATTTTCTAGCATAAGCGGTTCCTGAGGTATAAGGCCTCAAAAATTACAAAAACCGTAATTGAATGACTAACAGATCATCAAAATTATGGAGTACTTCCCGACATCGTAGAATCTTGTAATTTTGCACAACGGTAGGTCTTATCATGCAAGCAGAGGAAAAAAAAATTAAGGTTTTCCATTCAGGGGGCTTGGTATTTGCCCACTTTCTCCGAATGGGTGTTGGTTGAATGGAGCACCTCCGAATGCTGTAAAACGATGAAATATGGTAAAGCGGTAGGGCTAAATTGCATACAAAGAAAAAAATATGACACTTGAGATTTTCAATTCAGGGGCGTGGTATCCGCCCACTTCCTTAAAACTGATGTAAATTATATGGCACACTTCCGATTGCAGCAGAACAATGAAATTTGGTAGAACGGTAGGGCTCAAATTGCATATAAAGGACAAACAATAAAAATTGAGGTTTTCCATTAAGGGGGCGTGGTATCCACCCACTTTCTGAGAAAATGTTTAATTTATATGGAGCACTTCCGATTGCTGTAGAATGATGAAATTTGGTAGAGCGGTATGGTTAATGTACGTTCAAAGCAAGTTTTTGTGTATGCCCAATTCGAAAGGTTTTAAAACTTGACCAGTGAACCCATCAAATTTTAGTCAGTAATCATTAAATAATAAAATTTCTCTATTACATTATAGCTGTTTCAATATTATTCTACTTTAAATATTCGGTATTAAACCTTCATGAAGTAAGAACTTGGCGTACTTTTAGATCTCAGTACTTTTCACGGCTGACTTGTTATACGAAGGTTTTTGTATAAAAGAACTTGGCTCTTTTTTTAACATTTATGTTTTTGGTCTGATATAATCTACAAGATATGAAAAAAAAAACTTTATTTTACCTAGACATAAAGGTATCCACCATACAAATGTTAAAAAATGTAAAAAATGGTATTCAAAAATCGTATTTTTCCTGAAAACGGCACGCGCCTAGAAAATTTTTTTTCTTTCAATTAATTCTTATGATCTTTAATTTAATAAAAAATTGAAATTTAGATATTACAGCTTGTACCTACTATAGAACCATTTTGTCTAATTTTGAATTTCTCACTATCGACATAACCGATTTTAATGACATTTTTTCTAAAAAGTTAAAAAAAACACTGCATTTCAAAACTTAAAAAAAAATATTTTTTGGAAAGAAAGTATTTTTTTTTTTTTGGAAAATTCGATATCTCAAAAATTTCGAATTTTGATTTTCATTCGTACAATAATAAAAACTTAAAGTTGGCGTACCGAATTTTTTTCTTAAAAATGTTTTAAAAATGCTGTATATAAAAGTTTATTTAAAAAAAAATACTGCAACGACTTATAATTTTTGATGTAGCATAATTTGCATGGCATTATGTTTTTATGTCTTACTACTAAAAGAAATTAAATAAAATGCACGACTGGGTCGCACGAACTTGCTCCTATGTAATAGACTAAGAATTTCAAAAATGAATGTTATTACAGAAAAACTGTTCATAAGCATAAAAATTAATTTTTTAAACGACTAAAACAACTTCTTTAGTAGTTGGAGGTAAAAATAGAATGCCATGTGATTCATATAGGTTCATGCAAGAACAAAAATTATAAGTCTTTGTAGTGGTTTCTTAAAAAATAAGCTTTTTTAAAACATTTTTAAGAAAAATTTTGGAATGCCAATTCATAGTTTTTATTATTGTTTGAATAAAAATTAAATTTACAAAAAAATATTGAGGCATTTTCGAGATATTGAATTTTCAAAAAAGAAAACGATTTTTTTTTTCAAAATTCAGAAAAATATTTTTCTTAAAGTTTTGAAATGCAATGTTTTTTAAACTTTTTAGAAGCTTCTCTCTAAGAAATTTCATTAAAATCCGTTATGCCGATAATGAGAAATTCAAAATTTTTAAAAATCGCTCTATGGTAGGTACAGTCAGTAATATCTTGTTTTGAAAATTTTTTTTATTAAATTATAGATCTTAAAAATTAATTGAATGAAAAAAAATTTAAGTAAAATTCTCGTAACCGTTTTCGAGAAAAATACGATTTTCGAAAACCATTTTTTAACATTTGTATGGAGGGTACCGTTATTTTTGGGTAAAACAAATTTTTTTTCTTAAATCTTATAATTTATATTAAAAAACTTTTATTTATCAAGTTTTCAAAAAATCGAGCATGGGGTTTTCGAAATATTGAGTTTTCAAACAAAAATTTTGAAATTTTTTTTAAAAATCGAAAAAATTTTTTTTTGAAAATTTGAATACACAATAATATTTAAACTGCTGGGAGCCTTAACATAAAAAAAAATGATCAAAATCGGTGGTACCGTTTTAGAGAAAATCAAAAACAAAAAAAATGGTTCCAAGGGGGGTAACAAAAATAACCATTTTTTGGAAATTTTTTTTCAACCATTACCTAGGCTTAACTAAAAGAAATTTTATGAATTTTTTTTTTTTTTAAATCTGTGGGAGAGTTTTCGAGAAAAAAAAATATTTATAAAATTTAGAAAAAATTCGTATGGCAGGTACCGTTATTTTTGGTCTTAAAAAATCAAATCAAAAAACATCCGGGGGGAAAAAATTAAAACCCATATCTACCAAGTTTGAAGAAAATCGGCCGAGCCGTTTAGCTGCAATCGAACCGACAGACAGACAGACAGACAGAATTGCAAGACCCACTTTTTTGGTATTCGATTTCATCGTAATGTCAACTTTGATCAAAATCTCGAGTTCGATTTTTTTCCGAATGCATAACTTGCCTTATAGTACCTATAAGTCGCAAGTAAAAAAATAATTTTATCTGTATGAACAGTTTTCTCTAATAACATTCGTTTTTTAAATTCCTAGTCTATAACATAGAAGCAAATTCGTGCAATTCGTAATCCAAACAATCAGGAAAATGCTGGTTTGTTTATTTTATTTTACAAAAGTACAAAATAGATTTAAATAAACAGAAACAAAAAGAAGGAGCAATTTTAAAAGAGCAAAGTCACAATGACGTTTGGTTTATTTTGTCAAATCATTTCCCTAAGCAAACTGGTTGAGGAATTTTATCCAATTTGTGTAAATCATTTTCCATACAAATGTTGACAGTTCATTAAACAAATGGTGAACGTATCTAGTGTTTTACATCGTTGCATGAATACCCTTCAGATATACGAGGGCAGTCCGATAAGTACTTAGCTTCACCGCTCTATGGTGCCAGTATCGCAAGAGAGATTTAGGGGAAGGTGGCCTAAAATGGCACCCCTAAGGAAAATATGTCATATCTCCCAAGAAAGTGACATTTAAACTTAAATGTTATATTCTTTCTAAAGTTAAATCAATAAAGTTAAATCAATAAAGTTAAATCAATAAAGCTTTTGTCAACAAACTTTTTACAACATTTAGTAGAACCAATATACTTTTGTAGATGGCTAGAGAAAGTTTGACCTGTAATATTTCAAACAATAGCTTGAAGTTGCTAATATTTCTTATATGTCGATGATGCTAGATAAACTAAAGAATTGTGTTACCAAAACCTTCTAATTCTGTTCGATTCTACAATTTCTAGCAAGGGGGCCATTTTACCTTGGTGGGCCATTTTAGGCCATCTTCCCCTACTATCGTCTAATATATTCTCTTAGACGGCTACTGTCAAAATTTCAGCTGAATCGGAACGGTGTACGGTGACTCTTCTCCTTCGATGGCGACCGTCAAAAAATGGTATAACGAGTTTCAACCTGGTCGCACATCGGTTTTTGCTGAGCCCCGCATAGGTGCCCCGAAAATGGCTACCATAGAGCATAACCTGCCAAAAATCCATGAACTCGTATTGGCAGCCGATTAAAAGGTGCGCGAGATAGCTGAAACAGAAGACATCTCAAAAGACCGCGAGGGTCATATCCTCCATGAAATTTTGGGCATGAGAAAGCTGTTGGCGTGATGGGTGCTGCGGTTGCTCATCATCATCATCGGCTCGACAACCGGGTTCCGGTCCTGGCCTCTTTCAACAAGTCTCTCCACCTATCCCGGTCTCTAGCCGACGCCATCCAGTTGCGCACCCGAAGGCTTCGGGCGTCCTGGTCTACGCCATCTCTCCAGCGCAAGCATGGTCTACCACGCTGTCGTCTACCATAGAATGTACCACAAAGAACTTTCCGAGCAGGTTCCTCTTCGCTCATGCGAGCTAGGTGCTCTGCCCACCGGAGTCTACCGAGCTTAATTTTTGTCACGATATCTGCTTCTAGGTAGATTGCGTACAATTCATGATTGTACCGTCTCCGGAATCGTCCTTCCTCACATATGGGGCCAACAATTCTCTTTAAGACTTTTCTCTCGAACGCAGCTAAGAGGTCGGAGTGCCTTTTGCTAAGCACCCAAGTCTCGGATCCATATGTGAGTACTGGCAGGACCATGGTCCTGTACAGCAGCAGTTTTGAAGTTATGGTGAGATTTCTGGATTTGAAAAGCTTTGACAAACTATAGTAGGCTCTGTTGGATTTGAGAAGCCGCCCGCGTTTTTCTTCTTCTATATTGTTATCGGCTGCTACTATTGACCCAAGGTATTTAAAGGATTGCACCACTTCAAATTCGTGCTCCGCAACCTTGATTGTTTGACCAACTGTTCCTCTCGCATTCGACGCCACCATGTACTTTGTTTTACCTTCACTAATGTGCAGCCCCAGATTTTGTGCCGCCTCGCCTGCTCGATCTGGATGAAGGAATCGTGTACAGCTTGTTCGGTTCTTCCGATGATGTCAATGTCGTCTGCGTAAGCTAGTAACTGGCTGGACCTGTTGACGATGGTCCCTCTTATTGCCGTGCCAGAGTCACGGATTGCTTTCTCCAACGCCAGGTTGAAGAGGAGGCAGGCCAAACCGTCCCCTTGTCGGAGTCCATTAAAGATTTTGATTGGTCTGGATAGCAATCCGGCTATTTTTACTTGGCTTGTTACGTTGGTCATGGTCAACCTACATAGTCGTGTCAATTTATTTGGGATGCCGATATACCGAATTCTCTCATGGCTTTGTAAAGTTCTACCCTGGCTATGCTATCATAGGCGGCCTTAAAGTCTATAAACAGATGGTATGTTGGGATGTTAAATTCTAGACATTTTTCCATCGCCTGCCTAAGGGTAAAGATCTGATCAGTTGTTGATTTGCCTGGAATGAAACCACACCGATATTGTCCGATGACGGTTTTAGCCTATGGGGTTATCCGGTCTTGTAGGATAGAGGAGAGTATCTTATAGGCGGTACTCAACAACGTGATACCTCTATAATTGCTGCACGTTGTGACATCTCCCTTCTTATGTATGGGGCATATTATGCCTTTTCGCCAGTCTTCTGGCATTTCTTCCTGCTCCCATACGTGTACTATAATATCATGAATTGCTTGACGTAAGGCTGGCCCGCCGTGATAGAATAATTCGGCTGGTATGCCATCGGCTCCCGGGCCTATAGCCTTCTCAACCTCTTCTATGCTTGGTGGCGGCAACATAGGGTATTCTTCTTGAAGTAGTGGAGCCTCCACTTCTGCAGTGAGCTGACCAATTAGCAATTCATTGAAGTACACTTCCCATCGCTCCAGTATGCTTTCAGGATCGGTGATCAGATTTCCCTCTCCGTCCTTGCAGTATGTGCAGCGTGGTGTGTACTGCGTCATGTTTCGGACGGATTGGTAGAACTTCCGCGCCTGGTGCGGACCTCGCTCTCGGCTGTTTTCTATTTCACAGATTAGGTTCTTCTCCCAGGCTGATTTCCTTTGTCTGTGAAGCCGTTTTTCTGTTCTTCTGAGCTCTTTATATTCCTCTTCGCGTGACCGCGTTATATGAGATTGTTGCTAGCTTGCATTCATCATCAAACCAGTCGTTCCGATTTTTACGACTGCTGCCTAAGATGGAGTTGCCAGTACTAATGACAGTATTTTTAAGACGTGTCCACTTTTCATTTACGCCCAGCCCAGTCCGTTTCCGAGGCTTGTTGTCGGTCTCGTAATTCTTTTAGTTTTACGGGACAGGGAATTAACCTGTCGCCAACCTGAGGAACCAGCCTGATCATATTAGCCAAACCTTTTTTAAAAGGCTTGTTTCTAGCGGCCGCCGCGGAGAGGCTATGATCACACTTCCACCAGTCCCGAATAGTTACGGCACGTGCATGTTTTCGTATGCTACATGTTGTTCCCCCTATTCGTCTGATGGCTGACCGCGGTTGCTCACTCCGGACAAAAAGCACCGGCTCACACTTTCGCGTCGCCACGGCCGAATTGGTCGAATTGCACTACGAACTGCTGCCCTATATACCGTATTCACCAGATTTAGCCCCGTGTAACTTTTTTTTTTATGCAAACTTGAAAAAATCACTTACCGGGAGAATAAGGAGGTCATTGCCGCCACAGAAGTCTACTTTGCAGACCTCGAGAAAAGAAGTTGGAGCATCACTAGATGTGACCTAAAGGAGACTATGTTAAGAAATAAATCGCCGCTTTTCCAAAATTTTTGTTTTTCTTTTGTAGGCTAAGTACCTACTTATCGGACCGCCCTCGTATTATATTCGAACTTACATTCCTGTATTAGTTACAGGCAACCAATACAAAAATCCCTTTTACATTTACAACTTCATTTAAAAATCGAACATTTTTTTCTAACGAAACCAATACTTCAATGATTTACGCCTATGACATGGTGAAAGTTTTAATTTTAAGCTGAAATATGGTTTCATTTTGTTCGTCAGACAGACAATAGATAGCTACGTTTTAAGATCCACATTATTTTTTCCGGAACGAATCACGATATTAAACCAAACAGGATCACAATGGCAATAGTGTAATGTAAATAATGCCCTTTCCCTTTTTCTATATTTGTTTGTTATTTATCTATTTTTTGTGATCTTTTTTCTTCTACTACCAAAATAACCACCCAAGCAAAAACTAATTTTTTAAATAGAAATAGATTCAGATAGAAAGCAGTATTTATCTGTCTTGGAAATTGATCCGGATGTGATCATGTGGATGATAAAACGCCGCTATTGTTTAAGTTCTTCAAGAAGACTTACCTATGAACATAAATGTTCAAGTTAATAAAATAATTAACACCACAATTGCAGTTTTGCGGTTTAAAGATCAAATGGATTTTATTACTGTTTGTTTCACTGGAGATCTACTTTCCCTCATTCCCATTCTTCTTTAACAAAAACTACAGCTGTACTGACAGCTATCACTTTTTACCAGTAGTGCACATCAACAATTTCATATAAATATAATTCCGCAACCCATAAGTCGTATTTAACTACATACATAAAGACTGCTATCAACTTCACCGATCTTGAACTGTTAACATACATTTTGTAGCCAACAGTGTGGAAATAGAATTCCAACAGAATAAGGTACATCTTCTGTATCGTTTGCGCAATAATAACTACATACTACATATACATACATATGTAGAATTTATTTTAATTAAACATTAGGTATTCATTTAGAAGAAAAAAAATGAAAACAAGCTTCCGAGGCGCCTTCTTACTTTCACGCGTTATTTAAGTACTGCTGCACTGAATTTTAAATACTCGTATTTATTCAAAAATAAAAAAAAAAAAAAAAACATTCTCAAAGTTCGTTCATCTTTCAGAATATATTGTGCTTGGATTAATAATAAAGTTAAGTTCATTGTTGTGCACAATAACACAATCGTAACATAAACAAGATCGAGAATCAACTGTGACACACCGCCGAGCCCGGTTGGTTGTCAATTGAATTAAGTTGCAATTGGAGCAGTCTATGTGTATGGGGCCGTATCAAGTAATGTCCGTAGCGTTCAACCCATATAGGAACTCCTTCTTTTAGGCTTCAAAGATCGAACAAATTAAAACAGTCCCAAAAGCGTTTTACGAGGCCAATTTTTACTTACATAACCTATATATTCTTTTGAGTGTCTCATAATATAATACATACATATCTTTAATTTGTTTTCTCGAAAACACATCTGAAAAAAATATTTGAATAAGGTTAAGTTAAACTTAGCCAATGTAAAGTGGCTGATGGCCGACGAAAGAATTAGGCATTCCTTACAATACCTTTTGAATTATTGTCTTATCAAAATTACAATCATATCGAAGAGCATATTTTTACGACATAAGCCGAACTTCAAGTACACCAACCCTATATTTTAATTACTGTACGAATAAAAATTAAATTTCAACAAAAAATATTGACTCGTTTTTGAGATTTCGAATTTTCAAAAAAGTATTTGATTCCGTCTGTCTGAGGAGACATTGAAATTTTGGTTTAACATAGCTCCAAAACTAACTAACTAATATAGAAAAAAATGGAACTAACGGTATCTCTAATAGAACGTTTTCTTTGATTTTCGACTTACGGGAGCTGCTTTGAAATTAGTTTTTTTTTAGATTTTGAAATTCAATGTTTTTAAAACAAAATGGTTCTATGGTAGATACAGTCAGTAATATCTTAATATCTAAGTCTCTTGCGACTTATAGGTACTATAAGGCAAGTTATGCATTCGGAAAAAAATCGAACTCGAGATTTGGACCAAAGTTGACATTACGATGATAGCGAAGACTAAAAAAGTGGGTCTCGCAATTCTGTCTGTCTGTCTTTTCGACAACAGCTTAAAAGGCTCGGCCAATTTTCTTTTATTTTATTTTTAATTTTTTAAGACCGAAAATAACGGTACATGCCATACGATTTTTTTTTTCGAAATTTTATAAATATTTTTTTTTCTCAAAAACTGTCCCACAGATTTTTTAAGAAAAAATTCAAAAAAATTCATTTAGTTAAAGCTAGAAAATGGTTGAAAAAAAAATTCCAAAAAATGGTTATTTTTGGTACCACCCCTTGGAATCATTGTTTTTGGTTTTTGATTTTCTCAAAAACTGTATAACCGATTTTGATCATTTTTTTATGCTAAAACTCCCCAACAGCTTGAATATTATTGTTTTTCAAATTTTCCCAAAAAATTTGTTTGGATTTTTAAAACAATTAAAACAAAATTTTTCCAAAGCTCAATATTTCAAAAACACCATGCTCGATTTTTTTAAAACTTGAAAAATAAAAGTTTCTTAATATAAATTACAAGATGTAGGAAAAAAAAATTATTTTACCTAAAAATAACGGTACCCACCACACAAATGTTAAAAAATGGTTCCGAGAATTTCGTTTACATTTTTTTCTTTTGATTAATTTTTACGATCTATAATTTAATAAAAAAAATAAAAAAAAAATTAAATCAAGATACTACTGACGGTACCTACCATAGAACCATTTTCTTAAATTTAGAATTTCCAATTATCGACATAACTTATTTTAATGAAATTTTTTATAGAGAAGCTTCTAAAAAGTTTGAAAAACATTACATTTCAAAACTTAAAAAAATATTTTTTGAATTTAAAAATAAAATTATTTTTTTTGGGAAAATTCGATATCTCGGAAACGGCTCAATATTTTTTTTTGAAAATTTAATTTTTATTCGAACAATAATAAAAACTTTAAATTGGCATGATAAAATTTTTTCTTAAAAATATTTTAAAAATTTTGTATATTACATTACATTACATATTACACTACTCCGTAGATAAATCTACGAAGTAGAGACACTTTAAGCACTGGCAACTGAGGCGATCGGCTTAGACAATACAACAGAAAGAGACAGACAGAAAGAAAGAACAACAGAAGAAACACATGTCAACAGCGCACGGTTGGTATTTGAACGGTCCCCCATCCAAGTACTAACCATGCGCAATGATGTTTGATTTCGCTGAAATTTTGTATATAAAAGCTTATATTTTTAAGAAACCAGTACAGACTTGTAATTTTTGCAAAAAATTGGATTTTTTTTTTTTTAAATCGACCACAATTTTTTTTTTTTAAATTTGAATACCCAATACTATTCAAACTAATGGTTGGCTTAGGTAAACAAAAATTGAAAAAAAATGGTTCTACGGGGAATCATTACAAAGTTTTTGATTTTTTTTAACTTTGTGGAACAGTTTTTGAGAAAAACTTTTTTATAAGATTTCAAAAAAAAAAACAATCTTATGACAGGTGTGAGGGGAAAAAAAGCTATCTAACAAGTTTAAAGACAATCGGCCAAGCCGTTTAGGCTGTAATCAAACAGACAGCAGAATTGCGAGACCCAATTTTTTGTCTTCCCTATCATCGTAGAATGTCAAGTTTGATCAAATTCTCTAGTTCGATTTTGTACAAATGCCTAACTTGACATATAGTAATAGTGCGAACAAGAAACGGTTTTATGATGGGAATGCTGTTGAGGTTGTAAAAGAAGACAAATATCTTGGTGTTATATAATTCTCTTAACATTATTACCTGGAATGCCAGAAGCATTACAAAAAAACAATTAGAATTTTTTTTTTTTTTTTTTTTTTTTTTTTTTTTTTTTTTTTTTTTTAATTTTATCACAGTAGGTGTACACCAGGGAAGTGTCTTGAGTCCCCTGCTCTTTATTACAGTTCTTGATTACCTGCTTGAAGGCAAAGTGACGGATCCAAAAGTGCATCAGTTATTCTTTGCTGACGATGGAGCCATCATAAGTGAAGACCCGATATCCCTACAACGAGCACTTGACGTATGGGTGGATGTTCTAGAAGAAAGTGGGTACCGCATAAGCGCGAAAAAGACAGAATACCTATGCTGCCCATTTTCTGATCCACACAGGCCTATTCCAGACATTTATTTGAATGGAGTAGTGCTTCCCAAGTGTGAAAAGTTTAAATATCTGGGGTCTATGATAAATAACGAAGCTACTTGTGATGACGATATCAATCATCGCGTAAGCGTAGGGTGGATGAAGTGGCGGGAAAATTCTGCTATCTTCTGTGACCGAAAAATGCCCCCTAAGCTGAAAGGAAAGCTCTACACTTCAGTTGTGCGTCCAGCACTGACATACGGTTCACAATGTTGGACAATGTACAAAAAGTATGAGAGTAAGCTAACGGCAGCTGAGATGAAGATGCTTCGTATGACAGCAGGAGTTACAAAGCTTGATCGAATTAGAAGTACGAAGATCCGAGGAAGCCTTCATGTTAAGAATACCATTTCCCAAAAAATTGAACACGACCGACTCAGTTGGTATTGCCATGTTCAAAGGAGAGATCCTGAGAACCCCGTCAAAAGAGCAATATCATACAACGTTCCAATTCGGAATAAAAAGAAAGGTAGGCCTAAACACTCCTGGTACAAACAAATGCAAAAACACCAGCATTCAGTTGGCCTCAGAAATGGAACAATACAAAACCGGGAGGCTTGCCGCCGATTTCTGAGGTCAACCCGGCGAACCCCACAGGCGGATCACTAGTGTGAAGCAGATACGTGGGAGAGTTATGATCCCCTCGACATCGAGATCATAACAGCGCCGAAACAAGGAAGAAGAAGAAGAATTTTTTAATTTTATTATTGATAAAAAAGTTGACATTGCTTTAATTTCTGAAACCTGGTTAAATGCTAACAAATCTTTTTCACACCCAAACTTTAAATGTTATCGTCTTGACAGGAGAAACGAAATAGGAGGAGGTGTTGCTGTTGTCATAAGAAAAGATATCGGTCACTCGGTTCACTCCAATTTACAACTAAGATGTATTGAGTCAATAGGAATAGATGTATTTTTGGAAAATGACTCCAAAGTGAGTATTTTTTCTGTCTACTTCCCGGGTGGAAATAGAACTCTTGATAAAATTACTCTATTTAAAAGCGATTTACAAAAGATTTTCAGAAGCCGGAGCAAAGTCATTTTTGGTGGTGACTTAAACTGTCGCCATCGACTATGGAATTGTCTCAGGGCAAATTGTTGGGGTAACGTATTGTATGATGTCAACGAGACACATCCAAATTTTTCTCTATTATACCCACCCAATTATACATATGTTCCTACAGCTAAATCTAAAAGCCCTTCTACTTTAGACTTTTTTATTACAAACATACCAACTTACTGTTCCATGCCATTTACTTTTAATGAATTAGGGTCTGACCATCTCCCTGTAAATATGAATATGAATCTCCGACCACAAGTTAAACAAATCAGATTATGCTATAAATTTTCTGCAGCAAATTGGGACTTATTTTCGTCCTTTATTGACAGAAGCTGCAATAATATTTCTACTACCGCGGTAAACAGCACAACTCAAATTGATTCAATGTGCAGTAATTTTGTTTCCCTGTTGAATAGGGCTGCTGACTTTGCAATACCTAAATGCCTTGTAAAAGATGATCATTCGGCTCGACTACCTAGCAATATTTTACTTTTAATAAGACTTAAAAACTCGGAAAGAAGGAAATGGCTTCGCTATCGTTATGATAGCTTCCTCAAAAGTACAAAAATTTTAAACTCAGCAATAGCAAATGAAATTAATAATTACAGAAACTCTCGTTGGAATAATCTCCTTTCCTCCTTCGAAAAATCAAGTAAACCTTTTTGGAAAGTTGCCAAGGTTATAAAGAAAAGAGGTTCAAGTATTCCACCTCTCAAATCGAATAACGAATTGCTAATAACGGCAAAAGATAAAGCAAACCTATTAGCTTCAAATTTTTCAAGGAATCATGAAATAACTGCTCGTTTTAGTGACGACAGTACTTCTACTGATGTATCAAATACAATTATTTTTGTCTCGCAATCAAATGTCGAACAAACTGGTTTGAATTCTGTTAATCCTAGTAAGGTAAGAAAATTGATCCAAAGCTTAAAAAATAAAAAGTGCCCTGGCATGGACGGTATAAGCAATACACTTTTGAAATCTGTCCCCCTCTCAGGCTTACGATACCTAACTTCAATTTTCAATGCTTGTCTTAAATTAAGTTACTTTCCAGATTGCTGGAAAACTGCCATGGTGATACCAATTGCAAAGCCTGGTAAACTGAGAGATGATGCTGGCACCTATAGGCCTATAAGCTTACTGAACTCTATAAGCAAGTTACTTGAAAAAATAATCAAGGAAAATCTTGATAATCACCTCACTGCGAATAATATTCTGCCTGATTATCAATTTGGGTTCAGACCCTTCCATAGCACCAATCACCAAGTTTTGAGAATCAAAAACCATGTAAAAGAAAAATTTTGTAGAAAAGAGTCGACTGCCTTAGTACTTTTAGATATTGAAAAGGCCTTCGATACGGTCTGGCACGACGCATTGATTCACAAAACTGTTAAATTTAACTTTCCAATGGCGACAATAAAAATTATTAAAAGCTTTTTAAGTGGGAGAAAATTTTTAGTAAAAGTACAAGACGATTTATCTTCAGTACATAATATTCCATATGGAATTCCTCAAGGTACAGTACTTGGTCCCATCCTCTTTAATATATTTGTCTCCGATTTACCAAATCTTGGAAATAATATTGGTATTGCAATGTTTGCTGATGACACGGCTATTTTTACATCGGGCACTTATTTTCAGGACGTCTACAACACGTTGCAAGTGAGTCTTTCTTCAATAGAAAAATACTTTTTTAAATGGAAGATTAAAGTAAATCCTTTGAAAACGCAAGCTATTTGGTTTACAAGGCGTCGAAAATCTTGTTTTCTCCCAAATAATGTACAACTTCGAATGGGCTCTGTTAATATTGACTGGTCCGAACATTGTCGATATCTTGGGGTTATAATAGACAAAAAATTCAATTTTCACAAACATGTATCTACAACTATTGACAAGATAAATCTATACAAAAGAATTTTGTACCCATTAATATGTAGAAGTTCTAAACTTAGCAAAGAAAATAAAATTTTAATGTACAAATCAATTTTCCAATCTATCCTCCTATACGGTGCTCCTGTTTGGTACGATTGTGCCAAAACTCAAAAACTTAAACTTCAAACATGTCAAAACAAAGTTCTCAAAATGATGCTTGATTTACCATGGTGCTATTCAACTTACAGGCTTCATGAACAAAACAATGTCAATCTTTTGGACTCCCTTATCGAAAATTTGACACACAAATTTTATGTAAATTGTTCCTTCTCTGATAATGAACTGATTAAATGTTTATCTCCACCATAAATTTATATATACATATTATGTATTTTGTACTATATTATATGTTTTCGATAGAGTCTTTGAAATTGGGCAAAATGAAATCGCCAAAAAATGTTATTGAAAATGTATAATTCATAAACTTAACGTGGGAGTTTTGCAATATTAGTTTTTAAGAGTTGAATAAGGGTTTTAATTGTAGCTTTCCCTTAAATAATTAATATTAAAATTAAAATTATTATTATATGTTAGTTTAAATCTATAGTTGAAAAGGAAAATGTTTATCCTAAATCTCTAAAAATAGCATGTTCTTACTAAATGTAAAAGAAATTATGTATATTGCTACTTAAATAAATAAATAAATAATAAAAAAAAAATAATCTTGGTGTACTATTCACACAAAATATGAAAATGGACAAATATCTAAACAGAAAATTAGCTAAAGCGGAAACCGCAATAAACACTTCTTCGAAAAATTGCATCAACAACAAATTCATAAGGCACAGTAGCAAAATTCGTGTCTTTGAAACTGTAGCGGAATCAATTCTTTTTTATGCTACACAGGCATGCGGAAGTTCTGAATATGAGATGGTAGAGATACTTTAAGGTACTACCTCAAAAGAACATTTCATCTCCCTCCAAACTCGCCGAAATAAAATGCTTTTAATTGAAACCGGATTGTCGTCGTTATTTATTAAAACACTCGAACTGGAAAAATATATAGAAGCAGAATATTATTTTTAAGAATTTTACAACTAAAAACTAAAAAATGATTCTTAAATGTAACTTAGTTATAAATTATTCAACTCAAAATGGAATTGTATAAAACCTGCGAGTATAAATTTGTATTGTCAATCTGGCAGCCGTTAATGGTATCCTCGAAAGATTTTATGAAATACAAATATTGTATTTCTCTTAAAAATATGAATCTATAAAAATCGAATCTAATCTATATTTCTATATTACAAGTTGCAAACAAATGTATTGAATGAGGCGACAATTATACCTTCGATCCAGCCCTGTAGTCCAGCAATAACAACTGGACGTAATTGTTTCGAGTGTGTCTCATCTCTAGAATTCCATTTTCAATTTAACAAACGAGGTACATAAGTACTTTACTTAGCCCTCGAATTGATTAAAGTGACTCATATATCACATTTTTTCAGGTTAACGAATACAACTGTAATAAAATTGTTTGTATATTTCTTTGTTTATTATTTGAATAGTTAAACCGCTCGATTATTATTCGTCATTTTTATTGCAAAAAAAAAAGATGAAACATTTGATAAATTCATTTGCTCTAGTTCTAAATGTTTCTTCTCTAGTGAATCTGAACTACACAAAAGTTTACGGTTGAGTGACTTCAGATATACCTGCGAGGAAATGAAGCCTAAAGATTACAATTTCATAATTTAAAAAAAAAAATAAATTGATGGTTTTTTATAGTCTATGTGACATTTATAAATAGGAAGTTACTTTTTTTCATTTATGGAAAACGAGAGCATTTAGTTTCATAACATAAAACTGCCACTAGTAGATCATGAAAGTGCTTATAAACAGCTTTATTTGCTTAATTATCTTGAAATAATGGGGATTTGAATTGCAAAACTAAATACTCTGCAGGTTTATCAGAGAGTAGGAGGAACACAAATCTTATACACTCAGAGAAAAATACGACATGAAGTTTGATTATTACAATATTATACAGATAATAGAAAACAGTTTAAAAAAATAGGAAGGAAATTTGTATTTAAAGGATTTCAGAAGCTACATCTGTCAGATAAAAAAAAAAAAAAAAAATAGGACGACATTACGCCTCGTAGTTAGCTTATTACTATAAGCTATTCATGTATGCGTGTTACCAGGAATTGAGGGAACCTACAATTTTCTGCCGATTCCAAAGAGCTAATGAGCAGCACTTTTCATGACAAGAGATACTCTTAGAGGATTTGTTAATTCGCAAGAGGCAGTACTCCCCTTTTTTAAACTTTTTTGCAACGGCTGAAAATCGAAACTAAGACCTTCTGGCAGTCAGACGTGCTAACCATTATGCCAAGGGGTATCTGTCAACATTGGCTTCCATTAACTAAGTCTGTTTTGTGAAATCAACATGGAGAGTTAAAGCGTTCAACAACATTTGTAAATGATTAAATTGTTTTATAAAAGTGGATCTTCTGTTCGAGAAACATTTTGCGCGCTTCGGTCGAAAAATCATTTTCAGCGACAAAGCCCATTTCTGGGTCAATGAGTTCGTCAACAAGCAAAATTGTCGAATTTTGGGTGAACATAATCCACACAAGATCTACCAAATTTCAATTCATCAAGAGAAGGTCACTGGTTGGTGCAGATTTTGTGCTGGGTGGTATCATCGGTCCATACCTTCCTTGAGAAGGATTGGTCATCGAGATCTTGCAGTTTGACCCCGTTAGACTTCTTGTGGAGTTTTTTTTAAGTCACAGACTCACAGGTCTATACCTATAAGCCAAAAACCAGTACTGCTCTGAAAACCAAAATAATCAATATCAAATTCAGCCCGATTTATGCGCCATAGTTATGGACAATTTTTCGTTTCGGATAATATAGGATATACTTAGTATAAAAAAAAACAAGAAACCAAAGGCCCAAAATTTTAGATGAATTAGTACGGTGTTACAGCTGTTTTAGTATTAAACTACTTTGGAACGACAATTTTGCAAATTTCATATACATATGTATGTAGCATCATTATTTTTCTTACCTTTTATTAAAGTTAAAATTATCGAATTCCTATTTTATTGTTTGACATTTAAAACATCAAAACCGGTCTGTTTACTTAGTTTATTGCATGAAATGTCATCAATTTATGTGTGTTTAAGAAGCAATTTATAAAAAATTTAAAATTAAAATATTTAAAATTAAGAAAGAGTTAGTAATCCACTAAAAAGTTATCAAATTGTTTTAATACAAAACTGTTTAAAATTTTGCCCCAAAGTTTCTAATAATCAGCTTCCTTAGGCTAGGCGCGCACATTCAATTTTTAGTTGCACAACTGTTTGATTACTAAAGGTGTGTCCAGACCAAAGAAACATTTCAGGAAACATTGTTTAAAAAACGTTTCTGAAATGTTTCCCATTTGTTCAAAAAACATTTCAGGAACATTTAAGAAACATTTAAAAAACATTTCAGAAGCAGAGAAACATTTCTTAATCCACTCTTGACGAAAATTTTAAAAATAAAATCAAAAAAGCCAATGATATATCTGAAATTTGCGAAAATATAAATTGTGATAAAGATGAAGTAGAAAAAAAAATTCATGCGCTTAAAGTACAACACAGGCGAGAAAAAAATTTACAGACAACTCGATCTAGAAACAATGGGAAACAAAGAAACATTTCAGAAATGTTTCCCAAAGGGTCCACACCAAAAAAACAAATCAGAAACATTTCTGAAATGTTTCTGAAATGTTTTTTAAACAAATGGGAAACATTTCAGAAACGTTTTTTAAACAATGTTTCCTGAAATGTTTCTTTGGTGTGGACACACCTTTATAGAAAACAGATGAACTATTTGGTTGAATGTCCGCGCAGGTGCATATACGAGTAATTATATGTTACACAAAATAGCGAACTCATTTTAGGCAATCGTTTAGTTTGTGCCAAAACACAAACTTTTTAGTTGCTCGAACCAAGCAGTTGCGAAACTAAAAATTGAATGTGCGCGCCTAGCCTTATGTTTTGACTTTTGTTTTTTTTTATTGTTTTCTTACAAACTTAATAGGAATTGAAATAAATCAATTTAAAAAATATGCTTTAGACTGCTTCAGAAATAATAAAACGTTAAGGTAACTCTTTTACATATATGATTGTGTTTGTTATCTCTGAACCTAGTTTGACTATACTAAGGGAAAGGCTGAGTACACACAGTTTTAAAATCTGGCAAGATTGTCAGTTCACAGGGTTGGCATATTTTTTGATTGTCATATGACAATAAAAAAAAACAATCTTTAACATGTGGCTAAAGTAATAAAGTGACAGTTACACCTTCCTCATTTTCCAAGATGTATGGACTAATCGAATGATACCACTAAACCGAATTCACACCACGCAGAAACTTGTTTGTCACTTCACAAATAGCCCGGTCAAATTAGCTTCAAAAATAAGGGTAAGGTTACATTAATTCGCACAAAGCTGAAAATTGGCATGAATGTTGAGAACACTATTACAAACAATTTGTCAAAAGTCCCCATCGATCCGACGTGTGCAAAAAAAATTATTCAAGGTCAAATGTTGCAAAAATCGGTTTTTTGCATTTTTCAGCTGAACGGCAAGTTTTATCATAAGATAGGTGAGACAAAAGTTATTCATCATGCAATTATCTAAAGAAATTGTCTTAACAGTTTTTCTCCTAAGAATCACCATTTTGGAGATATAGCGAAGCAAAATGTTGAAAAAAAATTATTCAAGGTCAAATGTTGCAAAAATCGGTTTTTTGCATTTTTCAGCTGATCGGCAAGTTTCATCATAAAATAGGTGAGACAAAAATTATTCATCATGCAATTATCTATAGAAATTGTCTTAACACTTTTTCTCCTAAGAATCACCATTTTGGAGATATAGCGAAGCAAAAAGTTGAAAAAGTTGTATTCGTCATAATATGCACACGGTTCCGCGCCACCCGTGAAGTAGTACACTTGGCGCGTTTTTTTAAAGGTGGCTTTCCCGGTAGGCCTATTCAACGATCTATTGTGGTCCTATTGAGTTGAAAATTTTGTATCTAATTGAAAAATACTACTATTGGAAATGACGAAAGCGATTATGAGTATTTTTTACAAAAGATAAGTACCAAAACTTATCTAAGCACCTAATTACATTACAAATTTGACGCCGATATTGCAGTGCTTTTTTTCATTTCAAACGCTTTATTCAATTCATTGCCACAGAATAAACAGCACTCTTTTAAACAAAAAACAATTCTGACATTCACTGTCTCAAATGCTTCATTGTTAATGGTTTAACGAGTAAGATTGATTTTTGAAATCCTGTAGTATCACAACGGACCAAATATTGGTCTAAGTGTTTTGGCTTTTCCGGTCAGCAGCCACCTTAACCTAAGGTAATGTAACCTAAACAAAAAACTGATTCATTTACGCGTGCTCTAGTACGAGGAGGACTTATTATTGATGTACCTGCTTGTTCTTGTTTGTGACGTCTTTTAACTACGGTAATGGTACTCTTCCGAGTGTACTTTTTCCGCCAAATGTTTACTACAAATAAAGCAAAATTGATACATTTCTCTTACAAACAAGAAACTGCACAAATTCTGTTTGCAATAACTACTTGTTCTTACTACGAAGGAACGCTTGGGACTAATACTATATGTATCTATACGCCACGAAAACTAATATTTTTACTTGTATTACCGTTGTGTAATGTATATAACGGTAATTGACATACATATTATGAAGAACACAAATTTTTCAACATCGCTGTATCTCCAAAATGGTGATTCTTAGGAGAAAAAGTGTTAAGACGATTTCTATAGATAATTGCATGATGAATAATTTTTGTCTCACCTATCTTATGATAAAACTTGCCGTTCAGCTGAAAAATGCAAAAAAACGATTTTTGCAACATTTGACCTTGAATAATTTTTTTTCAACTTTTTGATTCGCTATATCTCCAAAATGGTGATTCTTAGGAGAAAAAGTGTTAAGACAATTTCTTTAGATAATTGCATGATGAATAATTTTTGTCTCACCTATCTTATGATAAAACTTGCCGTTCAGCTGAAAAATGCAAAAAACCGAAATTTGCAACATTTGACCTTGAATAATTTTTTTTGCACACGTCGGATCGATGGGGACTTTTGACAAATTGTTTGTAATAGTGTTCTCAACATTCATGCCAATTTTCAGCTTTGTGCGAATTAATGTAACCTTGAATGTCTATTTTGACCGGGCTAAAATGAGAAAATTTTGATTGTAAGCGTAGCCTCCGATTGAAAATGCGTAGAACCACTTTTAATACCTAAAGTAAATTTTCACAATTTTAATATGTTCAGCCATTGTTAAGCGATTTATTATAAAGTGAAATGGTAAACTGTAAACTAAACAAATATATACAGTCTCCAATGACATTTTGATTTGACGTATGCTATTTAAACAGGGATGTCAAATCCAAACCTCAAATTCGATGAACGTATATTTAAATGGTAATATTTTATTAAAAAAGATAAAGTGGGGTGGCCGTGGCGCGATGGTTGTGTGCTCGCCTGTCAACCTCAGTATCACAGGTTCGATCCCTGCCGTCGTCTATGTCGTCTTTAATTCCATTAAAAACCTTCTAAAAATTGTCATCAATGGGTTGCTGGTTTACTCATTACATGTTGTTTAGGCATAACACTAACAACATGTGGTTGAGTTAAACTAGTATGCCTAACAAGGATGAAAACGAATAAAATAATGCGAATTATAAGGGACATAGAAATACGACACGGCAATTATCCGCTTTAGTTCAGCCGCCATCCCTGGAGATAAAAAATCTGAGACAACCACCTTCAGTCTCAGAACATCGTGCCACACATCTTTCCTATCCTTCTTTCTTTTCCGTAACTTCACGCCCGCGCTGTGTTAAAACATTTAAAGGGTAATCATATTCCCTTGAGCGTGAGTTGATTATAAAAAAAAAAAAAAAAAAAAAAAAAAAGTGATCTTTGTGAGGATATGCTTATATTTTTTAATACCTATTTTAATTTTATTTGCATAAAATATGTATGCACGAATGTATCAAAAGAAATTGCTCTTGTGGTTCAAGACATAAACTTATCTTATTGTTAGGACAAAGTGTTAAAAAGGCAAGAGTAGGTACTAAAAAATGTATTTGTTCTGGGTTTTATAATTTGTATCATTATAATACTGTTTAATTTTGGAAAGCAATATGCTTTCCACTATTAAAAAGAAATGTGTAAAATTGCAACTTAACTGGTCAAGACATTGCCGAATGTGCCAAAAAATTAATATTCTATTTTTTTTACAATTCCTAAATGCTTGTAATTTTCTCGATCATTTAAATGGTAGTCATAATCCGCAAATCTATTTAATTATAAACAAATCAATTCAGACATTCAGACACAGTTACGAAGCTTGATCAAAATCCTAGGAGTCGTTTTTTAGAAAACCTATTATTATTGTGGTAGCTACACCTTATGGATGAGTTCAAAAAAAATTCTAATCTATCCTCTAGGGAAACAAAATCATAAAAACCCTAAAAGAATCTAAAACTTCTTATTGCTTATATTTGCTTTCAGTGTATGGTAAAAAAGATCTGTTTTTTTTTTCGTAATATGAAC
This sequence comes from Philhelius festivus, assembly GCA_963931855.1. Classification (NCBI taxonomy): domain Eukaryota; kingdom Metazoa; phylum Arthropoda; class Insecta; order Diptera; family Syrphidae; genus Philhelius; species Philhelius festivus. The sequence continues at coordinate 60,242,512 of OZ007556.1, forward strand.
AGTTATATAAAGATGAGATGCAACTTCCTGAATATAAAAAAAGACATTTGTGCTGAGAAAAAAATCCACATATCTAACCTATCTGATTTATGATACAAAGTCAATTCAAACAATTGGATTTTAATTCAAATCTTAATAGAAAATAAGTGGTCTTGAATAAGAAAATGTGCATAATGTAAGCAAGATAAGAAAATATGATATACTCGTAGATGTGGACAAAAATTGTTCACTCAGATTTGTGTTTATAAAATGATATTGAGACTTGAGACAAAAAAAAAACAGACAACATAATAAAAACTCCAAAAATTGATAAAAATGTTTAGAACATTGCCCTTAATATATAATGGCAAATTTCCAGAAAATCTCATTCGCCATCTTGTCTATTTGATTACTCGTGGGTTAGTTTTTTTAAGATGGTGATCTAACCCTATTACCTGGAACTTTTTGGAAACTTACACGAATAACCAAGAGCACATTCAATTTCAGACTACCAATACTTTTTCATGGGTCAAAATAGCAGTTGAAAAATTCTATTATTCAAAATGTTCATTAAAAAAAAATGCGCGTTCCGAATTTTCAGAATTTGAAAAGCAGTTGAACTTCATAAAATTCACTTTTCTTTTCTAAAGTTGGCCTTACTTTTTGTTCTCCCTTATTTTACTTTAATTTTCAACATTATTTTAACAATTCAGTGGAAAATAGCTAGGATTATTTCTGTTCCCAAAACCATAAAAGAGGTGATGAGTTCAGGCCTATTTCAATACTATCATTTTTGTCTGAGGTGTTTGAACGAATTATGCAGGAACAAATGGGTGTATTTTTAGAACGTGAAAACTTATTCACCCCTAAGCAATCTGGCTTCTGAAAAAAAATAAGTGTATTACGGCACTAATAAGTGTTTATGAACACATAAAGAAAGCAATTAATGAAGAAAAGGTAACTTTTCTGATTCTTCTTGATTTTTCTAAAGCTTTCGACACGGTCAACCACTCAACAAAGTTGTGTAAAAAACTTTTTTGATCCTACAAGTTCTCTTCAACTGCAGTCAAACTGGTCTTATCCGATTTAACTAATTTTTTACTACTCGCAAGTAGAGTTCCCCAGGGATTAATTTTGGGACCACTATTATTTGCGCTCTACATAAATGAATTTCCTTCAGTTTCCCAGCCTTGTTCCATCCGCATAGATGCAGATGATGTTCAGATGTACATAATGTAAGTTGTCCTTTAGGGCTTATCTAACGTTTTTCAACCTGCGTCAATGAAGATTTAGTAAAGATCGTACAGTGATCACAAAACTTGGATCTAATACTCAATCCAAAAAAGACTAAGTGTCTAATAATATCTAAAAATATTCTTGACCTTTTATACTTTCCTCCAATAAACTCTAACGATTCTTCAATAGAATTTGTACAGTCGACTAAGAACGAGTTATTTTTGATAGAAACTTGTCATGGAAGATTCATGTTAACTATATAGTTAGCAAAACATAGGTGTGCTCCTTTGTTTATGGGCAACACAGCACTTCACTCATACTAACATTGGTATATTGCTCGCCAAAAGTCTAGTACTTCTGTTAGTGGCTTACGGTTGTGAAATGTTCGGTAAGTTAGATTATAATAGTAAAGGGGAAGTTGCCTTTAACAGCACTGTGTGATATGTATATGCAATACGTCGCTACGATAGAGAATCTCATCCGCCCTATATGACAATCGACAACTTCATGAACTTGTTTTCGGATATTCTTTAAACAAATCAACCTTTAAGTCTATTCCTTTCATCAAGCAGGAATAACTATTTAATTCTTCCTCGCTTTATTTGTTTAGTTTTCGAATGCCAGTTTTTTGTAAACTCAATTTTACAGTGGAATTGATTGCCTGGACAATGGGAGCAATATTTATTAGAAAACCATTTTTATTATAGTGAGTTAAAACTCTCAACCCTTGCTGTGTGAATTTTGTCAGAAGAAATAGAGGAAATTTACTCCCTTTTTGCCGAGTCCGAACGGTTTAGATAAGAAACACTTTTTACTTTAAGAAATCTCTTCGAAGAACTGTCACTTCCACAATAGGGAGTACCCCTGAAAAACATTTTTCGTTTTTTTTAGGTGGCAGCAGTTGGTGTGCCAACCCAGACCTCCGAAATAACAGTTCAATGGACTAACCATTAAGCTTCTCCTGCACTTTATTTTTATAACAACAAATATTCACTGTAGGGTTTAAAACTTTAAATTTTGACACCGGTTCTAGCAGTTCTTTCAGTCTGCCTGTTCGACTAAAGCCTAAGCGGCTTAGTCAATTTTCTTAATTTTTTTGATTGTTTCCCAACACATTTTAAAACTTTTTTAAATCCGTAAATAACATTAACCTACTTAACAAAATTCTAACAAAATATAGAGCTGAATAAAAGTTACAGTGGTAGTTTATAGTTTTTCTACTTTTTCAGAATTTTAAGTTCAAAGTACAAATTGAATAATCTATCCTCAAACGAATCTCTCGTTCAAGTTTTACGAGATGAAGTGGACGTTTATGTGATATGCAAAATATGATTCACCATTTCGAAAAACGTGTTTAAATCGCTTTCTAGGTAAAATAATAGCTTTTTTATTTCATTCCATTAGAGAAGAATTCATTTTATTTTTAACTATTGTACTCGTATTACATTCTAATTTGCTTATTATTTTTATCTTCTGGATAAAGTTGGCATTGAAACAAAACCATTCGAATAAAATCTAACCACTGGGAATTTTATCATACGATAAAATGGTTACATTTCGACGTACTTACATATACAATACATATCTCTGTACCTACGTACTTAAACTCTTAATTATCTATAGATATCTTATGTTGGAATAATAAAATGATGACGAAGCGATGTTGTTGAATGACATAAAAAGTACATAATACTCGTATGAATGTACACAATAAATGTATGGCATAGGGAAATGTTTATAAAATTATTATACAGGGTGGTTCTTACACCATTTACTTCAAATTTATATCAAAAGGTTTTAAGGTGACTGGAGTTAATGTTTTGTTCTAAAAGTAATTCCTGACATAAGACCGCTTAAGAAAAGCTTATTGTTCTTGAAAACAGCTCTTACAATTTTAATTAAACTTTGAACCAGTAACAAAGTAATTCCAATATAACTGCATTTCCGGTTTCTGAATACAAATTTGAACGTAATGGATATGTAGACTTGATTTTTTTTAAATAACAATATTTTCTTGCCTCCGTAAAAATGCAACAAAATAAACAAAATTTTCACACGTATTATGGCTTTATTACTAAGAGCAAATATTCCCATTGATTAGGGAACACAGTGTCTTTCGAGCAAACAGTCGTGCGCATTCAACTGCTGACTCAATTGGACATTTTAATCGAATAATAATCCGAGATCTTTGAGCAGAATTCTCGATCGATGTGCGCACCGTACGACGACGGGGACCATGAGTGTTGTTCACTAGCATACCAGTCTCACGCACTTTTTTCACAAAGTTGCGTACAGCAGGCGTGGTGGGTTCTTCATATCGGCTTCATTTTTTTAACGCACTGTTTGGGCTACACATCACTCACTTTGGAAATAAGTTTTCAATATTTCCCAACGTTGTTAAAGCGTAAAGCAACTCATTTCGTTTCGCGGAGGTACGATACTGAATTTCTGTCAAGATTTAGAGCGGGAAACAGCTGTCAATGTCTAAATAACCTATGATTTAAAAAGAAACCACTATATGGCCCATTTCTTTTTACCTATAAGTTACAGAAAAATGCATGAAATCTTTATTTGAATCGATAGTACGGACGATTTAATTTAATGTTTGAAGATTATTTCATGAAAATGTTAGCCGCGGCTACGCCTCAAATGGTCCATCCGCTTAGTCCAATTTTGGCATAGGCGTATAGAGGCGTTAAATCGCACGATCAAGGCGGCCAATTGACCGGTCCCAAAAGTGAAATAAACTGTTCTCCGAACTCGCCTCTGAATTGGTCCATTGTTATGCGTGCACATGCCAGCAGCGTCTTGTTGAAACCACATGTCATGCAAGTCAAGCTCTTCCATATTGCGCAAAAAAAAGTTTGTTATCATAGCACGGTAGCGCTCACCATTCACAGTAACGTTGCGATTCGCATCATCTTTGAAGAAATACAGCTCAATGATTCCGCCAGCCCATAATCCGCACCAAACAGTGACTTTTTCTGGATGCATTGGTAGCTCTTGCAATGGTTCTGGCTTCTCTTCACTCCAAATATGGCAGTTTTGCTTGTTCACGTATCCATATTCAACCAGAAAGGAGCTTCGTCGTTGAACACAATTTTTCGATAAAAAAGGGGATCTTCGGCCAACTTTTCAATAGCCCATTCACCAAAAATTCGACGTTGTGGTACGTAGGTCATTTGGCTTCAATTCTTGTACCAGCTGGCTTTACACCTAAATCTTTCCGTAAAATTTTCCACGTAATGGAGTAACAGAGGCCCAATTTCTGCGAACGGCGCCGAATTGATAATTCACGGTCATCACTAACACTGGCCGATACAGCTGCGATATTTTCCTCAGTTCGTACTCTAAGTAAGCGTGTTGGTGGTTTAATGTCCAACAATGTAAATTTGGTGCGAAATTTAGTCAATTAAATTTAGTCGATTAAACTGACCATAAAATGGAAGGAGCGCGCGATGAACTTTCTTAACAGAGCAAGCATTTTGATAATAAAATTCAATAATTTGTAAGCGTTGTTCGTTTGTAAGACGATTCATGGTTAAATTATAGACCAAAAATGAAGATGTTTGACAACGACACAAAACACGAAACGTGCGTGAGCTGTCAAAACCAGTATTTCGCAAAAAAAACACAAATTAGATTTATATATCCTCTATCCGCCCTGTATCTTTTAAAACAATACAGATAAGTCGAACTTTTGACAATAAATGTTCTAAATTGCAAGCTGAATATTTTCTTCTTACATAATAGAAATTTAGGGGATGAAATAATAGGAATGTTTTAAGACTTTTAGGAGCCTATGCCGTTACAATTTATTGCGATGTTGCCACCATTTTCTGTCAAGTTTGTCGGTATACTATAGAAGAATACTCGTAGCTAAAATTAAATGCACCAGTCATTCTAATTACGCGAAGATGTTATGTCACTTTAAATCATAAGGTGTACCTACTTACTTTTCTAACTGGTGCTTTATTTGGGTCAGTGACATTTCTATTGCGTAATATATGAAGATACATAAGGGGTATTCACGATCTAATGCAACAGGTCTAGTATCATTGTAAAAGTGCAAAAGTGTAAAATCTTACAATACTACAACATGTTGTAAGATTGTAAGATTTTACACTTTTGCACTTTTACAATGATACTAGACCTGTTGCATTAGATCGTGAATACCCCTATAGTATATTAAATAGGCAGTAATAAAGCCACCTACAAAAAAAGTTGAGTTACTATATTTCTCCAAGAAAGATGTACCTACTTAGTGTAGGAGTCTCTCTCATAAAGATCGATACCAATAAAAAAAAATATACTGAAAGATATTTTTCAATGAAGGTGTGGGTAATGGAAAGATTGTTCAACCACCTTTTTTGTCTTTGCAAAACAAAAAATAAAGAAAAGAACATCGAAACCAGTTAACATTAACATAATAACAACCTATACCTACATATATCCATAGAAGAATAACCTCAAACACTCCTGCCTTACATCACCACGTCACTCAACAATATAAAGCTCATATAGTACTGAAAGTATTGTTGCGCGTAAAAGTTGCTTGTATCGATTTAAATTTGACCTTCAAATTAAACATCTTGTAGTAATCAACATGTACTCGTATAACGTTTTTTTTATATATTTTTGATTTTCTTTTCGATATTTATATTTTACAAAAAGTTCTAGAAGAAAATGAATAATTCTTGAGCGTTTTTTTTGAAGAAGACTCTGTTCCTGTCATACGTTTTGAAAGTTTTTTTAAATGAAAGCAAGTTCTTCTTAGTTAAAGAAAACTTTTTTTTTATACGCTATCAAAGCGGATGTCTGCTTTTGTTCAATGGGAATGATGTATTAAATATTTCGGTATTACCCTAAACAAAATTTTACCTTTTTCAAATCAAATTTCTGAGAGCGTAAAGAAAGGTTATTTTTCAATAAAAATCCTGTTTCCAAATTAAGTTTCCAAAAAAATATTGTATTATTTTTCCAAAAAAAAATGATTTTTTATTTTCATAAATTCAAAAAATATTTTTTTTTATGTTTTGAAATATATTGAAATAAGCGTTATTTTTATTCTTAAAAATAAAAGAAAAAAGTATGAGCGGGAAAATTTTGAAACGATATTTACCAAGTTTAACGAAAATCGGTCAAGCCGTTTCGGCTGCAATCCAAGAGACAGACAGACGGCTTCGCTATTATCGTAATGTCAACTTTGATCAAAATCTAGAGTTGGATTTTTTTTACGAATGCATACCTTGCCTAATAGTATATGTACCTATAAGTTGCAAGTAAAAATCAGATTTATCAAAATAAGATTTTGAAAATAATATTAAACCTTACTTGGCATTTCTCAACAGTTCGGTGGCACGAAATTACACACATTTCTACTATACAAAAAAATACTCAAACATTTACAAAAATCTATGTATAACTGGCCAATAAATGATAATTTAATATTAAAAAACATTGCCACATTTGCAACTATTTTTATATTAATTTTAAGGCACATAGTTATATTATTCTTTATTAATTTTAGCTAAATTGCCAATGAGTTTTTGAAACAATTTTCTTATTTTAAAACAGTTTATTCACTTATTCTTAATTTTAAACATTCTTTAACTTACATATAATATTTTTTACTTGTGATATATACATCTATACGTATGTAGGTACAATGAGTGTATGGCAAGTTATACATTCGTAAAAAAAATCAAACTCGACACATCACGATAATAGGGGAGAAGAAAAAATTCGGTTTCTTAATTCTGTCAGTCTGTCTATATATATCTGTGTACCTATTAACATTTTTCTCAAATAACATTGCCGCAAAATTTTAAACAGCATATTATTAAGGCATTAGTATGATACTACTTAACAATTTGCTAACTTTAAAGTAGTTTACTAACTCATTCTTAATTTTAAACATTTTCTAACTAGTACCGTACTTAAACAATATTCTTAATAAATTGCTTCCGAACAGACCTAAAACAATGACAGTTAGTGCAAAAACTAAGTAAGCAGACCTTTTGTGGCGCTTGGAAATAGCACGATACTAAAACAAATGAAATAAGTATTCGATGATTTTAACTTTAATAAAAGGGTAGAGAAAGTTTTATGCTATATTCGATTAAAATTTGCAAAATCTTTATTTTAACCTAGTTTCATACTAAAACAGCTTTAACATCGTACTAATTCAACTAAAGTTTTGAGCCATTAATTTTAAAAATTCTACTGGCCGCTTTTACAAAGGACTTTAAAATATGTATCAGGATTCTAAGCCTTAAAACCTTTATAAACTAAATGGCTCATTAAATTTTAAAAGTGTCAAAAAATGTCATCAGGTGCCAGGGGCGAACGCAGGTAGGGGTTTTAGGGGTTCAAACCCCCCCCGAAACGACCAAAAAAATAAAGGTTCATTTCGTTAAAGAAAAAAGTGTTAATTTCGTGCCATAAATTCTTCTGCTAGTGTTGTTTTTTCTTACGACTTATAGGTACTATAAGGCAAGTAATGCATTCGTAAAAAAAATCGAACTCAATATTTTTATCAAAGTTAATATTACTATAATAGCGAAGACGAAATATGTGGATCTCAAAATTCTGTCTGTCTGTCTGTTCGACTACGGCCTAAAATGCTGGGCCGATTTTGAAAGATATCGTTTCGAATTTTTTTTCCCCGTTTTTTTTTCCTTTTCTTTTTAAGACAAAAAAATAACGGTACCTGCCATACGATTTTATTTCGAAATCTTATAAATATTTTTTCTCAAAAACTGTCCCACAGAATTTTGAAAAAAAAATTCATAAGATTTCATTTCGTCATTTTAGGTAATGGTTGAAAAAAATTTTCCACAAAATGGTTATTCTTGGAAACCCCCTTGGAGCAAATTTTTTGGTTTTTGATTTTCTCGAAAACAGTACAAACGATTTTAATCATTATGAATCCCCTCCAAGGTTTAAATATTATTGCGTAGGTATACAAATTTTAAGTTTTATTTTTTGAAAATTTTTTTCTGGAAACTCAATATATCGAAAACCCCATGCTCGATTTTTTTTAAACTTGATAAATAAAAGTTTCTTAATATAATCTACAAGATCTGAGGAAAAAAAATTGTTTTACCTAAAAATAAAGGTACAAACTATAAAAATGTTAAAAAATGGTTTTCGAAAATCGTATTTTTCTCAAAAATGGCTCCGAGAATTTTGATAGTTTTTTTTTTGTTTCAATTAATCTTTACTTTTAGAGAAGCTTCTAAAAAATTTAAAAAAACATTGCATTTTAAGACTTAAAAACAAATATTTTTTGAATTTTTGAAAGAAAAAATTTTTTTTTTTTTTGAAAATTCGATTCCTCAAAAACTGCTCAATATTTTTTTTTTGTAAATTAAATTTTTATTCGAACAATAATAAAAAGTTTAAATATGCGCATTTTTTCTTAAATATGTTCTAAAAATTTTGTATACAAAAGCTTATTTTTTTAAGAAACCACAAAAACGAATAACAATTTTGTTCTTGGATAAACTAATATTTGCTCAAAACACATGGCATCCTGTGTTTAGTTCCAACTACGAGTACTAAAGGAGTTTTAGTCATTTAAAAAATGAATTTTATGCTTTTTCTCTAATAACATTAATTTTTTAAATTCTTAGTATTTTACATAAGAGCAAGTTCGTGCGATCCAGTCGTGTATTTTATTTTATGTGTCTTCGTATTTTAACGCAACAAATAGACACGAAGCGAACTAGAATTGCGTTTTTGATAATTTACATTATGTATAGGGCAGAAAACGGACTAACGGAACAAGTTTGAGTTATTGATGGCTCCAAGGTCGAAGTGTGTTGAAAACAAGTTGCGAATGAGTAGCACATATCACCCTCTGAGAGCGTTTTGGTTATAATTATGTATACGTTAACTATACGTAGGTACCAATTGAGTGTTGATGGTGTCCTTATGTTTTCGTATAACTCTTTTTCCTATGATCGCAAAAGTACAAAAAGTTATAACTTCACGTATTAATATATGCCGGATTTAGTTTTGCAGATTTGGACCACTAGGCGAACCTAGAACTTATTATAACTCTATTGTTAGGTACACTTATGGAATCACTTACACTCTTTTTCTTGTTGTTGCATTAATGATATTTTACGAACCAAATGATGGCCTCCATCCTATGTCTAAGAATTAATTCCGGAATAAAAATGCTCAAATGGGGAGCACCAGAAACGCCCTCGTAGTGAATATTTTCCAACTTTTGGTAACATTATTCAAATTTGCAAAATAGGTATTCGTTGCAACATCTTTATGATGTTTTGTTTTTGCGATAAGCTTTATGAAATTGTTCCGATAGGTCCTATCCCTAAGAGCAAATATTATTTAGTTATAACATATTTATGTTAATTACAATAAAGAATATGTAATTAACAAGTAAGTACCTACAATATAGTAATAAAATAATATATTTATGAAAATCTCATATTTTTTTGAAAACCCCCCCCGAAATTATTTTCTGCGTTCGCCCCTGTCAGGTGCAGTTAAGAAGTGGATATACTCGTAGCAGCTGACATTTTTGTTTTGTTACATTTTAGTTTACAATTTTTGATGATATTTTTGATGAAATGTCGGCCTTGCGTGTTACCTAACAATATTATTTCAATCACTTGCTTCTTTCTTAGAATAATAGATTGGTCGCCTTAATCCGATGATGGAGAGCAACACATATTAATTCGCCGTGTAAGATTGTTCAGGGATCACAGGATTCCATTATCCGACTTCAAAGTTTCCAAGGCATCTGTGGATCAGTTGTTGAATTTGTTTGGTCTTCATTTGGAATCTAAAACTAACCGAAACAAACCTGTCAGTGCATTACTTTTCGATTTTATGCCACAGGATGTTTCCAAATCTTTATTTTTTTTGCTATTTGTTTTAACACATAATGCTCCCTATGTTTTTCTCATACATTCGCTGATAAGAAAGAGAAATCCAATTTATTTTTCCAGGGATGTGATGAGAAATCAATTTTAACAAAAATGTCTATTTTATAAATTGTAAAACTAAAAAGATTTAAGAATCTGATAAAATTTAAAGGCATTTATGATAAAAGTGCTTTAAGTGTTTGTTTATGAAATTAGCCATTAAGAGACAAGCATAACATTTTATTTTATAAACTTCAATTTAACTGAACTCATGCTGTTTCCACCAAAGGATTATCTTAGCTAAGATTAATGTCATTTTCCATTGGTCGTCCAGAAGTCTTCTCAAACCATTCCATTGGGAAAATTATGTCATTTTCCATTGTTCGTCCAGAAGCGTTTGGAAGTGTTCAGAAGTCTTCTCAAACCATTCCATTGGGAAAAAAATACTCTTCTGAGAAGAGAATTTCGCTTCTCGATTTCAAGTCAGAATCCACTCAAGAAGCACTAATAGTTACGAGTACTCATACCCAAATGTCAAAAAAGCAACTATCGCAGATTTTCACCAACACGACTATTAACTAATACATAGGCAAAATTTTAAAGTTGAGTAGAAGAATTTAGCACCGTTCGATTGGATTTCAGAATGAGTGGATCCTTGAGTGAAACCAATGGAAAACGACATTACTCTTCTGAGAAGAGAGTGGATCCTTGAGTGAAACCAATTGAAAACGACATAAATAAAACTATGATGTGTTTCAACCGAGAAAAAAGATTGACAAGTTTATTGACTTCGAAGCTACCTTTCAAATTATAAGTGATGTTTCATTTAATTTTTTTATGGTAAATTCTCGAGATTTGAAGAAGATTAAGGAAAAATCACATCTAATCTCGGTTTAGTGGTGCGTGGAATACTGACATATAGTATTAGAGATAGTATCATACTTAAATAAATATATGAGAGAAATTTTATAGCCGAGTCCAAAGTCCAGAGATCGAAAGCATCAATTCATTCAATGCCCACTTTTTGAAAGGGTAACCAAACCTTAAAAAATATCACTTAATTAACCTACAAAAGTTATGTAAAGAGATTTCAAAAATTATATGCACAGACAAATTTGAGACCAATTCTTCAGAAAGTCAAGTGCTAAGTTGATCACTAATCATAATGACAGTGGAATAGAAACTAGCCCCTAACTGCAAATCGAAGTTAATACATACCGCGAACGGATTCCATACCTACATATATTAATCAAATAATATCTCATGACGAAAGAGGGCGCATGTTAGTTATGGCTTTGCAATTTCTTAATATTAGATACTTTCTAGAAAATTTTCTGAAGACAAAATAAAAAGATTTAAGATATGTTTGGAATTCTTCATGTTAACTTCCTAGATTCCCAGAGTCCAGTTCTATAAAAATGCACAAGTCCGACAGATGTTATTAATATTCTGCCATATTTTCGTCATTTTTGTTGTTAAAAAAGGAACAAGCGAATCCAAAATTGTATTTTGTCATTAGTCGACAGCAAAAAGAGAGAAATTTAGCTGAGGAGTGCTGTTCTTGTTGCTGAGATTTTATTCTTCTAATTGAGGCTTATTGAGGCTAAGAGTGCAATAGTGGCGTAACCCATTTTTTTTTAAAATGAGTTTTTCATAAAAATGGGTCACTTAATATATATAGATATTTTAATACAAAAATAGTTTTATGCAGCTATCTACACTCAAAACTAGATGGCACTCGAAAAGGTGTTATTGCATTTTATAATTTGATCATAGTTTGAGTGCAATAGTGGCGTAACCTTCATACTTCTCTTAGAAAAAAATTATTATGTATTCTGACCAATGGGGGGCCAAATAGAAATATAAAACTTTCACTGTCGTGCCAATTTTTGGTATCCCATCCCGAATTTATGGTTGAAGGAATCGACCATAAATTTTTAGTTCGTGGCCATTCCTATTTGACATGTGACCAAGATTTTGGTATAATAGAAAAATATAAAAATAAAATAAAACATAAAAATATCTTCATCCCAGATGATTGTGTTAACGTCATTTCCTCGGCTAGAAAGAGAAACCCATTTGAAATTGTGAAAATGTCTTCATCTTATTTTTTTTTTCACAAAATTTATCGAAAAAAATATCACAAATACGAAACTGTCCATTTTAAATTGCAAAGTCGAACGGCTTAAAATTCAGTGGTTACATTTCGAAAAAAGTAAACCATTTTCAATTTTAATAAATATTCTAATGAAATTGATGTTTTACTCGAAGAGGTAAATGTAAAAAAGAGACAATCCGTTAATATTAAAAAACTCAACCAGCTTGAACAACCTAAAATAGACGATAAAAAAAGAAAGACTTGATTGAACTGCCTCAATTTATACCACCAATCTATCACTGTTTTTTATAATAATTCAAAAACGTGAACAAGTGTTCCAATCGAAATATATTTGACGATTTATCAGACAAAGAGTAAAATCATTAAACAACAAGTATAAATGAACATATAATTTTTTGTTGTTAAAATATGAACTATGAGAGAAATAAAAAAAAATATAATAAGTTTGGCGTAACCTTTCTTTTTTCTTTCTTTTTACAGATAACCATGAATGCAATAGTGGCGTAACCCATTTTTTTTTCCAAAATGAAGTTGAATTTAAAAAAAAAAAAGCTTGCCTTACAAAATATGCCTTTTTTCAAACTCTTCCACGTTTTTAGATAAATCAAAAATGTCAAAGGAAAAATACAAAAAATGTTTAAAGAAAACCTGTTTCTTAAATCTCTCGTAGCTCTAAATCAGGGTTGCGAATTTTTGAATTAAAAAATCCTTAAGTCATAAGTCTATAGATGACTTGTGAATTAAAAAAATTTAATTCATAAGATATTTGGTGACTTATGAATTAAAAAAAAAATAATTCTCAACCCCCAAAGTGACTTATGAATTAAAAAAAATTTAATTCACCACCTACTAAGTGACTTGTGAATTAAAAAAAATCAAGTCATCAGGGAGTAAGTGACTTATGAATTAAAACAAATTTAATTCACAAGTCAGTTGGTGACTTGTGAATTAAAAAAAATTTAATTCATAAGTTAGTTGGTAGATTGGAAATTTTTAAGCTTGTTTTGACTACATAATTACTTAATTATTAACGAAAGCTTTCAAATCTAGTTTTTAAATCATAAGATTATCACGCTAGCTTATAAATTATCCATTTCATAATTTTTCTAATCAGCATTTATCCATTAACTTATGAATTAAATTTTTTTTAATTCATAAGTCACTAAGTTGGTTTTGAATTAAATTTTTTTAATTCATAAGTCACTTACTTGCTGATGACTTGAATTTTTTTAATTCCTAAGTCACTTAGTAGCTTGGGAATTAAAATTTTTTAATTCATAAGTCACTTACTTGCCCATGACTTAAATTTTTTTAATTCATAAGTCACTTAGTAGGTTCTGAATTAATTTTTTTTAATTCATAAGTCACTAAGAAGCTTATGATTTAATTTTTTTTAATTCACAAGTCACCAACTGACTTGTGAATTAAATTTTTTTTAATTCATAAGTCAGTTCGTAGCTGCTGAATTATATTTTTTTTAATTCACAAGTCACTCACTAGCTTGTGAATTAAAGCCAAGCTTAAGCTAACAAGTGACTTAAGCTTTTGCAACCCTGCTCTAAAGTGAATTGTATGGGTTACGCCGCTATTGCACTGACAGCCTCAATTATGTTTAATCCGAGTAATTCGAAAATTTGTAAAACAAAAAATCCTATTCACGGAAATTATTAAAGAAAAGATTGGTTCTGATTTTAATTATTACTTTTTTGAAATTTAATTCAAATGTTTACAATAGTAAAAATTAGAAAATTATATTACTAATTTTTACTTGCGATATACATAGGTACTATAGCCTATAGGGCAAGCTCTGCATTTGGAAAAAAAATTGAACTCGAGATTTTGATCAAAGTTGACATTACGATGATAGCGAAGACGAATAAAGCGGGTCCCACAATTCCATCTGTCTGTCTGTATGTCTGTACCTCGAACTACAGCCTAAACTACTGGAGCTTTTTTCTTCAAACTCGGTACTTAAGCGTCTTCGGTGATTCTTTAGAATGGAAATTGATTTTTTTTTAGAACCAAAACTAACGGTACCCCCCATACACCCCAAATGCATAATCTTATTTATCTCGAAAACGGCTCTAACGATTTTGACAAAAAAATTAGGTGTGATATAATGGACATTTACTACATTTTGGTCAAAAAAAAAAAAAATTGGGGCAAAATGTTATTAACGGTACCTGTCATAGAATCGTTTTTTGATTTTCGACTTTCTCATCAACGACTCTAACGATTTTAATCAAAAATTTTCAACAGGAGCCCCCTTAAGTTTAAAATAATATTGTAGGTATATAAAAATATTCCAAAAAATATTTTTTGGGATTTTTGAAAAAAAAATTCCAAGTTTTTTTTTTTGAAAAATCAATATCTTCAAAACTTATGAACGATTATTTTTTGAAATTCTTTCCTAAAATCTATATTACTAAATACTTAAAATTGGCATCTCAAATTTTGTTCTCGAAAAGTTTTAAAGCAGGTTGTTTTTAAATTCCAAAGTACTTTTACATAACAAGTTCGAGCGATCCAGTCGTGCATTTTAATTTCTTTAAAATACTTTTGAATTTGTATTTGTAAAATCTAATTTAAGAAAAAATCAACTCTTGAAATATGTATGTAGCACATTTTTAAAACTTCAAAAATTATTTATTTTTTGGTACACAATACTATATAGACTTTCTATATATAAAACAAAATTGATCAAAATAAGTTGCACGGTTTCAGGAAATCTTAGAATTAAAAACCATTTCTCTATGGGAGGTATCATTAAAAACTATTTTTCCGAAATATGATTCTTATCAGAGATGGATCTATTAAAAATAATTATCTAATTTTTTATTAAAATCTGTGGACACGTGTTTAGAAAAAAAAGCATTTTCCTTCTCTACTAAAAAAAATGCTAAAATAAAGAGAAATTATAAATCCATTTAGGCTGCAACTAAAGAGATAGTAAGAACTGTTTTACCCGATTATTTGCGTCTGACTAACCATCGTAATATTAAGTTTGATCAAAACCTCGAGATTAACTTTCTTATGAATCTTAGTAAAATTAAAACACAATTCACCAGTGACTATATACTGCCTATATCTAGCTTTACAAAGTCTACAAAGTTATACGCCAGGAATTACATCTATAACCTCTTCAGCCCAAGATACTGATCAAACTTAACGATCAGTAACGCTGTGTACTTTTTCTGGTGCTCCTTATCAAAGATACCTTTTCACCATCATCAAAATAAAATCTATACGTTAAGTTTAGTGAATAGGTACCTACCCAAAATGAAGTGCTACTTCCCGGACTACTGCTTTGATACCAACTTTAGTTTCAAACTTTTTGTTTTTTTTTTTTTCTTCTTCGAATTACTTTGCCAGACGTGTTTTTAATAAAAACTTCTATATGTATACCCCATCTTAAGGCAATAGATATAGCTGGACTTATTAGATTTCCTTTGAAAAATTTTCAAAACCAGTATGACTATTACATGAATGCACAAGGGCATCCAGGTGAAGATAGATATTGGACATAAACAGTAAAGATTTAATGAAAAACAACACAGATAGCTGATATTTACTTAATGTACAAAACATACAAATATACACGTGTACATAATTGTGTATTCATTGATGCAAAACTAAATTCTTTGATTAAAGTTATGTGCTTCTTGCAGATTGTTTAGTAATTCAGATCTTTTAAGCGGAAGAAATACCTGTTTGTCACAATCAAAACAAAAACAAAAAATGTATATTAAAAAAAAAAAAACATCAAGAGAAATTTCACAAGTTGTATTGTTTTAAATTTTTATTTTATTCAGAGGAATAAAAACAAAATTAACTTACATAGATAGGTTTTAAAATGTTCAAAATTTTAAAACGTTTGATATTTCAGTAGGATAGGAATAAAAATGCAAAAGATGAGGGAATTGCGAACATTACTGACAAACTTGATATACAGGGTGCTTCTTGTGTTCCAGGTCGATGTTTTGTTTTTCAATCAGTGTTAAATTAAATACAATTTTATATTTTATTTTATTTATTTTATAATATGTTACTTTAAAATTATGTATGGTAGAATATGTCGGTTAAATGGACACATATGACCGTGACCATAGCTGGACATTAACTCGTTAATCCGTTAATCGTTAATTAACAAAGTTAAAATTTTGATTAACGGATTAACTTTTAAGTTAACTTTTAAAAATGTTAACGGACACGTTAAATCCGTTAATCCACGTTAATTCCGTTAATCGTTAATCCAATGCCTACTATTTACCGCGCGGCGCGAAAAACAGGTTCAGACAAGTATAAGACAAGTGCCGTGCCGCGGGTGAAACAGAAACAGCTAGGTACGTTTTATATTTTGACGGCGCGTGCGAGTGAGAAAACTGCGAAGAGATTCGTTTCGTTTGATCATTTCATTATGCCGGTCATCCACTATGTGCGCGATAAGTTCAACCAACTTCGTTCAACTTTTTATTCAACTTTTTTGTTGGATAAACGAATTTACAACCTCTTGCACTAGTGCAGCAACTTACGTAATTCACGTTGAGCAACTAAAGTTGAACAAAATGCGTTTGGAACCCCGTACACATACCAACTTTCCCATATGTTGATTAACCCCGCACACCTAGTTGATCAACTCTTAAAACTTATTCCAGTGTTGAATAGCTCCGTACACCTAGTTCACCAACTTACTCAAATGTTGAATAACCTCGTACACTAGTTGATAAACTTGTTCGTTTTGACAGAAGAAAAATTTTGTCGAGTTGATCAACTGCGTTTTCGATATTGTTGCTCAACCAGTTGATGAACGAGTTGATACCTTCGTACACTTAACCAAGGATCACTCGTTGGGGAACGCGTTGAACGCACCACGATAAACAAAAAACTCAAACGTCAAACCTGAAATAATTTTGACTTCAGTTCGGTACATACATTTAATATCGACGCACGCCTTCGCTTTAAAATATTCTTAAATTTGTTCCGTATGAGTATGATTTCCTCTAAGAAAAAAAAACGTGGCTGCCGCATTAATAATTTTAGAAAATGAACGACAAAGGAAGAAAAAACTGCCAAGACGATTCTGGGTAGATGATTTTTTCTTGAGTCGCGAAGATGCCAATTCTCTGGCATCTCGATTTTTATAAGAGGGGCTCTTAATGTCCCATATATTGGGCTTTTCCTCAATTGCTGAAATCAATTGCAAAATTAATTCAACCACGTAGACACATTTCACTGCAGCCAACGCAATCCAACACAATATTACGCCAAGAAATCCCAAAGAAAATTAAAAAGTTGATCAACGCGTTGAACAAATAATGTGCAACACATTATCTTGAAAATGTTGCTCAACGTGTTGATCGAACATTTTCAAGGAGCAACACGAGCTCGTACACTACCCGTACACTTGTTGCGCAATTCGTTGAGCAACGGCCAACAACTAGATCCAACCCGTTGGTTGAACAGAATTGAAGAGTTGAATGCGTTGACGTTGGAGACCGGCATTACTTAGCGCCCGTGCTCAAAGTAAAAAAATATAAAAAATGCAATTTTTATCACATGTTAACGGATTAACGATTAACGTTAACTTGCGTTAATTCTTCCGAAATTTAACGCTTTAACGTTTAACGAAGCTAACTTTTTTAGTAGCGGATTAACGATTAACGAAGTTAACTGTTTGATTAACGGTGCCCAGCTATGACCGTGACACAAGGACGAGCTCTTTAAGGCATGTTTTACATAAAAATTATTTCGCAGACTTTAATTTCAAGCAATTTCGATTTTAATGTTTGTCTTAAGCATCGAAGTTATTTTTTTTTTTTGTTGATGTACACCTTTTCCTTGAGGTACCCCCAAAAGAAGAAATCTGGAGGCGTCAAATCAGGGGATCTTGAGGAGCAGGAAAAACTTCTCGTAACATTCGCATCGTAGCACGAGCTGTGTGGTGTGGCATAGTTTTGTTTGAACCACATGTTGGGTAGGCCTAGTTGATCCAATTCGGGCCCAAGAAAATGATACTACATGTCTCGATAGCCGTCACAAGTAACTGTTACAGCATTACGTCCACGTCCGTAGTTGAGCTCAAGGGAAAACTGATGAACGTTCCATGAAGAGCGAATAATACGGTTGAATTCTTTTAAGGTGGAATGCAGCGGTCTTTTTCAGCAGAACATTATTTATAAAAATAACGATAAAAAAATAAAAGACAAGAAACATTGCGGTACTCCAGAGATTGTGATGTGCTTTTTGCTTTCCAGCCGAGGTTTTGCTCGCCGGATTTCCAGGGTCGCTCTGGAAGGTCTTTAAAACCTTATACAAAATCTTTATTGAAAACAAATCTTAAATTCATATAACAACTAAAACATTCTTGGCTTCAATTAATTTACACCTTGCATGGTGAATCTGGTAAACATCGGTTATTCTCCTTGTATCGTGGTCCTGTTGGTTTCCTTTAGAAAGCTCTATTCTGGCATTTGGTTTCTTTACTAATTGGTATGCGGTATCGGGTTACTCTTTTAGAAGTATGGACTACGCTCTTGGCGCTTACAAGATCAGCAGGTTTAAGGCCCTTGGTAGGCACTAGATCAGCAGGTTAAAGGCCCCTGGTAGGCACTAGATCGGCAGGTTAAAGGCCCCTGGTAGGTACTAGATTGGCAGGTTTAAGGCCCCTGGTAGGCACTAGATCAGCAGGTTTAAGGCCCCTGGTAGGCACTAGATCGGCGGTTTAAGGCCCCTGGTAGGCACTATATCGGCAAGTTTAAGGTCCCTGGTAGACACTAGGCAGGTTTAAGGCCCCTGGTAGGCACAGCCAATGTATAAACTTCAACAGATCAGCAGGTACCAAAGCCCCTGGTGGCAATTAGGACGTTTATTCTTCGAACCAAACTGAAGAACGAAATAGCTGGACAATTTCAGTTGCCTTGTAAACTAAAATCGAGGTCGTCAGCTTCGACCGTAGCAAACAAGTGACTTTCCTTCATAAAAGTAGGTCCTCTTGTTATATTTTCTGTATAAACTAAGTGTGAACTATATACGCGTCGAACGCAAATTACCAAATGTGTTCACTCGACTGTGACGTCATGATCTTATAGTGACTGTGTAATACACATGGTATCCAATCCCTTATTTTGCGAAAGTGACTAGTGTCATTTTAAATCAAAAGTTATTTTGACAGTGACAGCTGTTTCCCGATCGAAATCTTGACAGAAAGTCAGTATCATACTTCCGCCGAACGAAATGAGTCGCTTGAATAACGTTGGGAAATATTGAAACCTTATTTCCAAAGTGAGTGCTGTGCAGCTCGAAAAGTGCTTATTTTGAAAAGAAGTTTTGGCCGAAATGAATCACCTACCGCGCCTGCTTTACTTAAGTTTGTGCAAAAACTTTGTGAGGGTGGTATACTGATGGAGAACACAATGTTTGGTCTTACTAATATACATGGAAAAAAATAAAATTTTGTTCATTTTATTTGCATTTTTAATAAGGAACTTGTATCTGGCGCATCCTTTATGTCTTGAGCTGAAAATTTATTAGCGCTTCCATTTCGTTTGAATGAAGGGCCGTAAGTGCAAACGGCCGATAGTAAGAGGGTGTGGAAGATTTGCTTTTTTTATTTAAATACACACATAGTGTGAATTTGATCCAAAGCGGTGCATACCTAAATAATAATTTTCAAGAAAAACCGAGCCCAGTGCCACCTGGGGGTATATAATAAACAAAAATTTGGAGCACCACACGAACATATAGTGTGAATATAAGACCGAGTTGGGCGGGCAGTCATGATAATCAGACATATATTTGCACCTTTGTTGAATCCTGATCCTCATACATAAGTGGGTTATAAGCCCACAATGGATGGGACAGATGTTGGAAAGAATGTCATGTGAATTGGGTGACCCACTAGTGTGATTATAAATTGACAATGGATTTGTAAAATTATAAGCCACTTACTTGGTCAAAAGTCCATTAGGACCCTGCGCCGGCACGCTTAACTGGGGTTTATCTTTTGATAAACCTTTATTTGGGTTTTCATATTAAACGGTTCTGGACTAACAAACAAAAATGTGGCTATAAATTCAGAAAAATAGAGAAAAGTTTCAAAACCCCTGTTTCAAAAATTTCATGAAGAATCTAAATTGTTGCAAATTTGTTTCTTTATAGGTACCTATTCCGTAATAAAAATATCTCGCCGATTAGAATTACAATTAATATATTTAATTAATAAAAGGAAAGAACATTATTCTTACTTTTCCCAAAGACCATGTTGACACTCAAACTAAGGTAAATTCAATCACCCAACTACTTCTCGGCGAACCGTATCAAATAACAGATTCAACGAAGTTGAGTGAAAATGAAAATATGATTAAAATTAAAATCAACACTGGATCTAAAGAAAACACAACGAAAATGCTTCGAAACTCTGCTAAACTAAAGGGCACAGGTGCTTTTATTCAGCGCGATCTCACAAAACAGTCACAACACAAACGCCGTATCCTCCTCAACTACCGGAAAATTATCAAATCAAAAAACCCATCAGAAAAAATACAAATTAAAAACAACTCTTTATTGGTATCCGATAAATTATTTTATTTAAACAATAATAATATCCTCCAATATAAAAATGAAGACGGAGAGAAACACCTGCGTGATATGTTCGGTGAATTAGATTTCAAAGATGTCAAACTAATAATGATGTCAAATAAACGTCACAATAATTGGTCGAAACCAGATGCTGATGCGACTACACCAGTGATCCCACTTTATCAAATATTACCAAGTTCTAGTACGTTAGCACGAAATTGAGAATGTGATGCCGTCAGCTCAATTTCTTTATTTAATTGTAATATTTTATCTTATAACGTGTCAGGTCTTAATAATAAATTGTTATATGTAGATTTTTTCAATTATGTCAAAGATTTTGATATATTTTGTCTGTATGAAACACATGTTAGTCACGAAAATTTAAACAAATTTACAAAATATTTTTATGGTTATAAAGTTGTCTCAAATCCTGCAGTTAGAACATTTACAAAAGGACGCGCAAGCGGCGGAACACTATACGGAATAAAAACATCACTTTTAAAACTATACGATTTCGAAGTAATTGAAGGTTCGACAGTTATAAAACTTCTAACAAGAAACAATATGTACATCGTTCCATTCTATTTAAACTGTAATAAATGGACGGAGGACTATGAACGGCTTAACAACATTATGTTACACCTGGCAAACAAAAATGTATTAGTAGTCGGAGATTTTAATGCAAGAACCAGTAATCGCCAAACTACCTCAATCCGTAAGTCAAACAACTCCTCTTTAAACAGCGAAGAGAGAAATTCGAAAGACGGTGTATGCAATCCAAATGGTACGAAGATACTCGATTTGTTTCAGATGTACGATCTTACAATTTTAAACGGATGTACTAAAGGGGATAATGAAGGACACTACACTTTTATTGCAGGACAAGGCAAATCAGTCATTGACTATTGTGCGATAAATAATGATTGGAATGATTTAGTATCCAAATTCGAAGTGCAATGTAAGAACTTTTCCGATCACTTACCTATTACTGTGGAATGGTCAAATGACATGTCATCAGAGCAAAGGATCCTCAAACTATTACCTCGACTAAAATGGAAACATGATGATCTATTAGTTTATCAAAATAAGTTGAACAATAATCTTTTAAGTTTAAACACGTTATCTGAGTCAGCTGAAGTACATTCCAATCATCTCATTTCTTGTATTAGGAATTCTTCAACAAACAAGGTTACAAATATGAACAAGAAGTTCAAAAATAAGTGGTTTGATAATGAGTGTATGAATGCCCGAAGAAAATCATTTGCTCTTTTTAATACGATGAGAAACTCCAACTTCATTTATCAAGATCTGAAAAAATGGTATGTTGAAGCAAATTCCTATTATAAAAATTTATGCTTGATAAAGAAAACGGAATTTGAAAACAAACAAGCTCTAACACTTGGTCAAACAAAAGACTCGAAAGAGTTTTGGAAGGTGGCCAAAGAAATCAATGGCGCAAACTTTACCATAGGCATAGGAGTATCTGCTGAAATTCTTTCGATCCATTTCAAAAATCTACTTAATGGAAAATCTGGTCTCCTCTTTGCGTATGCGGAGCCTCTCTCTACTGATGAGATCCTAGATAGTGAAATAACATTAGATGAAGTACATTCTGTTATCCTTAATTCCAAGAACGGTAAAGCGCCTGGTGAAGACGGAATTCCATACGAATTTTTCAAAAATGCTCCTCCTGCGTTTATATGGGGCATTTCACGTGAAGCGGACAACGAAAAAAGTGATGGGTGTTGAAATTCATTCATCTTTGTGTTATTTATACTTCATTTGAATCTAAAAATACATTTAGAAGGATTTTGAATTTTGAGGTCTGGTACTCCAGTTATGGGCTTGTAAACTTTCGACAAGCAATGAGTAATGGTTTTTAAGAAAAATGTTGATAAATTAAAAGAAGCAATATAAAAATAATTTTAATAGTTGAATATATGGTAAAACAGATGTTCTTTTTATTTATGAAATCTAAACCGGAAATGAAATTTTTTCTTATATATAATACCGGAAGTTAACATTTTAAATAAAATTTTAGTAAACTTGGCCCATTTTTATATTTTTTTTTTAAGTCTCAAAATAAAGCCCACATATTAGAGAAACTACATGCCAAGTTTCAGAGTGGGATACCCATACGTTTAGAAGATACATAATTTTTAGTGCGTGGACCTCGTGCAAAAAACAGATTTATTATACCTATAGAAAACCGGATGTTGGCGATTCAATTTAAATTTTAAGTAGCTTAGACCATTTTGATATTTTTTTTCTTTTCTCTTATTGTTCTTTATATAATAAAGATTCCAAATACCAAGTTTGAAGATGGGATGTCCATTCATTTAAAAGTTACATATTTTTTAGTGCTAAGGTGGCAACTTCGTGTCGTGCGATAAGCCCCTCTTGGTCTAGCTTTCTTGCCTTCTCATAGTATGAAGAGACGCCATCTGTTAGGAGTGTAACTTAAATGCTAGAAAAACAAAGATATAATATGCGGCCACGTTACAATAATTTGTATTGTATGTTTGTTTGATTTAAGTTCTTGCTTTAAATGAACACAACGTTTAGTTAGTTCGCACTTGAATTTAAGTTTAATAATAAATAACACAGACCCACAGAAAAAAAACTTCTCTGACTCTGGGATGTGAACATATGTCTCATAGGTTTTTCGGGTCGCTGATTTCAAATCCGGGGTCCGTTTGACTCAATCAGGTCAGGTTTAAGGGCATTTGAAGGTCAAATCGCTAAATACTCGTTTACAAATCTGAAAACCTATATATATATATGTTTTTGGCATCGCTGAATTCGAATTTGGGTTTTTTTGACCCCAACATGTAACGGTCAAGGTCAAACGAAGGTCAAACCTCTGCAATCTAACGATATGATATTTTTGACCCCAGATTCTGAAAGAACGTAAAATTTTACGTGCAAATATGTGTTGACTTTTTTTTACCGACCTCTGTAGGTCATGTAGCGGTCATCCAAAATAAGATTCGTTTTTTTAGATTTTGGCCTATGTATTGGCTGTGAATTGGCTACTTCTGAAGTTATATGGATATCTTCAAATGACCTATAGTCTGCAAAATGGTATTAAACGCACCTTATGTTCGGATTCAGACTCCAAAAACATACGAATCAACTGGTTTGAGAGCCCAAATCCCGATTTACTGTCGATACATCAGCCGAGAGATCCAAAAGGAGTATTTGACCTTGGAATATCTTCCAGAGGCCATTCCAAACAACAGATCTAGATGAATTTAGATGTAAAATTTTACGTTCTTTCAGAATCTGGGGTCAAAAATATCATATCGTTAGATTGCAGAGGTTTGACCTTCGTTTGACCTTGACCTTTACATGTTGGGGTCAATAAAAGCCTAAATTCAAATTCAGCGATGCCAAAAACATATATATATATAGGTTTTCATATTTGTAAACGAATATTTAGCGATTTGACCTTCAAATGCCCTTAAACCTGACCTGATTGAGTCAAACGGACCCCGGATTTGAAATCAGCGACCCGAAAAACCTATGAGACATATGTTCACATCCCAGAGTCAGAGAAGTTTTTTTTCTGTGGGTCTGTGTTATTTATTATTAAACTTAAATTCAAGTGCGAACTAACTAAACGTTGTGTTCATTTAAAGCAAGAACTTAAATCAAACAAACATACAATACAAATTATTGTAACGTGGCCGCATATTATATCTTTGTTTTTCTAGCATTTAAGTTACACTCCTAACAGATGGCGTCTCTTCATACTATGAGAAGGCAAGAAAGCTAGACCAAGAGGGGCTTATCGCACGACACGAAGTTGCCACCTTAGCACTAAAAAATATGTAACTTTTAAATGAATGGACATCCCATCTTCAAACTTGGTATTTGGAATCTTTATTATATAAAGAACAATAAGAGAAAAGAAAAAAAATATCAAAATGGTCTAAGCTACTTAAAATTAAAATTGAATCGCCAACATCCGGTTTTCTATAGGTATAATAAATCTGTTTTTTGCACGAGGTCCACGCACTAAAAATTATGTATCTTCTAAACGTATGGGTATCCCACTCTGAAACTTGGCATGTATTTTCTCTAATATATGGGCTTTATTTTGAGACATAAAAAAAAAATATAAAAATGGGCCAAGTTTACCAAAATTTTATTTGAAATGTTAACTTCCGGTTTTATATATGAGAAAAAATTTCATTTCCGGTTTAGATTTCATATATAAAAAGAACATCTGTTTTACCATTTATTCAACTATTAAAATTATTTTTATATAACTTCTTTTAATTTATCAACATTTTTCTTAAAAACCATTACTCATTGCTTGTCGAAAGTTTACAAGCTCATAACTGGAGTACCAGACCTCAAAATTCAAAATCCTTCTAAATGTATTTTTAGATTCAAATGAAGTATAAATAACACAAAGATGAATGAATTTCAACACCCATCACTTTTTTCGTTGTCCGCTTCACGTGAAATGCCCCATATGTGAATTAAAATCATTCTTTAATAAAGTTTACATGAATGAAGATATCCCTACATCGTTTAAAACGTCTATCATATTCCCGATTCACAAAAAAGGAGATTTGAATAATGTAAAAAATTATCGCGGGATCTCGTTCATGAATGTACTGGCCAAACTGTTTTGTGGTGTTCTCGCTAATAGGCTTGAAAAATGGGTAGAATATAACAATATCCTTTCTGAATTTAAAGCTGGGTTCAGAAGAGGTTATTCAACTGTAGACCATATTTTTACGCTGACATCCATTGTAAGAGCATATCAAGCAAGAAACAAAAAGATATACGCATTCTTCGTCGACTTTAAGTCAGCATTTGATCTGGTAAATCGAAACGCACTTTTTTACAAACTCTCACGGCTGGGTATATCCACAAAGTTCATTCATGTTTTGAAGGAGATGTATGCAGATTCGAAAGCAGCTGTCTGGGATGGTTCGCAATACTCAGAATGGTTCGAAACAGATATCGGTGTGAAGCAAGGATGTCTGTTAAGCGCTCTTCTGTTCTCATTATTTATCAATGATGTTGTAACGCACGTTCCAGGAGGAATCCGAATTGTTGAAACAAATGTTAATGTACTTTTATATGCTGATGACATAGTGCTACTGTCAGAATCACCCGACAATCTCCAATTGATGATTAACCGTTTAGCCGAGTATTGCAGTAATTGGGGCCTCGTTATTAACACGGACAAATCAAAAATAATGGTATTTTCTAGATCGAATCAGAACCAAAACATACGGAGTTGGAATTTCAATGGCAACCGATTGGAGATAGCAGATGAATACAAGTATTTGGGAGTTAAACTAAATAAAACTGTTGATTTCTCCAAACACCTAGATGAGAAAGCCAAATCTTCCCAAAGCTTAATAAATCTATCTTGGAGGACCATCTTTTCAAACGAGCACATCATACTTTCTGCTAAGTATAAAATATTTAACGCTGTTGTTAAATCTACACTATGTTACGCATCGCAGGTATGGGGAGCTTATGAGTACGAGGTGATAGAAAAGTTTCATCGAAATTTCGTGAAAAAGCTGTTTAACCTTCCACTAAACACACCAAACTATGCGTTATATTTGGAAACGGGTCTTCCCAAACTTTACATAAATACTCTTAAGTCACAGGCGGACTACATCGTTAAGGTACTGTCTCTTTCGAACGACCGTCTACCAAAAAAAATGGCTCTTTATGAAATGAGGAACAAAGACTGGTGGGTGCTTAAGTGGAAAAACTTAGGACAAGCTAGTGGAGAAGTAGTTAGGTTAGATCCTCATAACTTAACTAATATAAAGGAGCAGCTTTACCGCATAATTCAAGCACACGAAACCTCTGTAAGTGTTGCGCACATAGTAGAGGCTCGTAGTTCAGAAAGTAGAATAATATATTCACAACTCAAGCTTAATTTAATGGAAGCAAATTACTTTAACGACTTAATGAGTTACAAGGAGATATCGTTAATATTTAAAACCAGATGTGAAATCTTAGCTCTTAATGGGTGTCCATACAATGGAAGTTTCAATCAATTTTGCACGTTATGTAATTTAAAAGCCAAAGAAGACTGTTTTCATATCATAAGTATATGTCCAATTTTTATTCCCCAACGTCGATTATATTTTGGAAAGAAAACGATGACGTTTAGAGATACAATCTCAGTGCTGAACGAAACTGACTGGAAGAAACTTTACCTCTTTTTGAAAGATATTTATAACTACAGAAAGTTATTAATAACTGAATTTGAATAAAAACATTTAATCTACTTTATTGTAATTATATGTATATTAAAACAAAATTAATTTTATAACGTAAACTTGCCAACCGAGCTGACGGCAATGCCATAGCTACTAAATTCATTAAAACTGAAAATGTAACCACTAAATAAGCAATAAAATGAATTTCAAAAAAAAACAAAAAAAAACAAAAAAAAAACAAAAAAAAAAAAAAAAAAAAAAAAAAAAAATATTTAATTAATAAACATTGTAAAATGGTTTCTTTAAAAAATGTACATATTATCCAGTTATGTCTTAGCACCACAGATTTGTAAACTGTAACTCAAGTGAAATTCACCGTAAAAAGTTGTTTTTGGGGCATTTATACTGGTCTGGCCATTCCTTTAGTAATTATCATCTGTAATTCAATGTAGTTACCTAGGTACAAGCACATTTAAATTTTCGGCTGCCAATTCAATATAGGTAAACAATGATATCGAGACATTAAAAAGATAAAGGAATGTGTGTGAGTTTAAGTAGATATACGCATGTATAGATAAAAGTAAAAAACAACACCGGTCTTTACATACCTAAGGTAATGACTGGAGCTCCTAAAAACACTGTAGGTACTCAGGTAGAAAACAAGAATGGCAAAATAATCAATTGCAGCTTATCTAACGATGAATTTTTGTTTAGCTTTAAAACTTATACAACAGCACACTTATTCATAGAAACTTCAGGAAAATATTGCACTCACATCACTTTTCATTTTTAAACTTCATTTTTTTTTCGAATTCTATATTTTTTAGTTCATTAAACTACTCGTACATGGAACATTCTCATATATATTTCTTTGTTATCATTTTTTTCGGACTATAAAACCAGTAGCAAATAAGCCGATCAAATATTTGTGGTGGTGTTTGTAGAGCTACATTGAAAAAAGTAAAATTGTATCTTTAAGATATAAAATCGCCCGCCGAATGTATGTTCAGCATTTAATCAACCACTGCATGCATTAATGCAACCTAAAACCGAAGCTAATAAAGAAAAACATTTGGTAATTGATAGATTAGAGAGACGTCAGCGAGTTTTTCGAAGATGAATCACACAAAACTATAACAACAAATCCAAAAGAACACACCCGATAGATACAGATACAGTGCACACAAATGCACAGTCATAAATATAATGGTGGTTCACTTGAAAAATTAGCACAGATAAAGTGAATGGAAAAGGAACAAAACTATTAATTCTACAATCCGTCGGAATGAGAAGTTTCGAAATGACGAAAACGATGTCGATTGTCGAACGTTTCGCGTATGACTGATTCTGATTGACTGATGCATGCCGGATTCGCATTCGGATTCGACTTTTCACTGGAAACTATCGAATGCGGCTGTCGCTGTTTCATTTTCATTTTTTTTCGAGTTTTCGAATTTATTTTCTTGATGTTTCTCATCTCTGTTGGGCGCCAGTGCTGGCATTTGTACTTTGTACAATTTAATTCAAAAAAGAGTGATTGAGTTAAATTTGTATTAAGTTAGAATATTTTAATGAAATAAATTGCCGGGCTGGCTCCCATATACTACTTGGGATTATGGTTCAAGTGCTTTGAAATTATTAAGATTTAATACATATACACAATAAGTTGTATACAAATGTGTATATATGTATATACATTTGTAGTAGAAAGGCGATAATTTTTGAAATATTTGAATTTCTTTACGAGTTTCACGCAGAAAGCTTAAACGAAATTTATTGAATTGATGAGAGTAGTAAGTCACTAGGACCTTCTTCTCTAGTAGCTGCTGCACCTCAAATGTACGAGTATTACTTTTATCTGGTACTAAGATTTGTTTTAAGTGTTAAATAGTGAAACCGGTATTGTCAAAACTATGACTTTTATCCATTAAATGGTGAAGATCTTTTTTATGAATATTCAATTTTGATTCAAAATTACTTTTTTTGGCCTTTATGTCCACACATGGGCTCATCAGTTGACTGTGAGGTCCTTGTCAATACGCAATTTTTCTTATGCCCAATATTGTATTGCAGGTTGTACAAACGGGATTAGTCCAGGAGTCCACATCAACTTTATATTTTTTTAAAGCTGATATTTTATTTCAAATATGAAGTTAGTTTTTTTATTAGAGTTGTTTCTGGCGTTCACTATTGAGATGATGCACTTTTCTCGACTATTTGTTACTGGCTTGAAGTATGGCAAAATGCTTCCGCTGTAAATACCAAAGCTAAATCAGGGAAATTACCGATGGCGGCTATAGAACCATTTTCGTATATTACCGCAAAAGATATATTGTTTGTCGTTTTTGAACCATCGCTGAAAATAAATTTTCATCCATCGGCCCTTCTTAGGTCGAATGAAAGGGCTGTAAAGAATTTACGATATGCGCTATTGTTAGTGTTTTTTTGTGTTCCGCTAGGTTAAATATCCCTGATTCTCGATTGATAGAACATGGGGAATATCGTATCGGGTAAGATTACAGACCCTTTTAGTAGGTAGATTTAATTGTGTTTGGTGAGAATCCTGGCAATGGCAGAAGGTATTATTTTGGGTACATTAACATGAAGTGTATTTTTCACATAATAATCAATAATGTCATAAAAAAAACCAAACGAAACGTGGGGAATATTGATAAATTAGTTTTTTAATTGCTTTAAAAATAAATTAACTTCGAGCCTAAAATAGAAACACGCACCACCTCATCCAAATTTATCTCAATTTATAAAATTATATTTGTTGGTGCAACAGCTCGTAGAGAACCAGGCCCTAGTGATTTACAACTCTCAACCAATCACGTGGGCGTGTTAGCAAGAATGGGGGGACCTACAATTTTCTGGCCATTCCGAACGGCTAATGAGCATCAATTCCTCGCAAGAGACAAAACTCCCTGAAAAACTTTTTTGCAGCGGCTGAGAATCAAAGCCAAGATCTTCTGCATGAGAATCCAATGCATTAACCATAGCTACCTCATTTATAAAACACAATTTATTTCAAATCCTATTTTTCGGGGAAATCGAAAAAATATATATGTATGCATTAAGCTTTATTTAGACTTTCGTTGTTGTGCCCTGTGTACGTTGTTCGTTGTTGCTCGTACGCGGAACAACGAGAATGTAAATGAGTCAAATTGATAAGCGAAAACTATACGGGAACGCAAACAGTATTCCTTAGCTTCTAATGTAAATGTCACGTTTGGCTTTTATTTTTTCTTATTCTCAACTGAAATATGGCAGATTCGGACAAATTAATTCGCATTAGGACTGAAATTCGAAGAAAAAATATGCTTTATGCCTAGTAGTTTCTTAAAGGTTCTAATTTTTGACAGGGAAATTTATCAGAAATTTGGGTGTCTCCTTGTGGAAGAGTTTATTGTAATTAGCTTGTCATAACTTTAATTAAATTAAACAAATAATTAAATGAAAAGTTTTGTGGAATCTAAAGACGTATTGCATCCCAACCGAAAGGTTAACTTAACGCTAAATTTAAGTTTAAACAACACTGGAAATTAGCCAGTATAATTTAAATCTAAAATCATAAATATTTTTAAACAAAACATAAAGAAAAGAAACGTAACATATTTACCCTTATCTTCTTTCTTGGGTTTTTTCTTAATTTGGAAATATCAGATTACTTTTACTCTTTGTGCCGATATTATTTCACACTTTAGAACTCTATGAACATATTTTCAAATGTTATTTATAATATCGTTAAATATATTTTTCTTATTGCATTAATACCACTTGTTGGTATGGTAGACATCATCGAAAATAAGAAAAAAAGTTTATAAAAACTTTAAACTGGTTTGTTCGGAGAAGAATCCTTTTTTTATTTTAATATAACAGTAACGTTTGTGTCTTTATCTATGTCCTTTTCAATGTTAAATGGAGACATTCCGGTCTTGCAGCAAATTTCGTCAAAATTACATAATCCTGTATACAATTTTTGTCGCCCTGAAGGAACCGAACCCGTAAAAATCGGATATTTATGAATGCATCGTATTAAATTATGCTGTAATCCAAAAACTACCAACTTCCTCTCATCGATATTATGATTTTGTGGACATAAACGTTGACAGATTGCCCGTAGTGTTATGCCATGTGTCATGGAAGCATAAAATTGAAATATTTTCTGTATTGGTGGCTTTGATTTTTCTTTCTCTGGATTAAGAGAGACATATTCGCGACACGCTTTAGTCAGTTCTGAACTCTGTATAAGGGTTTTCAGGTGCTGAGTGCACATGTAGACGTTACTGTATTTTAAAATTGGCAACAAGTGCACTACTCTATAGTATGCCAGATTTTGTATGCACGACTTGACAAGATTGGTTTCGACATCAGCTTCTGCTGCTATTTGTGCTATATGATTGATTCCATTGATATAGGGTAAAATCTGAAGGTGGCTTGATTAAAATAAACGTTAGTCTTAAATTATTTGAAGATATCAATACCTGTTGTGTTGTCAGATCCCAACTTTCGATAGGTATAGTTTTGTATTCGAGTGTTAAGAGAGGAACCATATGATCTTTTACCACTGGTGGGTCAGGTT
Source organism: Philhelius festivus (assembly GCA_963931855.1). Taxonomy (NCBI): domain Eukaryota; kingdom Metazoa; phylum Arthropoda; class Insecta; order Diptera; family Syrphidae; genus Philhelius; species Philhelius festivus. The sequence goes on from OZ007556.1 coordinate 60,274,114, forward strand.
TGTGAGTTACAATTTTCAAATATATCGTAGTATCTCCCTCTGAAGAAAAAAAAAAGTTATTTTATTAAGTGTTTCTTAATGTGAAGATAATTCATTCAATCGTTGAACTCTCTTCTTTGGAAATTTACTAAGTAAATAAAGAATTTATTTATCAATGGCGTTTTTTTATTTGTAATGGGTAATATGAATATTCAAGCTTTCAAGTTTTACCCTTGTAGCTAGCTCGAATGGAAACTTTTTAAATAAAATAATGAACTGAACTATTTATTTAAGTTAAACCGAAAAATTATTTTCTTTGGTAATAATGTTTATTCTCACATATTTAATACTAAACATCTTATAATGTAACAGAATCTTTGGGAAATCCTGGGAACCGAGCCCAAAAATTATCAGGTGGATGTATTTGGCGATAATCAGACCAATACTAACTTATGGTAATTTGGTCTGGTGGAATGCAACTGAAAAAAGCACGAACATCAAAACTTTGACAAAAGTACAGAGACTTGCGTGCATTGGAATTACGGGTACGATGAGATCTACACCAACTGCAGGGTTAGAGGCGATACTCAACCTGAAACCCCTAGACCTTTTCGTACAAGAATCCGCACCATATAGCGCCTTAAGGCTAAGCCCTGGAAAAACAGCGCAATAGGACATGCTCAAATTCTTCAGAAATATTTGGATGATAGTTTCATTATAGATTATACAATACCCGAACTTGACTTTTATAAACCATTCCAAACTGCCTTTCCAAGCAGAGAAGAATGGCTGAACAACCAACCCTACACCAGTGAATCGGCAATAGCAATCTATACTGATGGCTCCAAAATGGACACGGGTGTTGGTGCAGGCTTTTTCTCAGAACCTCTTGAGCTAAACAACCCACTTAGGCTCCTATATTATAGTAGTGTCTTCGAAGCGAAGGTCTTGGCAGTGACAACAGCTGCTAGACGGGTATCAATGATGGCGAAACCACGGGCTGATATCACCTTTTACATTGATAGCCAAGCGGCAACTGTGATAAAATCGAAGCTTGTCTCTGGCTGCCGCGAAGAGCTTAAGGTTCTTATTACACAGCACAATATTAGATTCTTCTGGGTCCCGGGACACAGCGGCATACCAGGTAATGAAAATGCCGATGAGTTGACAAGACAGGGATCAGCGCTTGACGCCAGTCAAGCAGAGATGGTAAGTATCCCACTCTGCAACATTAAACAGAAAATTTCAGATTCAGATTTCAGAAATCGAATGAAAGGTGGAGTCTACTTGACACATATGATACTACTAGGAAAGTATGGCCTTGCTTTAACAAGCAGAGGACCGACAAAATTATGCAACTCAGTAAGAAGTCCCTTCGCTCTCTTACGAGCATAATCACCGAACATGATTTACTGAAATATTATAAATTTAAAATAAAACTAAGTACAGATGACCTATGCAGAGGATGTGGTGATGAAGAGATACATGAAGACACATCACACTTTCTCTGTCATTGTTCTTCACTATGCCACCAGAGAAGGAAATGGCTTGGTAGTTACTTCTTTGACAATCTAAAAGATCTTTCTAATATTTCAGGAATTCACATATTGAACTTCGTCAATGCCTCAAAAAGGCTTAACTGATTAACAGAATACATAGGTTTTTATCAGAAAAGAGTGATTACACTCACGGGTAACACAATGGATCTACATTGATCTAAGTGTGACGATAACCACATCAATTGTCAGTCCAATAACCTAACCTAACCTAAACAACTTATAAGGTTAATTATATTTCCTTCCATGAAAGAGAAGGTTTTTCTATTACGGACATGTTTAAATTCAACGGGCTGCATAATTTATTTATTGCTAAGCATATTTTACTTATACCTGCACTATTTTGCATAGTAATCGACAAAAAATCTAACAAATTAAGTAAATGGTAAAAACAATAAAATAAAATGTAGTTTTTTTTTCGAAATAAAAAAAATTTAAACGAAAACCACAAAAATTTTAAGTTCTGAGAGTTCATGTTAATTTCGGACTATGTCTTTTGGGACACCCTGTATGTATGTTGATATGTATAGGCAATAGGATTTCGGTCTAATTTAAGTTTAAAATTATGTGAGCAAGAAAACAAACCTTACCAACAATTGTTGTGACTTTCTTTTTGTTTAAATCTTGCATAACCGTTGCAAAGAGCTCTTGTAATCGCTGCTTGTTGTCATCTTCTTTTGATAAAAAGCAAGTTTCTTCTTCCATCATTATCTGAAATATGAATAACGCAAGTTTCTCAGCAAAAGCTGTGAAAATATAATCAAATGATCCGACTCACCAGGTACTCTGATAGCTTCTTCACAACTGGCTCATATTGAATTGATCTCGCCCAAGCATCACAGACAAAACATAAATTAAAGTGAAACGCATTGCGGGCATACTTTTGGTGTTCTATTCGAACAGGATAACCAACGATTTTCAGACGTAGTGCATTGACAGTGAGTATGCAGCGTTGCAATTGTGGTTTGGGGATTATGTAGACATTGATTGCATCAAATATTTTCTTCGAAACGTAGTCTTCTGGAACCTTTTGCAAGAGAAAACGAAATTAAATGTTGGTGGCACACCATTTATTTTTAATTTGATAAAATGGTTTTTGATGATTTTAGAGTTCCTACTTGGCAACTTATTTTGCATCCAGCTGTTGGGTGAAATTCGCTTAGGAATATACATCGTATCAAACCGTCTTTGTCACACCCTTCATAATCCATATTTGAATTCATTTTTGATATGTGGATAATACGTGACTGCTATTTAATTTACTTATTCTCATTAATGGATTCCTTGTACCAAAATTCAAAATAAAAACACGAAAAAGAATTATGTGTTATTATTATTATTTTAATTTTTGACTTCAATGAACAGATGTTTTAGACGTTCCAGAGGTGAATTAAATTGTGGAAAAGGTTAAGGCCAGGGATGTATTTCTTTTTACTTAAAACAAGTCAAACATTTCAAAAACTAGGATTTATGTTTTGGAAGTATTCTCAATCTTATTATAATAGGCGTTTTACTTGAATGACACTCGTCACTTTTTCTGACAAGTCACTTTTGGAACGTTTAACAGCCCGATTCTCCCCAAAGTCACTGATGCCTCACAATCACAAGTCACAAGAAGAGGTGAAATTGATTTTGTGACTTTTTCGAATTCTGCCGCTCAGTCACAACTTGTGAGAGTCACAAAAACAATCGAAACTGTGATCTCCTTCAGAGCAGGTCACAACTCATAAATTTTCAATGTTTCTTGGATTGACATTCATCAATTTTATAAGAAAATTTTCTAGATTTGTGAATAATTGTGAGTACACAAAAATGGAAGTGGACTTTGTTCTAGTGAATATTATTGCTATGATATTATTGATATTTCCCACGAAAATGAAAAGTAAAATTTTTACATAAACAAACATTTTTTTAAGAAACTAATCGTATCAAGAAGTTTGCAGCGCCGACGGCTTTTAAAAACCTTGAAATACAAATGATCCATTCGCTCTCCAAAACAATATATTTATAAAGTAATTTCTTCGTTTTGAATAATCAGCTATTCAAAAAATGACACTCACCATGCTGTGGTGAGTTTCGTTGTGAGTTTTCTTGTGACGATTAGGGGGAGAATACCAAAATGTTATCGAATCACAACAATCCTCACAAGGAATAGTCACAAGAGCTTGTGACTTGTGACTCCTCACAAGGGGGAGAATCGGGCTGTAAGAGTCGATATTACGATACTTAAATGCCAGGCGTTTTAAACCAACATACATTACTACATAAACATCTGACATTGACAAATAGATATTTAAAAACAATGGCCCTGAGTAATAGATCCGAATCTAGCCTAAGTTCGATTTTAACCAAACATTCGTAGAAATAAAACAAATTTCAAGTATAAATACTTAAAAGCGGCTTTCCTGTAACTAAGTTAAATTTAAAATGATAGAATCACAATAGAACTTACGAATCTGGTTAATAGAAATCTGTTTGTGTATCAGTTCACAATAACGAAATTATGAAAATGAGTCACAATTATTGGTATAAATAAGACTTTTGTTAAATTTGATCTGTTAAGCCTAGTACGCAGTTCGAGACAAGACAAATTTTATCTCTACAATTTTAATCTCTACAAAACTTTTTCAAATCTCGCGCAAAAATTTGAAGTTGGAGAGAATAAATCTGATTTAATGTGTTTTTAGTATATCTCTGGAACGGGTTGTCTTACAAAAGTCGTTCATACCTTTTTGGAATCTCCTCTCGATGCTTTCAAGAGAAGCATCAGCACCTTTTACATAAAACCAGTTTGGACAAAAATCACTTTCGGAAATACGGTGGCTGTCAAAATTTGTCCCGCAAAATAATGCTTGTATCATTCTTTTTCCTGGCAAAATTTAGTGGAGACGTTTTGTAGAGCAATTTTTTAAATTTTGCATCAAACCAAACCTTCAGAAAATAGACATTTATAAAAAAATGTGAATATATATTTTGAAGATTTGTTTGTACCTACTTTTGCCATTCTTTTGCATTGCTAACTGGTTGTCCTAGTGAAGTTAGTTCTGAGGAGATTGATTCCCATTTTGTTTTTTTCTCCAGTTTGTGAGACTCCTCTTTTAAAATTGATCGCCAACGATGGATTTTGCTCTATCAACTCGACTAAACGCTTCAACAAATGTAATAAAAATTACAAATTACACAATATAAACATGTAAAACTTACATCTTTATCAAATTTGAAAATTTCTCCTCTACAAAAATTAGCGTTCTGAGAGTCGTAGCAGGCGAGTAAAACGACAGTTATAATACAGATGATAGTGACATTTATCATACAAAAACTTACGTTCCACTCAGAGTAAGACGCGTAACGACTCGAAAAATAACGATAAACGACTCTAAAACGCCATTCATAATACAAATTTTTGAAAATGACATTAATTTGTCATTCAATACGAGATTTCGCCTCAAAACTTTTAAATTTCAAATTGATGGAACAAGATTTAATGAAGATTTTAACGAAATTTTAATGAAATCTTGCTTTACTATTTAGTAATACTAACATTTTTCGCCTCAAATAACAGATTTCGGTTCAGTGGGAACATCACTTCTCGGTCCCAATTTCGTTGACAGTAACAAAAAGTATTTCTCTCTCTCAATCTCGCCTAACACAATAGTATACTTGGACTAATATCCACAAAATGAATGCTTGTTTGCTCCACAGGGCTCTATTTTGTCTCTGACAATATTTTTTATGATATTTTCTCTAAAACTTCTAAACCAGTAAATTGTTTTGCTGACGATAGTACTCTTAGCTTTTCATTTTCGTTAGAAGATTCACATTCATGTCCTATGGATCCGAAACTATAACGGCAACGTATGATGAATTCATTAGATCGCACAAAGGGGAATATAAGAAACTGCGTAGAATAAAATGTTCGAAAACTCAATGCTTTCTCTTGTCCCTTATGTAATACACCTACCCACTGCCGTCCATGAGGAACTTGCGTCGAGGAAACTAGCAAAGATTCAATCCTCGGTAAAGCCTAGTACGCAGATCGGGAAAAATTTTGTCTCCCATACATTTTTTTTCTTGGGACAAATTTTGTCTCGAATATTTTTCCGAGCAGTACTTAGTTCGCACGCAAAATTCATACTATTGTGAATTGCTCTACAAAATGTATCCACTTAATTTGGCCAGGAAAAAGAATGATACAAGCATTATTTTGCGGGACAAATTTTGACAGCCACCGTATTTCCGAAAGTGATTTTTGTCAAAACTGGTTTTATGTAAAAGGTGCTGATGCTTCTCTTGAAAGCATCAAGAGGAGATTCCAAAAAGGTATGAACGACTTTTGTAAGACAACCTGTTCCAGAGATACACTAAAAAACACATTAAATTAGATTTCATTTTTCCAACTTCAAACTTTTACGCGAGATTTGGAAAAGTTTTGTAGAGATTCTAATTGTAGAGATAAAATTTGTCTTGTCTCGATCTGCGTACTAGGCTTAAATCTAGCCAAAAATGCAGGAAAATGTTTGGACTTCCTTCGTCATTGCAAGAAATTTTTGTTTTCTTCTTTTCTATAGGCTATATTATATAGATAAGACTTTATCCGTCCAAAGTTTGAGTATAACTATCATATTTATACTGGTACTCCTTCGTCTTTTGGATAGTAGAACTCACACTTTTGGGAATGAAAATCTCTAATTTACTATCGACCCCAATTTCGGATTAACTCTTATGTACAGAGATTCTTTCTTTATAAAGGGTATTCATATCTTTTTCAGTGAGTGTCAATTATTAAAAAAAGACCTCATGGACTCCAACAGTATGGTTTACATTTGCATACCAAACCCACTTTACTTGTCCCGCTTAGCATACGGGTAATGCCTTGATCTATCTTACCATAGATTTCAAGGTACTGCCTCCTACGAGGAAGTGAGAAAAAGTTAAGCAGATAGTGGATCTCTACTAGTTTAATGTGGCACATTCCGGAATGTAACCAGCTGAAAAACATACTTCTGTTCTGTTCATAATCCTAGCATTCTTGATATATTGGATGGTCTTAATGAACGCTTATATATGATGACCTCTCATAAATATTGACTGGTGAATAGAGTTATGATCATTTTATATTATGTTTTCATTTCCACCAAACCGAAATCTGAAATTTCTGCCGAAAAATGTTGAGTTTTCAATTTAGTATGGTCGATTTAATTGAGATTTCTTTCAAATCCAAAGTTTTAATTGAGATTTCGTTAAAATCTCCATTAAATCTTGTTCAATCGGATTGAAACATCAATAGTCTTCAACTGAATTCTCTTATTTCGTGTTGATGAGAACATATTTTACACTTTCTTAGTCCTGGGTATTGACGTATGGTATATCAACTTAATTGCGTTGCCTTTCCCGAAATGTACTTGTTACTGGAAAAGTCTACTCGTGTAACTTTCGCATTACATAAAGCCAACCCTGTTGCTTTTAAAATTCACCTCTTCATATTTAACGAACATCAAATCATAGAGGACATGAAAACACATAGAAGAATGTCAAATTAGATTAAATTTTTCACGTCTTCGCTCGTACTTCGTAGTTTGTGCTCACTGAAGCTGATTGACTGAATTTAATTTTTCTCTGTTCAACAAATTTTTATAAATTGTGTACATTTTCATATTAAATTTCCAGCTTATTCAATTTCAAATAAACAAAAAGAATTATGAACATTATGGTAAAAGTAAGTTAAAGCTATCATCGGTGAAAAAAATGGTAGATAACTCATTTCAACTAAATTTTTTCCGGCTGTGTTTTTGTAGACATCATGGCTGGATTATTGATTTTTTTTTCATTTCCGAAAAGTTTTCATGTCCACAATTGATGAAAAGATTTTTAATAAAAAATACTAATAAAATACAGAGTTTCTAAATAAACTAAAAGAACAAAGACCTTTGTGAGATTTATTTTTGTGAAAATATCGGCTTTCAAGTTTTGAATACACAATGCTTAGTTTTGCTGAAGCTCATCATCGTCTCTCGGGGAGGGCGTGAACACCACCCAATCGCCTTGGCCGTGTATGGTGTATGGCGCTGATGCCTTTTCTTTTGAATTACAAGTGTTCAGTGTCAATTTTTATTCACACATTATTTTCAATTCTTTATTTTTTCTCCCTATCGCATGATTGAATCGGAACCTCAAGCAGCACCCCTGGACTGGATTGCTGTTGTAGTATGCTCTAGAAAAGCAGAAGGACTGCCATCCAAAGAGTCAAGTGCATGTTTTGTGTTTAGAGTGTGTTGCGCCCCAGTCCACCTCGCACCAATAAATCACCCAAGTATTCTAAACAAAGATGAACTCGGACAGCAGTGAAAAGGGCAGTTCGATTATTCGAGGACGACCCTATCCGAAGATGAGCTCAGTTGTCGATGCGGATTTTGAGAAATTTGAGAAGCCCCAAGAGCGTTACGTGTGGGAGATGAGAACCCGCAGTCCGAATACGACTCCAGCCAGCACTGTGCTGAACTCACCGGACCTGGCTGAAGTGCAATACTCGCAACACCATAGTCGCCAGCATCAGATTCGTGTTGGGCGAAGTCCCGTCAGCCAAGTGGACAACATGGTACCGCAAGGACTGACTAGTCCCGGATCGCCCACTGATGTTGGAAAAGCCGGCGGACATTGTGTGCGTGATGGGGAAATTGTTGTGTTCGACGATATCGACACCAACTGGATAAAGTCGCAAGCCAAAGAGGGGAACGTAGATGATGTCCTGAAGGTTACTAAAATGATTGGTCAGCTACCGATTGCAGAGTATGAGGGATCTCCGCGACGTATTGGCAACCAACAGCAGGGCTTTAGTCTGCAAGGGGGCTGTTTTAAGATGACAAGTGCCACGGCCGGCGGTATGCCAACACGTCCTCCTGGATTTCCACAGCGAGTGTCGCAGCATTCTTCGCCGGCTACGCAGCAAGATACAAAAGAAACTAACCATAGATCAGAGAATTTGATTGACATCGATGGAGGCAATGCTGCTGCTGATGATTCGACTGACAATCGAAATGATTCGTCGAGCGTTGCCGATGAATCGCGCCCTAAAACACCCACATTTGACTATCTGTACGAGTTCTCTGAGACAAGAAAGGTCCTCGAAGAATTCTTTAAAGGGGCCAATACCGACGAAAAGCAGTTTGCCGATTTTGCTGAGAGTGACGATCTTGGAAGTTCTGTAAGTATATTTCTTTGTTTCATCTATGATGTAAGGGTTGCTCTTAATTGATTCTATTTACACTACTTTCCTTTAGTTTGTTTTAAGTTAATTTATTCTGTAATCGTGACAATATTTTTCGATGAAATAAGTGATGGTATTGGATTAATCACTCGTATACGTATGACTCACCATAGCCGCAGGAATTATTTCTAGGTTTATTCATAAAATGCATTCTAAATGCATAATCAATTAAATCACTGATTGTTGAAGATTGTATTTTGAAAAAAAGGAAGACAATTGGGGTGTGTAGGGTATTTTTGTAGGGTATAAATACTGAAGAAAGCTGAATGTTAAAAATTTAGAAGACATTTCAACCTACTTGGGCATCATATATTCGAACTTTCAATGCAAAGCATATTCCCTTTGCGGAATGTTACGAAGAATGTATTGCACTAAACCAACTAATCAAAACAAAATGAATGCATTTGTACATTCTTATCTCCCATCCACAGAACCTTTGATCGCAGAAAACACATTATCTGACAAATTAAATAAATCCCATTCTGACTATAAATCAACTTCAAAGAAACAAATGCATTGGTTCAACAATTAGCGTTATACAGCAAGCGATAGTTTATCATTTGTTTTGCTAAAAAAATAAAACTGCAAGTACACTACCAAATACTACAAGGTTAAATTCAGAAGAAAAAGACTTTTCATAAGCAAAAATATTCCAACTGAATTGGTAAGTAGTAGTTGACCTTGAGATGTTTTAGAAACGTGTTTTACCAAAAATTTCGAGAAGTTCAGTTGTATATGACAAAATAATTTTATCGGTAAAAGAAATCAGCCAAGTTACATTGGAAAAATGTCTAGACAGTTGTTTTCTTACTTCTTTGCATAAATAAATGTACCTATTTTTTTTATTTGCTTTTGTTTTAAAGTAAAATTCAAGATAAAAGCTTTGGAAGGAGGCTTAATTTTGCATCAGCATTTAATTAGTTATCATATCACTGAAGTGTTCTCATATTTCGCATTTAAACCGAAATAATGGATGAAACATTTTTAAATACAGATAAAACATATAATCATTTAAGTGCATATACAGGATAGGTCATCTATTGGTTTCTTTTTAAATCATTAAAGGGTATTTGTACACGGGAACCTGTTTCCCGCTCGAAATCTTAAGAAAAAGTCAGGGGTGGAATCGCGTAAGGTGATAGTTGATTATCAATTTGTTGATTGTCGTTTTGACCACCGCTCCCTCTATAATTTTTAATTGATATGATAGAGACAGCTATAGTCAAAAACGACCATCAACGAATTGATAGTCAACTATCACCTTGCGCTATTCCACCTCATTATCACACCTCCGCGGAACGAAATGGGTCGCTTTACGCTTGAAAAACGTTGGGAAATATTGAAACTTAATTTAAAAGTGAGTGCTGTGTAGCCCAAACAGTGTGATCTTTAAAACGAATTTTTGGCCGAAATAAAGCACTCACCGCACCTGCTGTACGCAAACTTGTGGAAAAAGATCGTGAGACTGGTATGCTAGTAGACGACGTCGTAGGGTGCGCATATACGAGAATGGTGGCTTCTGTAGTCTGAGACTCTATTCACGAACATCAACTGGCCATCGATCTCAACAGCTCAACATTTCACACACAAGCCTGAGGAGAATTATAAATTGGCATTCTGTTTATATCTCTTACTACTAAAAGAATTTGAAAAATTAATTTTATCCTTATGAAACGTTTTCTTTAATAACATCCGTTTTTAAAATTCCTAATCTATTACATAGGAGCAAGTGTTGAGTAAACTCGGTTGTAAGTCGAAATGAATACTAATTTTATTTCACTATACCCTCAGAGTTTTGGAAAAAGATGGGAGACATCGGGTTTAGATGGCTCATGATTCTTGTCTCCAAACTTATACGAGGTGATCGCATGCCTAATCAATGGAGGGAAAGTTACCTTCTTCCAATTTATAAAGGAAAGGGTGATACTCGAAGCTGTGATAATTACCGTTCGATTAAGCTGATGTCACACACCATGAAGATCGTTGAGCGAGTTTTGGGTAGCCGACTGCGAAAAATAATTAGGCTATCTGATGACCAGTGCGGGTTTGTCGGGGGTAAGTCAACCACGGATGCAATCCAGAGTATAAGAATAATTATGGAAAAACATCGGGATTCTTTGGAGGATTTGCATGTAGTATTGGTTGATTTTGAAAAAGCATTCGATCGGCAACCACGAGATCTAATATGGGTGGCCCTCAGGCAACGAGGAGTTCCAGAAACCTATGTGCGGATAATTATGGACATGTATGATGGAGCTGTTACTAAAGTAAGATGCGCAGCTGGAGTCACCGAAGAATTCGAAATCACAGTAGGTGTACACCAGGGAAGTGTCTTGAGTCCCCTGCTCTTTATTACAGTTCTTGATTACCTGCTTGAAGGCAAAGTGACGGATCCAAAAGTGCATCAGTTATTCTTTGCTGACGATGGAGCCATCATAAGTGAAGACCCGATATCCCTACAACGAGCACTTGACGTATGGGTGGATGTTCTAGAAGGAAGTGGGTACCGCATAAGCGCGAAAAAGACAGAATACCTATGCTGCCCATTTTCTGATCCACACAGGCCTATTCCAGACATTTATTTGAATGGAGTAGTGCTTCCCAAGTGTGAAAAGTTTAAATATCTGGGGTCTATGATAAATAACGAAGCTACTTGTGATGACGATATCAATCATCGCGTAAGCGTAGGGTGGATGAAGTGGCGGGAAAATTCTGCTATCTTCTGTGACCGAAAAATGCCCCCTAAGCTGAAAGGAAAGCTCTACACTTCAGTTGTGCGTCCAGCATTCACATACGGTTCACAATGTTGGACAATGTACAAAAAGTATGAGAGTAAGCTAACGGCAGCTGAGATGAAGATGCTTCGTATGACAGCAGGAGTTACAAAGCTTGATCGAATTAGAAGTACGAAGATCCGAGGAAGCCTTCATGTTAAGAATACCATTTCCCAAAAAATTGAACACGACCGACTCAGTTGGAATTGCCATGTTCAAAGGAGAGATCCTGAGAACCCCGTCAAAAGAGCAATATCATACAACGTTCCAATTCGGAGTAAAAAGAAAGGTAGGCCTAAACACTCCTGCTACAAACAAATGCAAAAACACCAGCATTCAGTTGGCCTCAGAAATGGAACAATACAAAACCGGGAGGCTTGCCGCCGATTTCTGAGGTCAACCCGGCGAACCCCACAGGCGGATCACTAGTGTGAAGCAGATACGTGGGAGAGTTATGATCCCCTCGACATCGAGATCATAACAGCGCCGAAACAAGGAAGAAGAAGAAGAAGTTACGTCGGGCCGTATCTTAATGTCTATGTTTTTTATCTTTCTATTCTTAATGTCTATGTTGTTTACTTAAATGTTATTTATCTGTAGATAACCGTCAGTGTATGCTTAGGATGATCTGTCTTATCTTTATTTCACATACACATTGGGTTATCTATAGATTGGGTATGTTTATGTTTTAACAGCAAGTTCGTGCGACCCAGTTGTGCATTTTATTTTTTATATATAAATTATCTACTTGAATAATGTCGAAAGTTTTCCTTTGAATTTATTGATATCGAGAAATAAGTTTAATAGGGTCTTTGGCTCTCTCGATGATAGCCCGCAATGACTTAAAGTTGACAAAAACTAAACTAACTTATGTATATCAAGCTACAAAATTACAAAATACTTTAATATTTATTTAAAAAAACGCAATTAAAATATTTAAAACTAATTCATTTAAATATTTCCTGAAAATCGGTGATTTTAAACATAAATGTGCTCGAAAAAATGGAATTTGGAAGGAGGTTGCTAAATAGCGACTCGAACAGGTTGTGTAGTGAGTATTTATATGATTAAGTAAATCTATAAAATCAATTTTACCACAAAGTAGTTTATGCAGAAACAACTCTTCTAGCAGGGCTCTACGTTGAAACAAGGATGTCATGTGAAATAAATGTAATCTGCTAAAGTTATATGTGTAGTTTTTATAAAGTTTGTATTGTAATAGCCTAGACATTTTTTTCTGTAGGTTTTCTATTTTATTGGAATGAAAACCGGATTCCAAACAGAAGATGCATATTCTAGTATACTACGAATAAGAGAATTGAAAAGGCTAATAAAAGATTCTGGGGCCGAATTACCGCTTCAGTGACGAGTGAGTGAGTCCCATCAGTGATCGAATGAAAATGTCAAATTGGAGTAATTTATTGCTCGATAACGTGAGCGGTAATGCCAAACTCACATAATTCAGTCACGTATTACTCGATAACTGATGCGGTAATTTGGCCCCTGGCTTACAAAAGTATTTTCTTGTTATAAAAATGAAGCCTATCATTCATAATGCTTTATACTGGTAATTAAATGCTGGGGCCGAATTACCGCTTCAGTGACGAGTGAGTGAGTCCCATCAGTGATCGAATGAAAATGTCAAATTGGAGTAATTTATTGCTCGATAACGTAAGCGGTAATGCCAAACTCACATAATTCAGTCACGTATTACTCGATAACTGATGCGGTAATTTGGCCCCTGGTTACGCTTATCAAACAATAATTTGGCATCAAAAATAACCTAGATCTTTTTGTTCGTAAAAGTTGTATGTTTTCTTAGTTTAGATGACTTCAAACATTCACAAAGTTCTTCGGCAATATTTCAATAAATTTGTTCCGTTTATGTACTGGCTAGAATTATTTTTTTAGGAATACTTTCTAATCCATGCAAAAATCACATAGAAATAAAGGTGTTAAGTATTTCCCGAATTTTAATATTCCGGAAAATTACATTTATTTATATTAGTTATTTCTTTAAGATTATATTAAATTCATAAAATAGTGAGAGAACAGAAACAGAATTTCAAAAACACACCAGGTTGTAGCGTTTTTTTTTTAAATAAGCTCTTATAAACAAAATTTTAAAGCATTTTTAAGAAAAAATTTTGCTACGCCAACTTTATTATTGTACAAATCAAAATTAAATTTAAAGTATCCGTTTTTAGGATTTTCAAAAAAATATGTTTTTTTTTTCAAAAATTCAAAAAATATTTTTTTTTAAGTTTTAAAATGCAATATTTTGCAAACTTTTTAGAAGCTTCTCTATAAAATTTTTTATCAAAATCCGTTTTGCAGATAATGAGAAATTTAAAATGCTTGTATGGTAGGTACAGGCAGTAATATTATCTTAATTATGAGAGCAAGGGGTGGTTGGTATGGTACCATTATTAGACATTTTTATAAACTTTCAAAAAAAAAATTCGTATGTCAGGTACCGTTATTTTGGGTCTAAAAAAAAATACGTGTGATGGGGAAAAATTAAAAATGCTATCTGTTGTCTAACAGACAGAATTGCGATACCCATATAGTACCATGTAGTAACTAATATGCCGCAAGTAAAAATCGTGCGAATGGTGTTTTATTAAAAATTATTATAGCAACTAGCATAGTTAAATTTTATCTCGGTAAACAACAGAATATTGTAGCACACATAGAGTATTTCTGTTGTATCTTCTCCAATCGCCCTGAAGGACTCTATTACGGAATGTCGAATACCGATATGATATTGTTCGAATGCTCCAATAGTTGGAGATTTGTTTAAAAATGTCCTTGGCACCATCTATTTAAAAACGAGATTGAAGAAATCATATGTTTTGCTTACCGAAAATCTATGTATGGTGAATGTTGTACATTGTAGTGCACATTTTCTAATATTACGTTACATAGCAGTATCAGTTTTCCTAGTGTCCCCATTTTTTCAATCGGCATATAGAGCTCATGACGTGTGATTCTATCATATGGGGTGTCCTTAGTCTTTTACAGAACTTTCAGTATGAAGATTTGGTCTATGGTTGATTTGACGGTTCAAATCGTTAACACAGCAAGATAGATGTTATATTATACACATTTGAGGTTTAGTAGGCATATGTCCTGATAGTTCTTGCAAATATGCTTCCGTATATCCATACTTGGTTGATTCATGAACTCAAATAACAAATCCACAAGAAACAATAAAAATTCTTCTTGATGGGTGCAATTTGATTCTGATCCTAACTATCGTTTCTCCTGGTTTGCGGTAGTATCTGTCTTAAATCGCAGAAGGACATATTCAAGCTTTTGAGTAGCTCCATTCCGGAAATTGTTGCCATTTGAAGGTTATTATACCAGGCTCATCGTATCTCTTTCCCTTTACTTCGTACAAAACCAATGAATTCAATGTTTTAATTTTCTGACTAAAATATTTTTTTTCTTAGGATACACATCAAGATTATGAGCGGGAAGAAGACAAGAAAGCCGAGCAAGCTTACATTGGTCAAAGATTGGCTAGAATCCCAAAGGAAGAACTTTACATGGTTCATCGTTCGCCCAGAAAACAAGTAATAAACATAATTCTCAAGTTTTTATATTTCAATAATACATTCTTCTGCAATTGTAGCAATATGACAACTACAACGAGCAAAATGACATTGAACTTTACATCGATTCGAATAGTCGCAGCTCTGGTGAACTGGCCGATACAGAATTGGAAGCAAATTTACGTCGACATTCACGTAACTTTACTCTTTCACCAGAAACGACTGACTACGATTCAAATTGTGGTGATTTGGATAGCCTTTCGAATGATATTAATTTGCAAACTGATTTTGGAAAACTTTACACAAGCATGCCCGTGCTAGAAGATGGGCTTTCAAGTGGACACGCCTCCGATACGGAAAACAATATATCTGTTGTGATCGATAAGAAATTCTTGGAATGTAATAATCTAAGTGTGGCAGCTTTGGACGACGTCGAAAACAATAGTGTCATAAATAATAGTCACGACGAGTCTGATATTGAAGTTAAACAGGTAATGAATGATGTGGCTACGAGTGATAGTGGTTGCTGCAATGCAGCCCTCAACAATGGCGATGTTAAAGATTCTCATATCTATGACGCTGTCTATGCAACAAGTGAGCTCTTGTTTTATTCTTTATATAGAAACTGATCCTTCAACAAACCATTTATTTTATAGATATACCACAAAATACTCCACCTCCACCACCTGCCCCGGTTGCACATCGCCAGACAATAACCGAAGCAGAATCTCAAGACATTCAAGAAGCCATGAAGGATATTCGATCGGCTCTGCAGCGTGCGAAAACTCTTCCTGAAAAGGCTAAATTTTGCGATGAAGTACTTCCCGCCGGACGTGAATCACCAATATGGGTTCCACGAACTAATTCGCACGAGAATTCTTCCGTCGATGTTATGCACAAAGGTCAGTGTCATACCGAAGAAGAGGAACACGATACTGACTTGGAAACTGATCGGTTATTGGGACAACAACGTCTTGATGATCAAGGATTTTACGATGATAAAGTTTGTCAAACTCTTGTCAGTTTCTATGAGACAAATCAACTAATAATATTCATTACAGCAACTTTGGTCGAAAAATTCTCCCACTCATTCTCCGACTACTTCGGATATAACAATGTTAAACAACTCAACTAGTATTAAGCCACAAACATTTTCCTCTGCCACCATCCGACAAGGTATTGGGACAGCACTCACACCCACTTCACCAGAACATTGCCAGATAATTGGCACAGGTGAGGTGACCATAACATCACCGGAAAAACTGCAATACTCAAAGAGTCCAACCGGTTCAATAAAATCATTGAAAGACTCTACAAATAGTGATAAGAAGGCAAAAACTCGAAATAAAGAAGGTAAGTTTTGTTAAAAATTTTACTCTTGGTGTTTGTTTCCCTTCCAAAAGCTGGCTTTGTTAATGAGCGAACAATAAATTCAATGGTTTCTTCTATATTCCACGCTTTCGTGTAACCTTGCAATACAAATAACAAACATTTTGAAAAAAACATTAAATGTCATAAATGTCCTCTAACCATATTGTTGCACTAAAAAATATCAAACAAATGTAAGTCCTTTATTTGTTGTGTTGTATTTTTCGTTTCTATTTAATTTTTTTTTAATTTTAATTCTAAAATCTATAGGAATAGCAAGAAGTTTTCATGGAAACAAATTTTTCGAATGAAAACTAAAAACTTTGAGTTGAACAAAAAAAGGTGAGACACATGTCGTGAGAGAAAAAGGTCCCAACCGAATCCTTTTTGGAATTATTCCTCGTTAATTTTGATTGCAATGATTAAATTAAGGAACTAATCATGTTCACATTGTTAGTAACAAAGAGTTTCAAGCAACGCTGAAAAATATAAGGCTAAGGGAGAAGATAACTGTCTATGAAAACAAAGTCCATTGACTATGGACAAATTATTATGGTTCGTGTTAAACTGTTTAAATGTTTTTCCTAGTTTTCAAAAATTCGCCCTTTTTTACTTGCGATAAAGGTACTATAGGGCAAGTTCTGCATTTAGAAAAAAAATCGAACTCGCGAAGATTCGAGATTTTGATCAAATCTGATATTACGATGATAGCGAAGACGAAAAAAGTGGGTCCGGTAATACCTTCTCTCTGTCTGTATGTCTGTACCTCGAACTACAGCCTAAACTACTGGAGGTATTTTCTTCAATCTCGGTAGTTAGGGTCGGTGATTCCCTAGAGGGGAAATTGAAATGTTTTTTTTAGCTCTAAAACAAACGATACCCCCCATACACCCCAAATGCATAATCTTATTTATCTCGAAAACGGATCTAACGATTTTGATAAAAAAAAAAATTAGGTGTAATATTAGGGACATGGACTACATTTGGGGCAATATGTTATTATTAATTTGCCTCGACTTAATAACGTAAGTTAATTTAAGAGATATCGACAAAAGATAATTTCAACAATTTTGTTTGCGTTGCATTGGTATTTCTGACTGAAGTAACTCTGTATTCTTCTTCGAACATTTCAGATGCATCTTTTAATTATGTATCACATTTGTGTAACACAATTTTACAGTGGAGAGTAGGTTAAGGAATACAAAACAAGTAGTAAGAAAGAGAATACTTTATTTTTAAACTTAGCAGAGACATAATATAACAAGTACTATCGCTATGCTTAAGGTGCCGCTCCAATCGTTCGTCCATCATCAAACCTCAACCATGTTTCACTGTCCTATGAACTTGCTGTTGATGAAGTAGTTCTCCAACATATGACCAATAATACGATCTGACATCTGACATTTTAAAAGCCTGGTGTGCAGTCCATTCACTAACTGGCTTGTCTATATTTTGTGCTTATTGAACAAACGTTTTTTTTTTCTCCCTAAAACTTAAACGTGTAAAATTCATTGAAAATGTTTGTTCCCCGAAAATGTGGTTTCAGTTATGAAGACTGGAAAAAGAAACAAAATACCTATCTATCTCTGCCAGCTAAATCGTGTATTAAGGAAACGATAGATTTTTTTTAATAGGAAATATTTGCTAACTGAAATTGTTGAATTTCAATGCTTTTGGATATTTCTTTTTACACCATTTTTACACCATTTTTCTAAGCTCCTGCAAATTTATTAAAGTCATTTCTCTACAAAAAAAGCAAAACGCATTATCGACCTACCGAATTCTTTCGTGGATAAGATGATCCAATTTCATTGAGTGCCGAAATCTCTTGTCACCTCTACAATCTGATCTTTAGAAGTAGCGTTTCTCCTATTTTTTAAAGTAGATTAAGACATGAGGATTACATGGAACACAGACAAAGGATCGATTTTAAGTTTTATTACTTTTTCTAATCAGTTGCTGTTACTCTATAGTTTGAAACATCTACTTGATTTCCCTTTCTGCGCCCTCAAAATAACAAAAAGTTAATACAAAGAAAAAGAAGTTATAAAATACAACTGATATCACCTTAAAGCTGACAATTTCCAGAGCTATTCATATCTTTTCTTCGTGACCTTTGGAAAGATGTAATCAATCATGATTGAAGGCGACTAAAAAAATAGAAAGTATAATTTATTTACAAAAACAGTTTGGATTATTGTTATTTTCCAAAGTTAATTTTAAACAGACCTGGGATTTTCTACAGCTTTATTAATTCATTTTTAAAAAAATGTAATTAAAAGCATTTATGAAGGAGATAGGAGATTGTGGAGAGTTTCGTCATATTATACCACAGGCAACAAGATTGATGCTGGCTTAGACTCTATTGGATCTAATTATAACCTTCGGTGCCCCTGTTTATAGTGGGGTGGTCTCATTAAACAAACACAAATTTAATCTACACTTCAACTCATGTTTGGCAATGAATGCATTTGCCCAATTCCGTCTTTAGCGTTTCATCGAAGACACATTTCGCTATTGAAATTTACAAATTTATTTCTAAATAAGCATGATTGCAAATTCCACTATAAACTGTGCGCACACCAACTTGGTTTAACTCACTTAAAATGTTAAACACAGTGGCGCGTTAGGAAAATAGGGAAGCACTTAAGAGCAGATATCGAACCGAATTATTTAAACAGATAAATAAAGAAATGAAAGGCACCTAAATTAAAACGCAAAGAGGTTAAACAAAGTTCAAAAAGTGACGGAGATGATGATAGAAGAGAAACGCAAAAAAGTACACACATAAGTACGATAAAAAATAGAGCTGCCACAACGGCTGGGATTGTATGCCCGAATGGGATTTTTAAAATAGAAAATGAAATTTCTTAGAGTCGATAACCAGGGTAATAATCCAAAATGTTCTCAATTTGAAATAGAATAATAATAATAAGAATAATAGACGTTAAAAAAAAAAACTATTCAAAAACAAATCAGAAATAAGACAAAAATATTCGTTGTTCATATCTTTATTTCCTCTAATTATTTCCGTCTATATCCTCTATCACCTCAAATATTATCAGTCTCATCAAATTTCTTTGCTCTTTAAATCACTTTTCTTTGTCCTTTACATTTTCCTCGACACTTAATACTCCTTGTTTCGTTGTGTCTGCTCCCAAAATGTTCTCAAATTAAATCACCAACAAGTTCACTCTCTCAAGAGCGAGCATTCCTGCTAAACTTACTTGACGAGTCACTCACAGTTCTCAGATCTATACATTCAGCATTCGTTTTCTTTATCATGGGCACAATAGATCTACAGGTCGCAGTGCAATATCCCCCAATACAATTCATTCCTTATCATCGATCATGGGATTTCGGCTTACTGGCTTCTTTTTTTTTACAGAAAGCCGCCTTTGTTGAACCTCAATAAAACACATTTACGGATTTAGCAAGTTGTTGGATATCTTTCGAAAGCTTGCCGAATTTATAATTCAGCGTTTGCTTACAATAGAATAATAATTTACTTACAGCTTATCTTAAGTATTTTGTGTCATTGATTGGAATTAACTAAGAGTCCGTCTGGCTCCTTGCTTCTTAAGCTCATCTCTACAATACACATGAAAACTTCCGCGCTGTTCCTATAGAAATTAGTTTTAAAGACATTTCCGAAATAAATTACAACATTTTAATTGGTTTGCTTTATCCCTATTACAGCCTTACTGGATCCGGCAGTACTTATCGAAGGGGTTTTATTTCGAGCAAGATATTTGGGTTCGACGCAGCTAGTGTGCGAGGGACAACCAACAAAATCTACTCGAATGATGCAGGCTGAAGAAGCTGTTTCTAGGATCAAGGTAGGTTTATAATCATTTTGATATTGATATTCTCATATTACATCATCATCAAAGAAAATTTTACTAACTACACTCCCACTCTTTGTTCGCATGCATACTAACAGGCTTTGGTAAGTTCGCTCGATTCTACACTCCCCACTGCATTGTATATTGCAAAACCAAACGATTTAGATTTAATGATATTAATTCATTTTATAGGCACCAGAAGGTGAAAGTCAACCATCCACCGAGGTTGATTTATTTATATCAACCGAGAAAATAATGGTCCTTAACACTGATCTCAAAGAGATCATGATGGATCATGCTCTTCGTACAATCTCCTACATCGCTGACATTGGGGACTTAGTAGTTCTTATGGCACGACGCAGATTTGTGCCATCCGACACTGACGAAGGCCCAAAACCAAATCGGACACCGAAAATGATATGTCATGTTTTCGAGAGTGACGAAGCACAATTTATAGCACAATCAATTGGTCAGGCATTTCAAGTGGCATACATGGAATTCCTGAAAGCAAATGGAATTGAGGATCATAGTTTTGTTAAGGAGATGGATTACCAGGAAGTGCTCAATAGTCAGGAGATCTTTGGCGACGAACTGGAGATCTTTGCGAAAAAGGAATTGCAGAAGGAGGTTGTTGTACCAAAAGCGAAAGGAGAAATACTTGGCGTAGTGATTGTGGAGAGTGGTTGGGGCTCAATGTTGCCCACAGTTGTAATTGCAAATCTAATGTCAGCTGGGGCTGCAGCTAGATGTGGTCAGTTAAATATTGGTGACCAGTTAATTGCTATAAATGGCATGAGCTTAGTCGGGCTTCCATTATCGACTTGTCAGAGTTATATACGCAATGCAAAGAATCAGACTGCTGTAAAATTTACGGTTGTGCCTTGTCCGCCGGTTGTCGAGGTTAAGATTAAACGACCGAATACCAAATATCAATTAGGATTTAGTGTTCAAAATGGAGTGGTAAGTAATATGTTCATGTATTTGTTATTCTTATTCAAACTCCCCAAATTATATTTTATGATAAATTTTTTAAACGACAATAATTTTCCTTTACAGATTTGTAGTCTTTTACGGGGTGGAATAGCTGAACGTGGTGGTGTGCGAGTGGGCCATAGAATAATTGAAATAAATAATCAAAGTGTTGTGGCTGTTCCTCATGAAAAAATTGTTAATTTGTTAGCAACATCTGTTGGCGAGGTAATAGGGAAAAATTATAAATTTACAAATAAATTGTATATTTCATTATGATATAATTCTTTTCAGATTTTAATGAAAACTATGCCTACTTCAATGTTTAGACTCCTGACTGGTCAGGAAAATCCAATTTTCATCTAACTATTTTCAACTTTCCAATAAAATAAAAGTTAAACAAAAAAATCTAACTTATTGCTATTAGTCTATAAGAGCTATGGGGGTTATTTTTAAAGTTTTCAGCCTTATCGACAAAGGGACGCATTTGAAGTTAACTTTTTCTACCGTCCAATAGATAGGTTTGATAAATATATCCTTTACAAATTTAAAGCAAAGTACTGATCGACATGACTGAAAATTTCAATGAGATACATTTATCGAGGCCATCTATTGGGTGGTGGATAAAATTAAATTTTATTATGACTGTTGATAATGGTGAACACTTTCTCAAATAACCCTCGTACATAAACAAAACAAAAAACAAATCCTAACGAATATTTGAAACCAAAAATACAAAGAAAATACCCACACGCACTTATTTGCTATTTGCGGCAACGATTAATCTTGAAAAAATATTAAAAAAAAAAACTAAAAAATAAAAGAAAACACGAACAACTATTATAAATCACTCTAAAGATTTCTCCTGTGAACACCAAACAATCATTTTTTGTTGGAAACTTTCATTAAAAATCGCAAGAACAATAATATATTCGAATTTAAGATTTTCGCGCGCTGTTTTTGGATAGAAATGATGAGTAGTATTGTATTGATTAATTTTCTTATCAGAGTATGATTTTTTTATTTGACATTTTGTATATCTCTTTTTGAAAAATCTTCAGTCTTATTCAATTAAACATATAAACTGCACGCAGTAAATATATTTTGCAAAACTAATCGAGACTGATATTTGCGTGATTAATTCTTTTAAATGATTTTTTTTTAATATGCATTAAACCAAAAACAAAACAATAATTACATAAAAATCGACGTATGTACATAATAAGTTTATTAGTTTTATTTGAATTTAAAAATTATTGATAATTTACAAAAAAGTATTTGTATTGTATATACTTGTATAACATTTTCCAATTTATTCTTTATTCAAATTATTTTAAAAATATGCAATATATTTATTTATTTAGTTATCGTGCCATTCATTATTTTCATTTATTCCTTTTTGTAACATTTTATATAATTTTTTTCCAATACATAAATATAAAAAGGTAAATAAAAATATAACTTTTTTCTTAACTGTTTTCGTTTTTTTTTTTTTATTTCATTTGCAAACCACACACATGCTCAAAACCTATGAATGTACTAAACTTTTAACACCACATATCTACATTATATCCCAATATTTATTCGCTTGTCTCCAAAATATTCACCTTAAAAAGAAAACATTTTATCAAAACTGAAATGTAACAATATTTTTGTGCTGATATACATTTGCGTCATGAATTTAAACACTTGCTTGTAAATAAATGTTTATCAGTTGTTAAGAAACAAATAAAAAAAATACTAAGATCTTAACTAAATAAGAATGAAGTTCTTGTAAGTGACCTTTGAGATTAATAAAATTAAAAAGAAAATTAATAGAAATGCTCAATAATATTATTTAACATTCAAACGTTCAATGAACATTTTATAAAGTTTATGTAGGTGTAGATCTAATTTTACAATGATACATATTGTTTTAAGAAATGGTATAGTAAAAATGTAAGCATTCAAAATTGCCTCTCGTTTGGCGTTATAATATTTATAATACAGGTAGTATACTAGTTCAAGCATGTTACACAACAGAAAGGAATACAAGAAAAGTTTTTTTTTATATTTTCCACATACTCGAGGGGTTATGACTTCCCTCAAAATGTTTATGCACAATAGTATATGATTTCAAAACAGATATAGGTTCACATTTGTTTTAACCAATGGGCAGAGGGTAGGGTTCAATCAAGACGGGGAAAAGCATTTTTCATATTATTTTGTTTAAAAAAAACTGGATGTTTCTCTGGAGCATTGCTTTTAAGTTCTATGAAATAGCAGAGGCACTTAACATTTCGACAGTGTTTACGAAATACAAATGTTTCTGTTTTCGACTAGTCGCCTACATATACATATATGCATATGTAGATATGTGTTTATTTTAGATTCAAGGTTCCATATCGAATTCTAACCAGTACATGCATGCATTTTATGGGGCACCTGTTAAGATGTGGGGTTAATGTAGGTCTCAGAAATGATCTAGATTAGAAGGGAAGAAAACCTCTTAGGAATCCTAAATAGTTTCCGACAGTTTTGGCGAGACTTTTGATTTCCTCCATGAAAAAGCCATTCTTGACTAATGGCAGGAAGCAAATTCGTTTTAGCAAAAAAAAAAGAATACATTTAACAATGCTCTCAAGATCGGAATTTAATGAACTTACAACTATGAAATTTCACATCCGAAAAACATAGCTGTGAGGCTTGTAACGAATTAAATTTGTGAAAGAGTAAATGATGTTTTCGATTGGTAACTCGTAAGAACTATTCCATATGTTGGAACGCTTCTGGTTTCGATTCTGTAATGAAATCCAGAAGCAATTTATCTTTTTTAAAGAAGAAGAAATCTAATTCTAGGACCAATAAGCCCAGTAGATTAGAAGTTTAGGTGAAAATGTCATTATTTAAATTAAGAGTAGAAGGTAAGGACAAAACGGACAATTGAGGCAAACAATATTAAATAGTTTTCGCGGTCTTAACATTTGAGCATACATACTTGCATTTGGGAAGATAAAATGCGGAACATTGCGATTTATCTGAATTCGAACAAAACTTAAAAATATGAGATACGTATTTAAAGTTATAATTTTATTTATTTAGAGGAGCTGAATGAAGGTTATTGTCAATCAATTTGGTAAGATAACACTAGCATAAGACAGATGGAAAATCACCATTTTTTCCAGCCTAGAACACCATTTCTTCCGAAAGATAATAGGTGAAATACAAAGTATAGGAGGAGTCGTAACACTCGATATTAGTTTTACCTAATTTTAATCTCTTTCAGTTAAAAGTATGTAGTTGTAATTATTCAAAAACACAACTTCCATTTCAAAAATAAAAAAAACTAAAATGTATCTCTGTTTTGAAAAGGCCACAAATTTTATGGTATCCATATCCTTCCTCCGAAAAAAAAAAATAAATGAAATGAAAAATTCCCTTGGAAAATTGATATGACACCAAAAGATTTCACGTGAAGTTTTCGCCATCATTCCCGAAACTATTTTCGAATTCGAAAAAATTTCAGGGAAATATTGTTTGCCCTCATCTTAATATTGGAATATTTTTTTAAACAAATTTGCGTTTGATCTTCTCAATTCCTTTGTAGTGTGAACACTTCCTGACTTGTCAAATGAACTCAACATTTCTGCTAATATCATAAGGATATTCCCCAGTTAGAATTTTAATTTAATATCCTTAATTCCTTTAAGCTTTGGGCTTTTGAAAATTTTAATTATATCTAAATTAAATGAAAAATCCATAGTTTTATGCTCTCAAAAACTTCACACAGTTGTGCGTGGTTAAGAATTTGATTCAATTTTAATTAATTCAAAAAAAGTTGTTAAATATAAAAAGATCGTATCCCGGTTCTATCTTTGGTTTGTCGTAAGGAGTTTCAGAATAACATTGACCTTCCACACAAATTTACCCTGTTACACTGAATAACCCGATTTTATTGGTGGTCAGATGTAAGTTTTGGAATGTTCACCTTAACTTGCTTAGAATTTGAAGTAGGTACAAATACGTGGGTAGTTTAACGAGGGCCTCAATTTGTCGTTTCGTTGATTTAATTTTAAGTCCTTTAACAAAATTAGCTTGTACAAATTTCCGCCGACTTACTATGGACTCAAATTGGAGGTAAATCATGAAAAAGTTCTCTAGACAAAATTATTGATTATGGAATCTTTTCGGGAATGATTAAAGATACAAATCCGAAATAACCAAATACAAAAATTAGTGGATCCTTTTTTTTTAATTATTAAATACGAAAACGAACTCTTACTTTTAGGCAAAAAAAAAAAAAATAAATAATATTAACGCGCAAAAAACTATTCTGTTGGAAAATACAAAATTAAATATGTAAATGTTTTTTTCATAATTATTTTAATCAACAGGTGAAAATTCAATAAAATAAAATACGACGTGATAATTGTTGTAATATTTACCAGAAGAAAAAAAAATATTAATTTACTCATACGTTTACTGGAAAATTTTTGAAAAAAAAAACAAAGAAAACTGAATAACTTTATATAAATGTGTAAAAAATAATGTATTATCTTATTATTCGTAGTTAGAAACATGTAAAATAAAACTATAATATGCTAATTGATATGTTTTACATAAAAATGTATTTAAAATTATCAATTACATTATTTTGCAGCAGCACAATAACAAAAAAGTAATAAGAGGGATACAGAAATAATTGTAATTAACTTTTAATTAAATTTGTCAAATGGATTTATGTAACAAGAACTGTTGTTTGATTTTAATGGTTTCAATTTGATTTTTATTTTAATTTGTATTTATATTATCTTAACATAGCGTATTTGCTTTATGACTCAAATTTTATTTAATCTTTGTTGTAAGAAGAAACGTCCATAAAAATGGTTTATCTTATGCGGACTGTATTATTTATTGTAAGAATAAAATGGTAAGACGCATAGTAATATATACATAAATGTGTTTTAAATTATTAAAACCAAACTCTGTAAAATGTTTAAGCAAATAAAATTAATAATAATAATTTGTTGCAAATACTACAGGCAATATGAACACAATAGTCATACAAACAAACAAAAATTATTACATAAATGTATCAATCAGTGAATAAATGGCATATAATTTCGCATTTTTTAATCGAAGGTCTTGTACTTGATTTGTGTTTAGAAAGTTCGGTCAGATTAGTTGTGTTCAACCAGGAAAAGGCCAGTGTAGAGTAGTGTACAGGGTTCGGACTTTACTTCGATCGAAGTAGATCTACTTCGATTTTGAGAAAAAAATTGAATCTACTTCCCTACTTCTCTTTTTTATGATCTACTTCTCTTTGAAATTCTAAACCACAATATTTAAAGACAGCGCTGATCACTCTGCATTACATAAAAAACAAGTTTAGGAATCATTTAAACGTAAGCACTGTGGAAAATTTAATGTTTTTGAGATCACTTTCAGAAAAACGTAAAGATATTTATGAGCCACCTATTGAATTCATAAAATTCGTACAAGTTCGTTGATGGAAAATTTACTTTAAAATAGTTATGTTTAATTAAAATTTTTTTAAAAGTCTGAAATCAGAATTTACTTATACCTATATGTTATGTTTATATAATTTAATTTCCAAAAACTACTTCGAAAATTTTAGATCTACTTCAGTTTTTTTCCGTATCTACTTCAAAAATTTAAAACCTAAGTCCGAACCCTGGTAGTGTAGTGCAGTGCAGGTTCATGAAAACTGTCAGAGCAAACTCAAGCAGAAACGTCATACGTCAGATGTTAAAAAAAAGAAAACAAATTAAATTCGGCGCAAATAAAATGCCTGCGCTGAAGTCGATGGCAAAGGGAAGAAATTCATTCCCAGTGCTTGCGACGACGTTGTTGGCTTTTTAGGCACAAAATCTCTTCCTCCTCTTCACCTTTTTTCATCGAACTTTCAAACACTTGCGTTCGGAATTCTTCGTGCAAATATACATACATACATAGATTTAATTAAGATATTATTGGATTAATTGGAGAACACTGAATCACCAAAGATTGCCCTTCACTCGAAGTTGGCTCTAATCTATGCATTATTTAAAAACTTTAATTAAAAATACAAAGCGCGGAAAAAATTCAACTTTATTCTTTAAAAAAATATAATCGAATAATGACATCAACTGATTTTGACAGTTTTCACCAACCTGCATTAGCTCAAAAGGTAGTGCAATATATTCTGAACTAGTGTACACTAGTTCAGCTCAATGAACGCTAATCAGTGTAAGTCAGTGCAGAAATTTTCTCAATGAACACAAAAAAGCTACACTTTTCTGCCCCGAGTAGTCCAGTGCAGCTGGTTGAACAGAACTAATAGTTCTTGCACCGACAGAATGGTATTTTCTGATAAATTCATCTAACATAAATGATGAGCATTAAAATACTACTGGATTGGTAATCTGTAAGAAGTACCGAGGTAGATTTTGAAGGAAATCTACATTGTAATAAAGACTTGATTTTGTAAAAGCTTTTATGAAATACTAAAGCTAAGTGTACACGATTAGTAGATCTCACAATACTTAGATCATGTCATGTCTGACAATTATCTACTAATGAGCTGACAATTAAGTTGTGTGTGTGTACATGGTTAGTAAAAAATCTACCAATCTCTCTCAGAAGTTGGCTGACAATTTATTTTTAGATAGCTGGCTAAATACCTACCAATTAATTGTAAGAGATTGGTAGATTTTCTACCAACCATGTACACACACAACTAATTGTCAGCTTTTGTTGGTTATGGAAACTGCTTCATTTGAACCTTGGCTGAAAATTGTCTGACAGTGAAAAAATTTTATGATGCTAAAATACGTACATCTTAAAATTTCTTCATTGTCAGAAACGTCAGACAACGATAAAAATTGGCAGGCCTGACAATATATTGTTAGTGTACATGACTATCAAATACCTTACAATTTACCGCCTTACAATTAATTGTCAGATACATTTTCTGACAATTAATTGGAAGATTGCACGATTGTCAGCAAGCGTATTGTCAGATTTCTTACAATTAATTGTCAGACAATGATTTAACAATTAATTGTCAGACAAAGCTCCTGACAGTTAATTGTAAGACTACACGGTTGTAAGACATTGTAAGCACGTGACAGATCTGACAATATTGTAAGATCTACCAATTGTGTACACTTAGCTTAAGCCTAATTGCGATTGTCAATAATGAATTGATAGCTGTCAACCATCAATGAATAGTTGCTAAATTGTGAATTTGTATCAATTCTTCATTGTTAATATAGAAATCGGTGTTGTCAGTTTTCGTCAACTTTATTGATAAATGTCAAATTTGTTTTCAATTGAAAAAAGTTAGACGACAAAGAGTAAACTGGTAGGAGACGAAAAAATATGTTAAGTTTTTTACAAACGTTTTCGAATTAAAGTTTTCAATAATCATTTACATTTGCGCGATGTTTTTCAAGATCCGTTTCTAATTCAAAATGAGTGAAACGGCGGGTTGTGCAATCCCAATTTAAAAATCAATCCCCACGCTTATGAAAGTCATCGAAGACATAAGAGAAAAACTTGAAGATAGTTGTGTTACCATTTTAGTACTCCTTGACTTCTCTAAAGCTTCCGATATTGCAAACCCCACTGTTCTCTTGAGAAAGTTACATTTTGAGTTTAACCTTGCCAAAAGAATGCCAAAAAAACGCACGATTTTTGGGAATTTTTTTCTCATATTTTTTTTTAAAAATAATGAATACATGCGTCAAGAGTACAAAAAAAATTTATTTTTTTTAATTTTCGAATTTTGGCCGAATTATAGAGGGCGCAAACGTCGACTAATAAAAAAATACATGGTCCCATGGCGGACAGTTAATCTTAGAATTGGCTGGACTGAAACAAAAAAAACAAAGTGGGTTATTTAAAGGAAGGTATCTTACGAGACAATTTACCACAATTTGTTTAAAAAGTCAAAACAAAAAAAAAAATATCGAACTTTGAAAAAAAAAAATTGTTTTGGGCATTTTTGGGTCGCCATATTTTTTGTTCATATTTTTTTGGTCAAATTGTGGTAAATTGTTCTAGAAAACATAAAAACTATCAAGTTGCAACAAGTTTTTTGAAAATCGGTTCAGTAGATCCGGAGATTAACGGTCCGCCATGGAACCATGTATTTTTTTATAAGTCGACGTTTGCGTCCTGTATAATTCGGCCAAAATTCGAAAATTAAAAAAAAAATATTTTTTTTTGTACTCTTGACGCATGTATTCATTATTTAAAAAAAAAATATGTTATTACTTAATAAGGTTTCCGAGAAAAAAATTCCCAAAAATCGTGCGTTTTTTTGGCATTCTAGACCGTACTGGTACCTTAAACGATGTGTGTAGGGAAAAAATCTTTGTGTGCAGTTCACCAGTTTAACCCTTCGAAAACCAGATTGTTTCTTGCCAAGATCCTAGCCATCCCAGTTCTTACGTATAGATGCGAAATATACAACAATTGCGATTCTGCGAGCGGGAAAAAGTTGAAGAAAGTGCTTAATAGTACGATTCGGCCTTAGAAAATACGATCATGTCTCTCATCTGTCTGCAAACCTCCTAAATATGTTCTTTGAAAATTGTATTAATTTTCGAACAGCAAGCCTATTTTTACTTGCGATATAGCAACTTCTGACTTTGAAAAAAAAATCGAACTCTAGATTTTGGTCAAAGTTGACATTACGATGATAGCGAAGACGAAAAAGATGTGTCCTGCAATTCCATCTTTCTGTCATCTGTATGTCTGTACCTCGATCTACAGCCTAAACTACTGGAGCATGAGCTACTTTCTTCAAACTCGGTACTTAAGGATCTTCGGCGATTCCCTAGAGGAGAAATTGAAAATTTTTTTTAGCTCCAAAACTAACGGTACCCCCCATACACTTGTAATGCAAAATCTTATTTATCTCGAAAACGCGCTCTAACGATTTTGATAAAAGAAATTGGGACAAAATGTTACTAACGGTACCTGTCATAGAACCGGTTTTTTGATTTTTGAATTTCTCATCAATGGCTCTAACGATTCTAACCAACATTTTTTTAGCAGGAGTCCCCTTAAGTTTAAAGTAATATTGTATATAAAAATATTCGCAAACATATTTTTTTGGGTTTTTTGAAAAATCAATATCTTCAAAACGTGTAAGCGATTATTTTTTTGAAATTACTTCCCAAAATAGATATTAATAAATACTTAAAATTGGCATCCCATATTTTCTTCTTAAAAAATTTCTAAGAAATTTCGTATTTAAAAAATTACTTTAATAATAAATTGATTTTTGTGCTTTGTTTCCATAAATTCATATTTTTCTGGAAATCAGACGGCAATTTTATGCATTTGAACATTTGTATCTCATTAATTCCATGTTTTATATTTATTTATGCATAATTTTTAAATTCCAAAGTACTTTTACGTAAGAGCAAGTTCGTGCGATCCAGTCGTGCATTTTATTTTCTCTCTTTTTATTTTTGGATTATTATATTACATTTATTTTATTATATATTTATTACAATATCTACTCTTGAAGTTTGTAAATTATAAGATTTATCTTACTGTGTCAGTGTTTACACGAAATCAACTAATTTTCTTTCTGGACAAAAGTACCCACATTTGTTCTTCCAATTCTACGGGGTTTGAAGTATCTCTGAGCTGCTTTTTTCCTCTTGCTATTTCGAAGAGCGTATCGTAATCTTCGTCAAGTCACAACTCGACTGAGGTCATAAATAATAGCAATTGAACTTCTTTGTTTTTAATTTAACAAATAAAAAACCACCATTAATAATTTATTTGAATGCAAAAACCTCAAAACGTTAATCAAATTGAGTCTAATTCACATCGCTCAATATCATTCAACCTTTGGAATTGCAGTGAGTTTAAAAATTCGTTTGGATAGTTGACGACATCATCTTGGTTAGTAACGGTATCCACCGATTTTGACGTCATCAATTCTCCTGAAATTCTAATTTCACATTATTGAAATAATTCACGAAAATTAATGTTTTCGCAGCTAATATAGACTTTCACTAATGATTTTTATACGAGTAATTGAGAGCAAATTTTGGAAATACTTTCATTATGAGTTCGGTATCTGATTTGATTAACTGGCAAAAATCTGGAGTGAATGTAATGCTGTTAATCGAACTGGCAACTGGAATTTCGCCATTGCTAATATGTTCATATCAACAATGTATCATCTCATATTTTCATCATCTTACAAAGATTTTTTGATTAGATTAAAATTCTAATCATTAACGCTGGAAGATTTTGCCCGATTTCGGTTCTCACAGTCAACTGATGAGTGCATGTGAGATCACCGGGATGAAATTTTTGTGGACTAAAGGCCAAAAAGAAGCTATTTTGAATCAATAATTCAACAAGTCAAATAATAGTGCAAAGTCTTCTACTTGACGGATTTATTTCAGTAGTATATAGAGTTTGTATTATAAAAACCTTCATATATACATAATTTTCTAATAATAAAATGAAACTTGAAAATAACAATCATAAATAATATAAAAAGTGTATTGAAGATTACATAACAAAAATAAAAAAGAAAGATTAAGTATACGCCACAGTGCACCATTGTTTCACATAGTTATTTTCTTCATAACTGATAATTATTTTGAATAGGATTATTTAAAAATTCGACGACATACACACATTAGAAAAGGTAGGGCATATTTTGTTGATTCGCGGTTTGTTTCGGTTTTTGATATTTAGCTTTCTGATTGTTTTCGCTTTCGATTAATAATATTTTAATGAATTTTGCGAAAAGTTTTTTGTATAAGAACTCTTTCTAAATTGATATAATATTCAAAAGAAATAAACTTCACGACAGGGTCGCGGCTAAGACAATTGCAGGAACAAGAATTATCAATAAATATAGCAGTTTTTTTCAGTTTTAATATAATTTTTTTAAAACATTTTTAAGAAAATTTGTTTAAATATCAAAACAAAGTAATTGACGGTTTTTCAGATATAAAATTTTCATGTTTTTTTTTCTTTCAAGATCAAATATTTTTTAAACGTTTTAAAAGCTTCTTCTTTGGAACCGAAGGCTTCCGTCGCAATTACATATAATGTTCACTAAATTAAATGGTAGGTACTGTCAGTAATGACTTTTTTTATTATTAATATATATTTAAGTGGGCTTCAGGTCAATATTTAATATTGATTTTCAATAATCTATAAGCTCGAGAGTAACTGACTTGAAATTTTCAAAGATGAATAGCTTTTTTCTTTTCTTCTTTTTGTATTTTTTATTAAAAATCTTAAAAAAGACTTTTTAATACAAAATATAGACGTTTAAAAAAAAATCTTAATCTTTTTGCTAGTATTAAAAAACTGTTACTTGCTAAGTTTCTAGAAATCTATCATGTGGGTTTTAAAATATTGAGTTTTGAAAAAAAAAATTGAAATTTTAAGCCCCTTTTAGACGATCAGTTTTCAATTCAGTTATCCGTTTAATTGTGAGTTCAGTTAACAGAAGAAATACATTTTGTAGCAGATGAGGCATTTGCCCTACGACGCAACTTTTTGAAACCATTCAATAAAAAGCAGTTGAATTATGATCGCATGGTTTTAACTACAGATTATCAAGAGCTCGACGCATTGTTAAGAATGCCTTTGGAATTTTATCAAATAAAACTTAAAAATTGAAAATGTGGATGTTGTTGTATTAGCATGCTGCAACTTGCACAATTTTTTAAGGACAAGATGTGGAAATACGTACAATCCACCCGAAATTGACGAAGCTGAAAGAGATCCAGAAAATCAAAGTACCACAGATTTGGCACGTATACATCATTCGTCCCCATTCCACTTTTGTTTGAGCGCTCTACTTTTTTCAACTTTTTATTATACGCAGGACGAATGCTGTTAATCTTTGCCATGACATTTGGCTTCGTGTCTTCTATATTCAGTATTCACCTCTTTTAGTTTTTGCAGCAACATATTGTATGCTGCTTCTCTTTTCGCTGAATTGTGTTAAAAAGGGTCACCAACTGCAATTGAAATGACGACTGAACTGAAAACTGAACTGAAACGTATTTACACATCAGTTTAACTGATAGCTCAACTGAAACTGAAATGATCGTCTAAATGGGGCTTTATATTAAAAATACAAAAACTGTTTCTTTTTTTTTTGAAAATTTGAATACACAATATTATTTAAACTTTCCAACAAAGTTTTTCAGAAAATCATTCTGTGGGAGGCACTATTAATATGCATCATTTAAAGATTTTCTAAGGCATTATTAATTTTTTGATTTGTTTCTTAAGATTATCTGTGGAAATACTTATAATTAGCATACCGAAACCACTCAACGGTATTTTGAAATTATGTAAGAAAGTTTTTCCTCTTAAAAATTAAATTTTGATATAAAAATGGGAGGATTTTTTCCCAATCTATTAATAATGCATTCCAGAGAAACTATGGCTGAGTTCTTAATTGGAAATCATTTTTAGACGTGCTACCGCGACCCTTATATATAAACTCCGTTCATCAAAGTATACAGACCAGTAGTAAAAGTGTCTTACTTCTTGGACTTCTTGGAAATGGACAGGAAAGAAAATATTTTAAATTTTATTCTGAATGGATCCAATTTAAAAAATTTGCATCTTTTTTCAATTAAAAAAAAACACTGTAAATGGCAGATTATTATTGGTACTGATTACTAAAATAAACGAATATCTATTGAAAATGATCTTAAGTCACAAGGACAAAATGTCTCTAAAAGTAGGTAAAAATAAGGAACAAAATATATTAACCTTTGGAAACTTGCAAATAATTATTGTTCATTTAGAAAAATAAATAAAATATTTTTTTTTTAAATTTTGTTTATACGAGTATATTTATGGAAACAACGAAATTAATATTTATGATACGAAACCATTTATAAAATGGTCAGAATCTATTAGCAGCAAAAAGTCTACAATAGGTTGCCTTGCAAGCCTTAGAAATAATACTTTTCCTCACATATTGCCACACATGTACCAATAAGCACCCAAAGTAGATATCTTACTTGCTACTTATAGGAACTATAAGGCAAGCTATGCATTCGTAAAAAAAAATCGAACTCGAGATTTTGGTCAAAGTTGACATTACGATGATAGCCAAGAAGACAAAGTGGGTATCGCTGGCATGGCCGATTTTCGTTAAGCTTGGTAGATATCGTTTTTAAATTCCCCTGCCCCCTCCCCCCCACGTTTTTTTTTCTTAAGACGAAAAATTAATGCATACGATTTTTTTTTCGAAATTTTATAAATATTTCTTTTTCTCAAAAACTGTTCCAAAGATTAAAAACAAAAATTCAAATATTTAGCTTAAGCTAGGTAATGCTTACAAAAAAATCCGAAAAATGGTTATTAAGGGTAACCTTTTTGGAACCATTTTTGTGTATTCAAATTAAAAAGATTTTTTTTTTTGGATTTAAAAAAAAATTACATTTTTTTTCAAAACTAAATATTTAGAAAACCTCATGCCCGAATTTTTTTAAACGTGACTGTTAAATTTTTTTCCTAGATACATCTGTAAGATTTCAAATACTTACTCCTATTTCATACGTTGAATTTAAGTTGCACCATAGATCCTTTTATTTTTTGCACAAAAACTAGACAAATTCAAGTTATTAATAAATATAATTTTATTTTTTTTTTGTTGATTAAAACTATTTGCAGAAAAGTCTTGATTAAAAAACATTTAACTAATTTAATTTATCTAAAGGTTACATTTACGATTAAAATTACATACAAAAATACCTAGGCGGAAATCAAATTGCTAGCAATCCAAGGCAAATACGCCTCAACTCTAACGTAAATTCCAGGGTAGTTAGAACCACATAGCACGCTACCAGCTGAGACGATACCATATTGTATGTACCGTACACCTCTTTTGTACCGAGCAGAATAGAACAGTGGTCCACCTGAATCACCTTTGCAGGTATCGATCTCATTTTCTCCGCCAGCACAGAGTTGTTTTTGGGTTATTCTTATAAGTTTGTGGATTTGTTGACAATAGTCTATGGTTTTTATTGGAACAACGGCCTTCTGGAGAATGTTTGCCTTAATGCCACTTTCTACTCGACCCCATCCAGATATAATCATACGATCTAAATTGACCTGTTTGGAAGCTGGTGTAATCGGCAAGCATATTGGCTTAACATTGGCTATTTAAATAAAAAATAACAGTAAAATATATTTAGAAGAGATACAAAATATTTTGTAGGTTTGGATAACTTACAAAGAATTTCTGCGTTTCTGACCAATCGAACAATTCCAATATCATCAGAGAATCTGCTGGGATTATAATCCTTGTGATATATTGCCTGCTCAACATCAATTTCCTGTATTGGTGGAGCACATTTCCTTTTATTTCCAGTGACCGTACAATCTTCAGTTGTTTCGGTATCATGCTCGCCCAAGCGTACACTTACCCTGTGTTAAAAAGTTAAATTTAATAAGATGAGAGACGAAATATCAAAGCAAAAGATCTTACAGTCTTTTATTTCCAGCGCGAATACAATGAGCTGCTGTGAGAACATGTTTTGGATGGATCAATGATCCACCACAGTCAAGTGTTCTGTCAACACCGTCAAAATAAACTAGTAAAGCCATCCATGGGTACTCGGAGAGATTGGCATTTTCGCCATTAGCTACGCGATCGGCATCAGTCTTACCGCACACAGTTCCTTGTAACAAGGCTATTCCCGCCTGAATTTCTTCTTCTGATTTTTCAATACCTGGTAGTAAGATGGAGGTGTTCGGCCGAGGTGAAGTCGTTATCGGCACTGAAGTCACTGCTCCCCCAGTTACCCTATTTGGATCACAGCATACGTGATGCTAAAAAAGTTTGAGGATATTTGATGTTAGTTACTAAAATGTGAAATGATAAAATGTTTACACACAATATTATTGAAGGTACCACAATGCGATTGTCGCACCAAATTGGTCACCGAAGCTGGCAACGGTCTTGGTGATAAATTCAATAGCTGCGTAATTGTATCACATGTTAATATTGCTACACAAATGCCAGGCTCTCTTCGCTGAGTAGTGCAAGGGCCTCCTTCTGCAAAATTATAAAAAAATAAGATCAAGATATTTTAAATGTAACATTGATTCTATGTAATATAGAGACAGAGAGCAGACCGCCGAACCTCTTTGATCGTGAGGTTAGAATTTTCAATACCATTCAATACAAAAATATACATAAGAGAAATAAAATGTAAATGGGTTTCCAAAGTTTTGTCACAAGTTGGAAACTGGTAATTTTTGTGGCATTTTTCGACTAAAACTAAGATAATGGCATTCAAGGCTTAAACCTCAGTCAAAGTGCAGAGCACACTATAATAAATCAAAACTGTTTGGTAACGTCATATAAAATGGTCGTATGGTCTTGGCATCCCTGATTGAAATCGATTTGTTGTGACTGAGCTCAAAAAACCTGCAAATTTGGAATCTTCTTACAAATTGCTAACTTTACATTGAAGCATAATTATTTGCTTACCTTTTCATAGAGACTTTGAAATTATTAATAAAACATTGATTATATTGTCTGTTGGTTTACTTCCGAAATATTACCAATTTATAACGGGTGATTTTTTTGAGGTTAGGATTTTCATGCATTAGTATTTGACAGATCACGCGGGATTTCAGACATGGTGTCAAAGAGAAAGATGCTCAGTATGCTTTGACATTTCATCATGAATAGACTTACTAACGAGCAACGCTTGCAAATCATTGAATTTTATTACCAAAATCAGTGTTCGGTTCGAAATGTGTTTCGCGCTTTACGTCCGATTTATGGTCTACATAATCGACCAAGTGAGCAAACAATTAATGCGATTGTGACCAAGTTTCGCACTCAGTTTACTTTATTGGACATTAAACCAACCACACGAATGCGTACAGTGCGTACAGAAGAGAATATTGCGTCTGTTTCTGAGAGTGTTGCTGAAGACCGTGAAATGTCGATTCGTCGCCGTTCGCAGCAATTGGGTTTATGTTATTCGACCACATGGAAGATTTTACGCAAAGATCTTGGTGTAAAACCGTATAAAATACAGCTCGTGCAAGAACTGAAGCCGAACGATCTGCCACAACGTCGAATTTTCAGTGAATGGGCCCTAGAAAAGTTGGCAGAAAATCCGCTTTTTTATCGACAAATTTTGTTCAGCGATGAGGCTCATTTCTGGTTGAATGGCTACGTAAATAAGCAAAATTGCCGCATTTGGAGTGAAGAGCAACCAGAAGCCGTTCAAGAACTGCCCATGCATCCCGAAAAATGCACTGTTTGGTGTGGTTTGTACGCTGGTGGAATCATTGGACCGTATTTTTTCAAAGATGCTGTTGGACGCAACGTTACGGTGAATGGCGATCGCTATCGTTCAATGCTAACAAACTTTTTGTTGCCAAAAATGGAAGAACTGAACTTGGTTGACATGTGGTTTCAACAAGATGGCGCTACATGCCACACAGCTCGCGATTCTATGGCCATTTTGAGGGAAAACTTCGGAGAACAATTCATCTCAAGGAATGGACCGGTAAGTTGGCCACCAAGATCATGCGATTTGACGCCTTTAGACTATTTTTTGTGGGGCTACGTCAAGTCTAAAGTCTACACAAATAAGCCAGCAACTATTCCAGCTTTGGAAGACAACATTTCCGAAGAAATTCGGGCTATTCCGGCCGAAATGCTCGAAAAAGTTACCCAAAATTGGACTTTCCGAATGGACCACCTAAGACGCAGCCGCGGTCAACATTTAAATGAAATTATCTTCAAAAAGTAAATGTCATGGACCAATTTTGCAAATTTTATGCGTTTTTTTTTTAAAAAAAGTTCTCAAGCTCTTAAAAAATCACCCGTTATAATTATATAAAAACATTTTATACGATGTGGCGTAAAATTAATCATCCAATTTTGTTTTTGAATTACTTTTTTACTAAATAAAAAAAAGATTTTGACTAATGGATATCTATATTTAGACTTTTACAATTTTTTCTGTTAAGAGGAAAAGATGATATCCGTTAAGTGGTAGCCGCCTCTGTTTATATACATTTGTACCCGTTTTATCGCATTTTCCATGACTGTCTGCAAGATTTCCGGGGATAACTGTTCGAATTACTGTCAAATATTCCATTCTTCTTAAAGGCTACGATTGTCTTAGGCTTATTGCCATAAGCCCAAGACTTCCCACGTAGCCCCAAAGAATGAAGTCTGGGATGGTTAAATCGGGCGATCTTGCTGGCAATGCCAAATTTCCAAAACTGGAGATTCCGCGACTAGGAAACGCTTCCTTCAAAATATCCATTGTGGCTAATGCTGTGTGCGTGCGGTTGCACTGTCTTGTTGAAATCACATGTTCACTAAGCTCCGCTCATCCAATTGCGACAGTAAGAAGTCATGGCCCTGTAGCATTCGCCAGTAACAGTGATCTTTTTGCCGATGGTGTCCTAAAAAAATACGGCCCAATCACTCCATATACGTGAACACCGCACCACACAGTGGCATTAAGTGGATGTGATGGCTCTTCATGCATCACATGGGGATTTTCAGTGTCTAGTCCCTCATGATGATTTTCGACAAAAAACCGCGGACGGTTAGCAGACATTAACTGATGCACTGCTTACATGTGTAAGTCTTTCACTAAAATTCGCTGTAGGGTCCGTCTGATGACGTCCAATTACATGGCTGGTCGTCTGCGATATCCTCGACCGCCATTTTAGTGGTGAAAGGTGTTTAATTGTGATTGTTTTTTTTTTTAAGATGGCTGCAAAGATAAAAATAGCATTTGCCAAACCAAATAAGATCGAGTTGGACGAAACTCATTTCAACACAAACCAGGTTTATAAAGGATCCAAGAATGAAGTGTAGGATGGTTAAATTGCACGATCTTGCTAGCCATGCCAAATTCCAAAACAGGAGATTACGCGACTAGGAAACGCTTCCTTCAAATATCCTTTGTGGCTAATGCTGTTTCTGTGCGGTTGCACTGCCTTGTTGAAATCACATGTTCACCAAGCTCCGCTTATCCAATTCCGGCAGTAAGAAGTCATGGCCCTGTAGCATTCGCCAGTAACAGTGATCTTATTGCCGATGGTGTTCTAAAAAAATGGTGTCCAATCACTCCATACACGTGAACACCACACCACACAGTAGCTTTGAGTGAATGTGATGGCTCTACATGCATCACATGGGGATTTTCAGTGGCTCATCCCTCATGATGATTTTCGACACAAAACCGTTCGAGATTGAAGATGACTTCACAGTAATTCACATGCGGACGGTCAGCAGACATTAACTGATGCACTGATTGAACTTTATACGGGAACATGTGTAAGTCTTTCACTAAAATTAGCTGTAGGGTCCAATTGCGTGGCAGCGACATCGGGAGCTACAGCCGCGATATCCTCGGCTGAACGACCAGTCCGATGGTGGCCTCTTCTGTAGTTCCAGTCTGATAGAGGCGAATAGCTAAGCGCTGGAATGTTTGCCCGAAATCACGGTTAGGAAATCGAAATTGAAATTGACGCTGTGCAAACACCGCCGACCTATTATTGGCCGAAAATATTGACACAATTATTCAACACTCTTGGGAAGTATAGCACAACATTGCTTGTTTGCTTGCATAGTTCACAAATGTCAAATATGATTGACGTATGACGCCATTTGCGAAAATTATAAAAATTATAGCATCTTCCGAAAGGTTGATTAATTTTGTGCCACCTTGTATAAATACAAAAACAAAATCGGGATAAATTGACAAATTGTTGAAGTTAACGAATTGCTCCTGAATTTACTTCACTTCAGTGAGACTCACATTTGGTGAAACGTCACAATTTTAGCATGATGTACTCGTAAGTCACCTTTGAATTCGCACTTACATTATTTGCACCATTGAATATGCATGCAATCTCATCCCAATAACTCATCTAAATGCCGCCATTTTAGTGGTAAAAGGTGTTTAATTGTGATTGTTTTTTTTTAAGATGCCTGCAAAGATAAAAATAGCATTTGTCAAACCAACTAAGATCGAGTTGGACGAAACTCATTTCAACACAAACCAGGTTTATAATGGATCCAAGTGTAAATGGATTATTTACGAGGTGTTATAATTGAAAAATACAGAAAATGATATGAATTTGCGTCCGAAATTGGCCACAAGTGTAAACTGATGAGTATTCTTGGTTTGACGTGTAAATTGTTTCAGAGGAGGAATGCAAATGGCTACTACAAGAACATTGCTTGTAAAAATAGCTATAAAAGAGGTATAGGTTTGAAACATCTCGACGATGTTCGAGAGTGTGTATGGTTTCACTAAAAGAGCTATTACCAACTAATTTCGACGCTCCGTTTTCGATGTCATCAAGAAGATGTAAAAAAGTACCACCCCAGATATGAAAGTTGTATTCGAGCTTAGGGCATTTCGTAGCGAGATCGGGAGGAGTAAGAAATGTCTTGCAAAGACCAAGGAAACTCAAACATCTTGCAGAAGGTTTGGTGATTTAATTCCATACTAAGTGGCCAGGGAAACACATATGTGTGGGAGCGTGGGTTTAGTGACAAAATATAATAATATAATTCCTGGCGGTTAATGATTCCCGATTATACAATGGTGTGAAGATCAGAATTTAGTGGAGCTTGTCATATTTTGGCGTTGAAGTTCCACATCTGAAGAAAGTGGAACTGAGTGTGGAAATTACTTTGAAAAATAAACAAATATTTAACACCTTTATGTTTTTACACTTTTGTTTTTCAATTAATCACGATTACACGAATGACAATCAAAAATACGTACTTGAATGCATTTCGGACTGCATGCAGTCCATCTTCAGCATCACGACTGAACAAATTGGTGTCTTCTTTTTGGGTGGTTTGTAATTAGATGAGAGAAAAGAGGTTCGATGATATATTGCCGTTATCAGCATTGATAGCGTTGCTATCTCTTTGTATGAAATAGCTTTCATACGCATCCAATTTTCTCTCATTTGTTATTTGTTTCTTCAGACTCACACAGCTTGCATCTATATTGAAGTGGTTAAGCCTCAATGCATGGTCTGCGATGGCAGAACTTTGATTTTTATTTTGTTTGATGTATGCACTGTGTTCTTTATATCTTTTTTCTATGGTTCTTTTGGTTTGACCATAGTAAACACCTTCACAGTCACCACATTTGATAGCATAAATGCCTGACTTCTTTATATCGTCTATTTTGTCTTTTGTTGACCCGAGTAAGTTTTTTAGTTTTGTTTTATTTGAAAAAACTAACTGAATGTTATGTTCTCGGAAATTTTTCGATATTTTGTTGGTTATTTCAGGCACATAACACACTGAGGCTCGTTTAACTTCACTTCTTTCAATATTTTGCGAGAAAAGCGTTGACATGTTTGATTTTTTAATTTTATTTGAATGTTTTTTAACCAGTTTATCTACTAAACTTTCACTGTACCCGTTTACATTTGCAGCTTTTTTGATATATTCGTATTCAGCTTTGTAATTTGAAGCTGATAAAGGGAGTTTGCACATTCTATATACATATCATGGAATGAAACGCGGCGTGTTTATGTTGAGTTGGACAATGTGAATCACATGTAATGAACCGAAGTGTACTTGTTGGTTTATGATAAACCGAAATATCTATTTTATTTTGTAACGTTTTTCTTACTTCGAGATCTAGAAAACAGATTTTTCTGTTTGTCTCCGTTTCAATTGTAAATTTGATGGTTTCAAATTGACTGTTTAAGACACTCAACGTATAATCTATTTTATCTTTTTTCACAATCGAAAACACATCATCCACATATCGATACCAGAACCGCGGTAGTAATTTTTCATTTCTTAACCTGATTTCAAATGCTGACATAAACAATTCCGACACTAGGGGGCTCAACGGGTTCCCCATATGCAAAGTTTAGCCACACTCAAAAAACACACTTTTTTCTCGTTATTTAAATTAATGGTATTCAAATATTTTTCGAATTCGTATAATGCAACTTCCACTGGAATACTTGGGAAAAGAGACACAACGTCAAACGACACCATCATTTCATCTTCTTGTATTGTTTCACTCATTATTTTTTCGACAAAATCGAATGAATTTTTTATTGAGAGGATGTCAATTGGAGACAAAAGCCTCATTTCACTTACTAGCCATTTTGCCAATAAATAAGAAGGAGACGAGATGCTGCTAACAATTGTTCTATCAACGGATTTATGTATTTTGGGGAGACAATAAATAAGTGGGACTTGTGGATTAGACACTGACAATTTTCTTTTTAGCCAAAAACCGAAAACTCAGTTCACTTTTTTGATAAGATTATTAATGAAAATAAGAAAAAGAGTCGGGCATAATACAGATTCCTGTGGCACACCAGAATTTATTCTGTGAATGTCAGACTTGAATCTATGCAATAGCAATACTACTTGCATTAAATGGTCGTAAAGATAAATTCTAATCCATCGAAGTATAGAATCATCAAATCCAAATGCACTTACTTTCGATAAAAGAGCTTCGTGACAAACTATACCAAATGCTTTGTTTCGTTTAGATAAGCCATATCACTAGAAAACATTTTGCAACGAAAATCGTATGGTTGATCATTACGAAGTTTATATATTTTTGGAGTTATTTCATGATCTGACGATTTATCAATGTTTCCATGCAATTGGTCGATAATTTAAGGTAGCGAATGACACACGTTTCTTAGTTAAGGGCTGAACAAACTCAGTTTTCAGTTTGTAGGTCATGCAAACATTTTATTCGTCGAATATAATCATTACAGGCCTTTCTAGCTTGTTTAAAGTTATGTCGGTTTTCCTCATTAGGGTTAGGTTTATAACGTCGTCGGAAACTTACTTCTCCGATTTAATTAGTGCTTAACAGTTAACTACATACATATGTATGTATGTAGTTAAATAATTAGTAGAAGTATTGAACTTTTAATTAAAAAATAAAATAATTCTATTCCTTTCCCTCTGTGAGTGAAATCTATAGATTTTTAAACAAAAGAAAACTAGAATCATCCCTACTAATATTATAAATGTGAATGTAAGTTTGTTTGTTACGCTTTCACGTAACAACTACTAAACCGATCATCATGAAACTTTGTACACATATTGTTGGAGGTATTAGAAGTAACATAGGCTACTTTTTATTTAAAAAAAAAATTACCGACAGTCATGACAATATCCATTCCGATTGACTACAGTTTCAACTGTTTAAAATTTTTCTATATTTATTGTTTTTTTTCTTCTGTCATTATTATATGAAGTATAAAACTATTTGAATATTTGAGGTTAGGTGTCATTTTTGTGATTTCAATTCGTTCTCTGTTCTTCTTTAAAAATGCCTCGGAAGCGGAAATCTGGTCTATCCAAAAATTAGTCGCGGGCCCGTGCAGCAAAAGTTGCACGAAATCAAGAATCTTCTGTTCACGCAGAGCTGAGAAGACAACAGCAAGCACAACGGCAAAGGGTTTTGAGAGCAGCTGAAATGCCTCTTCAGGCACGAGTTCGTTCAGAAAGACAAGCTGCGCTGCAGGCAGTTAGAAGAGCGATAGAAACGCCAGAACAATCACAAGCGAGAAGAACTTTTAATGCAGAAATGCAGACCACGCGCCGTCGAATTTTCATGCGTAAGGATTGGTCTGTATTTAATGGCAGAGAATTTTGTAATTTAGTGGAAAATGATGTGGATCTCATTGCTCATGTTTTTCCGGAATTGCAACAAAATTTGAGTTGTGATGAGTGGTTGTGTGCAAGAGCAATATTAGCACCAAAAAATGAAGTAGTTTATAGGATCAACACCGACATTTTAAAAGAGGTACAAGGAGAAATGAAGGAATATATTTTATCAATTGATACAATTATGGATACGGAACTAAGTACTTCATATCCTGTGGAGTTTTTAAATTCATTTGAACTGTCGGGTATACCGTCATATAAACTTCAATTGAAACTAAATGTACCAGTAATGCTTATGAGAAATCTAAATGCCCCTCTGCTATGTAATGGAACAAGGTTTCGGATAGCGAAATTGGGGGAGAATATACTTGGTGCTACTATTTTAACAGGTGTCGGCAAGGGAAAAAGTGTTATCATACCTCGGATTCCAATTATTCCCACTGACCTTCCATTCCAATTCAAAAGGGTTCAGTTTCCCGATAAGCTAAGCTTTGTTGTTACTATAAACAAAGCACAAGGGCAGACATTACAGGTAGCGGGAGTGCATTTAGAAAAGCCATGCTTTCCTCATGGCCGACTATATGTAGCCTGTTAGCGAGTGTCTAATTCCCGGAATTTAAACTTATTTGCACCAGACGGAAAAACTTATAATATAGTCTACAAATATATCCTAGATTAATACGCTGCATTTTATATTTTTAAATTGTTAGACTTCGAAATTATTTATTTTTGTTACAGTGAAATATATTTTAACATTGTTGTTTGCAATTCAATAAAGCATATTTTAAGTTTTTTAAACTTCATTCTATGTAGTAATTTTTAAAAACTGATAATCCCATCTAAGCAATAAAATATACGTATCATATTGATTAATTTCTATATTGTGATGATGTCTGATACTTATTCAATGACTTAAATGCGGGCGAAGCCGCGGGTAAAAGCTAGTAA
Organism: Philhelius festivus; assembly: GCA_963931855.1. Lineage (NCBI taxonomy): Eukaryota > Metazoa > Arthropoda > Insecta > Diptera > Syrphidae > Philhelius > Philhelius festivus. Next base: position 60,319,049 of record OZ007556.1, read on the forward strand.
TTTTATAAATTCATTATATTAACTTAAATAAGGGAAAATACTAATGACTTTGAAAGTTGATTGTACTTTTATAAATTTGGTTTGACAAGGAAATAAATTATAGAGGTCAAGAGTTCTCCATTATAATAGATAAGTATAGAAATATAAATAATTGCAGTTAACGTCATTGTTTTATTTTTGTAAGTCAAGTTACATGGGGCCATGAGAATGCACAGTGAAAAAGCTTACTTTTTAACTTTTTTTTGTAAGGAAACAAATAAATACTTATTTTAGTAAAAAAATGTTTTTTTCTTGTAAGACGTCATAGGTGTTATAGTGTAGATTTTTTATAATAAATATGACAATTCGTTATTCGAACAAATAATGTAAGAAATCAGATAGACCCACTCGTTCTCATAACTATGTAGCCTGGCTTGAAGCTGTTTGATTTAAATTATTTGTCCGTACTCAAAAGGTCATTCATTAACATTCTACTTCAAGCGGGGGTAGGTATGTATGGGAAAATGAATACTATCTAGAGAAGGGCTCGAACCTGCACTTCTAAATTATCACTTAAATATATAAACACATTTCAAAAACTTTAATTGAACACAATAGCAAAGTCACAACAGGAAAATATTTAGCTATCTACATAATTAAATTAACACAGGTTTTTTTTTGATATATTTGGTTTTTAAAACTCACGTCCATTAATTTCATTAATTGCAACGAAGATTATCAGAATTAGAACCAACAAATTGTATGAACTTTTTATCCGTGTCATTTTTTTTCTTTTAAACTTTGACAATGACTGACTGCGGAATCGAACTTCAAAGACTAAGACTCCGGATGACACTGAATATTTAAGTAAACAATTTTTCACAACTCGCACGTTTTTATTTATTTGAAAACTTGTTTATTAATTCGCATCAGCGGTGTCGTGGCGATTCGCGGCATCTTATGAGTAACGATTATGATGGGAATTCCATCTTTATCTTTTTATTATACTCACTCAAATTATAGAGTAGCTGCACATAAATTGTGACTTACCCTACGAGTATATATTTGAGAAGAAAAACCAACCAAATATTTATACATATAAAGGTACACAAATTATGTATTCAAGCTTATTTATGGGAGCAGGTAAGGTACATCAGGTTTTCTATAAATTTACCGAGATTAAATTGACGAACTTATGTTAATATTTGTATATGTTTAAAAAGGCTAACAAGAACGATGCCAAACTCTGAAGGTATCTCATTAATTTTTCGAAGTGTGGTCTGATTTGGTTCTTTGATATTTTATGTAGGTACTTAATATTCGATTATCTACTTGAAAGATCATTCTAATTGATAAATGGATCGATTTTCTTCAAATTTTATGGGTAGCTTTTTAAGATATTACATTTTTAAATCATTAAGGAAAGACGTATTTTTTTCAAAATCGTCCCTATAGATTAAAAAAAAAAGTCAATAAATACTACACCATAAATACTACATTGTAAAATTCTGTTTTCGAAAAATGTTTATGAATGATACTTCTCATAGAATAATATGAGATATTTTATACTCTCTCCAAAACTATATTACGGGCATTAATTTTTATTATTCTTTACGAAAATTTCAAAAAATAAACATTTTTTGTTTTTTAAAAAATAAATTTCTAAGCTTAACATTATTTTTAATGACTATTAATGATATTTAAAATGTTTAATGCCATCTAAAAGATTTAGAAAAAAGTGTTATGAAAATTTTGTATGTTCTTAAAAAAATTTAGTACTATTTGGCGTTAAGTAAATCAAATTGCCAAAACCCATTTTGTTTTTTTATAAATTCGGTTAATTAAGTAAATAATTTAATTTAAGTTGATCGAGAATTTTAAAACCGTGGTTTGAATATTCGTATCCTCAAAATAAGAACATGAAAAAATAAAATTAAATTAACAAATAGGTAGCTGCATGCTTCACTTGAGTTTAGTTTTAATATTAATGTTAATGAGAAGAGGATAAAGCAGGAATGCAATTTGCTACCATCAGTTTTCCTTAACAATGGGTAACTTCACTGGATAAATAAAAAAATATAAATTATCAATTAAAATTTCAACTAAACAATGGGAAGAACAGAGGCAAACTTCAATAGGTACAGGTAAATATTTTTTACTGCTGGTGAAAATCTACCAAAAATTTCGAATGAACTGTGAAATACAAAGATTCTTTTTTCAGTCGGACTACATGAATTATTTTTTACAAAATTATTTTTTTAAGAAAAGTCCAAAATTGATAATTAAAAGAAACCAGTTTTTATCCAAAGTTATTGTTATTATTTAGGCGATATAGTAAGATTTTAAAATTATTTTAGCATAATACTAAACGTTAAGACGAAGATTTTGTATCCATGAGCATCATAATTTCATATGACTCTTTAACATTTCTAAATAGCAAAAAGGTCTGTTTACTTAGATTTTTGAACAAACTGTCATTAGTTTAGATGTGTTCACAAGAAATTTATTAAATAAATTGCATTAATACAATACTAGAGAAAATATACTTAAAATTAAGAAAAAGTAAGTAAATAGTATAATAAATAAAACTTAATACTAGACTGTTTACAATTTTCGGATGACCAGTGATTCATTGCACCATCATACAAAAATCTTATAATAAGCATTTTTTTTACAAATCTATATCAAATTTTCAAAAGAATGTTTGTAGTCACAGTTTTGTTAAAGGCCACACGTTAACATTTGAAGAAAGAACCTTTGTATTGATAACAGTTTTTTACAAATAATAACATAAAACATTTAACAGTTTTGTTTATAATTATGAAGTTTTACAATTACGAACTCAGCCAAACTCTGATCGATTAAACTTAGATTTCTCTTCAGTTTCACTCATTTGAAATTTCAACAGATTTTTTAAAACTTCAGCGATATTTAAAGTTGTTGGAAAAACTATGATTTTTATATTTCGGCTGTTGATTTTTCTTCAAACTTTTTACTCGACATTATAATCTTTAATGGTGAGAAAAAACTTCGATAACACATGTAAGGTCTAAATTTGTTGCAGCCGCAGACCTTCAGCCAGATTTTAGGGTGTATTCGGTAATCACCTCCAAGCCCACTTTATATTGGCCTCTAAAGGGCCCTACATACTGTCAATGTTACCTGACAATATAACTTGAAATAGTCTCGGTTCAGGTAAGATTGATCGTTAGTAGGTACTTAAATGTTCGTCACAGTTAATATTGATACATTGACGAAACTCAAAATGATTTTAATTTTCTTTATTGTTCACTAATAAAACATTGACGGTGTGTAGTGTTTATCCATTTTACCTGACATGATCGCATAGTAAGACTGTATACATACATATGATGTACAACAATGCAGTCGGAATCTTTTAAATGAACAAATTGTGGTATTTAAATGAACTGCTGTTCTTAAAAGCCCATTAAACTACAAGAATTGGTAGCAAGAAATTATCTTCCAATAGTTAAATTGAATTCTGAGGATAGCGCACGAACACTAAACTTACTTTTTAGTAATCATCCTTTAAACATTGCACGAAATTTTTCTGGAACTATTAAAGGCTTATATTGAATGGAGATTCTCGTTAAAATTTTAAGATCTTCATAGCTTTTCTCGGGTTCTAAGAAAACGCAGAGTTGTCGACAATCGCTCAATTGGTTTAATAGACTTCCTCTTATATTCTACTAAAGGGGGTAACCAATTCGAGTAGTTCAACAAATAAATTTTCATCTATCCTTTAAAAAAATCCTGTAGTGTTCATCGAAGTTTGGCAATTATCTAAATAGTGAAATATTACCATGAAATTTCTATTTTATCCACAGTTTAGAAATATTTTCAATTATAATTTTTACACCCTGCTGTAACTCCAGCTACAAGAAGTGACAAATTAGAAGTTTTGAAGTTTTATGAAGCAACTAAATAGAATTTTAGCAAAATCATTTGCAATTATTATTGATACGTGTGGAAGCTTATTTTTATCAATTTGACCTGTTAATAAAAAACGTCAATGTTAACTGATAAGTAACATGATTGGTGTGTAAAGCCCTCAAGCTGTTTTTGACATTGATTAGCATTGCCATTATTGGCATATATGTTGGGCAATATATTCATTAATATGGACCGTCTGTCACACATGTTGTTAGAAATTGGAACGTATTTCATGTTTTGGTTTATTTGGACCGTGTGCCACACATATCGTTTGACAAGGATTATCTGCTTTTGTTGCTTTTATTTAAGAGCTCAGCTAAATATCTACTCTACCAGCATTTTTTAAAAGGCAACAGAAAAAGAATGTTTTGTAGAGGAATGACCTGTTGAAATTTCTTTTTGGAAAATTTACCGCAATAGTTTCTCTCATAAAACAATTTTGTTTATGTTGAAAAAATTTATATTATTATATACAAAACTTGCAAAAAAGTAATTGCATATCAAAATAAAAAAAAAAACATTTTTAGTATTTAAAAAAATGTTAAAATTTAGTATTTGAATATTCGATAATTCAAAAATGGTTCTATAATTTTTTTTTAATTTAACTTGCATATGCATATTAAACTGAAAGTGGGTTTCTCAGTTTTTTTTTAAATTTCTTACAAATTATATATAAATCACTTTTATGAATTTTTTTTTTAATTCGAAGTCGTTTCAACAATTTAAAAAATCAATTTCTTGCTTTTGAAAATATTCTCTAATAAGTTTCATGTCTTCAATAAACATACTCGTATGTATATGATCAGTGCAAACTAGTCTTGAAATAAATAGTAGTTTTTATTTGGATTTAGAATTAACTTAAAAGCGTCTTTAACATTGGTCATGGCGATGAATTTAATTTCTCAATTAAACTTTAGCAATTAAAATATAATTACTTAAATATCTTAACATTAATTTCAACTAGTTTTCTACCATTTTGTCTAGTTTTTGTAAAGAATTTAGGCTTAAAAATGTTTTAAATCTAATTTGTTCTTTTATTCGTAGGTGGTTAGTTGGTCTCATGTGAAAAGGCCTTAAGACTAAATTTACTCTAAGAACGTATCGATTTTCAAAAAAGATTTGAATAATCAATGTCTTCGTCTTAGTTAAAAAAGGTTTATAAATAAGGTTTTTTAGTTGAACAACTGTCTAAATTTTAGACATTATTTTTTCGAAGAAAAGTAATTAATTTTATATTAATGATTGAGAGTAAAGTGTTTTTCTAATCGAATAATGACTTATAAACATCAAGTGTGCATGATGTTTTATGATTTTTTATGGTCGAATAAACAGGGAAATTTGTGGTAAATTTTCTCTGCATAAAACCATGTAAACATGAATCATTAGAAAGGTTTGAATCTAATAATAAACATCTTTTACAATAGCCTTTTCTAGAAATGTTCATACGTGATGGGCTCCTTTTAGGAGTGCTGAAAGCGCAAACAAAATATATAACATTTTTTTCGAATAAAGCTTAAATTTTCTTAATAAGCTTTCTACATATATAATTCGCAAATTTAATTATACAAAAAGAAAATCAATAACAGCAAATAAAAATTGATTAAACATAAACGCTAATAGTTTAAATCTACTAGAACATCAATTTAATACTACAATTTAATAATACAATTTATTAATAATACTAGCAAAATAAATTTATTTGATAAATGTTTAAATTTAAAAAAAAAAAAATTAAATAGACTTGCATTTGGGTTAAATTTATTTGGGTTCGAGTTAAATCTTTATGCATTTGTGTTAAATCTATTTGCGTTTAAGTTAAATTGACTTGCTTTTTAGTTAAATAAATTTTCGAACGCTACAGATAGTCAACTTTTCTTATTTTTTAGCTTTCTACTGTTTCGAAGGTATAAGATAGATGACTTTTTGCGAATAAGCTTTTAATAATGTAAGACTTAATGGCGCAAAATTTTAAACAGCATTTGTATGATATTAAACAACAATTTGCTAGCTTTAAAGTAACGGGTGATTTTTTTGAGGTTAGGATTTTCATGCATTAGTATTTGACAGATCACGCGGGATTTCAGACATGGTGTCAAAGAGAAAGATGCTCAGTATGCTTTGACATTTCATCATGAATAGACTTACTAACGAGCAACGCTTGCAAATCATTGAATTTTATTACCAAAATCAGTGTTCGGTTCGAAATGTGTTTCGCGCTTTACGTCCGATTTATGGTCTACATAATCGACCAAGTGAGCAAACAATTAATGCGATTGTGACCAAGTTTCGCACTCAGTTTACTTTATTGGACATTAAACCAACCACACGAATGCGTACAGTGCGTACAGAAGAGAATATTGCGTCTGTTTCTGAGAGTGTTGCTGAAGACCGTGAAATGTCGATTCGTCGCCGTTCGCAGCAATTGGGTTTGTGTTATTCGACCACATGGAAGATTTTACGCAAAGATCTTGGTGTAAAACCGTATAAAATACAGCTCGTGCAAGAACTGAAGCCGAACGATCTGCCACAACGTCGAATTTTCAGTGAATGGGCCCTAGAAAAGTTGGCAGAAAATCCGCTTTTTTATCGACAAATTTTGTTCAGCGATGAGGCTCATTTCTGGTTGAATGGCTACGTAAATAAGCAAAATTGCCGCATTTGGAGTGAAGAGCAACCAGAAGCCGTTCAAGAACTGCCCATGCATCCCGAAAAATGCACTGTTTGGTGTGGTTTGTACGCTGGTGGAATCATTGGACCGTATTTTTTCAAAGATGCTGTTGGACGCAACGTTACGGTGAATGGCGATCGCTATCGTTCAATGCTAACAAACTTTTTGTTGCCAAAAATGGAAGAACTGAACTTGGTTGACATGTGGTTTCAACAAGATGGCGCTACATGCCACACAGCTCGCGATTCTATGGCCATTTTGAGGGAAAACTTCGGAGAACAATTCATCTCAAGGAATGGACCGGTAAGTTGGCCACCAAGATCATGCGATTTGACGCCTTTAGACTATTTTTTGTGGGGCTACGTCAAGTCTAAAGTCTACACAAATAAGCCAGCAACTATTCCAGCTTTGGAAGACAACATTTCCGAAGAAATTCGGGCTATTCCGGCCGAAATGCTCGAAAAAGTTACCCAAAATTGGACTTTCCGAATGGACCACCTAAGACGCAGCCGCGGTCAACATTTAAATGAAATTATCTTCAAAAAGTAAATGTCATGGACCAATCTAACGTTTCAAATACAGAATCGATGAGATTTTGCAAATTTTATGCGTTTTTTTTTTAAAAAAAGTTCTCAAGCTCTTAAAAAATCACCCGTTAGTTTACTAATTCATTTTTTATTTTAAATATTTTCTAAATTTTAAATTTTCTTAATAAATTGCTGCTGAACACACCTAAAACAATGATAGTTAGTGCAAAAAACTAAGTAATCAGACCTTTTTTTGACGTTTGTAAATGACAAAGAGTCATATGAAGTTAGAACGATACTAAATAAAATGCACGACTGGGTCGAACGAACTTGCTTGTTTTTAGACTTTTTAGAAGCATTTCTACAAAAAATTTCATTAAAATCCGTTATGTCGATAATGAGTAATCCAAAATTTTAAAAAATGGTTCTATGGTAGGTACAAGCTGGGCGATTCCGCTATAGATGATTTTTGACACCAATTTTTGACACCAATTTTTGAATTACAATATTTTTTACATTTTTTGATAAATATTCAAAGTAGAAATACTATATTTAATAATAAAAACAAAAACTGAGACCTAACTTATAGAGAACATTTTTGTTTGCGTTTGGCAACATTATCATAAAAAGAGTCGGTACGAACTGCAATTATTATAACTGGTAACATAAGCTGAAAATAGCTATTTCCGACAGTTTTAAGTTATGCTTTACTCAATAGACGTATGAAGCAACATGCCGTTTAATCGTTTGCATAAAAACATGTACGAATTTGTTATTATATTTTTAGCATTATTGATTGCAAATAACCATTGTAAGTTTGTTGCACCATCGACATAAAAGATATAAAAGTTTACTTTTTTGGCAGAAATAAAGTGCTAGCGTTTTGAAACTTTCAAAAAGTAAGAAGAAAACAAAACTAAAATTAAATCAGTCGTTATTAGGAATATATTGTACGTTTAACGAGAGAAAACGTTGATTTAAATTGGTTGCACCCGCGATCGCAATATTAAGATCGCGGGTGCAACTTATTGACTACTAACATTATAACGTGATTTATTATATTTCATTAATAAAATATGCTTTGAATAATAATTTCTACTGTTCAAGTTATTTCTATAACTATGTAATATAATAAAATTTGTTCTTCCTTATATAAAATATATGGTTAAATCTAAATGAAACAAGGAAAAGAGACTGCTTTACAGAAAATTGACAAAAACTTAACAAAAACGCTGAGCTTCATGCAGAAAAAGGACTCTTGATTTAATGTGGAGAGATGTATTGAAAGAGAAAATTAAGGCAGATACAAATTTTAAAATTCTGACCAGAATCAGACAAAACGAAAAAATGCAGGCAACAAAAAAAAAGGCAGGCACTCATTACATCAGTCCCTGTAAACTGAAAAAGTTGCACAAGTGAAACGTAATCGCCCAAGGAGTCCCACTAACGTAGTTGAAGAGGTCAGAAATGTATCTAAAAAAAAAACTGATTCCACCAAAACTGAAGGATGACAGGTGATTTCTATAAAAGGGATAATATTAGCAGACAAGTGCTGGGTATAAAAGATGTGAAATCGATTAAGTCGGAATTTAAGAATCGAGAAGAGCACAATGACCATGAGTTAAGTTTTCGATGTTTTTATTGAGTCAGAAGACGAAGCATTAAATAAATATCCAACAGGTTCTTTTGAACCTCCTATATTATTAGTACATCCATGCTCTAAAAAACCGTTCTATTTTTACAGCAGCAATATTGCCAAAAGTTATTTCCGCAGGTTTGTACGTTCTTGTACAGGTAGGATGCAACATCACAATATCATTATGTGGGGTTATCCTTAACCGATATCGATTATATATGTATCTTCGAAAAAATATTGAAGTATTTGAAAAAAACCTTATTTTATATTTTCTCCAGTTTTTTAAATCAGTTTACTAATTTAAGTTAGACGCGTTGCACCCGCGATTGATTTAAAAGTTAATATTTCGTTGCTTACTTTTGTTTTCTATCTTTATTTGTATTTATTTAGTTAATTGAATCAACGTCGTTAAATATATGTAAGAATAGCATGATAAATGTTTCACAATTAACAGAATTTGTGTTTTTTGTACTATGATCTAGAAAAGTCGGGGCGATTCTGTTGCACCCGCGATCGCACTTTGAAACCATTCTTCTGCCAAATTATTTATTACATTTTAGAATTCTAAATGGATTAAAAATAAATAGGTGAAAATGTATCCCTTCAAGTAATAATGTCATTAAATATTTTGCTTATTTTATTATTAAATGTACTTCAAATGAGTCTAAATGTTGCACCCGCTATAATGGAATCACCCAGCTGTAATATCTTAATTTAATTTTTTTTTTATAATATTAAAGATCGTTAAAATTAATTGAAATAAAAAAAAAATTATCAAAATTCTAGGCACCGTTTTCGAGAAAAATTTGATTTTTGAAAGCCATTTTTTAACATTTGTATGGTGGGTACCTTTATTTTTAGGTAAAGTAAAACTTTTTTTCATACATCTTGTGCATTGTGTCGAGAAACTTTTATTTTTTAAGTTTAAAAAAAATCCAGCATAAGGTTTTCGAAATATTGAGTTTTGAAAAAAAAAATTCTAAATTTTTTTTAAAAATCCAAAAAAAAAATTTTTGAAAATTTGAATACACAATTCTATTTACGTTTTTGGAGAGCTTTAGAAAAAAAAGGTCAAAATCGGTGGTACCAAAAAAAATGGTTCCTTGGGGATACCCTCAATAAACATTTTTCGGAACATTTTTTTCAACTAGTAGGTACCTAGCTTTAACTAAATGAAATTTTTTTGTATCTTTTTTTTTTTTAAATCTTTCGAACAGTTTTTGAGAAAAAAAAATATTTATAAAATTTCGAAAAAAATTCGTATAGCAGGTACCGTTATTTTTAGTCTTTAAAAAAAAAGAAAAAAACGTGTGGGGGGAAAAATTAAAAATGATATCTACCAACTTTGAAGAAAATCGCTCGAGCCGCTTAGGCTGTAGTCGAACCGACAGACAGACCGACAGACAGACAGACAGAATTGCGGGACCCACTTTTTTAGTCTTCGCTATCATCGTAATGTCAACTTTGATCAAAATCTCGAGTTCGATTTTTTTTACGAATGCATAACTTGCCTTTTAGTACCTTTAAGTCGCAAGTAAAAAGTAAAATAGGTGTTCGATGATTTTAACTTTAATAAAAGGGTGGAGTAAGTTTGATGCTATATTCGATTAAAATTCGCAAAATCGTCGTTTTAACATTTCAAGGACTGATTTAGTTAATTCATTTATTTAATTTATTTAAAAAAAAATTCACTCTCTGTGTTACAAATATCCTATAAAATTCAATATACCCTATATTATGTCAGGGAATATGAAAGAAATTAACGATAAGGCAATGAGGTGCTCTAAAAATAAAATCAATTTTCCTTGATTGCGCTCTGAACATAATCAAGATTCAGAAACCAGTTTTTAATTATTTGCTAATCTTAATAAAAATGCACGATCAAGTGCTATGAACTTGCTTATACAAATAATAACATAAGCTAATTATGTATGTAGATATTTGGACTTGTTTCAGTCTAATAACATTTTACAGGTGATATAAAAAATCCCCTAGATTTGAATACGTTTACTCTTGCAGTTTTGAATCTAGATACAATGTTAAAAGTCCCCGAGAGAGATGATTGATGACTAAACTGATCGTGCATGTTTGCTTGATGTTATTCTTAATTTTGTGGCATATAAATTAAAGTTTTAATTTTTCTTTTAGCTCGGCTAACTGTTGTCTTAACCATAAGAATTTCTGTATTAAGGTATTAATGTTCATGTATGCACTTCACTGTTATTTCACCCCAAAAAAAACTGGTTGTCATGATTGAGAATTTTTATCTTCAGATGTTTGTCTGTGAGTTGTCATAAAATAAACATTTATATTCAATAAAAGGTTATTGCTCATAAAATAAGTAGGAAGTGTTTATACCGTATTGTCATGTTTTTGTGGAGGAACGAGTCCAAGATTGTGTTATATGGTGGAAACGGATCTCGTCAATATGTAAGAAGGCCTCCAAATACAGAATATAGTCCACGCTTCACAGCCAAGCCAATAAAACATGGAGGATCTATCATGATGGTTTTGGCATGTCTTGCCTTCTATGGTATTGGTCCCATATACATATATAGGTCCAAACACTCAACTATCACTTATGGTAGAAATTGTCTATTAACTTTCCCTTTTGTAATATTTAAAGGTAGATTTTGAATGTGCTACTATTTTTTGACCGCTGTTTTTCTATATGGCTCGGATAGATTTGAAATTACCAACTAAATTTATTGAATTTGAAAATGTTTTTTTTTTCTTAAATTTAAAGCCTAAAAAACATTAATTTGAAAATCAGATGAATATTTATTTCTTTAAAATTAGTAGATTAATTTATTTTAGTTCTTGTTGTGTCAAAAGGTACACTACTATTATTTTGACAGCAGCTATATGTGTATAGTTATTGCATAAAAATATATATATGCAACATATCAATTTTTGGACCAAATTTGCCAACAAGGAAATATTTTCGACACCAAATATATCCAATTTTACAGAAAACTAATAAATACTAACATGGCCTATCCAAGTGAACCCTAAACGCGTCCAAAACAACCGACGACTACCGCAACTTTATGGTCGCAAAAAGTTTGCCGTTTAATCCTAGTGATATCCCACATCTCTGCCAATATTCTTATCAGTGTTGAAGAAATTTGTCGAAAATTCAATTGGTAAGCAATTGGTTTTTCTTTTAATTTTTTCTCGATAGCTTCGATGATTTAAAACTCAGCTTTTGTTTTTTATAATTTACACACGCTCAAGAGTTTATTGTGATTTTTTGGCGATTTCGAGAATGTGGTCGTTGACACACAAACGGAGCACTGAGAGGTTTTCAGTATATTTTGCCTCGACGACAATACACAGCATTGATTTTTCGAAGCATAAAACTCCACACAATTTTTTTACCGCGTTTAAAAATGCTAATGTGCTTATCGTATGATAGCGATACGATTTTTGAAAACCATTTTTTTTTTAATTTTTAGCATTTGTATGGTAGGTACCTTTATTTTTAGGTAAAATAAAATTTTTGAAGTAAAACTTCTTTTCCGGCGTTGGGGGTAAAAAAATTTCTATGCAGCTGTCAGTGACATGTCAAACCGTCACGCCATCCGTCAAAGACAGCGACATGTTTTTAGCATGTGCAAAGTAAAACATGAAGTTGGATACGATTTAGAATTTACATATTTCAAATGGCTGCATTCAAAGATAAACATAAAACTATAGGTTCAGGCGCGCAATGGCTATGCAACCGAATAATTATTGACAAGCATAATATTGCAATCCAAATAAATTTTACCAACACCTAACCCTCGCATACAAAGTACTGGCCAAAAAGTTGGGTACATCCAGTACCATTTGTATTCTTGCTGTCATAGACGGCATGCCATATGACCATCAGGTCGCCTGAAAGTTTTGAAATTATACTTTTTAATAATATTTATTCGCTTAATCGCACACGCCACCGACATTTGTTTTGGTATTTATAAATTTGAACGTCACCCGACTAATCAATCAAATACTTTAATAATTAATTTTACAAGAGTGCCGCTGTCAGTGTACTTGCTTTCCAAGTTGCCTGAATACTGAATTAATGCCAGGTGACTACTAAGTTGCTCGGGTTTGTACGGGTTAATAAGAAATGCTTGTGTACATTACAAGATTACAACATGCTTGCCAATACTTGCACGTGCAGCCCTAGGGTAATACAAACAAAGCGAGGCAACTTGCTTGTCAAGTGGCATGGGAGTTTTGTACTTTTCTTCTCGATTTCATTTAAGGCTAGGCGCGCACATTCAATTTTTTGAAGTAAAACTTCTTTTCCGGCGTTGGTGGTAAAAAATTCTCTATGCAGCTGTCAGTGACATGTCAAACCGTCACGTTATCAGTCAAAGACAGCGACATGTTTTTAGAATACAAAATGTTTGTTCGTAGGTTATAATCTTACAAAAGCTTTGCTTGAGGAAAAAGAAGTTTTACTTCAACCGCGCGTACGTCAGTACACACAATCTTTTTTTTATCACATCTTGTAGATTATATTGGGAAACTTTTATTTATCAAGTTTAAAACAAATTTAGCCTGGGGTTTTCAAAATATTTAGTTTTGAAAAAAAATTTAAATCCAAAAAAATTTTTTTTCAAAATTTGAGTACACAATTCTATTTATGTTTTTGGGGAGCTTTAGCAAAAAAAAAATGATCAAAATCGGTTGTACCGTTTTTGTGAAAATCAAAAACAAAAAAAAAGGGTTCCATGGGGGGTACCCGCAATAACCATTTTTGGGAAAAAATTTTTCATCCAATACCTAGCTTTAATTAAATGAAATTTTTTTGTATTCTTATTTTTAAAATCTGTCGAACAGTTTTTGAGAAAAAAAATGTTTATAAAATTTCGAAAAAAAATCGTATGGCAGGTACCGTTATTTTTGGTCTTAAAAAATCAAATCAAAAAATATCCGGGGTAAAAAATGAAAACCCATATCTACCAAGTTTGACGAAAATCGGCCGAACCGTTTAGCTGTAATCGAACAGACAAACAGACAGACAGACAGAATTGCGAGACCCACTTTTTTGGTCTTCGCTATCATCGTAATGTCAACTTTGATCAAAATCTCGAGTTCGATTTTTTTACGAATGCATAACTTGCCTTATAGTACCTATAAGTCGCAAGTAAAAATATAAAATTAAGGGTTTTGCATTCAGGGGCGTGGTATCCGCCCACTTCCTCAGAACTGATGTAAATTATATGGCTTACTTCCGATTGCAGTAGAACAATGAAATTTGGTAGAACGGTAGGGCTCAAATTGCATAAAAAGGACAGACAATAAAAATTGAGGTTTTCCATTAAGGGGGCGTGGTATCCACCCACTTTCTGAGAAAATGTTTAATTTATATGGAGCACTTCCGATTGCTGTAGAATGATGAAATTCGGTAGAGCGGTATGGTTCAAAGCAAGTTTTTTTGTATGCCCAATTCGAAAGGTTTTAAAACTTGACCAGTGAAAACATCAAATTTTAGTCAGTAATCATTAAATAATAAAATTTCTCTATTACATTGTAGCTGTTTCAATATTATTCTACTTTAAATATTCGGTATTAAACCTTCATGAAGTAAGAACTTGGCGTACTTTTAGATCTCAGTAATTTTCACGGCTGACTTGTTACACAAAGGTTTTTGTATAGAAGAACTTGGCTCTTTTTTTAACATTTATGTTTTTGGTCTGATTTAATTAAATAGAATGGATTAATCTTTTTTCTTATTTGAAAATTAGAGAATAACATAAAGTTAAACAGAATCTGTCAAAACTTAGCCCGAGAATAATTGTCGAAAAATTATTTCGAGCCAAATATATTGACACAGAACTGCTGTAGATTTAAACACAGAAATTAAGATTTTTAAGCTGGGGCTAAAATGTTTGGTTAAATATAAGTTTGGCTTAGATGGGGAATTTTAATGGATTTAAAACAAAACTGAAACGTGCAAGAAATCAATCATCCACAAAGTCGTAATACTATTTTCCATCAACCACTTAACTCATATTTAATAAGACAATACAAAACTAAATCTTAAATCTAGTAGATTAGGAATTGATCTTGACAAAATGTTCGCAGAGCCAATACCCATATCGAGATGAACGCATAGGTACAGTGCAGAATGGACTTATTTTTGCTTTGTTTGTCATCGATGGTGCTCACATTGGACTCACTTCGCCGACTTATTTAAATATTATTAAATTTTGTAAACATTGTCAATTATGACAACTACAAGACGTCAAAGTGAGTCTGGAGTGTTCACACTACTTTTGTGTCTGAACACGACAGGGTCGCCTTACGTTAAAATAAATAAGTTGAGTAAGTCCTATGTGAACACCGTCATAAGTTAAACATTCTGTCTCACTTTCACTTCATAGGAAAAAATGAAACACCAATTGCAATTTGAAAGGTGTTGTTAAAGTTAATTTACTTTTAATTTGTCCGGCGGAAAAACTTCATAGATTTATTTATTTTAAACCAAGAAAATCCTTTGGTGGAAACATGTGGAAACATAAGGCAAACATTTCAAAAATATCAATAAAACACTGTACATGTGTCCACCATTTTTAAAAATACATTAATGATGTTTTTGTTTTTAGATTCGATTTATTAAAGGTAAGTTTTTTGGATTATTAGGCTACCATTATGCTAGAAATATTTAGGTTTAATTGTAATAAAACATAATTTTGTAGACAATTTCATTAAAATTGTGTTGATATGAAGATTGATGGCACCATGAAATATACCGCATCAAACACTCCAAAAAAAAATGATTTTCTTTCCAAAATCCGGATCTCTGGCCAAAGTTTCCAGAACTCAATAAGCTAATATGTTGACAACTGGATGACATTTATGGTAACTTTGACAGCTGCTGAAACACAGTAATTGGGAAAACTATCATTACTATCTGATCACCAAGCATTGTATAATGTATATGTTTAAGATTTGCCAGTTCAGGTTATTGATTGAATGATTTTAAATATGGAAAAAGAAAATAGGGAACTTGAGTTAATATGTTTTCGAGATAAGTTATCTTCATGAGCATGGTAGTAGCTAAAAAGACAAACCTGACATTTCTACCGTTAAATTTGTTGTCATTTTTGAAATAGCGGATGAGGAATATACCTTTTTATGACTGTACGTGTAATATACCACCCGACCTGTTGCGTTCATTATCGAAAACTTGAGTCCTTGCATACTGAATTATATGGTATGATGAATCTCTCATCAGATTTGGGCAAGTGGCTTGGGAAAAGCACATCAAACAGTTGTAACCTCGGAATGCAAAAGTTGACATGGTCTTAACTTAAACATTCACTATTAATTTTTTTCCACACCTTAAATCAGCTTTAATTCGAATTTGTATTGCATTGATTGCAAAATGAAGATATGAATCAGAATAAACCTTTTAACCTTTTGAAATCCAATTCTTGGAAAAGCTCCATGATTACTTGTTAGGTGATGTGCTCTATATTATTTTGATAAGCTTTTTAGAAAAAGTCATAAAAATACAGTTATCATCAGAATGGGTTCCAAGATTTGTGGTGATAACATAAAAAAGGTCAAGAACTGGATTGTTAGTTCAATGAATTTGATAGTATGCGTTAGTAAAATTTCAATATGAAAAATCTTAAAATTTCCAGTTCAACATAACGAAAATAAACCTGGTGCTCTCCAGAGGGTTAAACTAAGAACCAAATGGACCATTTCCCAATCGACACAAAGTACGTAACCAACATCTTAGAAGTGTAAACATTTCGATTGGCAAATTTCGAATATGACCACTTAGTAGTTGCGCCGAATTTCGGAACTCTGTGGTGGAATGAAATAAAATGCACGACTGGGTCGCACGAACTTGCTCTTATGTAAACGACTAAAAATTTCAAAAATGAAAGTTATTAGAGAAAAACTGTTCATAAGCGTAAAAATTCATTTTTAAATAAACTAAAACAAAAAAATAAACTTTTATATACAAAATTTTTAAAACGTTTTTGAGAAAAAATTTTGGTACGCCAATTTTAAGTTTTTATTATTGATCGAATAAAAATTAAATTTACAAATAAAAATATTGAAACGTTTCTGAGATATCGAATTTTCCAAAAAAAAAAAATAGTTTTTTTTTCCAAAAATTCAAAAAAAAAAATTTTAAGTTTTGAAATGCAATGTTTTTTAAACTTTTAGAAGCTTTTCTAAAAAAAATCCGTTATGTCGATAATGAGAAATTTTAAATTTGGAAAAATGGTTCTATGGTTTGTATCAGAGCTGCAAAAGAATGCAATATTATGGTATTGCATTCCGAAAAGTCCCACTCATTCAACTGATTCTTCGGGAATGCAATAGAATCTATCATCTCATTCTTTTAACTTCAGAAATCCATTCCCATTCTATTTTGAAGTCTTAAATAATGCAATCATCAAAAGCAGTCAAAAGACTTTAAATAAAAAGAATGCATTCTTTTTTACTGCTTGCAGTCTTTGAAATTTTATAAATATTTTTTTTTCTCCAAAACTGTCCCACAGAATTTAAAAAAAATGAAACATTTCATTTAGTTGAAACTAGGTAATGGTTGAAAAAAATATTCCAAAAAATTGTTATTTTTGGTAGCCCCCCTGGGTCCATTTTTTTTTTTTGTTTTTGATTTTCTCAAAAACGGCACAGCTGATTTTAACCATTTTTTTATGCTAAAACTCCTCTTAAGTTTAAATATTATTGCATATTCAAATTTTCAATTTTTTATTTTTTGGATTTTAAAAAAAAATTCAAAATTTTTTTTTGGAAACTCAATATTTCGAAAACCCAAAGATCAATTTTTTCAAACTTGACAAATAAAAGATTCTTATTATAGTCTACAAGATTTGAGAAAAAAATTTCGTTTTATCTAAAGCTAACGGTACCTTCCATACAAATGTTAAAAAATGGTTTTCGAAAATCGTATTTTTCTCGAAAACGGTTCCGAGAATTTTGCTAAAATTTTTTTTCTTTTGATTAATTTTAACGATTAATTTAATAAAAAAAAAATTGAAATCTAGATATTACCGACTGTACCTACCTACCATATGACGATTTTTTCGAATTTTGAATTTCTCATTATCGGCATAACGGATCTTTATGAAATTTTTTCTAAAGAAGCTTCTAAAAAGTTTAAAAAACATTGCATTTCAAAACTTAAAAAAAAATATTTTTTTCAATTTTTAGAAAAAAAAAATCGTTTTTTATTTTGTTAAGGAACCACCACAACGACTTATAATTTTTGTTCTTGCATAAATTCATATTTGCATAGCAATATGTTTTTATCTCTTACTACTAAATGAATTTAAAAATTCAATTTTATCCTTATGAGCAGTTTTTTCTAATAACATTCGTTTAAATTTCTAGTCTATAACATAGGAGCAAGTTCGTGCGACCCAGTCGTGCATTTTATTTTTATTCGTAAGCTCATTTGTAACATCATTCTATCCGATCTAATTTGTATTTGCATTAGCTTTTAGTACTATAAACGATCAGTAGCGCTCCCCATAGACGATATTGGCAATGAAATCATCGTTTTCGAAGAAGTACGAACCGATGACGCCGCCGAAACACACCCAAACGCTTTCAAAGGCATCATTGACACTTTCCAATTTTTTTGCATTTCGATGTACCCATTTATCATATCAGAAACTAGTGACTGATGTACAACTTGCAATCATACCTTTTTGCATGTTACCATGAATGGAGGGGACATACAATTGTCAGCCGAGTCCAAACGGCTAAGCACTTTTATGACAAAAGATACTCTAAAACATTTTTTGTCACTTCCTCGAGAGAGATTACCCCTGAAAAAAAAGTTTCTAAGGAGTAAACTGTCGGGTTTTCATGGCAAATATATGGGTTTTTGCCACAAACGGATCTTACCTATTTTCTAGAATTTTTTTACCAAACTTTTTGAAAAATAAAAGTTTCCAGGAAATATAAATTTATTTTTCTTAATTTAAAAACAATCTTATTTAATAAAGAAAATTGTTTACTTAAAAAATTAATTAATTAATTAAATTCTTTTTAAATATACTTTTATGACTAAAATTTAAAAAAAAAATCCCTAAGTTGAAATCAAATTGCCAGCAATCCAAGGCAAATACGCCTCAACTTTGAGGTAAATTCCAGGGTACATAGAACCACATAGAGCACTACCAGCCGTAACTAAACCATACTGTATGTACCGCTCATCCTTTGTGTATTGGCCGGAAAAGAAAATTGGTCCACCTATATCACTTTTGCAGGTATCCATTACGTTTGAACCAGCAACGCAGAGTTGCTTCCAGGTAATTCTGGTAAGTCTGTGGACTAATTGACAATAGTCAACGATTCTTAACTGAACAGCAGCTTTCTGCAGAACGTTTGACTTAATACCACGTTCCACTCGACCCCATCCAGATATTAACATATTATGATTTACGCCGACATCTCTTGAAACTAGTGTTATCGGCAGGCATATTGGTTTAACATTGGCTTTTTAAAAGAAAAACATAATGTACAAGGTTATTCAGAAAAGATAAAAGATATTTAATGAGTTATGCCAACTTACAATTAATTACTGCATTTCTGGCTAATCGAACAATTCCAATATCATCATAATACTTTGTGCTGGGGTTATAATCCTTGTGATAGATTGCCTGCTCAACATCAATTTCCTGTATTTCGGGGGCACAATTTTTTGATTTACAATCTTCAGTTGTGTCGATATCATGCTCGCCCAACCGTACACTTACTCTATAATGAAAAGTTATATTTAATACCATGAAAGAAATAGTAAATATTTTGCTTTTGCGTTTTCTTACATTTTTTTATTTTCTAAGCGAATACAATGAGCTGCAGTGAGAACATGCCTTGGATGGATCAATGTTCCACCGCAGTCAAGTGTCCTGTGGATACCGTTTTCCAAATAAACTAACAAAGCCATCCATGGGTATTCGGAGAGATTGACATCTCCTATATCTGCGAAATTAACGGTTTTATTAGCAGCATCACTCTTTCCGCAATCAGTTCCTTCTAACAAAGCCATTCCTGCCCGAACTTCATCTTCTGTTTTTTCAACACTTGGACGTATTATGGAATTAGAGGTGGTGAGTGGAGTTACTTCTTCGCCATCACTTGTTGTCATTTTTGTTTTACAGCAAACCTGGCCTTAAAAAGATAAAACAACGCCTTTTTCAAAATAACCATTGTAACGTTTAAGAAATTTCATTTGCAAGAAGGGGCAAAGCTAATATCGCAGAATGTATTTACGGTTCGAAAATGTGTCTTCAAAATTATAAGGATTGAGCCGTAAGCCAGTCAGCCGAAAGCAATTAATTGAGATTGGCCAAAATACCTCAAAAATAAATAAATATTTTGTAACTATCATCATTTTTTTTGAATTTTAAGAATGATAGAGAAGACGAAAAAAGTGGGTTCCGCAATACCGTCTGGTCTGTTCGACTACAGCCTAAGCGGCTCGGTCGATTTTCTTTAAACTTGGTACATATCATTTTAAATTTTGTCTCCCCAAACATTTTTTTTATTTTTTAAGACCAAAAATAACCGTACCTGCCATACGATTTTTTTAAAATGTTTTTTTTTTTTTTCTCAAAAACTGCTTACTAGATTTAAAAAAAAAATTAAATTTCGTTTCGGTTCCAAATTTTTTTCGAAAAATGAAACAATTTTTTTATTTTTGATCTTATCAAAGACGGTTCAACCGATTTTGATAGTTTTTTCATGTTAAAGTTCCCATACAGTTAGAATAGTATTTTGTATTCAAGTTATGAAAAAAAAAAATTATTTTTTTTGGTTCTTTTAAAAAATTTCAAATTTTTATTTATAAAACTCAATATTTTGAAAACGCCATGCTCAATTTTTTTAAAGTTTGGCAAATAAAAGTTTCTTAATACAATCTACAAGATGTGAGAAACAAAATGCTTGTGATATGCTAAATTATTTAGTCCTCTTAGAAAGACATTAAATTTCAACATTAAACTTTTATTGACTAAGGATATTAATCCCATAATTTTATGTACCTAATATACGTATTTATATATATGAGGAAATCCAGCGTACCTTAAGATTTTCGTTTAAAAAAAATAGAGGCTGGGTGCGACCCACACTGATAACTTCCCATTTGTGGTCTTCAAAACTTTATATTTAGTTTTTTTCAAATAACCAAATTTTCAGCGAAACAAACTTTAGCTGTAAAATGCAAACAAACATTATTTTAAGATTGAAAAGCATTTTAATTATTTAAAGAGATTTGAAATTGAGATTGTTGATGTATAAGTTGTTTCCACGTGATCCAGGAGGTAAACTTCCACGCGTTTTTTTTTTTTAAAACTATTAATTCAATATTTGTCAACATTTTACCAATTGTACAAAATTATACTATGTATAAAATAAACTAAATTAGAAGTCAATATCACTACTAGTTCTCGAGAAATTTGAGTCGAAAAGCAATTTTTACCAATTTTCAATAGAATTTTATATAGTTTTTTATTTTTTGTAAAAAAACTGTAAACTGATTTTTTTTTTAATTTTCACCAGTTGTCAAACACATTATTTTTCGTAAAATAAAATTATTTTGAGTTCCAAATTGTTTTCCGTTCTTATCTGGGTTATGAAATTTTTTTTCAGTTTTTTTTATTTAAAAAAATAACGGTATGTTCATTTTTTTCCAAATTCATACCAAATCTGTATGACCCTATAATGAGTACATTAAATTTTATTTGAAATCAATAGCATTATTTTTTCGTGAAATATTTGAAACTAACCAAAATTTTTACTTTTTTTTAAACCGTTATAGTGAAAAAACTACTCACTGAATTTTTATAAACGCCCTTTCAGCCTTTTTCGAAGTTATTATCTATTAAACAAAATTTATTTGAAGTCGATATCTTTACTCGTTCTTGAGATATCGACGACGAAAAATGGCACCAGAACCAGCGTTGCCACAAAGTGCCCGGTCGGGCCATTTGGCTCTCTGTTTTAAATTTTGGCCCTTTGCCCGGGCCAATTAGAAATGGCCCCCAAATCTAAATTTTAGAAGATTTAACATCACATCATATCGTGCTTAGTAATAACTAAAAAGCTTTACAAAATTAAATATAAACCATTGCTATGCATCGCCACTACAATGTGTTTCCACCACATACAAATAACCATTCTTAAAATGGAACTGAATTAATTCATTTATCTCGTTTAATGATTTGACTCACGTTAGTTTCGTCCAGCGTGTTGACTTCTCTGACGTCATTTATTTTCGTCATCTACCAAGGCGTTTATGTAAATTTAATATAAAAAAAAAACTTAATCTTACAAATTATATCGTAAATTTCCCAATAATGAAGATCTTCTCATAAAATATTTGCGTTTGCAAAAAGAATTTGATTTTTTAAATAAATTTTAATACAAGGACTACTTAATTCGAGCTGAATCGAGTCTAAAACTTAACAGTACAATTTTTTTGTCATTTATCAATGATTAAATATGTTCAAATGTTATCCCCAATCGCATGCAATATTCTGGAAATACATCTACATATACATTTCAACAATTTGCAGACTTTTTTTAACTCCGTTTATAATCCCCAAAGTATTCCCTCTAACCTTTTTGCCATGTTTAAATTCAATCAATATCGGTCACTTAAACTTAAGTAAGAAAGATGTTGAAATAGTCTTAATTGGACTAAATGATGATAAGCAACCAGGACCCGATTGTATTCCTCCGAACATTTGGAAAATGAAAAAAGTTTTAATTCATTTGAATTAATTTTGTATTTAAAAATTAGTTTTTTTTTTAAATTCACTCATTTTGTTTATTTTTTGCTAATTACATTTAGTATTTTTTTAAGGAAAAAAAAATTATTTTTTTTATGAAAATAAACTGGGCTTTAATAAAATAAGCGAAAAAAATTAATAATCATTAACGTGTTTTTTTGAATGAATTGTGGAGAAACGGTTGTCCGCAGAAAAAAAAGTTTTGGAACAAAGTAAAACTGTAATAAATTCTTGATTGGTTATAAAAATAATCTTACGAATCGGACGTAGTTTGGCAAAGATAAAGCCAGTTAAGGCAAAAATCATAAAAACCGTTATAACTCGAAAACGGGACGAAAACGAGAAAATTACCTCTTGTTTTTCGACTTAAAATGACCTCGGGAATCCATGGTTTTCGTTTGGGGCGGTGACTGTGAGACACCCTGTATATTGACTTTGCTAAGGAGTTCGATAAAGTAAACCACCATATACTAATACAAAAATTGGAATCCATTGGCTTCCACTCAAATATTTTAAAGTGGTTTGAATCCTACCTAAACGGAAGAAAATAGTTTGTGGGTATTAATGATGTACTATCAGATCTAATTGAGGTCAAATCAGGAGTACCACAAGGAAGTTACTTAGGCCCTCTTCTATTCTGGCTGCTGATCAATGATATCACTGATTTCTTAAAAAATGTTTCTTGTTTGATGTTTGTGGATTACATTAAAATATTCCGTCGTGTTACGTCAATTAATGATTGTCATTTACTCCAATGTGATCTTCATCGCTTGTCTGAATGGTGTTCAGCTTTTGTTAAACGTATCAAAGTGTCAATCTTTATCATTTTTTAGGAGCGTATCATATATTCCTTTTCAGTATTCTATAGAAGATACGGAACTCTCAATACGTAACGAAAAGAAAGATCTCGAAACTCCGCTTTAAATATAGACTGTGATTGCTAAGGATAACTCTATGTTAGGATTCATTTATCGGAACTAAAGAGTTCTCTGATCCTTTTACTCTTTGATCTCATTTCTTTGCGTATGTAAGGTCATCATTAGAGTATTGCTGTGCAATTTGGGATCCATTTTTTCAAGTTCATTCTAATAGGATTGAAAACATACAAACATACAATATTCATACCCCAACTTATAAAACTCGGTGTCAACTTCTTGGCTTATAATACGAGTATCTTGTCGTTCGTCGTAAAAATTTTGCAATAATATTTTTGCGCGATATTATTACATCCCATATAAATTGCCCTTTTCTTTTGTCTCTTGTAATTGTGTATGCTTCGTCAAGGAATCTACGAACCATCTTTCCTTTTTAATGAACCTCATCATCGAGTAAACATGAACCTTTAACTCGATGCATTAGAGAAGCCAACAGTATTATTTGTAATTATATTGATTTTTTTTTTCTCAACAAAGTCGAGAATATTTTAAGAAGCACATATTGATCTAATTCGTAATCCGGTGGTATTAAGTTATTATTATAGATTAAGTTTATAATTTTATTTTGTTTGCTCCACTAATTAATTATTTGGTTTTTCTATTTTTCAATAAAAAAAAATGATTCGATAGTCTGTAAGATTATTATATATTATTTGTATAAAACTGCTTGATGAAATAAAAATAATTAAATAAATCGTATAGACATTTGTTTTTTTTTTTCGCCGCTTGTTGTTTGTTAGTTTGCTGTCCATTCATATATTGAATTAATATATGAAAAAAGTAATATAAATATTAAAATAATATTACTGGTGTGATTTATATTTTTTAAGATATTTTAAGGTAATTCCCAAGAAATCAAATCAGACGACAGAGTAAAGATCTGCTTCTGCTGCCTATTACATAGATTTAAGAAATGCATTAAATAAATAATGCATTAAATAAATAAATAAGAACAAAAACAAATATTAATATATTGTAGTTTAATGTTTTAAGGACGGATTTGTAAGTAAAATATTTGGCCCCAACTTTTGTCAAATGGCCCTCAAAAAATTTCGAAATGGCCCTCTATTTTTTTTTCTTCGCGGCAACGCTGACCAGAACGTACGGACGTACGAACGTACGTACACACACACACACACAGACATCTCTCTAAAAATGATTGATATAGCCTCTAGGGACCTTGAAACGTCGAGAAATGTCAAAAATTCCAATTTGACAAATCGGACCGATTACAATAACTCCCTATGGGAAGTTAAAAAATTAAAATCATTAGCACACCAAAACAGTTGATGTTTTTAAATCAAAGTAACGTCAGAAATGTATGTAAATCAAGTCGCGTTACTAAAATTCATCAATGCATCAAAAATTAATTGATTGAGTTTCTACACAGGTGCACAAAAAAATAAAAAAGTAGTTAATTTCAAAAACCGAACCTACATATCCTTACGTATTTTGACGCGCTGAATTTGAATTTCAAGTTAGAATTGGTCCACCAACCTCCAGTTTTTTTCGAATCGTAAAAAACTTACGATAAGTTCATCGACCATTTTTTGGGAACTGTTCACTATTTTGTATTTTCAAGTTATTTTTTTTTAAAGTATTACTTACTTTTTGCTCTATGCCCTTATTTCATAACTTATACATCAATTTAGTGTTTAAAATTATAAAATAAAAGTCAGAGAAACGTACATGAAATAAGTTAAAAAAAACTTCGTTTAAAATAAAAATTCATTTTAAATAATCTAGTGGAATAAAAAATGATACTTAATACAGTTACTTTTTCAGCACTCACTCTCTGGATAACTTCAGGTTTCTAGGCATTTCTAAGCTTTTATTGAGTGTGCTCTTTAATTTCCTACATCTAAAACAAAAATTACGCTGTCGAACATTTTTTTAATTCCTCGATAAGTTTGTAAATTTTTGAGGCACATTAACTTTTCTAGGCTGAATTTCTTCGTTTTTGTATATAGAATATGCACACAAAATTTTATTACGATATATAAATGCATCAAAAAGTTATGAAAAGAAAAGTGTAACGATTTAATTTTTAAAAAGAGCGAGGGACGTATTTTTCTTAGTTCACCATTTCAATATTATTAGTGGCACACCCGAATATCAACATAGATTATACTTAGTGAAGTAACTACAATAATTATTTCATTTCTCAGGTGGATCAAACATTGCATCAAAAAGTTACAAAGTTTTGAAATAAAAAACATTGAAAGGGACAAAATTATTATTAAATTTCGTTGTTTTCACGTAATAAAATAGCTGTATATTCAAAATTAAAACATTTTCTGTTGAAATATACATACATATATAGATCATCTTTCTATTTATGTCCTATTTAAAAAATTACACCAATAACAACTATTTTGATGAACTATATTCTTATATCTGCTAGTGACATAAAATCCTAAAGTACGCTGGATTTCCTCATATATTGTTAAATCTAAAAAAAGATTGTAAGCTCGATAGATACAAATAAATAAATAAATAAATAAATAAATAAATAAATAAATAAATAAATAAATAAATTATAAATTTGATTTTATCTAAAATAATGGTACCCACCATACAAATGTTAAAAAATGGTTTTCTAAAATCGTATTTTCTCGAAAACGGCACATATAAATTTGATAATTTTTGCCTTTTGATTAATTCGTACAATAAACAAAATTTTTAAATAAATATATTACTGACTGTACCTACCATAAAACCATTTTTTTAAATTTTGAATTTCTCACTTTTGGGAAATCGGATTTTAATGAGTTTTTTTATAGAGAAGCTTCTAAGAAGTTTAAATAAAATTATTATTAAATATTATTTTTATTCGAACAATAATAAAAAATTTAAATTGGCGTACCAACATTTTTTCTCATAAACCTTTTAAAAATGTATTATTATTTTTTAAGAAACTTTTGTTTTTGATGCATAAACTTTTATTTACTTTAGAAATCACATGACATTCTGTTTTTATTTCTTACTACTAAAAGAGTTTTAAAAATGAATTTATGAACAGTTTTCTCTAATAACATTCATTTTTAAAATTCTTAGTCTATTACATAAGTTTTTGCACCCCAATCATGCATTTTATCTTTATAAGAGTCTGTGGAACAGGTTTTGGGAAAACAAAATATGTAATTTTTTTTTATTTCTAAAAAAAATTGTATAACAGATAACAGATAACCGGTCCTAAGAAAATGAAATAAAATCACTGTCGTGGAAGTATTTTGTACTCGTAATCTGCAATGGCACTTCGGTATAGACCGACAGAATTGCGGAACCCACTTTTTTCGTATTTTTTCGTATTCCCTATGATCGTAATGTCAAGTTATATCAAAAACCCGAGTTCGATTTTACGAATGCATTACTTTTGCTATAAACATTAATAAATTCATATAAACATACATAATGTACGTCGTAGCTATGTTTATGTAAAGGGTTTTTCAATTGGTTTTTGGTAGTCTCTGGCGGACATGTTGTTTTAGTGACACCTGTCTAATCTGTTGTTTATTATTTAGATACTAATGTCAAATCATATTTAGCAAGTTACAGGATTGAACAACACATACAAATGATAAAACTTACTATCAAAATGAGTGTTCTTTAGTGCAAACGTGGCACCCATTTTACGGTAGACGTTTTTGCCCATCGCACTCTACAAGAACTTGGCCTTTCAAAGACTTTATCTTGATGAATTTTGCGTCATAACACTTAGGCCTACACCTCTACAAGACGCCTTAGAGCGTTTGGTAGAGGACCCTAATTTTGGCCTAAAAATCACCCTTAGCGAGCAGGCGCTTTTTTGGACGAATGGCTGTGTTAACAGGCAAAATTGCTGTATATTGAATGACACCAATCCACACAAGATTCACCGGGTGGAAATGCATCCTCAGAAAGTTACCGTTTGGTGTGGATTTTGGGCAAGTGGCGTCATTGATCCGTACTTTTTCGTAAACGACCGCGACGTTGCTGTCAATGGCGGATGCTACAGAAAAATGATAATCAATTTCTTATGATCCAAATTGAACCATATGGACCTAGACGACATGTAGTCCCAGACAACAACATAAACAACTGTGGAGGTTCTGAATTCGCAGGTCTATGCGAATAGACCACAATCGAAGAGGCCTTTAGGGTGAACATAACACATTCTATCGCATCACTCAAATTCAGCTGGATCTATGAGGAAGAGCCATTAAAAATTGAACCATTGATATGCGTTTCAGCGTAAGAATTCGAGGGCATTTCAAACGGTGTCATATTCTAGAGATGGGCTATTAGAATAAAAAAAAAAAAGAATTTTGTTAATACCTCGCTCACAGCTTGTTTTATTCCATTTCATCATCTACCCACCCTTATTGAAAGGCTATTTAATCGCAAGTCAAAATTCATAATGAAATCGAGACAATTGAACACAATACAAATAAATACACTAAATAGACTATCCACCACTAAATAAGTCTGATGATTGGCTTGGCACCCCTGAAGTAGTATATTTGCAACTATTAATAACTTATTGGTTGATCACACAAGTTGTTATTGTTACATTCAAACCAACAATATTAATACGTATTGAGGTGTGAAAAACAATAAAAATCCATTGATAAATTCATTTCTGTAATTATGGGCTTCAATGCAAGTTTGGGTTTCTTGCCTCTTCATAGTAATACAGAGGTTTCAAAACTTACGACTAGAAATGAAAACGATCAAAATTACAACGAACAAATGATAACAACTTTTTCTCCTTTCCATTTTTATGAACCGGTAGTTATTCGTATGTATGCTTAAAAAAAAATGGCAACGACAACTTATGCGAACTCGAACGTTGAAGAGTGAGACTCCGAATGAGACTGAAATATTATTTAAAAACAATTATTTATATACTTACATACTATATGTAGCTCAAATGTTTCAATTGGAAAACTTGTTTATTGATTCGCTTCCGATAAAGTGTTTTTCCCATCTGCCATTTTATTAGGAATTTTGAAATTCTCATTTTACTTGAGTTTAAAGGAAAATTGATAGATAATCTTTAAATCTACTATATTCTTCGTTTGAAAAACAATTGCACAAAACTTGATGCGAATTATTGCGTTGGTGAAACTTTTTAATATGATACAAGTTTGAAATGACGTTTTCTCAAATTTTAATTCAAAACTCGGAAAAAATGGTTCTATGGTAAGTGCAGTCAGTAATATCTTAATTTCAAAATTTTTTAATTGAATTATAAATCTTAAAAATAATCGAAAGAAAAAAATCTTAATAAAATTCTAAGTGCCATTTTCGAGAAAAATATCATTTTCGAAAACCATTTTTTAACATTTTTACGGTGGGTACCGTCATTTTTAGGCAAATACAGTTTTTTTTCTCACATCTTGTAAGTTAATTCGATATTAAGAATATTGATTTTTTTTCAAAATTTGAATACAAAATACTTTTACCGTTTTTTTGAGAAAACCAAAAAAAAAGGTTATTTTAAAAACCATTTTTGTGAACAAAAATTTCACACATCATTTAGTTTTAACTAAATGAAAATGTTTGTATTTTTGTAGATGATTTACTACTTCTTGTTCTAATAAAAATTTCCGAGTTGTCTCGAATGCTCCTTTAGTGATTTAGTGATTCCATTTCTAAGTAAAGTTTAAATGTCGAGTAGATTAGTAGTCGACTAAAAAATTAAATATTTCTCTTATCGTCCCATGGCATCTGATTTTTATATAATAATGCTTACGGAGATATAGCTCAATTCCAGGTTTTAGAACAATGAAATATTTTCTACCGATTTCATTCTGGTTTGCCGTAATGATAGACACAATGGCCCGTAAGCCTCTCTGGGAGGTTGAATTTTTACTGATATGAGAATTATTGTTCGTAGTTGTATTTTTCCAGTTCCTGACACTGATTCAAAAGATATATAATATTGGTATTTAAACTATGTTTCTGAAAAAATCAACTCTCTTGACTATTTCCTTCTCGCTCAATGATTTCAGTCTTCCTGATATGAAATGGCAACCAACACGTCGTTTCTCCCAATGAATCTGTTCTTGTTGACAATGTGTTATCATGTAAATTAAACTACTATGTACAGACGTGTGTCAGATCTTAAAATATTGTCAGAGCAGGGTATATAACATTGCTGTCATTCTGAGTTGTATCAATATTGATCATTAGCAATAGTAAAATAAGGCTAATGGTGCACTGTCTATTTTTTATTTCATCTCTAGATATTATCAACAAAATACAAGAAATTATTTTAAAGGTAGCAGCACAATTAATTCTTCACCCCAACAGATGAATAAATTGTTAGCAATTGTCAGATACAATACACAATGACATACGAAAACTCCAAATAGATTGTGAGGTGTTTAAGCGATTGTCAGATGAACGTATATAATGTTTTCCATTGGTAAAATAAATGAATTTATTTTTGATTTGGATCTATCAAAATGCAGATTTAGAGAATTTTGGTATTCCATTGGGTATAAAAATCGATATACTTTTCGATTTAAGATCATTGTCACAAGATTTTAAAGATTTAAAACCTGCTCTAAGTCCATTTTAGAATGTGAGTCGACTCTAAATATTATATATGTATAAGACGAGAACCGACTTGTTGTTAATTTTAAATGACATAAACTATACTTTAACGTTAAAGAGCTCGTCTAACTTTAATTGTAGCAAATCTGCAAATAAAAGTGTACTCTATCCAAATTGACAACATATTCATTTCATACCAAAACAAATCGAAGTAAAAATGTTTACTGATATTTTAATTGATTTTTTAAAACATGTTACAAGGCACATAGACTAAATATTTAAAATGTGAAACAATCGTACAAAAGTGCTCTATTAGATCCAATTTTCAATATTATTTAGGTGTATAATAACCAGAGTTTTAGATTTGTCACTTTTTTTTTTCAGTATATTTGACATAAGGAAGGCGTAGCTAATACGGCTAAGAAAATATATTATAAATAAGGATTTGTTTGACGTGGCGTAAACCCGAAGTAAGTGCTTCGGCTCGGTTTAACTATTCCGAAGTTGAAACCAGTATTAGCGAAAAATAATAAATAAGGCTGTAAAAGCCGACACTTAGATCTGTTATTTTATTCATAAATCACTTAAAGTGAAGACTAACTTAATGTCAAATATTTTTGTTCATTTTATCCTGTTTGTCACAAATTTATATTCATCTATCGTTATCTTGTGTAGCTACATTTATTTGATATTGGTCCTCTATGCAATACGTCGGAGATAGTCTTCTTAAGAATTATTACGCACTCAAGAGGCTATGACTATTTCTTATTCTTGTCCTTGTGATTCGAAGCTAAAGGGGAATACACACTGATCTCGTATGGTGTGGTGTATAATCGACTGTGAACAACTGTACACTAATCAAACTTGATGTGTTCCAAAGGGGCCCTATTAAACAAAGTTGTTTCTCCTTTCCATATGCAAATGAAAAGGTCAGCAATACAGAGTGGTATGTCGCAATATTTACTCGAGGAATTTCGACACAACCTACCGTCCACACACACCACATCACACAAATATGCTTCTACGTATATGAAAAATACCGATAGCCAAACAGCATTCATGTTGTGGAGATAAGTGTGGTTCCGGCTTAAGTTTCGGAGATGCATGGTAACGTTTAATGAACAGAGTATTCACTTTAAATATCGCGTCAACTATCATTCCGATCACTTCTGATTAGAAAAATCAAGGCGGTGAAATATTTATGTGAAAAACCGCAGATTTCAAAACATACGTCTAGAAATAAAGACGATGAAAATTACCACCAACATATTATATGAAATTTTTCTCCGTGCCATTTTTAAAATTTGTATGCTATAAGCAGAACTTTGGTAATAAAACTTACTGCGAACTAGAACTTCAAAGATTAATACTCTGAGCGAGAATGAAAACTTGTTCACTAAGCACACAGTCAGCGGGCGGCGCGGTTCGTTGCATGTTCGCTATATAATAATGATGGAATTTCCATCGTTATCTTTTTAATTAATATTCATTTGATTTATAGAAAAAATTGCAATATTATTGAGACTTCTCCATAAATGTATGTTTCAGAAGGGAGACTGTGGATTTGTAAAGAGTTCCTTTTTAATAGAAACTAAGTCTTTATATTGGCAACACTAATTTTAGTGTCAGTAAATTTATTAGATAAAAGATGATTTTTTAATTTAATTTAATTTTGGTGTGGGCAATACCCCCATTTATTAGGCTTAGTACAAGCTAATCCTTAATCTAACTTAAATATAGCTCTTGAAACTAGGATTGGATTGAATTGGAAGGATAAATAAGATGGAGTTTCAGGCAGGCTGAACTGAGGTTGAAGTCGAAATAGCTAATGTTACAATTAATCCTCCGAAGCACGGGAGTAATAGGTTCATTGGAGCCATAAGAGGTACGGTGGGTAGGCAGATAGAAGAGACGACGCGACGATTTCTTATATTATGGCAATTAGTGTCGAAATAGATTTAATTGTAGAGAGTTGTGCACAGGGATGGAAAATTTGGTACAATTGTACCGAATTCGATACAATTGAGTTTGTAGTAGTACAAAAGTAAAATTTGTCTCAATTTAGTACAATTTCCATATTTTATGGTATTTCATAAAACAAAAACGAAACAAATGCACATAAAAGGAAATTGAAAGTTGAAAACATCATTATTGCCTGAATACATTCATTTACAGAATAATAGCTCTCAGATGTAAACCCTTATAACTCTTAATTACAGTTTTCATTTCTTGCTTTCCTGTCTCTTTATCGATCAGCTTTCTTTCAGACATCGCTTCGGTTTGGTAACTAAACACTGAATTGAAAACTTGTGGATGTGATTTGTCATTGCGGTTTTTTGTCTATGCATTTCTAAGATATTTAATTTGTGAATTTTAGTTTTATGTTTTTAATTTTTTTGTAAAGGGTGGTCCAACCATAATGCACGATGTCACACCTTAACGTCAACTTAATTTGACATTTCTTTGTTTCAGTGTTTAAAAAAATTCAACCATGGAGAGGTACACAATTGAGCAGCGCGTTAAGATTGTTGAAGCATTTTTCGAAAATGGGCGTTCAAATCAAAATGCATTTCGTGCACTTTGTGATTTTTTGGTAGGCATATTCGACCAAATTTGTGCACAATTGGCAGAATTGTTCGCAAATTTCAGCAAACCGGGTCTGTAGGAAATGTAAAAAAACACCTGTGCATGCTCGCCCAGTTCGTTCTGCGGAAAACATAACTGTTGTTCGCGATAGTGAGACAGAAGAGCCGTCAACCTCGACTTGTCGTCGTGTCCATCAATTGAACAATGGCTCTTTTGCGCGAGAAATTCATTGCCTGTGTTATCTCACGTTGTGGCGATGTTAATTGGCCGCCACGATCATGGGATTTGACATCGTTAATCACACCGTTCTATCACAATAAAAAATTAAGATAAATCTGTGAAAACTTTTTGTTTTATTTACAATTAACATCGTGCGTTTTCGTTGGACCCCCCTTTATAAGCTGGTGCCGCAAAAATGGACAAGTAAAAGATCTAGTTTCGTCATTACAGTACAATAGTTATGTATATACTTTTAAAATGAAGATAGTATTTTTATTTTTTTTGTGGAGCTATTTATATTTTTTATAAGAAGACAAACTGATCATTTCTGCTTTGAATTTTTTAAATAAAACACTTTGGAAAACTTTTAATTATTGATTTTTTTCATACAAAATTCTTTTTCGGTACAATTGACATCATTTCAGTATAATTTTATTCCAGATTTCAGTACAATTGAAAAATTTCATTTTCCATCCCTGGTTGTGCAGTCAACAGACCCTGAAAGTAATCGATGAACGAAGAGAATGTCGCTTATTGCTCTTTGTTCTTCCAGGGAATTCAAGTTGATTAACAAAAGTCGATTTGATACGGATGTAAAATAAAAGGGTTATTCCAAGATAGATCACGAAGTGCGAATGCGAAACGTAAAAAATGACGTTGAATGCTCTCGATTCTGGATATATGAGTTTGTTGATAAGGGGACCATATTTGGCGGGCGTATTCGAGATCGGGTCACGTGGGGGTCAGAAAATCCTTTGGAACAACGTTTCACAGCCTAGTGTAGAGTTCGCTTTGAGTATAATCCCGCCAATATGTGTGAGAAAGGTGATTTCTCTATCACATAAAAGACCAAGGTCTCGAATTGACTCAGCGGTGGATATGGAATGTAGAAGGTATTGACGGGGAATAGATCGGATGCGTTTTCGTGAAAAAGTGATTGATTGACATTTGGAAATATTTAGTTTATATGAAATTTATAACATATTATATGAAATTTTTCTCCGTGCCATTTTTAAAATTTGTATGCTATAAGCAGAACTTTGGTAATAAAACTTACTGCGAACTAGAACTTCAAAGATTAATACTCTGAGCGAGAATGAAAACTTGTTCACTAAGCACACAGTCAGCGGGCGGCGCGGTTCGTTGCATGTTCGCTATATAATAATGATGGAATTTCCATCGTTATCTTTTTAATTAATATTCATTTGATTTATAGAAAAAATTGCAATATTATTGAGACTTCTCCATAAATGTATGTTTCAGAAGGGAGACTGTGGATTTGTAAAGAGTTCCTTTTTAATAGAAACTAAGTCTTTATATTGGCAACACTAATTTTAGTGTCAGTAAATTTATTAGATAAAAGATGATTTTTTAATTTAATTTAATTTTGGTGTGGGCAATACCCCCATTTATTAGGCTTAGTACAAGCTAATCCTTAATCTAACTTAAATATAGCTCTTGAAACTAGGATTGGATTGAATTGGAAGGATAAATAAGATGGAGTTTCAGGCAGGCTGAACTGAGGTTGAAGTCGAAATAGCTAATGTTACAATTAATCCTCCGAAGCACGGGAGTAATAGGTTCATTGGAGCCATAAGAGGTACGGTGGGTAGGCAGATAGAAGAGACGACGCGACGATTTCTTATATTATGGCAATTAGTGTCGAAATAGATTTAATTGTAGAGAGTTGTGCACAGGGATGGAAAATTTGGTACAATTGTACCGAATTCGATACAATTGAGTTTGTAGTAGTACAAAAGTAAAATTTGTCTCAATTTAGTACAATTTCCATATTTTATGGTATTTCATAAAACAAAAACGAAACAAATGCACATAAAAGGAAATTGAAAGTTGAAAACATCATTATTGCCTGAATACATTCATTTACAGAATAATAGCTCTCAGATGTAAACCCTTATAACTCTTAATTACAGTTTTCATTTCTTGCTTTCCTGTCTCTTTATCGATCAGCTTTCTTTCAGACATCGCTTCGGTTTGGTAACTAAACACTGAATTGAAAACTTGTGGATGTGATTTGTCATTGCGGTTTTTTGTCTATGCATTTCTAAGATATTTAATTTGTGAATTTTAGTTTTATGTTTTTAATTTTTTTGTAAAGGGTGGTCCAACCATAATGCACGATGTCACACCTTAACGTCAACTTAATTTGACATTTCTTTGTTTCAGTGTTTAAAAAAATTCAACCATGGAGAGGTACACAATTGAGCAGCGCGTTAAGATTGTTGAAGCATTTTTCGAAAATGGGCGTTCAAATCAAAATGCATTTCGTGCACTTTGTGATTTTTTGGTAGGCATATTCGACCAAATTTGTGCACAATTGGCAGAATTGTTCGCAAATTTCAGCAAACCGGGTCTGTAGGAAATGTAAAAAAACACCTGTGCATGCTCGCCCAGTTCGTTCTGCGGAAAACATAACTGTTGTTCGCGATAGTGAGACAGAAGAGCCGTCAACCTCGACTTGTCGTCGTGTCCATCAATTGAACAATGGCTCTTTTGCGCGAGAAATTCATTGCCTGTGTTATCTCACGTTGTGGCGATGTTAATTGGCCGCCACGATCATGGGATTTGACATCGTTAATCACACCGTTCTATCACAATAAAAAATTAAGATAAATCTGTGAAAACTTTTTGTTTTATTTACAATTAACATCGTGCGTTTTCGTTGGACCCCCCTTTATAAGCTGGTGCCGCAAAAATGGACAAGTAAAAGATCTAGTTTCGTCATTACAGTACAATAGTTATGTATATACTTTTAAAATGAAGATAGTATTTTTATTTTTTTTGTGGAGCTATTTATATTTTTTATAAGAAGACAAACTGATCATTTCTGCTTTGAATTTTTTAAATAAAACACTTTGGAAAACTTTTAATTATTGATTTTTTTCATACAAAATTCTTTTTCGGTACAATTGACATCATTTCAGTATAATTTTATTCCAGATTTCAGTACAATTGAAAAATTTCATTTTCCATCCCTGGTTGTGCAGTCAACAGACCCTGAAAGTAATCGATGAACGAAGAGAATGTCGCTTATTGCTCTTTGTTCTTCCAGGGAATTCAAGTTGATTAACAAAAGTCGATTTGATACGGATGTAAAATAAAAGGGTTATTCCAAGATAGATCACGAAGTGCGAATGCGAAACGTAAAAAATGACGTTGAATGCTCTCGATTCTGGATATATGAGTTTGTTGATAAGGGGACCATATTTGGCGGGCGTATTCGAGATCGGGTCACGTGGGGGTCAGAAAATCCTTTGGAACAACGTTTCACAGCCTAGTGTAGAGTTCGCTTTGAGTATAATCCCGCCAATATGTGTGAGAAAGGTGATTTCTCTATCACATAAAAGACCAAGGTCTCGAATTGACTCAGCGGTGGATATGGAATGTAGAAGGTATTGACGGGGAATAGATCGGATGCGTTTTCGTGAAAAAGTGATTGATTGACATTTGGAAATATTTAGTTCCAAGCAATTTTTCAGGCACCAGACGGAGAAACTGTTGAGATCAAGTTGTAGAAGAGAGGCATCATGTGTGGAAGAAATGGTCTTGAAAAACTTTGTATCGTCGGCGTAGAGTAAAATATGGCAATGTTTAATGACCATTTTAATATCGTTAATACTAAGAATAAAGAGAAGAGGTCCTAAGTGGCTGTCATGTGGAACCCCGTGTCACAAATACACATACATAAAAGATAAACGCATATGCATCACACATCATGCACACATGCACTCATACCATAACAGATGTTTATATAAAATATACTAAAGTATCTATGTAATAAAGCCAGTCACTATTAAGAACCCGAACTGTGTAGTTGCATTATTCTTAACGTTGCCAAAGACTTTACCGTCACATGGTGTCAGAAGAAGATTAAATTAAAAAAACTAGTAAAAACGTGAAAAGTTAAGTAATTAACAACCGGAAAACAATAAAAAATACTTAAATAAAGTCAAGAATTGAAAATTAATTTGTTTGTTTGCCGAGTTTTTGCAATTTAATTGAATTTACCACGCGGAAACATCCTGTTTGTGCTTGTCTGCAGTTCGTAGGGAGTGAGTCATATAAATAAATATTTTTTTTTTCTTCTAAAAATGTCTGGAATAAAACCCCCAAAGCCGCTTGTCGTTAACAGTGACATTGATATGTCGCAGCAATGGACCGAGTGGCTGGAGCTATATGAAAATTATTTCACAGCGAATAAATTGTCTGAAGAAGAAGCAGTAATACAGACGGCGAACTTCAAGGCATGTGTTGGTGTCGAAGCATTAAGGGTGATAAATAATATGAATCTCACCGAAGTAGAGAAGTCCGATTTGTCAGTAATCAAAACGAAACTGACGGATCACTTTGCTCCGTCAAAAAACAAGACCTACGAGAGATGCCAATTCCATCGCATTAAACAGCAGTCAAACGAAAATTTCGAAGATTTTCTGCAAAAATTGCAGTCCCAGGTAAAGAAATGCAGCTATGGTTCAAATGCCGATGAATTTGTGATGGACCAAATTGTCGTTGGCATATACTCAGACTCAACACGTCAGAAACTGTGGACAGAAGACGAATTGTGCTTAGAAAAAACGAAAAGGATCTGTAGAGCTGCGGAAAGAGCATCGAAACAAATGAGTGAATTACAGTCGACTGGCATGGACCAAAATGTGAATGCACTACATAAGGGAAAGACATTCAATTGTAGGCGGTGTGGCAGAAATCATGGCCCGAAGCAGTGTCCAGCGTACGGTCAGGAATGCAAAAAATGCAACGGCATGGGACATTGGGCAGCTGTTTGTCGAGCGAAGAAAAATAACACATCGAGTCGTGAGACGAAAAATTCAGATAAACCAAAAAATAACAAACATAAGAAACATCTGAAGCAAGTTAATGCTTTCGATCATGACGACCAGCTATCCGATTACGAAATTAGTGCAGTTACCATGGAAGCAAGAGTAAACAATATTGCGGCAGCTGACAAATGGTCTGAAATTTTGAAAATTGGTAACAAGAAAATAACAATCAAGCTTGATACTGGAGCAGAATGCAATGTGCTGCCAAAGAAAGAAGCTCTGAGGTTAAATCTTGCAATAACAAAATCAGATACAAGAAGAATCGTGACATACAACAACGATAGTATTCGGGTAGTTGGCGAAGCAACCACGAGTTGTGAAACAAGAAGAACTTCAAAATTGGTCACATTCAAAATTGTGGCTGAAGACTTGACGCCGATACTGGGTCGTACATCATGCGAAAAGTTGGGACTTATCGCTCGCATACATGAGGCTACGCACGATGATGAAAAAATTGGGTGTTGCAAAAATTTCACATATGAAATCGATCTCATAGATGATCCAAAATTCAAAATTATACCAGCACGTCGTATCGCTCATGCTCTACGTGACAAAGTCAAAGCTGAATTAAACAACATGGTTCAAATGAAAGTAATTCGACCGGTGAGTCATCCAACACCAGCAGTAAGTCCAATAGTCATCGTCACAAAAAAAGACAAAATAAGAATATGTATGGATCCGACCGACCTTAATAAAAATATCAAACGTCGGCAATATCCTCTGCAGACACTTGAAGAAATTGCTGCGAGTGTGCAAAAATCTATAATATTTACCAAATTGGATTGCCAAAAGGGATTCTGGCAAATACCAGTGACGAAAAGAACATCAGAATATTTAACTTTCTCAACACCGTGGGGCAGATACCAATTCTTAAGACTTCCGTTTGGAATATCATCCGCCCCAGAGATATTTTCTGAAATTATGAACAACACACTAGAAGGCATACCAGGCTGCAAAGTTGCTATGGATGATATATTTTTGTATGCAGAAAATGTTGATAAGCTACGCGCAACAACAACAAAAGTCATCGATCGTTTGAAGGCAGCCGGTTTCACGCTAAACAAGAAAAAATGTGAGTATGAAAAGAAAAAAGTTAAATTTCTTGGTCATATCTTTACAGCTAAAGGTATCGAAGCCGATACCGAAAAAGTTGAAGCGATTAAAAATTTACGTGAGCCGACAAACGTTAAAGAACTTCAACGCATTTTGGGAATGGTCACGTATTTGGCTAAATTCATCCCCAATTTATCCGAAATAACCGAACCACTACGAAAATTGCTACACAAAGAAACTGAATGGTACTGGGACGTTGAACAAAAAAAAGCATTTGAAGATGTAAAGAAAACTTTAAGTTCAACCCCTGTGCTAAAGTTCTATGACGTAAACCAACCAGTGAGACTTTCAGTGGACGCAAGTTCAAAAGCACTTGGTGCATGCTTGTTGCAAAATAACCAGCCAGTGGCGTACGCTACACGCGCACTAACACCTACTCAACAAAATTACCCTCAAATTGAAAAGGAGGCGATGGCAATAAAATTTGCATGCAAGAAATTCCATGAGTACGTGTATGGTAAACGGATCGAAGTCGAGTCAGATCATAAACCACTCGAAACCATCTTTAAGAAACCACTACAAGATGCACCACTGAGATTACAACGAATTCTATGGGATGTAATCCAATATTCTCCAATTGTCACCTACAAAAAAGGCACACAAATTCCGATAGCTGATACACTTAGCCGAGATTGCAACCCAATTGACACAGGCCATGATGAAGAGTACTCAGTCAACATCGTACTTTCATTTACCGATGAGGCCCGAGATAGATTTGTTAAGTCAACATCCGAAGATCTGGAGTTGCAGTTGTTGAAACAGGTTGTCTTGAGAGGATGGCCTGAGAACGAGAAAATGTTACCAGAAGCTGTTAAAAAATATACTAACTTCAAAGAAGAAATAACCTTTGAACAAGGTTTATTATTCAAAGGACATAAGGTAATTGTCCCAAAAACTGAAATTAATAAAATCGTTCGGGATCTTCACACAGGACATGCTGGAGTTACAAGCTCGATGGCAAGAGCTCGTCAATCACTTTACTGGGTTGGTCAAAGTAATAGTATTCGCGACTATATCCAGAGATGCTCCGTGTGTCAGCAAACACAAAGAAGTAACGTTCGAGAACCACAATTGGGACGAGATGTTCCAGAATACCCATTTCAACTTGTGTCATCTGACATATTCAATTTTAAGGGAGATGAATATATTCTGATAGCCGATCATTATTCAGGATTCATGGACTTCAAGAAATTGAAATCAGCAAATTCTCAAGAGGTCATCGACCACATGCGTCAATGGTTTTCAGTGCACGGCATTCCTGAGACACTAGAATCCGACGGTGGACCACAATATACATCAAAAAGATTCTCCAATTTTGCATCAACGTGGCAATTCTCGCATCAAATATCAAGTCCTTACTACCCAAAATCAAACGGTTTTGCAGAACGCAACGTCCAAACGGCGAAAAACCTGTTAAAAAGATGCTACCTCGACAATTCGGACATATATCTCGCAATTCTTATGCTGAGAAATACACCACGAAATGATATTCTTAAATCACCATGTCAACGTCTGTATAGCCGTGCCACCAGAACAATTATACCAGGAGTGAAGGATGAATTGAAACCTAAAGTCGTTGTCGGTGTTCAAAATGAATTGAAGAAATTGCGTATCCAACAAAAAGTTTATGCAGACAGAGGTGCTAAACCATCAGAAGAACTCAAAACTGGCGATAAGGTGCGCATGCAAACGGGACGTCGAGAATGGATTGGAGCAAAAGTTGTCGAAGAAACACAATATCC
The DNA here is from genome assembly GCA_963931855.1 of Philhelius festivus. Lineage (NCBI taxonomy): Eukaryota > Metazoa > Arthropoda > Insecta > Diptera > Syrphidae > Philhelius > Philhelius festivus. The sequence goes on from OZ007556.1 coordinate 60,359,597, forward strand.
GAGGTCAGTCATCATTGAGACTAATGAAGGCAAACGGTATCGCAGAAACACCCACCATCTGCACAAGACAAAGGCCGATATTCAATCACCGACCATTGATTGGCTTTCAGAAAAACTCAACATTCAACAACAAATAACTACAAAACAAACTAATGATGCAACCACTAAACCAATTACAGAAGAAACAGAAAAACTTAATCATCCGACTACTGATAAACAAAACACACAACCACACGCAGCGGAAGAGTTATTAAACCTTTAAAACGCTTAAATTTATAGATATGTAAATATGAATTTATTATTATATACATATTTTTGTTCTTTAACTTTAATTAACTACTATGTATTTGAATAGAGATATATATATTTATGATTATTAATAGTTATTCTATTATCCTTATGGACTCATCCCCAACATAAATTTGAAATTCAATATTTTTTTTAAGTAATCTAAGAAAAAGACATTTAATTCCTTAATTGAACTAACGATATAATTTGTACTTTTAATTGAAATTCCATATTTAATCTTAAATCTCAATTTTTTAAAGACTTTGAAATCTTATTTTTTAAAAAAAGGGGAGATGTCACAAATACACATACATAAAAGATAAACGCATATGCATCACACATCATGCACACATGCACTCATACCATAACAGATGTTTATATAAAATATACTAAAGTATCTATGTAATAAAGCCAGTCACTATTAAGAACCCGAACTGTGTAGTTGCATTATTCTTAACGTTGCCAAAGACTTTACCGTCACACCCCGGAGGTAGCTAAGAAATCATCAGAGAAGAAAGATCTGAATCGAACTTTGTAATAACGGGTATTCAGGCAAGAAGAAATCCATCTTAAGAAGATAGGTTCAAGCACTAGGGTGGAAAGTTTGAATAGAATAAGTTTATGTGAGATTTTGTCAAAGGCCTTACTGAAATCGGTTGAGACAACGTCGACTTCCTTTCGGTTTCTAAGGCTGAGAGGCTAAAGAATACGAATTCAACAAGGTTAGTCGTTGTGGACCTACCCTTGACAAGGCCGTGTTGTCTAGGGGAAATGAGAGACTTGGAACGAAAACTTAAAATCATACAAAATGCTTTCAAAGATTTTGGGAATATGTGAAAGTTAGCAATTGGACGATAGTTTGTAACTTCACACTTTGGGCCCTTTTTATGTATTGGGATTATGAAAGAGGACTTCCATAACTGAGGGAATACACCTTGAGCTAGAGATAAGCCAAAGATTTTTGAAAAAGGAAGAGAGTGTGATTTGTCAGAGAAATGCTGGGAAATTATGATCAGCGATGTACATACGTGCTTCACGTGCCACACAAGGTAAACGAAAATTAAGCTTTCACGGTAGGCATATGCCAAAATTTTGCTGAATAATATATATTTAATAAATTAATTTTTAAAAATGATAGGCTTACAGATCCGTGGTTTCTGAATGCAAATAAAACTATTTCATTCCTTCTCGACGTTTCGTTGGTTTTTTTCCAACTTTTTCAAGAGATTTGGCTTTTATTTTACTGTAAAAAATTCTATTACATAATTGTTTTTTTTAACTTTTTGAACAATTTCACTTACTTTTACATTTGAGTATGGTAATTATTTATATACAAAATCTTTCACTTTAACATTGAACATTTAAAACTCACAATGAAAAAATGAATAAATAAATAAATAAATAAATAAATAAATACATTAAACACTATAAAATTAAACAGAAAAGAACTTAAATGCTAATATCACAGAATTTTCTTTACACTGAGCCTCCACTTGAAATAAATGATTGCAAAAAATGTGTCATGTAGCCAATATTTCTTGTGGAGCCCCCTTATGTCTCGATTTTTGTTATTTTTAGACATAATTTTTTCTATTTATTTCTTGTCTTCGTAGAAGAAATAAATGCAGATATAAATTTTGACGTTTCATGACTTGTGACTTCACTAGATACAAATTTCTCACAAGACGTCGAGTCTTGACACCAATTCCCACATTTTCATGTAACATTCCTTCATTTCATTGACGAAATCATGTTATGTTTTCACTTCGTATAGAAATTATGTCCTGTGAAGCCAAGATGTAATTTTACTGTCTGTTGAAGTACATATATAGTGTTGTTTGTTTGTTTGCAGGCCAAAATTAACATTAAAAGAATTAAACATTAAAGATAGTAAGTATTTTGATTAATTTTTTTTAAATTAGTTAGGGCATTCAGAGACTTTTTGTGCTTGTGGGACTACTCAATTATGTCTTGGAGCAAATGTTCTTCAAGGTCCTTTTGTATTCTTCCCGTTTTGCCTCTTCCAGTTTTTCCACTGCGTTTATCGCTAAAATCGAATGACGTGACTTACCTGGTGAGATTATGACGAGGAATGAATAATCACGACATAATTTGCCCACAGAGTTAAAGAAATATAAACTTCAGATATAGTGTCTGATATAATGTCAGAAATAAATATTGCTAATGGAGGTGCGGCGTTATTGCCACACTGTAATTATATTTTATGTTGTCTTTGTCTTCTTTCGTATTCATTGCTTTCGTCAGTTTTTCTTGTATTATCAAGCTTTCTATTGTGTACCTCGTATTTTCTCTCTTTTCCTTGTCTAATATTTTGACATTATCAAAATCAGCTGTATGGTGTGTCTCATCGATGTGCTGCGATAAGCCTGTTGTTGTTTTGTTTTTTCTTATGTCCGCTTTATGTTCGGCTATCCTCACTCCAAGTGCCCTTTTCGTCGTTCCTATGTACACAAGATCACAATTTTCATTAGCATTGCCTAAACATCCAATTTGGTATACCAAATTATGTTGTTGTTCCTTGTCTATTGGTGTTTTCGTGTTTGAGAAAAGCTTTCTCAAAGTGCAGTGTGCTTTGTAAGCAAATGGTCGCGTTCGGGTACGTATCCAAAGGTATCCGGATTTGTTTGTGTTGTTGTAATCCCATAGGAAAAAACAACTGATTAACGAAACAGCTGATATCAAGCAGAAATCTAAAGCTATCCAAAAATTTTTGGTATACTAAACTATCCAAGGGGAATTTTGAAGAACAGCTGACATTTCAGCTGATCTATTTTCTTTTGTGTCGAGTACAGGGTTGGCCGAACTGTAACTTTTTAACATTTTTTACGTCTAGTACTAATTTACTAATTGAGAAAAGTAAAGTTTGTTGCATTAAAGATCTCATTCGGATCCTACTGCAAAGCTTTTATTCTTTGAACTTCAGATTGTTTCTTGATATTGGAGGTATTAAACTCAAATTCTTTTAGGGTTTTCATAGAAATATGAAATGATCTTAACTCTTAAACATGACTTGTTATGGGATTATATGGACATATTTAGAGCTGAGTTTTCAGAAAAGGATTCTTATAAGACTATAAGCTTATATAATCTTATTGCAAGAGGAGAAAGTAGTTTATCTATAAGATTTAAGTAGTTGTAAGCTGCAAAAGTGTTTACCTCTTAAAATGAAAATGTTAGGAAAAGTTTCATAACAAGATATTAATACTTAGGTATAACAATGGGATATAAGAGAGTTGTATGGGAGTTTTTTTTTTGTCAGATTTCAAGAGTTTAGTTCTGGATAGTATGTTAGTTGGACTTATTCATTTTTAATAAGCGAAGTGAAAATGGCTGGTCAAAAAGCTACATAATTATTGGGCTGAAGGTGGATTTACTCCAATTAAAATAGAAAAAGATCGTACTGGAGTGCTGCGGTTCTTAAAAGTAAACAGTTTCAAGTTTAAATTTAATTACCAGTTCTTGGTTTTTATTCTTTTTAAAAAGTTTTTTGGTAATATTTTATATGAACGTACCTAGAAACGACACCGCTTATTAAAATCACAAAAAAAAACCTTGGTGTCAGATAATTTGTGGTTAAAAAATCTGCCCTTTTCAATTTACCTTTCCTCATTGCAGGATTAACAATTGTTTGTCTCCAAAAATAAACTTCCCATCTATTATGTATAATTCCTACAATTTATCATCATTATGGTAAATGAAACATTTTCAGTTTTTGTACAAACCTTCATAAGATTAATATCATAAATGTGCAAAATTGTTTGGTTTCCATTATTCTATTTTTTTATGAATTAACTACGTATGTAGCAGACGTAGCAAATTGTAGTAAATTAGGCATGTAGTTGACTCGGCCAACCCTGGTCGATTCACGTCGTTTTTTTTACTTTGACAGTAAATGTTACCTATCCGGTTTTGGTCGTTCGCCAACGTATCCGATACTAAAGTATCTTAGATACCCTATCGGACTACGAGGTGAACGCGACCAATGTCATATTGATGTTGTTGTTGTCTTGCTTGATGACTTCATAAAGAATTTTGCATTGCGTCAGTTTAGGTATGTATATTAGGGAATAATGAAAAATGTTTTGGTGTTGCCAGCTTTAATTTCTGTTGTTGATTTATTATTAAAATGTGTATTACTATTTCGATTTGTTTTATTATTTATTATTTCATTTATTATGTAATTTGGATAATTATTCATTTTGAGTATATTTTTTATTTTTATTATGTTTTCTTTGTGAAATTGTTTGTCGCTTATATCGATAACTTTGTCTGTGAAGTTCGTTGCCGTGTTAATTTTTTGGCTCATCGGTTGTGTAGAGTGAAAATTCATCATTCACATAATATATATTTAGTTTGAACAAAACTCATAATAAAGGGGCAAAGTTTTAGTCGATTTGTTCGATGTTAAAACTGTTCTAGTTTGATAGTTGATTAAAACGATGATTTTGCAAATTTACATTGAGTTTAGTATCAGACTTTCTCTAACAGTTTATAAAAGTTAAAATCAACAAAAATAACTATTATATCTTTTGTAGTACTTCCTGCTAACTTCGTATGACATTTTGACATTTAAAAACGTCAAAAAACAGTCTGTTTTATTTGTTTTTTGGACGAACTGACATTGTTTTAGGTGTGTTCAGAAGCATGAGATTATGTAAGAAAATATTTAAAATTAAGAAAGACCTAGTAAACTACTTAAAAGTAAGGCATTTTCTAAGTAGTATCATAACAATACCTTAAAACTAAGCTGTTTAAAATTTTGCACCATAGGCTTTAACATTATTTCCATTTCATAGAGTATAGGTATCAAGTTTTCTCACTCATCACGCCTGGTTCTACAGTTTTTTTTTTCCTTTCAAGTCAGTCGCTGTTGTACCACCAAATTTACTTAATACTAAAAATCACAAAAGCACTTTAATCTCGCAAATTATTTTACCACAAGCATAATCATTTTTTATAAACATTGTTTTATTTATTTGATTTTGTTTATTAACAAAACAATTTAAATTTTTATCTACAGCTTAGTACCGAATATTTCCAGCTATCCAAGGTAAATATGGTTCGACTTTTACGTAAAGATGAGGTAACACAGAATTGCAAAATGATCCATAAAGCGAAACGATACCGTATTGAATATAGCGAGAATTACCGCCGTAAGCATAGGGTGCAGTATTAAACATTGGCGTTCCAGAATCACCTTTGCAATAAGAATTAATTACATTATCCTCTCCAACACACATATGTTTCTCATTAAGATCTATAAACACGTGAATTCCTTCGCATGTCTTTCTATCTATTATTGGCACAACTGCCTTGAATGGCAAGCTCGATTTATGATCCTTTTCCAATCTGTTCCATCCTGCGATAAACATCCATTCCTTAGCTGCGACTTTTGATTGATGAGTTATTGGAAGGCATATTGGCATCACATTACCTGAAAGAATACATTTTTCAGAAATTAATATAAATTTAAATTAGAATTAAGGACTTAATTAAACACTTGGTCTTAATCGAGAGCAAGGTTCTAGCTATAATAAACAAGAGATAGAACTCGCTCGATACCTGTCTTATAACTAGAAATCTACGGCTTAGTTGCAGCAAACAAAAGACCGATATTGTCTCTATGTAATCTCATCTCGTCATCACTACACAACCAACTGGGTTACCACAAGAAAAAGATGAAACTCAGTATGGACGACTTATACAGAGGATGTGGTGACGAGAAGATACACGAGGATACTCCTAACTGTGCCACTGCTCTACGCTATATCATTTGAGAAACTGGCTCCAGGAGAGACACTTCTTCAACGACTTGCACGAACTTTCTGACATTCCAAGCAAAAGCCTGTTGAAATATTAACGCTACCAAAAGTCTTGAAATTTCCTAAGCTATTATTTCAACCAGCTGACCACGAGATTTGAAATCACCTCCAACCACAATCAAAAGACATAAAAACGATCACGGAAGACAATTATAGAACGAACGATAACGACTGAACGATCTACCTGTTTCTTGCAGGAGCCGCAACAACCGAAGGATGGGCACCTCCGCTTTACACCAGCGATTTCCACTCCTACGGTAAAGACAAGCATCTGTGAGTCGATGGGGCCACCTATCCCTAAGATTGATAAAAACTTCTTGAGGAAAGGAACACACCCTTCGACTTATTCAGCAATCCTGACCAAACAAACGGATATATACAACAACCACTAACCTATCAAACTCATCTATCACATGCCCCTACGGGTCTGGTGGAGGGATGAATTGTCAAGAGGTGGTATAGAAAAGGATTATACCCTTAAAACGCGTCTACCTCTCCTCAACCAGGTGATTATGACATACATTTCTTCAATGACCTAGAAGTACCCTCCGAAATTTCAGGCTATAGCTTTCTAAAACTCCCCTGACATGCAATTTGGCTTTCGAGAAAAACACTCAACGTTGCATCCACTGCTAAAATTCCAACAAGATATCACCACAGCCCTCAATAGTCATCGTGTCACCGTCGTCGGATGCTTTCTGGATAATCCACAAATTTCATCTTATGCAAGTACCTGCGACATTTAATAAAAATTCTCTTTTCTTTTCTATCTTTTAGGAAATTTTTCGTCCAACTATAGATAACTGCAAGTCAAACATGAAAACCATCAGAACTGGATTCGCTCAATACTCGAAACTGGGCAAAACAACAACTTGATGACTTCGAACTAACCTTCTCCAATTGGATGCGAGAACTTTATGTATGCCGATGACTCGATCACCTACGCCACATCAATGTCACCTGTCACCACTAATCGTCGTCCGAAAAGTAGAAACCCATATCAACAGACTGTTCCAATTCTACCAGAAATGGGGCATCCGGATCAACACTTCCAAATCGGAACTTTTCTGCTTCAGGAGTCCTTCAACTAGTAGGGGCATTCGCACCGCAAAAATTTGCAGAAATCTGAGACTCCCTGACGGATCTACAAAACGTCACGTACCTGAGAGTGCACTTCAACGAGTTACTAAGGTTTAACCTGCACTCAAGAAATGTGCTGAAAAAGGCCAGCCAGTCGAGAAATCGATTGGTATGAAGGTATATGCAGCTCTGACTTAAAACGGTAAAACGGCGGTTTTCGGAAATCACAGTAGATATATACTTGTTAAAAATAATCCATAGTTAATTTATTTGAATGAATACTTACTTCGGAAAATTGCTCTTGTTTGAAGACGAACAAGTCCAATATCATCAGAAAAAGATATCGAAGTTGGGTCATAGTCTTTGTGATAAATGGCTTCTTCGACATCAATTTCTTGAACAGGTGGCGAACATTTTCTTTTGATTTCATTGCCGGTACAATCCTTATCTTCCATTGTATTATATTCACCCAATCGTACACTTACTCTGAAAAAAAAAAATAAAATATAAAACTTGCATAATTTATTTTGAAACATAAAAACCTTACAAAGTTTTATTTTTCAAGCGAATGCAATGAGCTGCAGTCAAAACATATCTTTCAGAAATCAACGATCCGTCACAGTCTGGTGTTGTGGTTAGCCCATCAGAATACAGAAGTAATGCCATCCATGGAAATTCCAGCAACTGAGGAGTTTTTTGATCCTCCATCGATTCGGTTCCAATTTTGCCACACTTTGTAGCTTCGAGAATGGCCATTCCATTTTCTATTTCATCATCAGTTTTGGAGTCACTCTTTCGAATAAGGGGCTTTTGAAGAATATTATTTTGAGTTATCACGGCTGGCTGATTAAGCTCATTAGTCTGGTCAAGTAACCAACGAGCATTGATATTCGGCAAATTGCCTAGCCCTAAAATGAAAGCTATCAGCAATAAATTTGAAATGGATCTTTTCGATCTCATCGTTAGTTAGAACTTTTTGAAACACACTTAATTCCTCAAGACTTTGGGTTTGAATGAAAAATTAAATAGCTATTCGACTAGTTCTGTTGATCAAGTTTTAAAATCTGCATTGTCATCTTAAAGAAGGAACAGATAAGCACTAAGTGCAACAAAATCTGAATGCAGGGTGTTTTGTTTGCACTTAACACTTAATCGCGAAGTTAAAAATAAGTTTCTTTACTTTAAAATTAAAGGTCACTTTTGGCATTAAGCTGACTATAAAATTGATTATTTGAATGCCTAATTATTAAGAGTTCATCGCTTAAATATTTAAGTCGCTTCTAAATTTTTTTATTGGTAAGGGCTTTTGTGTTTTACCATATGGAACATTCTCGAGGGGACTAAAGGAACATACAGGGAACATCCATTCTGTTATTTATAGACCAGGTATTTTTGTGTTAGATGTAAAAACTTAGCGCCTCGGCTTTTCTCGCACCATAGTCTCGCCTTGTACGTTTTGATATTGCTAACCAGCTTAACCTAAGTAAGGCCACTGTTCTAATAAATAATTCTGATTCATAGAAAACCAGGACCCATTAAATTACAACTCCCAAACCATCCTGTATAAGTGTTACCAAAAATGGAGTGCTCAATTTCAATATATAGATTAGATATGGCAATATGAAATAGCAAATTTTGTCAAACAGTCTCAACAATTTCTTTCACTCTGCTCACTCTGCTTTATAGATAGCATAAATAGGAATAAAGGTTTAAGTTCCAAAGAAAGTTCTTGCTAATTAACATTGATGTGTAACATCTCGTGGAGACTCAAAAGCTAACGACTTACAACTTTCAAACATTCATGAGAGCTTATTGGGAGTAGAAATAGAAGGGACCAATAGTTTCCAAACGCATTAACAATTATGTTTCAGGTACTACAACAATAGATCAACAATCAGCTTAAGAAAATTTTCAAGAAGGAAAGTTCTTTAATTAACGCCAATTGGTCAACTGCTGATCCGATGGAATTTCTTACCTAAAAGTGAAAGCAATCCTTATATCATTTTGAGAATCATAAGCAAGCATTTGATAGGAACTTAGCCAACAATCCTATAATTCTCTCCTTCGTTGAATTAGAAATTATTATTATTGCATAGCCAAAATGGATCAAAGGGCACGGTAGTGCCCAGCCAAGTTCTGGTCACATTTCCTAGAAATGGTTCAAATGTATGACTGTTTAGTCTTAAATGGTTTCACGGACGTAGAGGAGCTGGGAAACTATAAATTTTGTGAAGGATAACGTAATTCCGTCATTGACTACTGTGCGAAAAATCTCAACAAAACATTCTTAAACTTATCTAAGCTGAAATGGAAGCTAGATAACGCTGTAGGGTATCAGCAAAATTATTTGGATTATCATCTCTTTACATAGATTTAATGTAGTTAAATCAGGTGAAACACCTTCAAATCAACTAATATCTTGCATAAGAAATTATACCTCCGAGATGAACCCCAGTCCCCAGTATAATATATGAACACAATTTAAACAGAAGTGGTTCGACAAGGAGTGCATGAGCGCCCGAAAAACATCTTTTTGAATATTTTCATGCTATGCAAAGCTCCAACTACTCGTACCAAGACACAAATCAGAACATAAAAATAAACAAGCCTATTCGTATATACTCCACTCGGTCAAACCAAAAGCTCTAAAGGTTTATAGAAGATGACGAAATGGATCAAATTTCATAATAGGAACAGAAGTAACAGCGCAAGATCTATCACTTCACTTCAGAAGTCTTCTTTATGGTATATCAAAGTTTCAGTTTTACTTTGCGGAACCTTTGATTGCCGATGAGACCAAAAAATCACTATTGCTGAAAGTGAAGATGAGATTCCCTAGGAATCTTTTTAAGAACGCAAAACTATCTTTCATTTAACACCTTCATCTTTTCTTCAATAAAGTTTTTTGATGCTTTTTCTTAGTGGCTGATTTAAGCTCGTCTGCGTTAAGCTTCTTTCAAAACTTGGGCTTGGGGGTCTAACTCCGAATAAAATAGCTTTTATTAATATTGCTTAACTATCAATTAATTTATTTCTGAGTTTTTAATTCCAACACGGATAATAAATATAGTATTACGTATAAAACAATACTCAACTGCTTAAAATTACTAACACGGTACTTTATATAATGTGTCCCTAGCACGCAACCTGGGGAATAAAACGTTTGGAAACTCTCTGAAGAGAAACTTATTTAGCGCTATCCTTGAAGAGGAATAAACGAAGGAACTAAACAGTCGGGTCCTTATCGGAAACTCTATGTCCCTAGCACGTAACCTAGGGAACTAAGCGGTCGGAACCTACAGAGGAGAACCTTGTTCAATGAGCTACTTAAAGAGGAGCTTAGAAGAACTAAACGGTCGGCAATCATTACAGAAAACCCCTGTCCCTAGCACGAAATCTAGAGAACAAAACGGTTGGAACTCTTAGAGGAGAACCTGTCCAAAAAGCTTTTTGAAGAGGAGCTTAGAGGAACAAAATTTTCGTATTAGTAAATAACTAAGTAATAAATAATAATTCTTATAATAATATACTCCTACGCCAGCTAATGTTCTAAAAAATTGTATCAAACATTAAGACCGGATTCACAAGCAGAGTAATGCCTCACTGTCATCGAAACACATTATAAAGGTTTTCGTTTACGATCTTAAATTCTGTATACACTGGATACCAATCCACGATTAGACGAGAATAAAAAAAATGGTTATTTTCTTAACTTCCTCTTACCAAATATGCGGTTATAAGTCAGTGTGAAGTGAGAAGATAGGAGACAAAATTGTATGGAATTCCAAGTTGGTAATGATTACATGACTTGAGGTGCACACTGAAATTGCATTATGCTTAATTAATAAGGTGTTATGAAGGTCTGTTAGCGTTTTGCTCGGTAATATGATTAGGGGTATGTATAGGTGTTCTAAAATGAGGATGTTCCTGACTCCTTTGAAAAGTCGATCATTTTCCCGATATATCTACAATAAAGGAGCTCAGGATCAAGGGATCAAGTAAAAATTAAAGACGAATCTCATGTATGAATTTCTTAGCGTATATATTAAGTGCAATCCTTGTAAACAGATTGGAATCCTGCTTTGTACAAACAACATCTTTTCCTCAACGAACGTCCAGCCAGCTGTTTTAACCATGAAACACCTTTTAACACTTACCTCAATTGTCAAAAAGCGTTCCAAGATAGAAATAAGAACATTCTTCGTTGATTTTCGTCTTTAACTTCGTAAAATGCAATGCTCTTTTCTACAAGATGTCACAATTAGGAATATCCACATTCATGCCATACAAGGAATGTACTCCAATTCGCAATTGGCAATCTGGGATGGGTCAATCTACTCAATGGTTTGAGACAAACAATGATGTCAAACAAGGATGTTTCATCAGTCCACTTTTATTTTCGTTTTTGATTTTGTATTAACTATGTGGTGGATTATCTTCCTGGAGAAGTTTGAATGTCGATCAACGTATTGCTGTAGGTTGGTCGTGTAAGAGCAGAAACTTACTTCTCTCAACCTGATCGCTTCCTTAAAGCTTGTATATTGAACTAAAACTTTTCTTTTGATTTTATACCCATAATTTTGTTAGGAATAAAGCAAGCATCCTAAGAAAAATAACTTCTGTGATCATACAGTACTGGCATCAACGTCACAATTCAAGAAACATAGTGCCCAGTCAAAAATTCGAAAAATGTTATTCAAACCGTCCAAGTGGGCTTTCACGTACTTCACGTAGTTCAAAGACAACGCTCGAAGATCTTATAGCCGAATTCTATACTCGCAGTTAAATTTGAGCTTAATACATTCAAGCTTCTTTCACTATTCATTGAGTTACACGGAAATTTGCTTCATTTTTAAAACAAGATGCAAACTTTTAGGACTAAATGGAACACACTATGCAACTTAAAATGTAAAGGAGATTGCTTCCACCTAAAAAGTATGCAAAAAACTATAAAACTTTTAAATGAGACTGATTGAAAACCTCTTTACTTCTTTATAAAAGGATACATAATCTAAGAAAAGTTTGTTTTGTAAAAGAAAGGATACATTAAATTAATCAAAACAGCTAACCGAACTGAAAGCAATGACATAGCAATAATATTCATCAAATTGTTAACCTATCAAATAAGTCAATGAATGAATAACTTACTTATCTTCATTAAAGATCTCTTGTTTGATAATCCAATTCAGTGTTTTGTTGATGAATCCAGAATCCATGCTCAGGTCTCTGATCTTCGATTGTGGAATTGAAATGGCAACGAATGCTAGGATCATTAGAATCAAAATTTTTCCAATATTTTTTTTTAATGTCATTGCCAATAAAGTTCGGTAGTCTTTTTATATGAACCACCCTCTATAGGATTTTCGTATTGTAATCACATGTTTTGGTTAAAAGCGTACTTTGAATCGTGATTGAGTATAAATATCGATTAAGGTTATCACTTGTTCCAAAATACAATTTATTAAATATAAAATCTGTTAATTTTAAAGTAGTATTGATATTTGTTTTCTTTAAACATTTTAATCACGCTCAAATCTATTTACGTTGACTTATCCTGTCTTTTGGTTAAATAGAGACTTATGTTTTAGTCTCCAAAAAGTATTAGTAGAATTTTATTTGAAGCCAATATAAATCGATCGATGCGGTATTATGAATTTCTAAGGTCACATTGAGATGATATTTTAAGCTCAAATTTAAAACAAATTTACTCTCGCAATGACTTGTAAGTTTTGTTCTTTATTTTCATCAATCTTAAATAGCGATAAAATGCCAAATTTGAGCAACTAGCTTGGTATAGATTCGGTAGAGAAGAAAATAAAAATACTATGACAAAATTAAATGTGAAATAAAACTATAAATTGATCCTGTTTTACTTTTTGAACACGAAATAGAACAAAATGGTTGAGTTTGATCTTTACAGACTTTAGTAAAAGTTTGGATAAGTTAAGTCATGAAATACTTTTAATTAAATTAAAAACAAATTGGGACTTAATGATCGTTTTGTTTTGTGGATATTTCCACATTTTTTAAAATAGATATTATGAAGTCATCTTCAAAAACAATAGCCCATGTACATTAAAGGTTAGTTCTGGTGTACCGTGTACCTCAGGGAAGCCATTTTAACCCTTTGCTGTTTGTTTTGAAAACTTATTTCCAAAATGAGTTCTGTTTAGCCCAAACATTGTGGTTTTTAAATAGAAGTTTTGACCGAAATAAAGCACCCACCAGACTCCATTTAATTTAGAATTTTGCACAAAGATCTCGGATTATTAGTTGACAAGGTCCAATTGACTCAGTAATTGAAGCCGCATGACCATATGTTTCGTTATCTCTTAAAAGACGTTATTGCATAATAAATGGGAATGTTTGCTCTTACTAATGAAGCTATAATGCATGGATACAATTTAATTTTGTTCATTTTATTGCATTTGTAAAAAGAAACTTGTATTTTGCCCACCCTTTATATTACATAACAAACATTCAATGGCATTAATTTATCCTGATGACGTAAAAATATTTTGAATAATTAACTCCATAGTGGATTCTGAACGATTGCACGGCATTTCTCCGCCTTAGCTCAGCCGCCATCCCTGGAGATAAAAATATCTGAGACAACCACCAACAGTCTCAGAATATCGTGCCACACATCTTTCCTATCCTTCTTTCTCTTCATTAACTTCACGCCCGCGCTGTGTTGAAACATTTAAAGGGTAATCATAATCCCTTGAGCGCGGGTAGATTATAAAAAAAAAAAAAAAAAAAAATTGTGTAGAATGTCTTGATCTCTGATCTTGGAATCTTATTAGACTCAGAACTATCATTCACTGATCAATATACTCGTAACTATGTATATTGTAAAAAAGCAAACAAAATGCTTGAAATGGATCTATTTCATATCCATCGCTTCTTTCTCGATTAAATTTCAATACAAGTTCTTCTAGTTTAAGAGCAATTAAGTCTATTTCCCCCAAATTTTAGCAGAATAAATTATAGCGCTAAGATAGTCTTCTTAATCAGCTTATAGATTTTTTTTCATAAATTATCTAATCTCATTACTTCTACAAATGACAACGTCAAATCTAAAAGCTTTAAGTACAATTTCTTTGCTCCAAATCTAAGAAACTTTATACATTCAGAAATATATAATAATTAAGTTATCTACATATACAATGTATATTATACATATGTACAATGTAGGTAAATATTGTAATGTTAAGGTAAGTATGAAAATGGTTATTTACCATTAGAACCATTTATTCGATGTTTGAAAAAAAAAACTACCAACTGATTTTAATCAATTTTTGTATGCTAAAGCTTTTTAAAAGTTTATATTTAAAATTTTGTTAATTTGTTTTTGGAATTTTGACTAATAACATTTTTTTAATATCGTCTACAACATGTATTTTATCTCAAAATAGCAGTACCCCGATATAAATGTTAAAAAATGGTTTTCGAAAATCGTGTTTTGCTCAAAAACGGTAATTAGAATTTTGATAAAAATATTTTTCTTTCATTTAATTTTCACAATTAATTATTTAACTTTTTTTTTTAATTTAGACATTTCTAACAGTACCTACTAATTTTGCACTTTCTCAATATCATCATAATGGATTTTAATGAATTTTTGAAAGCTGACGAACCTTAAATGCCAGATAAGAGAAATAAAGGTATTCCCATCGTTACTCGTACGTGTAAGATTATTCTAAAGCAAGATTCTATACAGAGAGAGAACAAACCCTAGGTGGAAAAATCTGATTGGCAGATCCTGGCCAATGCTGGATCTGAAGCGCTCCAAAGGTTTAATATCTTTAATTATGTAGATCGTAATAAGTGTTATAACAGGTCATTTTGATACTCTCGCAACGTTTATCTTCACTCTGAAATTCAATATTTACTTTTACAATTCATTAAAAAAAATCTAAAATTTAGAATTCCTATTCAATAACGATATTTTATTGAAGAAAGTGAATAAAAAAAAGCATCAAAATTCACGGTACGCTGCAACACTGCATTTAGGAAAACGCCCATAGTTTAATAGGCAATTACGCAACACGGTTTGGAAATTATTCTAACGATTTCTGCTGAAGAACGAAGAAGAGGAGGAATCGATCCCTCATCTTCTCTGTACATATCATGCTTTATCCCAAAGATATAAGCTGAATGTTTTCCACTACAATGATTTTAGGGATCTGTCAAATAAAGATATAGGCAATCTCGCTTGCTTTATAAGGAATATCAATTAGTTTAACCATTATGGAGAAAGTCTCCAAGATTCAATGTGGTATCACAATGGACCAACTCATGGTCTAAGTGTATCAGCTCTCATGCTAACAACCACGTGAACCTAACCTAACCTTTATTTAAGCATGGTGGAGGAACACATATTCAAACAAACTTACTTTAACATTTGTAAAATTTAGTAAACAAAAGCAGACTCCATTTAATTATTTGGAAAAGATTGAAAAGCAGCTTAATTCATTACATCTTCACAAAATAATTAATTGGCTTAAGGTTGACTAAGACAAAATTCATTTATATGAACAATTTGCGAAATTTTCTCTTTCATACATTTTTACGTAAAATTTTTCGCATACAAAAAAAGTAATTCTTAAAGATGTATATCCCAAACACCTTTTTCGCTTCATTGACTCAAACCTAATGGTGTACAATATTGCTCTCCAATGAATTTTACACATTTTTCGTTTAAAGTAGATATAGTTGCTGAAAATTCGTGTAAAGATGTTTCTATTAGACCGAGAGCCCACAGCAATTTTTGGGTGTGATTGATAACAAAAAATAATTAGCATAATTAGTTAGGCCTTTAGTAGTTATTTACAAATGTGAACGTCTTGCATACTCTAGTGGGCGCAATAGTGCATTATAGTGCATTAAGTATGCAGTTCTTTCCTTAGCCAAAAAAATTGGGAAAAAAAATTTGCCATAACTTCAAAATGAACAGCTAAGTGCCCTGATTGCAAATATCGAGGTCCATGACGTTTTGAAGGTGGCCTTCTTAGTGCAAGAAGTTGCCTATTCTTATCGCGTCTGGCAGACAGAAGGCTGTCTGTAGAACGTCTTGGACCTCGATATTTTCGATCAGGGGGCTTAACTCTACATTTTGGCAAAGTTGTTATCACAATTATTTGGATTTGGAAAGAACTGCATACTAAATGCACTTTAATGCACTATTGCGCCCACTAGAGTATGCAAGGCTTTCACATTTGTAAATAACTACTAAAGGCCTAACTAATTATGCTAATTATTTTTTGTTATCAATCACACCCAAAAATTGCTGTGGGCTCTTAGTCTATATATATTAATTTACAAATCTATATATGTATTTCTAATAATAATCGACGTTTAAAATTAGTTTTAAAGTGAAACAAATTATTTTAATATTGCATTTGTGTTTTTTTAATATAATTTTATGACATTTAATAATACCATTGGCATAACTTAACCGAAATATGAAATTTTCTTTCTAATTGACTATTCTAAAAACTTAAATTACCAGCTATCCAAGGCAAATACTTCTGTACTCTTGCAAATATGCTCGGAAATTCCAAACCACACTCGAAACTTCCTCCCGAAACAACACCAAATTGAACATATCGTATACCTTTGCGAAAGGGTACTGTATAAAATAACGGCCCTCCAGAATCACCCAAACATGTATCGATCTTTTTATCTCCTCCTCCAGCGCACAAATGATTCTCGGTCAATTTAACAACCTTAAGAGCCTTATCACAATAGTCGTTTTCTCGTAATGGAACCACTGCATTCTGCAAAATTGTAGCCGGAACACCATTTTCTACTTTGCCCCAACCAGCGATAATCATGCGATCGACAACAGCTGCCATTGATCGTTCTGTTATTGGCAAGCAAACTGGTCTAACGTTACCTTAAAATAAAAACAAAAACATAATTTTAACTAAAATGCATTATTTTTGAAATGAGCCTAGAACTTACTGAGAAAATTGGCTTCGCTAATTAATCGAACAACTCCAATATCATTCAGAAAGCCGCTTGGACGAAAGTCCTTATGATAGATTGCTTCTTCTACGTCAATTTCTTGTATTGCTGGAGCACATCTTCTAGATTGTCCTTGACCAACGCAGTCAATAGTTTCTTTCGTGTCATGCTCGCCGAGGCGTACACTCACCCTAAAATTGAAAATCAATTTTAAGATTTAAAAATAATTACTTAATGATTTCGTAATAATAATGGATGCCTCCCGTGGGATTTGGTGAGTCAATAACCACTTATTTTTAACTGATTCTGATATAAGATATTAAGGTTGTATTGAAAAGACCAAAATACAATAAATACAACCAAAATAGTTGGAATAAATGTTTTTATTAAAAATCCGAGGAAACAGAATGAATAAAAAATAAAATGTTTTGAATTATAGATCATAAAAATTAATCTAAAGAAAAAATAAAATGCACGACTGGATCGCACGAACTCGCTCTTATGTAAAAGTACTTTGGAATTTAAAATATATTGTACAAATATAAAACATGGATTTAATGAGATAAAAATGTTCAAATGCATGGAATTGCCTGATTTTCGGAAAAGTATGAATTTATGCAAACAAAGTTTAAAAATCGTTTTATTAAAGTAATTTTTTATGTAACAAATTTCTTTCAATTTTTTTTAAAACAAAATTTGGGATGCCAATTTTAAGTGCTTAGTACGAGTAATATAGATTTTAATTTCAAAAAATAATCGTTCACACGTTTTTAAGATATTGATTTTTCAAAAAGTAAATTGGAACTTTTTTTTTTAAAAACAAAAAAAAATATTTTTTTTTTCGAATATTTTTATATACAATATTATTTTAAACTTAAGGGGGCTCCTGGTGAAGATTTTTAGTTAAAATCATTAGAGTCGTTAATGAGAAAGTCGAAAATAAAAAAAAAAACGGTTCTATGACAGGTACCATTAATAACATTTTGCCCCAAAAGTTTTTTTTACAAAAATGAAGTCCATGAACATTATATCACACATAATTTTTTTTATCAAAATCGTTAGAGCCGTTTTCGAGATAAATAAGAATTTGCAATACGGATGTGTGGGGGGTACCGTTAGTTTTGGAGTTAAAGAAAAAAATTTCAATTTACCCTCTACGGAATCACCGAAGACCCTTGATTTGAGTACCGAGTTTGAAGAAAATAGGTCCAGTGGCTTAGGCTGTAGATCGAGGTACAGACAGACGGAATTGTCGGACCCACTTTATTCGTCTTCGCTGCCATCGTAATGTCAACTTTGATCAAAATCTAGAGTTCGATTTTTTTTCAAAATGCAGAACTTGCCCTATAGTACCTACATAATGTATATATCGCAATCGCAAGTAATAAAATGCACGACTGATTCGCACGAACTTGCTCCTATGTAATAGGCTAGGAATTTTAAAAACGAATGTTATTAAAGAAAACTTTTCATAAGGATAAAATGAATTTCTTAAATTCTTTTAGTAACAAGAGATAAAAACAGAATGCTATGCAAATATGAATTTATGCAAGAACAAAAATTATAAGTCGTTGTAGTGGTTCCTTAAAAAAATAAGCTTTAATGTACAAAATTTTTAAAACATTTTCTAAGAAAAATTTTGGTATGCCAATTTTAAGTTTTTATTATTGTACGAACGAGAATTAAATTTCCAAGAAAAATATTAAGCCGTTTTTGAGATAGAATTTTCCAAGAAAAAAATGACTTTTTTTTCCAAAAATTGAAAATAATATTTTTTTTTTAAGTTTTGAAATGCAATGTTTCTTAAACTTTTTAGGAGCTTCTCTATAAAAAATTTCATTAAAATCCGTTATGCCGATAATGAGAAATTCAAAATTCGAAAAAATCATTCTGTGGTAGGTACAGTACAGTCAGTAATTTTTTTTTCAATTTTTTTTTTATTAAATTATAGATCGTAAGAATTAATCGAAAGAAAAACAAAATAGTAAAATTCTCGGAACCGTTTTCGAGAAAAATACGATTTTCGAAAACCAGTTTTTAAAATTTGTATGGAGGGTGTCATAATTTTTAGCAAAATAATTTCTTTTTTCTCATATCTTGTAGATTATTTTAAGAAACTTTTATTTATCTAGTATCAAAAAAATCAAGCATGGGGTTTTCAAAATTGTATTGAGTTTTGAAAAAAAAAAAATTGAAAATTTTTTTAAAAATCCAAACAATTTTTTTTTTTAATTTGAATACACAATAATATTGAAACTGCTGGGAAGCCTTAGCATAAAAAAATTATCAAAATCGGTGGTACCATTTTTGAGAAAATCGAAAATAAAAAAAATGGGTCCAAAGGGTACCAAAAATAACCAGTTTTTTGGAAATTTTTTTCAACCATTACCTAGCTTTAACTAAATGAAATTTTTTGAATCTTTTTCAAAAAAATCTGTGGGACAGTTTTTGAGAAAAAAAAATATTTATAAAATTTTGAAAAAAATTCGTATGGCAGGTACCGTTATTTTTGGTCTTAAAAAAAAAAAAAAAAACGTGTGGGGGAAACAAATTAAAACCCATGTCTGCCAAGTATGAAAAAAAACGGCCGAGCCGCTTAGGCTGTAGTCGAGCACACAGACAGACAGACAGAATTGCGAGAGTTCGGTTTTTTTTCCGAATGCATAACTTGCCTTATATAGTATCTACCTATGAGTCGCAAGTAAAACCAAAATGAGTTGCACTAGTGCTATAAGAACCTGATGACCTATAATGTGAACTTAATAAAGTTTTTGATGTTTGTATAGCAAGTACTGAAACGTACGATACATCAAAGTAATTGTTACTTAGTATACTTTTTGCCTTTTTATACTCGTAACCCATATAACTAAATGTTCGTGCTCATGACATATTTAACATGTTTTCAAATCCATTCCTTAAAAAGATGAAAATCAGAAACTTTCAAAAATTGATCTCAAAGGGCTTCCATTTTCCAAAAATTTTGAAATTATTTTAAAATTCCGTATTAATGAATGAACAATTTTTCAACTTTGGTGATACTCTCCGTCTCCATGAATATTTTCTCTTTCGGTTTTTGGCTGCATTTCATTCTCTTATGCATAAGCAGGGTATACAAAACATTTTCAACAAGTTTTATTAAAATACAATGGCGTTCATCAAATACAGAGGTTTTTAAGTTTTAAATTATACTTTTATAGAACCTAGGTGTTGTTCATTTATAGTTTATGCTCAAACATTAAAATTATGTTCTGGAATCATAAATTATCCTTATAACCGAAACTATCTTTTTTTTGGAGCTAAAAAATCGAACCAAATTCCACCAAGCCTTTAATAGTCCACTAAAACATCCGCATATTTTTTTTTTTTTAATTTTGCACTAAAAGGGATTATGACTATCGATAAAATGATTAAAACAATGCGAACGAAATAGGGAAGGTTTAGAAGTTCTAAACATCGAAGTTCTAAATGGAAGGGAAAAACTGAGCTAGATAAAGCATTCCAAATAATGAATTGCTATAATTAATAACGCGTTTGAATTTGGGCTCAAGTGTAACCCGATGAGCTGAGACAGTATGTCTAACTCAGCCAACAACTCAACATACCTTCTTGGTTAGTTCACAATTATCCCCACAGTTTTTTGCGCTGATAAAAAAAATCTTCAAAACCCCAAGTAGAATTAATAAGGATTCGCGCACATTAGTCCCCACCGGATTTTTTAAAAATAATAATAATTAGAGAGGAAAGCAAAAGAAAGAGAAATCGATCAAGTTGAATACATCTACTCAATAGGTCGTGATTGGCTTCCAACTCAGACAATTAAATTAAAAAGGGAAATTGGAAGGACGCAAGGAAAAGGAAATAGAAAGAATGAAGATAGTTGCGGTGAATTTTTACCGTAACACAATATCGTACGAGAAGTTTGTGAAAATTCCTCAAATTGAGTAAAATCCCTTTTTATTGCATTTACCAACCAATTTTTGTGCACAGTTACCTTCATTTTGAAAAACAGATTTTTGTCCACTACCACCATACAATCGACGCACTGTGCGCCGGCGTGATTAGTCCGAACTTTTTTGAAAATAAAGTTTGTAAGTCGGTCATCGTCAATGAGTGTTACAAATTTCGTATGACCCGAATTGAACCATATGAACCAAAATGACATGCGGAAGCCGGGATTGACATTCTGAATAAACGATTTAAGGGTAAAGTTATGTTTCCCAGAAGTGACGTGATTTGCATACATAATGCCATGCATTGGCCTTTCAAATTAATAAAAGAATTTTCTTAATACCTCATACACAGCTTGTCTTATTTCATTTCAACACCTATCTGCGCTTTTTGAAAAACCTTTTATTTGAATTAATTAAACTATGAGTGAGATTTAATTGATATTATTTTTACTTTTAACTTGCGACTATATACATAGGTACTAATTATAAGGCAAGTTATGCATTCGTAGAAAAAACCGAACTCGAGATTTTGATCAAAGTTGACATTGCGATGATAGCGAAGATGAAAAAAGTGGGTCTCACAATTCTGTCTGTCTGTCTGTTCGACGACAGCCTAAGCGGCTCGTCGGATTTTCATCAAACTTGGTAGATATCATTTTTAATTTATCTCCCCCCCCCCTTCACGTTTTTTTCTTTTTTTTTAAGACCAAAACTAGCGGCACTTGCCATACTACTAAAGAAATTGAAATTCGTAGTCTTTTACATAAGAGCAAGTTCGTGCGACCCAATCGTGCATTTTATTTAAAAGGCCCCTGTAAGCCTCTGTATGACAAACATACTTTTCACTAAAGTTACAAACAAACAATAATAAAACTAGCAAGATTTCAAGAATAAAAAAGTTATAGTTAGCTAAGATCCCCCCAGAAACGCTGTAGTCGCACTTTGCTTCATGAGTGAGCGATTTTCATGCAGCTTATGCGATTCTTTTAGATACAGCTACATAAATATGTACATACATATGTCTACTTCATTTTGTTCAAGATGTAAAAAGTCGAACGGATTCTGAATGATGGAATGAGGATGTTATCTAAACATTCCGACTATATTTAGACGTTAAAAGTTTAGGAGATTAAATGACGGAACCGTGAATCAGAGGTAAGAAATAATTATGACAAAAGTTGTAGCCCGTAAAATTCATCACCACCGTCACATATTCATCATTTTTATATCTTTTCTGATTTTACGATCTGTGATAAAATCATTAAAAACCCTTACTCATTTTAAGCTGTCATTTGAAAACCGACTTAAATATATATTAATCTTTTCAAATATTAATTTTTTTTAACAAAAAAATTTACAAAATTAATAAAAAAATTTAAGTTAATTTTGTTACAACCATTTTAACAATTAAGTCTAGTACGCAAATTAAGCCTAATTTAAGCTCCCATATAAAATTCTCTCCAAAATTAAACCAGGCGTTTTAACCAAGAGGTACGCAGCTGCAGGTTAAAATATTTAGCATACAAAATGATCAATGATTCAATATTTTATGAATGCAAAATCTGGTTTCTTAAAACTCTAGTAAAAGCTTCTAACGAATGATAAAAAGAGTTATTAAATTTCTTTGTTCTTACAATTTCTTGCTCCCAGTTCGAAGACAATGAGCAGCCGTTAAAACATATCTGTCTGTGATCAAAGATCCACCACAATCAAGAGTTCTTTCTACACCATCAGAATAAACCAGCAAGGCCATCCATGGGTATTGAGATAGATTAGCATCTTCTCCATTTGAAATTTTGTCAGCATCACTTTTTCCACACTGAGTTTTAAATTTATCCAGAATACTCATTCCAGACTGAATTTGTCTCTCAGATATGTCGGAACTACGACGAATTTTAGCACTGGAAATGTCGACGATATCGGATGGCTGCGCTGGAGGCAGTGGAGCTGTTTCTTTTTCTGTTGCTGCTTCAATTTCAACGCTATTAGCATCACAACACACAAAATGCTATAAAATACAATTTTAGAAATATTTAAATAAATAAGTTTCTATTTTAACTTACGACATTGTTGAATGTTCCACAATGTGATCTTCTGACGAGTTCTGACACAGAAGCCGGAAGGGGTCTGGGAGCAGCTGCCAGTAACTGCGTTATTGTTTTACATGTTAATATGGACACACAAGCTCCTGTTTGTCCGCTAAGTGTTGTACAAGAGTTTTCTAAAAAAAAAGCACAATACTTTAGCATAAACAGCTTATTGGATTTGATTTATTCGATTTGAGTTATTATTGTATTAACATAAATACACCTTTCCAACGACATATTTCGGTTTTATTTTTATTGATTAAAAATCGTTAGAGTGGTTTTATTAGTTTTTTATGTACAAAAATTCTTTAAAATTTTTATAAAAAAAGTTTAAACGTATTGATATTTCTAAAATCCAAAAAAAATATTTTTGGGAAAACTGTATTTTAAAGTTTTAAGGAGCTTTTGTATGTAATTTGGTACAAATCGCTTGAGCCGTTAATGAGAAAGTCAAAAATAAATAAAATGCACGACTGGGTAACATGAACTTGCTCTTATGTAAAAGACTAAGAATTTCGAAAATTGATGTTATTAGAGAAAAACTGTTCATAAGCCATAAGCATAAAATTAATTTTTTAAATGACTAAAATAACTTCTTTAGCAGTTGGAGCTAAAAACAGGATGCCATGTTATTCAAGTAAATACTAGTTTATGCAAGAACAAAAATTAAAGTATAAAAAATAAATCTTCAAAAAAATAATTGAGCCGTTTTTGAGATATTGAATTTTCCAAAAAAAATGGATTTTTTTATTTTTAATTCAAAAAATATTTTTTTTAAAGTCCTGAAATGCAATGTTTTTTAAACTTTTCAGAAGCTTCTCTTAAGCTTCATTTAGATCTATTCTGCCGATAATGAGAAATTCAAAATTCGAAAAAATGGTTCCATGGTAGTTACAGTCAGTAATAAATTTATTTAATTTTTTTTTTATTAAATTAAACAAAAGAAAACAAATTTTATCAAAATTCTCGGAACCGTTCTCGAGAAAAATACGATTTTCGAAATCAATTTTTTAACCTTTAGTGGGTACCTTTATTTTTAGGTAAAACAAAAATTTTTTCTCAAATCTTGTGGATTATATAAAGAAACTTTTATTTATCAAGTTTGACAAAAAAAACGAGTATATAGAGTTTTCGAAATGTTGAGTTTCCAAAAAAATGTTTGATTTTTTTTTTTAATTCAAAACAAACAAATTTGGATACGTAATATTATTCAAACTTTAGAGGAGCTTCAGCATAAAAATTATTAATATCGGTTGTACCGTTTTCGAGAAATTCAAAAACAAAACAAAAATCGTTCCAGGGAGACTTTCAAAAATAACCATTTTTCGGAAATTTTTTTCAACCATTATCTACGAGTAGCTTTAACTAAATAAAATATTATATTTTTTTTTAAATTTTGTGGGACAGTTTTTGACAAAAAAAAAAACTATTTATAAGATTTCGAAAAAAAAATCGTATGGCAGGTACCGTTATTTTTGGTCTTAAAAAAAAAAAGAAAAAAACGTGTGGGCGGAAAAAAATCAAAACGATATCTACCAAGTTGTAGTCGAACAGACACACAGAAAGACAGAATTGTGAGACCCACTTTTTTCGTCTTCGCTATCATTGTAATGTCAACTTTGATCCAAATCTCGAGTTCGATTTTTTTACGAATGCATAACTTGCCTTATAGTGCCTATAAAGAGTTGCTTTTTTAACATTATTAGAACGTAAGGTTTTAGGCAAGTAAAAACATTATTTAGTTCGTACTTTGTTTGGTCAAAATGTAGATTATACCTTCTATGGTATCCGAATTTTAACTTGCGATATATGAACAATAATCATATATGTGTAATAAATAAGTCATAAAAAAGTCGAAAGTACCACGAAAATCGAAGTTCACCATATCATAATAGTTACTGTTTTGCACTGTCACCCATCAGCTTAAATGTACTAGCTCTCGCGAGGAATCTCTTGATTGTGGATCTCTTGTCTTACGAATCTCTTCTCACCTTAGACGTTCGGATTCAGTCAAATTTGTAGTTCGCCTTCATTCCTGCTAACACGTGCACAAGAATGGTTGACAGCTGTAAGTCACTTTGCTTAGGCTTGAGATTTTGATGAAACTTGACATTACGATGATGGTGCAGTTTCGCAATTCTATCTTCAGTCAGATTACAGCCTAAACGGTTAGGTCGGACTTCTTTAAACTTGGGAGATTAATTAATGATTAATCCCCCGACACGTTTTTTTTTTCTCTTTTTTGAAGACCATAAATAACAGCGATACTTTTTTCGAAATTAAGAAAATAGTTTTTTCTCCAAATCTGTTCAACGTTTATAAAAAGAAATTTGGTTGAAAAAAAATGTTTATTAATGGTAACTAATTTACCATATAATTTTTTCCTTTTTATTTTGTCAAAAACTGTACCATTGATTGAAATCATTTTTTCATGCTAAATTTCTAAAAACTTGGAAAGTAATGTATGTTAGAATTTTCAAAAAGAAATATCAGATAATTTTCTTATTCTAATTTCAATTCGAAAAGAACATTTTAAATTTTTTAAACTTGCACGTAACAATTTCCTAATATTATCGATTAATGGAAAATCATATTTTTGTTGAAAATATTCACTAGAATTTTGATAAAATTATTCAATAAAAACCAATTTTAAATTAAGACAATATATTCACATTACCTACCATAATAAAAAGATTTTTTTGATCTATATGACTTTCTCATTGTCGGTATAACGGATATAAATTTAAATTTAAATTTTGTAAGCATAAAAAGCTTCTAAAAAGTTTCAAAACTCATAACATATCAATTTTTTCTGAATTTTTTTTTTGGAAAGTCGGTGCCTATTTTAAACAGGGATCATTTTTTCGAAATTTAATTTTATCTGCATACCTAGTAATAAAATCTTGAAATTGGAGTATACAAATTTGTTCTTAAAAATGGTTTTTAAATGTTATGTAAGAAAACTTATTTTTACTTACGATAAACCATGCATATGTATGTAGCTATACTAAAGGACAAGTTTTGCATTTGAAAAGATTGGAATTCGAGATTTTGATCAAAATTGAAATAACGAAGATAGAGAACACCAAAAAGTGGTCCCCGCAATTCCGCTTGTCTTTTTGTATGAATTGTATATCTGTACCTCGAAGAACAACCTTAGCCGCTGAAGCGGTTTTCTTCAAACATGGGGCTGCGGTGATTCCGTAAATTAATTTTTTTAGCTCCTGTATATAACCGTTATATCAAAAACAGAACTCACGATTTTAATACAAAAAATGTATGCATTATAAAAGGTACGGTCTAAATTTTAGTGCAAAAAAATTAACAAAAAATGTTATTATCGAAAATCACAGTTTTGTGACGAGTAAACGTTTAATTGATTAATGAAATTCCCTTAAGGATTTTTAAAGATTTTTTTAATTTAACTCGAGATTATGATCAAACTTGAAATTATGATGATAGGGAAAACTAAGAAAGTGCGTCTCGCAATAATAGCGGCATTTTATTATCGCCAAAAATCCACATAGATCATCCCTTGAAAATAAAACGATACGGACCATAGTGACAGAAGTATTGTATGCTAATCTCTCTTTTCGTTATATTTGTTGATTTTCAAATGTTTCTTGTCTTTTTTCTTTACACTGTAGTTCACATTAGCTTACCATAAAAAGCCATCTACCTGCAAGAGTAAGAACTAATCTTCGGATCTTTGAAATAGATCCAGATAGAGAGCTGGATTCCAAACTGTTTTTGTAATACGTGTTAAAAATAAATCCAGATCCAGGTCCGTAGATAATAACGCACCTACAGCCGTATTAATAAAAACGCTTATTCCACCTATATTCCATGGTTTTGCTAAACCATGGAATAGGAGTTAAGCCATGGCTTAAATATTTACATTAATAAAAACGAAATGTTCGAGGAATAGTTGAATGACGTTTATCAAAAATCCCTTAAGAAAATCTACTACTAGCCATCTCTTTTTTATATTCTGTATCTGCCTAAATTGATTGTCATTTGCTTGTGTTTTATGTCGTTTTTATTTGGCAATCCAGAATCGCTCTCCGATCCGGAATCCCAACTGAATACTTTTTTGATTCTGGTGATTCTGAAGTTTTTTGTGATTGTTTATGTGAAACATCAAATATGGAGAATAATGAAAATCAAGAATTATGTTTGTTGAAAGATACTTTTCGCACAATTAGGATACAAAAAATCACAGCTGTGGAGTTTGACGTTTAGATATATGAATGTGTGGGTGCTTCTCGTTTCGATTTTGAATTCAAATACAGAAGCAAATTTCTCTTCTTTTCAGAATCAGAACTGTCATTTTTTCCCAAGTGAACACTTTCAGAAGAGTCCAGAAGGCTTGTCAGTCTTTTATATATACGAGAATATAGCGTGCTTTCACGGCAGTGACAATTGACAAACTATCTGCCTTATTTTTAAATTGACGTCACAAGCTGCCTATGTACGGAGGGTAAAAAGATAAGGAAGCAAAATTAAAAACATGTTTGGATTTATATTTTTATAATTTTTATTAAGCTGTCTTAATTATTTACTTCACATTCACATATTATTGACCGCTTTCTCCTGCCTGTTTTTTTAATCATAATATGAGTGCTGTGAAATGCTCCTATGACTTGTCGAAATCCACTTATGACCTTAAATCCTTTGATATTTGTCATTTTTTTAAACTGCTTGGTTTTCAAAGCGAAATTGATTGACAAATCGTGAAGACACGCACTTCGCACTTTGGTTTAATTTTTTTGATAAAACAAACCAAGTTTGACCATTTTATTTCTTATTCCTTTGCTAAACTACCTACTTGCGTCGGTGGTTTAGCTTATTCATAGTTAGTAAATGTCACTTAGCAGAAAATTTGTTTTGATTTTGTACTTTTAGGCTCTTTTGGTCCATTTAATTTTTTGAATGCGAATAAAAGACTTTATTCCATTCTTCACCCAACGTTTCGTAAGAATTCCTTACTTCTTCAGGGGTTTTGTATTTATTTAATTTTTGTACTATATCATTTTATCATGTTTATTATTATTGCATCTTCCCGACGACGGCACTGGCACAAATTGAAAATAAATAACAAACATGAAAACGAAATAAGACAAAAAGTAAACTATCAAATTAGACAAGAAATGACATTTATATCACAGATTTTAGGCAGGTACTTTGTTAAAGTGCTACAGTATATTTGTTTCATTAATGAAATTTCCCACTTGGTCCAGGGCTTAACGATAAACCTCCACTAAACCATGCTAATGTCTGTCTGTCGGGTACAGCTCAAGCAGCTCTTCCGATTTTCTTTTAAGCATTTTTAATTTTACCCCCACACATTTCTTTCTTTTTTTTTAAATCAAAAATAACGGCCATAAGAATTTGTTTCCAAATTTATAAATTTTTTTCCCAAAAAGATTTTTTTTTTAAACTCAATATTTTGAAAAGTTGACAATTAAATCGTATTTTTTTCGAAAACGGCTCCTAAGAATTTTGATAACATTTTTTTTTCTTTCAATTAATTCTTACGATCTATTTTTAACGAAAACGGCTCCTAAGAATTTTGATAACATTTTTTTTTCTTTCAATTAACAAAAAATAAACAAATTTTAAATTAAGATATGACTTACTGTACCTACCATGCAACCATTTTTTCGAATTTTGAATTTCTCATTTTCGACATAACAGATTTTAATGAATTTTTTAAAGAGAAGCTCTTAAAAGTTTAAAAAACTTGCATTTCAAAACTTAAAAAATATATCTTTTTGAATTAAAAAAAATCAATTTTTTTTACTTGTGGGCAAGTTCTGCATTTGGAAAAAAAGATTAACTCGAGATTTTGATCAAAGTTGACATTTCCATGATAGAGAACACGAAAAAAGTAGGCCCCGCAACTCCTTCTGACTGTCTGTATGCCTAAACTACTGGAGGTATTTTCTTCAAACTCGGTACTTAAGGGTCTTCGGTGATTCCCTAGAGGGGAAATTGAACACTACCTGCCATACAGCCGTTATGCAAAATCTTTTTTATCTCGAAAACGGCTCTAACGATTTTGATTACAAAAAATTAGGTGAGCTATAATGGGCATGCACTACATTTTGGTCAAACAATTGCTCATAGAAATTTTTGAACATTGTTTGCATAAATTCATACTTTTCTGAACATTTTTATCTCATTAAATCCATGTTTTATATTTATAAAATGTATTTGAAAAATACTTTTACATCAGAGCAAGTACGTGCGATCTAATCGTACATTTTATTTTTTGGATATTCGATATTGAGATATTTTTGTTTTTGAAAATAAATTTTTATTCGTACAATAGTAAAAACTTTAAGTTGGCGGAGCAAAATTCTTACTTAAAAATATTTTAAGAATATTGTATATAAAAATGAAAATGTTTAGCTTTTGCATAAGAGAAAGTTCGACCCAGTCGTACATTTTATTTCTTACACGAACCAATACTTGCTCCTTGTTGCAAAGGGTATCTATCCGATATTTTATTATTTCAAAATTCTTACTAAGATCGTATTGTTGAAGCTAAATTTTGATCGCAACCAAAGTGATGATTCTTTTAATTTCGATCTCAAAAACTGGAATTGAAACTATTATTTTGGTACTTTATAGAAATAGGTTACAATGTACATAATTGATATTTTAAGCCTTACTTCTTAAAAAAAAAAAACACAACAAAAAAACTCTGTTGTGCTCTGCTTCAGATTTTAAATTGTTTCATAGAGTTAATGTACCTTACCTACCACAAAACCATTTTAGAATGCAAGATAGAGGAATGTGAAAAAAGAAAACCTTAATATGTCAAATGACCCTTCTAGATGAAACCAAATTTCATTCTTATTTTTTCCTTCAGGGAACTACATAAATCAATCCACCACATTTGTTCTGTTTGCCCGTTTATAGGTTCTACCTAAATGAACCTACAGATGCAAAAACGCGCACAGATGCTCAAACGCACAAATTGACGAATTGTGTGACGAAGACTTTTAATTTAGAGTTTGGACTTGTTTATATCTTAATTTTTAGTTGGACTGTAACCTCGAACATTTTTCTCCACGCGAAAAAAATTCTTCCCAATTGATTAAAGAGTAAAGAGAATATATTTACATAACATTATTTTGTTTGGGGCCTTTATTTCGAGCTTATTTTTAAACTTAGCAAAAGTTTTCTTATGCACATTTTTTCAAGTTGAAAACAAAAGGTTTTGTGACTGATGACAGTGTTCTTGTTTACGATTTGGGGTTAGAAATTCCCTAGCTGTTCGTCACGCTCACACTTCAATGATAAGATTTAGGTACATAGACTTTTCACAAATTAAAATCATTCTTTTTGATTTAAAGACAAATTGTATATTTATTCAATATCTACGTCTTAAAACACATTACTAACAAACAACTCTTTAAACTAAAACAGAATGACTGTAAATTTTATTGTTTGCCCTTAATCGCTTAGGGCAAATATGTAAAACACTAATTTAACACAAGTCTTTCAAATTTAAACTCACGTGCGTGTACTTTTTGATGGATGAAGTTTAAATTTAATACAGTGACCAATAAAATTAATTTAAATAATCTCGTCAACATCGTATTATTGTTTAATATTTTTGTTTATCTCCGAATCACAGCGACTAGCGTTTTTATAATTGAATATCGCCGAGTTAAAAATATGACTAAAGGCTTGACGCTGGGGTAAGACAATTATGATCTAAAGACAAACAGTGTAGTTTGAAACTTGTTTGGCAATTTGCATTGAAAACTTGTTAATTATTCCTATCTGGGAAAAACAGATAAAATTAAAAAGAAATTATAAAAATTTTAAATTAAACTGGATTTTATAATGAATGAACTTCTAACGTATTTTTTTTATAATTTAAAAAACAGTTTTTCTGTTTAAAAATTAAAAAAATATCAAATGACAACAGGTTAATTCGGCGTATCCTTAAAAACACAGTTCTACAAAAGAATTATTATTGATTGTTCAAGTTGACAAAGTATAGGTTAATGGACGGAACTGCTTTGAATGATTTTTCAAAAACTTAGTAATTTTAATTTTTTAGATGCTTTTGGAAGAAGAAATGTGAATCAATATCCATATCCATACTCGGTACTTTTGCTTCTTCGGTCATTTCGTAGAAGAGAATTTGAAAGTCGTTAAAAACAATCTTATTTATCTGGAAAACGGTTATAACGATTTTGATACAAAAAATTAGTTATACTATTTTAGACATGAGCTACATTTTAGTGTGAAAAAAAATTATGAAATGTTTTTAGCAATACCTGTCATAGAACCGGTTATTTGATTTTCGACTTTCTCATTAACGACTTAAGCGATTTTGTACAAAATGTGTATACAGAAGCTCCTTTGAATTTGAAATAATATTGTAGATTATGTTGTGACGTTTCGGATGTGATTACACACTTCTTCAGACCTATTTATGAAGTTCATCTTAATTGAAAAACATACAGACATATAATATAGATACATTATATACAACAAGATCCGGATTATACTTACAACTGTAACAAATAAAATATTTCTTACTAGCTGTTACCCGCGGTTTCAACCGCCTTTATATTACAAAGAAGAAGTTTTCAAAGATGTCTTAGGCTGCACGTACAGTGACGCCACAAAGCGATGCGATGCGAGATATTTGAGTGTTACAGTTGCGTACCTACAAAAGAATAAAATGGAAATGCTTTTCTCGTTGCATCGCCTTGTCGCACTACTGTATGCGCAGCCTTATAGTTTTACGCCGCTTGAAACTGAGGGACAAATTTAGTATTTTGATAATAGATTATCTTCCTCGAAGTAAGTCATAATCAAAAGATCATAGATATATCTATGCCATCACTGAGTTTGAAATTGGAGCAATTCCATCATTCATTATTTTTTGGAATGTCAATTCGAACCAATAGAGTTCTTGAGATAAGCACGTTCAAGTCCATGCAGGAAACCTTTTTGTTTGGTATTGGACGGTTAGCGCCTGGATTAAATAATTGGATGTTAAAATGATAACCCTCCTGCCCTTTCCAATATATAAGCGGATATTCTAAAGCATCGTAGAACCTGTGCGTGTCGGCGATTCTGGAGAGAGTGCCATCGCGTGCTCGTAGAACAATGTCTCCAGAAGTGGTCTGCTCATTGCCTGCAATCACGACTGCTATTTCGTTGCGCGTTGGAGCGTTGTATCTTCGCTCGTGTTGTCCGCGTGGTACACGGCCAGGGTGAACAACTACCTTACAACTTTCATCCGTCATGTTCTCAAGTGCGTTTTGAATTCCCTGACTAAGGTGTTATTGCCGTGCAGTACTCTTTGTATTTTGCGGACCGTGTCTCTATCGACCCTTTGAATAAGACTTGACCGTCTCTCAATTTCGGATTCCTCATCATCCATGAAATATACTTGTAAGAACTGTGGTTGCATGTTCGAGGAAGGAAGTAGAGAACCGAAAGATGTCATATGAAAGCATGAATTATATTTTCTAATATTATTCAAGAAGCGTCGTGATTCTTCTATGTATGTGGTAAGAACACAACTGTTTTAAAAGTTCCACCGGCTCTTCTATTAATGGAAAAGAAACTTTTCCTCCAGAACAACACATTCCTGCTGTTTCTTCCTTCCACTTAAGTGCCCGAGCCCTATTACTCCTCTCCGAAAGATTCGATTTGCGTTTTCGGGACATTTTGAGAAAACCAATTATAACTAAAATTTAATAACACTTATAATATTTATAACATACATAAACACAATTTATTTAACGTATGCATGCACCTGGTTTTTGGTATCCGTGTTTTTTTCTTTTCTTTAAAAAGACGCTTAAAATTGTTTTTTGTATACATATATGTTAGGGTGGTCCCTATTTTCAAAAGTATTTTTTTTTTGAGCACCCGATTTTTTTGTTCCTTGATATCTTAAAACAACACCCTATTTTTTTTTACAACTACGTTAACACGTGCCGCACTGAGCTTAAAATATACGCTCTTGTGAGAGTACTTCTACTGTATTAGTACCTACGAGTATGCATGCAGGTAATTTTCTGTAAATCTTTTGTAGTATTCTGTCACTCAAAACATTGTTTAATTAGTTTAATGATTAAAAATGCCTCGTGAAAATTTATTTTTGGTTGGTGTTATGAAAAATCAAATTGTGGGGTCTAAATTACCTTCAAAACGAGATGTACTAAGTGTTCGTTTTTATAATATACGAAGTGTGAAGTTAAGTTTATCAAATAGTATTACTTTGGTCATAGATGAGTGTCCAATATTTTGGAAAAAAGCAAGAATTCCTACTCGTGATTGATTTCATTGCTTAAAACAACTAAGTATTCAACTAGTATTTAACGGATCTAAATTTGATCCATCTTCTGGACCTGACATTCCTTTATTTAAAAGATTTAGAGCACAGTGGTCAAAGCATATGGTCAAAGGATGAAAAGGCTGTGATTATGTAAGGGAAGAAATTTTGTCATTTGCAATGACAAGGCTGGAAGACAATTTTCCTTGCGATTACTATAAAGAGTTCCTACAGCTTATTTGTGGCATTAAATTTCGGGCACCAGGAGCCTATCACTTGGCTCGATGGATGGCAAAGGGAATATATTGCCTTAAAATAATATTATTCCAACAGCAATTTAAGCTAAATGCCAAAAGGGCTTTGTCAACTACTATTTGCTCTTTTGTAATCAAATGCTACACACAATCTTGGCCGAAACTGCAATATACATATAAGTTTCTTAATCATACCTGAATAAAATGTGCTGCTGCTTTTTCCTTTTTTGATGAAAGACTGAATGTTGAAGAAAAACGAAGGATGGTTTTAATAGTGTTGGAATACGATAACCAAAAAGAAGAAGAAGTTAAGAAAAAATTACATATGAAACCAGCTGATGTTTCACATTTTATTACCAGAAACACTCCATCAGAACTAATGTCAGCTAAATCTATGAAAACGTTCAAAAGGTTCGGTTTATCTACAGATTTTTTCCACATTGATCCATTACTTTGGGATGAGCAACCTGACTATTGACGATTAAAGGAAATAGTCGGATCCTTAAAAGTAGTCAATGATGCAGCTGAATGTGGAGTTAAACTCATGGAGGAGTTCAATAATAAACTCACAAAAAAACGAGGATCAAAAGCAATTCTTACTTCAAGTGAGTATACCCCTTTCAAAAACTGACAGCGTTTAAATAATAATTTATTTAAACATTTTTCAATAATTTCTATTCAAATTTCCAGGCTCTCTGAAATTACCACCAAAAATACTCTGGATTTAGTCGAGAAAGTCTAAAAACTCGTTACAATGACTAAATTTCATTCTGATATTCTTTGTAAAAATATTATCTAACGATTTATTTATTGAAACATCTTTATTTGTCTAATTAAAGTAAGAAACTATAACTTTAAAAATAAAATTTCAATACCGACAGCATTTTTTTTTTTTTCCTATAGAGGATAATTTTTCAGATTTCAGACTCATTGCGGCACGTGTTAATACAACCCGATTTTCTCAAATTTTCTTTGTGCACGTTTTGAATATAGTAGAACAAAAAAAATGGTGCTCAATGAAAAAAAAAAGCAATTTATTTTTCTTCCATACAAATAAGGACCACCCTAATATATACATCATACATATGTTTACAGGGTGATTTGCATAAGGTATGACAAAAAGCTAAAGCGTGTAGGTTTGACTTAGACAAGAAAAAAATCGTATGGGAGGGGCGGTCTATTTCCCCCAGCTTAGGCGGGAGGTGATACCTACAGAATAATGCTATAGCATTTTGAAAAGCCAGAAATACAGTTTTTAAATAAATTTGTTCGAGTGAATAGTTTTTGAAAAATTAATTTTCAAAATCAAAATTTTGAAAAAAAAATAAAAAAAATTTTTTTTAAACAATTTTTTTCAAAATTTTACGTAATTAAGTGTAATTTTTTTATTCAATATTCAATGCTCTTATTAATTTTTGATCAAACACAAAAAACCGGATGTCAAAATGTTTTGTAGTTTTTGATAAAATCAAAAATAACAAAAACTACTTTTGTTCTAAGAAAAGCCTTTTATTTTAACTTTCTTTTTACTATTTTTTTTAAATATCGTCTTATAAGCATACAATAATGCGACAAAGCACACAACAGCCGCACTGTAAGGAACTGGCTTGTTGAACATTTTAGTGACCGTTGGATTGGAAGAGGAGGTCCAATAGAATGGCCGCCTAGATCGCCAGATTTAACTCCGTTAGATTTTTATGCTTGGGGATTCATGAAGAACTATGTGTACGAAGTGCAAATAGAATCTTTGGAACAACTGAAACAGCGGATTGAAGTGGTTGGAGTCAAATTACAGGAAAATTTATCAAGTATAAATTTATGTGCAGCAATAAGAAGGTGCTATAATCTTTGCCTTCTACAAAATGGGGATATATCGAAAATTTTTTGTAATAAGCTTTAGTTAAAAAATAGTTAAAAATTTAAATAACCGTAATTATGTATTTTATCTAAATATGCATGTATTTCTTATTTTTATTAATTTCAAGATTCAGGGACATTTTTGTTCTAGTTTCGCAATTGAATTTTTCTGTCACTGCTTATAAAACTGATAATAAAAAAATTGTACAAAAAAAGTTAATCCTTTCTTTCGTAAATTCACCTAAGAATCCAAAAACGTAAAAACTAAAATAAAAGGCTTTTCTTAGAACAAAAGTAGTTTTTGTTATTTTTGATTTTCTCAAAAACTACAAAAAATTTTGACATCCGGTTTATTGTGTTTAAACAAAAATTAATAAGAGCATTGAATATTGAATAAAAACATAATACTTAATTACAAAAAATTTTGAAAAAAAATTGTTTAAAAAAAATTTTCATTTTTTTTTTTTTTCAAAATTTTGATTTTGAAAATTAATTTTTCAAAAACTATTCACTCGAACAACTTTAAAATTAAAGAATGTATTTCTGGCTTTTCAAAATGCTATAGCATTACTCTGTAGGTATCACCGTTATTTTTTAATAATTTTTTTCTGTTTTAAGTAATTTTTTTCTTAAATTGCCCCTCCCGCCTAAACGGGGGGAAATAGACTCCCCTCCCATACGATTTTTTTCTTGTCTAAGTCCAACCTACACGCCCTAGCTTTTTGTCACACCTTATGCAAATCACCCTGTATATCTTTATCTCGGTTGCTCTCTTATTGGTTTGAAAATTAATTTCAAACAAAAATTCAAATAATTTATTTTGAAAATAAATTCAAATATTTGTATCTACATACATATGTGGGTGATTCTACAAACAATGGAATTATATGATACAAATTTCTGCACGACATTTTTGGATTCCAAAAGTCGTAAGAGTTGTTCTAGATGATCATTAGAACGTCCATTTGCGTTGTTGAAGGCGGCAAGTTAAAAAAATAAAATAATGAAGATTTTAAGGCCATTTTTTGAAAAAGGATGTTCTGGGTACTGAGTTTTCTTTTAAGGGAACTGAATAAATCTTTATTTTTTTTTCTTATTTTCTCTTTGGTACACATTAAAATATAGAAATTAAATTTAATTATTCTTCATAAACATAAAAATTCATGGTAAATAAATATTATTTAGCATTTTATTAAGAGAATATAATATATTATAATTAAATATTTTTTTTCTAAGAATCAATTTAAAATAAATTATATTCTTTTTAAAAATTTTGAAAATATTTCGCAATGAAGTTCGAAGTTCAATATAACTAAAAATTTCTCAGGTTTCTGAATAAAATATCATTTGCTCAGGGGACTGACGCCAAGGGACTGAGGTTTTTCATGGTTTTTGCGCAAAAAAAGTATTAAGGTTTTACTTCAATTAAAAAGCTCAAGTGACCTCAACCCCAAATTGAGCTTTTTAATTGAATTTAATTCAATCACTCCACTTAAACAGAAATGATTTTCATTTCTCTATTGATTAAGGTTTTACTTTAAAAACTAAAAATATATATATAATATTACAGTTTTATTAAACCTATACTATACTTCTAACAAATATGCCTTCTTACATACAAATTTGTTTTGTAAAACCTCACCGACTTCTTGCACAAATGTCTTTTTCACAATACTAACATAAGAAACAGAATCGATTTGCACCATAATTTTATTGTAAGGAGATTTGGTACTTCAAATTGCCAGTGCTGGAAATTCGATCGATATCCTAGTTATTGATTTTTTCGACTGTTTCAATATGCAGGGGACTGATACAAAAAGCGGGGGACAAAGTTTAATTAAGTTTTTTTGGAATAAAAAAATATTTATCTATTTCGTAGCAAAGATGTGTTATTTTCCGTAACTTTGGTACAATTCATCTAAGTATGAGACCTGAAATAAGAGAACGGTAATAATTTTTCTTTGCGAAAACGCACTGGGGACACGTCAGGGCACTGAGAATCAGACACTTTGAAGAATTTTTTTAGCAAGATAAAATAAGGTCAACCTAATAATATTGTTAGGCCAGGTAGATATCAACAAGATTTAATTTTATAAAAAAAAAATCAGATTAAATAATTGAACGGATTTTAAAATATTTCTTGGGCCACCGAAAATTCCATCGTTTGTAAAATCACCCGTATATTAATTTGTATTAGAAAAGTTAAGCGCTATTTTAGCTTCACTGCTTTTATCCTTAGAATGCTTTCTAAGGTTTAAGTTCAGAGTCTACAACACTTCGTGGTACTTAAATTCGCGAACTATGTATATCAATGCACTCGATATTTAGACGCCAAGATTTTTCGGGTAGTTTTCTTTCCTGTCCACACTTAAAAATCATGAAAATCGTGAAGGTCCCATATGTTGTAGAGTAAGCCTCTAGCTTATTGATTTGTAGTCGGAGGAGTGAAGGGATTTTCAGCTATTAACACCAAGTCATCAGCGTATAAAAGTACCTTAATGAAAATTCCGACAAAGATGACGCCCCAGGAAGCATATCAGTTATACCCTCGATGAACAGTGCGAATTGCAAAGGACTCAGAATACATCCCTATGGTACACCTGCAGACGTTTCAAACCGAGAGATGACGTGAAAAGTTTGACATACGGCATAAGAAACTTGAGAGACACACAAAGAATGTCCAATTTATAAATCAGAACCAGTGTGTTAGCTGTATCGAATGCAGCTTTAAAATCATAGAAGCACGCGTAAAATTTTTTGTTGTCTTTACAATATTTCCTGGGAATAGAAAAATATGATATAGTAGAGAATCCAGGGCGAAAATAATACTGTATAGGTATACAATTTTTAAGAGTGAAATTGTAGAAAATTTTAAGTTGTTTCAACAAAAAAAGTTTTTTTTTTTAATTTTTTGTCTGATGTCTCATTGAAGATAAAAGCGAATAGCTTTTCGTTTTTCCTATTTCAAGATGGTGTCTAAGAGACAGATGTGATGAACTTGAAAACTCGGTTTTACATTCAGTGAATTAGCTTTATAGTTATAAAATTATATAAAATAGTGTTAAATTATCGACTAAGCAATAAAAAATGAAAAACTTTAACATTAATCGTATACTCGTAAATCTTCTGGATATGTTTTTTAAGAGGAGTCGACATTGCTCGGTCCGCACCTGGTGTATTGAAAAATATGGCTCATCGAGATATAAATAATATTATCAGGCTTTTGTCTTAATAGAGCTAACAAGTTTTCAATAACACGTTATAGTAATAAATTGTCAATAATTTAAAATATGATTGCGTGCATCAGATGGGTACGCGAAAGCTCAGGGGTGAAGCTTTAAGAAGGAAAGATGGTGTACTAGTCCATACTGCTTGAAGTATCAATGGGTCATCGTCATCTTATTTGAGGCTTTTGCACATAATATAGATTTTGACAATATCTACATAAACATTGGTTTGATAGACATTTTTTAATTAAAAACATTTTATTCAGCGTAAATTTGCTAATTATAATTTACAATAAATATAATAATGATGAATGTATAATATTATGTCATTTACGTGCCATTACATTATTATTACATTATTCGATAAATCATTATTGATCTCGAAAGCAACTCTACAGATCTTGTTAAAAAAAATGATGTGCCACACTGTAGTGCATTTTATTTAATTCTGTCTAGCTGGTCAGCTAGTTTAACATAATTAAAATGAAGTATTAAAAAAGTTCTAAAAGTTCCCTTGAGGGAGATTTTAGGGGAAGTGAAGTCTTATCAAACTATGTAGAACAATTAGCAGACTAATATGACCGAACTAAAACCAAAACCAAAGAAGAAAAGATGACATATTTTCAGTTAAATTGCTAAAATATTATTAAATACTGGAATGTTGAAGACACTTTGAATAAATGTCATGAAAATTGAAAACTAATAATGGAAAAAGATTATAAAAATATCTTAGTTTGGTGAAACCAAAGAGTGTTTTTAAAGGGAAGAGAAAAGTATTGAATTGTTGCCATAAAACCTATTACAAGAATGCAAGCCTGATGGAATTTTATAAAGATGTTTCATTTGACATGGAAACAGACGAATTCAATGAACATTATTTTGCGATGTTTCGAATAATAAAGGGTTTTCCAATGGGAAGGGATACATTTTGACAGTTCATGACCACCTGGTTTTATTAATTTTTAATCTTCCTAGTTAATATTTTTCAGTCGCTAAAGAAGAATCAATATTCTAAGCTGCAGGTTTTGAAGTGCAAATGCAATTTGAAGTGGACCTTGATTTCAGTAGAATAAATCATTTTCAACGACGAGGCTTATTTTTGCAAAAAAAAAAACAGGTCCACCGAGTGGTATTTCATCCGCAGTATAGCAGATATAGTTGAGGATTGCAGGACAGTGGCACCATCATCAGCCCGTACTTCTTCGAAAACGACGATGACATTGCCATCACCATCAATGGAGAGTGCTGCTGATATGTAGATAATTTAAAAACTTATGAATAAATAACAATCAATTAATTTACAACTTTTTATTCTTTAAAATAAAGTTATCTTTATGTCCACCCTACTCAATTATTCAAAGCGAAGTGAAATGTTCTGGCTTCAGCTTAGAATTTCTATCTCTTGAAAAACATAGTCTACTACGAATGATCGTTGATATTTGAAAAGATCGGAATTTGAACTTTAAATATCCACATCGTATCTGCCTGAGTTGTTTGTTACAATAACCAATTTTTGAAGGCCAATAAAGACCATACGAATTTGAAGGACATAGATATGATTCCAACAAGACGATGCTACATACATGCTTTATAGCTTATTCCAGAATGAACCTTTTGTACGACGGATTTTGAGGCAAAGTTATCTCATGCAGAGTTGACTTGAACTTACCGCCGAGATCGTGTTGTTTGACCCCGTTGGTCTTTTTCTTTTCGAGTTTCCTTAAGTTTGAGATCCATTGCAATAAGCCACAAATAAACTAAACTAAACCTATTCGCTATTTTAACCTGATCAATGTGCCAGAGTCATCGAAAGTTGTACCTCTTGAATGCGGCTTTGTAAGGTCGTTTGATATTTGCAATTTTGGTACTATAGAGCAAATTTTGCATTTTGAAACTAAATCGAACTCGAGATATTGATCAAAACTGACATTACGATTCGATCTGTCTGTATGTGTATATGTCTGTATCTCGACCTATAGTCCAAGCCGCTGAAGCAATTTTCTTCAAACTTGCAGCCGAATCTATAAAGAAATTTTAAAGGTTTCTTAACTTTAAAATACCACCAAACAGCTCTTAAGTATGAAATCGGTATCTAGATATAATCAATTTTCACATTTAAGTAACGTTACTTAAAGGCCTCTTAACTTAAACGCCATCCACCGCGTTTAAAGGTTACTTAAATACATTTTAAAATGTATTTTGACATTTCATTTATCATCTTTGAAATTTTGAAATTTCAAATTGTGAGTTTGTATTTTTTGTTGTGATATTTTAGAATTATAAAATGCAAAGAATTAAGATACAGAAAATTTGTATTGATTAAAATATGTGTACGCCCAAAGAATTTTCGTCCACACTTCCCGCTTAGACTTTGAAGTGTTTGTATCGACATTTCTGTCCTCGTTGTTGGAGGTGAATCTGTGCATGTGAAAAATTTCTTTTTTTTTTAATTTATTATTGCATATTTTAAAATAAAGACGTTTCCCTGTCGGAAGCATCCCAATTTTCAGATCTTTTTCTTTTCTTCGTGACGACGATGAAAGTGGGCTTGTGTTCCATGGCAATATTCTCAATTTCGCAGATATAAAAATGTGTCTTCCAAATGTTTACTAATTTAAGGTGTCACAAAACAGCTGTGTTGTATAAAATGAAGCAGCATTTTTTTTGTATTAGATTTTCACATTCTTTTACGTTACGTGACACAACCGTCGTTTTGTTAAGAACCAATGAAAATCGATTATACATACGAATTGAAGTTTCATAATTTAAAAATAAATTAAATATTTAAGTATGCTTAGGTAAATAACCTCTAAGATGCAGTTTAAGAAAATCTTTTAGATACGGCTGTTGGTATTTAAGGATCCTATAGGTGATTTCCCAGAGGAAAAATTGAAATTTCTTTTAGCAAAATCTTATTTATCTCGAAAACAGCTCCTACGATTTTATAAGAAATTTTAAATTTAAAATTACTTTTACATAAAAGCAAGTACGTGCCATTCAGTCGTGTATTTTATTTTATACCTAACACATATCTTATTAAATTCAATTTTAACAGCTTTTCGTCACTATTGGGAAACCCTTTAAATTTAAATATTCTCGTAATTAAGAAGAAAATATTTGGTGGCATGGAGAATACGGTCTTATAACGGAATTATCATG
The DNA here is from genome assembly GCA_963931855.1 of Philhelius festivus. Taxonomy (NCBI): domain Eukaryota; kingdom Metazoa; phylum Arthropoda; class Insecta; order Diptera; family Syrphidae; genus Philhelius; species Philhelius festivus. The sequence goes on from OZ007556.1 coordinate 60,401,632, forward strand.
AAACAAAGCCCTAAGTAAAAAAAAAATGTTACTTTATCGCGATTCATCAAAGCGACAATTTCAAAAATATGGCTGTCATATGTTGCATAGTCTTAAATCACAAAACCTATAGAGTGGTTAAGTATCGAAGGTAATGGATTATTATGACAAATAAATACCAGAAAGTTTGAAAAAGTCAAAAGTCCTAAAATGGATATATAAAGAAAATATTTGTTCACTCTTTATAATCCAAAACACCCTGTGTGATAAGACAATACCCGCGAATTTAGATATTCAATCTGACTTAATTGATCATCACTTGTAACACTCATAATCAGTAAATAGTGTGAGCGATATGTAGTTTATTTATATAAGTTTGATACAAGGGCTTTGAAAGCCCATAGTGTCTTTTAAATAAATGCGTAAATACTTTACGTTATTTCTGCCGATAAAAAATAGCATAAGCAAACTTGTCTGTAATTTCTGCTGAATAACAGAATCATTGTAATTTTAAATTAATTGATTCTATTTAGTTTCCATAAAGTACTCTAATTATCAGAAGTGTTTCTAAGAAATAATTAAAATAGATGAATTTGGATATCTAGTTATTAGTTGATATAAAAATTCCCTTAAATAAAGACAAAACACTTTTAAAAAGGTGGGAATATTTAAAATTAAGAAAAGTAGCGAAACTTCAGTGTAACACCTAGTACATACAGTGGCGTAGTGTATGGCATAGCTAGGGCAAGGCGGTGGGGGCACGCCCAGGGTGTCACCCATTTGAAAGTGACACCCGACAGATCCCAAAGAATATTTCAGGCCAATCGGCTGCAAAAAAAAGACTTGTTACAATTGAAACCAAGTTCACTCAAACTATATAACCAAAAAAATGTAACGCACTTCCCTACCAGTTATTTCAAAATTTGCTGGTTTCTATGATGAGGTATCGGAAACAGAACTTTTCTAAGAGATACCAAGGTTAAGAAGTCATTTTAAAGCGGCCAAAGTTACAATGTCTAAATGGTTATCTCTCGACTTTTTAAAATTCATCGTAAAATTGGATTTTACAGAATCTCTTCCAAATCTTATCGTCGCTTTGAAAATGTTTACGACAATATGTGTATCAATTGTGTTATGTGAGAGGAGTTTCAGTAAACTAAATTAATTAAAAATTACTTGAGGGCAATAATGTCTGAAATGAGGCTAAATAATTTGGACATTTGAGTGATTGAACATGAGACAACACAGGAAATTAATTTTTATGACGCTATAAACGAGAAGACATTTAAAGTTAGTAAAAGTATAGTGTATATATGTATGTGTTTATGTGTATGTTTAAATTTTTGTTCTCGTATATGACTTTTACCTGCATTTCAATTAAAAATTCTTAATTAATGTAATAGTAGAATCGCTGTACAGGGTGCCACGACATTGAGTACATAATAAATATTTTAATTTGATCTACTGAAAAGCTTATACAAAAAAAAAACAATTTCCAATTCAATATAATTTATTTTTATTTAAATATACATAGTTTAAATATAAAAACTTAAAACAAATTTAGACTGACTAGATCTAATTAGTTTACACCTGAAGATATCAGGATTGCAGATCGAGCTTGGGGTAGTGTTGTCACATTTTCGCTTACCGCTTCCCCATAGTCGGTTGTTTGAGCTCGAGCTGTAAATGTGTAGGAGACTTCTTGATCGAGGTTTTGTGCACGAAGACTATTTCTGGTAATTTTTTTCTTCACTTGCTTACTAAATCCTTCAAAAATATTTAAAAAAAATTAAAATTTTAAACATGAAAATTAAAATATGTAGTTTACAAAAAAAGTTTAAAAAGTTACTTTCATTCTCTTTTGTGGTTTCATATGTCACAAGCAGGGGCGGACGCAGAAAATAATTTCGGAGGGGATTTTAGAAAAAAGTATGAGAATGTTATAATTATATATTATTTTATTACTATATTGTAGGTACTTGTTAATTACATAATGTTTATTGTTATTAACATAAATATGTTATAACTGAACAATATTGGCTCTTAGGGATAGGGACTTTTGGAACAATTTCATACAGCTAATCGAAAAACCAAAACATTATAAGGATGTTGCAAGGGTTACCTATTTGGAAAATTTAAATAATGTTACCAAAAGGTGGAAAATGTTCTCGACGAGGGCATGTTTGGTACTTCCTTCTTGTGCATTTTTATTTCGGAATTAATTTTTAGACATAGAATTTTACTACGGGCCCTGTGATCATTAATGCAACAAGAAGAAAAAGAGTGTAAGTGATTCCATAAGTGTATAGGTACCTAAAAATAGAATTATAATAAGTTCTACAAAACTAAATCCGGAATATACTCGTATTGATACGTGAAGTCATAACTTGTTGTACTTTTACAATCACGAAAAAGAGTTTTACGAACATATAAGGACACAGCAACACTCAACTGGTACCTATATTAACTATATACTACATAATTATCCATGTGCTACTCATTTGTAACTGTAACTTTCACAAAAACAAAATGAGTAACCGGGTCGCACGAAATTTGCTTTTATTTAAAAGACTAAGAATTTCAAAATTTCATGTTATTAAAGAAAAACTGTTCATAAGCATTCAAATTCTTTTTTAAATGAATAACAAAACTCCTTTAGTAGTTGGAGCTACAAACAGGATGCCATGTGATTCAAGTAAATATTAGTTTATGCAAGAACAAAAATTATAAGTCTTAGTGCTTTTTAAAAAAATATCTACAAAATTCTTAAAACATTTTTAAGAAAAAATGTTGATACCTCAACTTGTAGTATTCATTATTGTACGAATAAAAAATAAATTTCCAAACAAAAATATTGAGCCGTTTTTGAGATAACGAATTTTAAAATGCAATGTTTTTTAAACTTTTTAGAAGCTTTTCCATGAAAAATTTCATTCAAATCCGTTCTGCCTATAATGCGAAATTCAAAATTCGTAAAAAACGATTCATGATAGGTAAATTCAGTTATATCTTAATTTTAATATTTTTTTTATTAAAGTATAGATCGTAAAAATTAATCGAAATAAAAAAAACTTTATCAAAATTTTCGGAGCTGTTTTTGAAAAAATAAGATTTTCGAAAACAATGTTTTACATTTGTGTGGTGGGTACCTTTATTTTTAGGTAAACAAATTTTGGGGCTTCCAAAAAATAACTATTTTTTTAACCACTGCCTAGATTAAACTCAATGAAATTTTATGATTTTTTTTCTTAATTCTGTGGGACAGTTTTTGAAAAATATTCATAAAATTTCGAAAAAAATTCGTATGGGTATAAAACATTCTATATATTTAATTACTTGTGGTATGAATATAGTATAAATGAAGTTGTTTACTTTTGTTCCTACTTTATAATTTATTTAATATCCCTGTTTAAGGAAGTACAAGTATTGACCAAAACTTTAAATTTTTGGAATTTCAAAGAAAATTGCTTCAATTTTTATTTCCAGGAACTCCTATTCTTTTTATGAAAAGATATAGAATTTATGGTACGAAAATAAACAATTTGTTTTTTTTTAAGAAAATGAATCCTTATTTTTTTATTCCACATGTTTCGGAGGGGGTTTGAACCCCCAAAACCCCCACCTGCGTTCGCCCCTGTCACAAGCTAACCAACAATATTTCCGCTATTCATTTTTGGAGGATCTTATAAACTTGAACTAGTTATGTCTTCAAATCGAAGTGAAACTGGTGGTCCTGGAAGTCCCTGTAAAGTTTTTACTTCTATGGAAGTCGATTACGAACCAACACTAGCTGGATTAAGAGCAGGAAGTATGGTAATGGTGTTGTTAAAGAGAAAATATAAAAATAAGTCAAAAGTACAAGACAAATTATTTATTTTTTGAATTATTTGTTCATAAAAAAGATTTCTTAATTTAAGGATGCAAATTATTATGCAGAATCCTAAGGCTACCATTTCTAGATAAGTTTAAACAAAAATTCGAATTACTTCTAAAGAGAATTACATAAATGTAGCGGTATACCAGATTTGAAGCAAACTATTTCACCCGTTAAGCCCTGGATCTATGTTTGTGTGTATCTTAAACTTAAGGACGCACACACCGACAACGAAATGTGTATATTTAAAAAATCTTGTCAACATTGTATATAGTTGTATTATTTATTATTTTGCTTGTATCTCAGAATCGCTTCGATTTGAAGTTTTATAAATTAATATCATCGAGTTCAAAATATGACTAGAGGTGTTAGTACTTAAGGTTGCTTATGTACATAAATGTTGTGTAGTTCGAAACCTGTTTTTAAATGTGCATTGAAAAATTGTTACATACATATGTATGTACGTTTTTATACTTAGGATTTATATCTTGACAAAGATACAGACAAAATTAAAAATAAATACATTAATAACAAATAATAAATAATAAATTAATAAGTGAACTTGTTTTCACATTGATTGAACTTTAAACGTTCTGACTTGTTCTCTGCCAAGAAGGTTTTAATTTCGTGTAAGAAAAAAAAAACGAAGTTTTAATCACAAAACAAAATTTATAGAGAAACTAGAGCGTACCCGTGCGGGAACTCCCGCAAGCAATTTTTTTTTTCAACTGAAGTTTTTCAAAATAAATCATGTGTCTAAAAGTTTCTGTAGATTCGCTCAGTTTTTCTTGCATTGGAAATCTTGTGTAAATGGAAATCTTGTGTGAAGTACGGAATGTTGTTTTTGGGTGTTTATTTTACTTCTGTGTATCATCGTTGAACAGCTCTATTTGAAAAAGACGACTTACCACTGAAATAATAAACACGTTTAGCTTAGCCAAGAACTGTCACAACTGATCTCCTGTTCAACATGAGAAGTTGAAAGCGTACGAATTATTTTTATTTAACGTATGCATGTACCTGGATTAAAACAAAACAGCAAACCAATAAATCCAATCAAGTCCTTTTCTTAAAGGTAATGGAGCCAAGCGAAGGATATTTTGAAAAAACTAACAAACAATGAGCAAATCACATACGTATGTAACTATCCTATAACAATGTATGTACTTAAACCTGTAGGCACATAAAGTTTAACTTACCTTATAGTTTAAATTCAAAGACACACAAATATTTGTCAAACTTTTTTTGTTTTTAATTCGGAGAATTTTATTTTTGTTTTATTTTTTTTAAAAACAAACAATGCCCTTCCTCTGGGCCCGCACCACCAAAGTATGGCATTTCAATGCAACTACTTATGTAATTATGTATATATACTACATTTCAGTGCAATACGAAGATAGAAGTAGAGATAAATAATTTTGCGGTGTTTCGACCACCCAATGCCCCTCCCCTGATAATAAAAAAAAGATATACGGTAATCCAGACTATAACTTTTTTTTGTGTTAAATTTTATCAAGATCCATTCAGTTGTTCAAGCGTTATTGAGTAACAAACATCCATATATCGTAACATTCACATTTATAATATTAGTAGGATAGGATAGGATTTCTTTGAGAAATATTTCAAGCGAGAAAACTTATACTCGAGGAAGCTGTCAGGTAAGAAAACTATCATGTAAGAAATATCAGACCAAGAACATAAATATTAAAAAAGAGCCAAGTTCTTCTATAGAAAAACCTTTGTGTAACAAGTCAGCCGTGAAAAGTACTGAGATCTAAAAGTACGCCAAGTCCTTACTTTTAATACTTACTTTAATACCGAATATTTAAAGTAGAATAATATTGAAACAGCTACAATGTAATAGAGAGATTTTATTATTTAATGATTACTGACTAAAATTTGATGGGTTCACTGATCAAGTTTTTAAAACCTTTCGGATTGGGCATACAAAAAAACAAGCGAAGTAAGCCCATCATATTTTAGTCAGTAATCATTAAATAATAAAATTTCGCGCTTCAATTGTTTCTTCTTGTCCTGGCAAGATACCTAACACTAACATACCTACCTTAATTATAAATACTAGTACCTACATCTGCTCAAAGTCATAGAAGAGCAATAAATGTTGAGGATGCGATGATGATTTTGTTGCAATTTTAACTCCTTTTTTAAATGAAGGTAGCCCACCAATTAATAGCCTAATTAGTGGTTCGATAATAGTTCACACCACACTTAAGATTTTTACTTGCGACTTATAGGTACTATAAGGCAAGTTATGGATTCGTAAAAAAATTGAACTCGAGATTTTGATCAAAGTTGACATTACGATGATAGCGAAGACTAAAAAAGTGGGTCTGGCAATTCTGTCTGTCTGTCTGTCTGTCGCTTCGACTACAGCCTAAACGGCTCGGCCGATTTTCTTTAAACTTGGTAGATATGGGTTTTGATTTTTTACCCCCCCACGTTTTTTTCTTTTTTTTTTAAGACCAAAAATAACGGTACCTGCCATACGAATTTTTTTCGAAATTTTATAAATATTTTTTTTTCTCAAAAATTGCTGGACAAATTTTAAAACTAAAAACACAAAAAATTTCGTTTAGTTAAATCTAGGTAATGCTTGAAAAAAATTTTCCGAAAAATAGTTATTGAGGGTACCCCCCATGGAACCATTTTTTTGTTTTTGATTTTCTCAAAAACGGTACCACCGATTTTGATCATTTTTTTTTTGCGAAGGCTCTTCAAATATTTAAATAGAATTGTTTATGCAAATTTTCGAAAAAAATTTTTTGGATTTTTAAAAAAACTTCAAATTTTTTTTTTAAAACTCAATATTTCCAAAATCCCAAGCTAGATTTTTTTTAAACTTGATAAATAAAAGTTTCTTCATATAATCTACAAGATGTGAGAAAAAAAATTCATTTTACCTTAAAATAAAGGTGCCCACCATACAAATGTGAAAAAATTTAAAAAAATGGTTTTCAAAAATCGTATTTTTCTCGAAAACGGCACCTAGAATTTTGACAAAATTTTTTTTCTTTCAATTAATTTTTATGATCTTTAATTTAATAAAACAAATTTTGAAATTAATATATTACAGCTTGTACCTACCATAGAACGATTTTTTCGAATTTTGAATTTCTCATTATCCACATAACGGATATTAATGAAAATTTTTATATTGAACCTTCTAAAAAGTCTAAAACACATTGCATTTCAAAACTTTAAAATAAATATTTTTTTAATTTTTGAAAAAAAAAAAATCTATTTTTTTCTTTTTTTGAAAATTCGATATCTCTGAAACGGCTAAATATTTTTTTTTTTTTAATTTAATTTTTATTCGAACAATAATAAAAACTTTAAATTGGCGTACCAAAATTTTTTCTTAAAAATCTATTAAAAATTTTGTATATAAAAGCTTTTTTCAAGAAACCACTAAGACGACTTATAATTTTTGTTCTTGCATAAATTCATATTTGCATAGCATTCTGTTTTCGTCTCTTACTATTAAAAGAATTTAAAAAAATTAATTTGATCCTTATGAACAGTTTTCTCTAATAACATTCGTTTTTAAAATTCCTAGTCTATTACATAGGAGCAAGTTCGTGCGACCCAGTCGTGCATTTTATTTTTTGTGTAAATTCAAAATTTTGTCAGGTATGCAAGTGTTTTCTTTTTTCATTCATGTTCACATAAACATAACATAGAGTATATAAGAAAAGTCATGAATTTTCAAGATGCATGTATAGTTTCAAAATGACAATAAAAAGACACTTCGAATGAAAAATCTTAGATTCTCTTATTTTCGCTTTGAATGTACATTAAGCTTTACCGCTCTACCAAATTTCATCATTCTACAGCAATCGGAAGTGCTCTATATAAATTAAACATTTTCTCATAAATTGGGCGTATACCACGCCCCCTGAATGGAAAATCTCAATTTTATTGTTGGTCCTTTATATGCAATTTGAGCCATACCGTTCTACCAAATTTCATTCTTCTACTGCAATCGGAAGTGTGCCATTTATATAATTTACATCAGTTCTGAGGAAGTGGGCGGATACCACGCCCCTGAATGGAAAACCTCAAATTTTATATTTTTTTCTTTGTATGCAATTTAAGCCCTGCCACTTTACTAAATTTCATCGTTTTACAGCAGTCGGAAGTGCTCCATTCAACCAACAAAGATTCGGAGAAAGTGGGCGGATACCACATCCCCTGAATGGAAAACTTCAAATTTTCGAATTTTTCCTCTGCTTGTATGACAAGACCAGTGTTGTCACTTTACCACAATTGTGGTAGATCTACCACAACTTTTTAAGATTTACAAAATCTACCACATCTACCACGGTAGTTCAAAAGTCTACCACTATTTTTTACATACCCTCCAAAAAGAAAAATTAAAAACAAAAATCTGTTATTATACTATCACAACACAATTTGTTTGTCTTAATTTTTCTGAATGCAGCAGTCAGCCTTCTACTACATTTTCTGGACAGACTTCTTTACTCATTAAGATGGTTTCATTTTCATTTTATGTATATTTTACTCTTTTCAACAAGACATTTTATGTTATATTTTTGTTTGAATATATAAATTAATTAATATTCTTTCATGTAAGAATAATTGTTAAACAAGCCATGTAACATAAAACAAATCTTGTCACATAGCCAGAGAACTCTAGCGAACACTGAAACACTGATCCGCAGACTGTTACCAGCTAGAATCTCTTGTTTTCTTCAATGTAGATACCAGGGTTAAGGGATTCGTTTTTATTTATGTTCTTTCAATGGGAAATTTAATAAAACTCGAAGGCACCCCCCTGATATTAATGAGTCTGTCACAGCTTTTTATTTAGTTCCATTTGACTCATTCTGATGAGTACCTCCAATTAGATAGGATCGAATTCTAAAACTTTGTTCACTTTTGGGCAGGCAAATTAAAGAAAAATCTCCCGATTGGCACGAGTTTTCATTAATAGGTTGATTTATGTATATTTGGCTAGATAGAGTTAGAGCAGGCAGGCAGTTACTGATTGAATTGAACACATCCAAAAATATAACCAGGAAATTGAAATTTATAAAATTAAAGAAAATCTTCTTGGGTATTACATTAAGCTTTGTGATCAACTAATAAAAGGTTCGAGTTTTCAAGTGTGCATCTCCAGTTGCTTTAATTCTTAAGTCCAAAAGAATTTCAAAAAGGTCGGCAACAAACTATTACCGTTAAAAAGAGTATTCCCTTTTAACGATATTCCGCAAGAAGGTATCAATAACTAGTGCGATCTCCACTCTTGCTCTTTGAAAGTGAACAAATCAATGACATCAAAGGGGATGGATTGACTTAAGCAAAGAGATGAATGTAGTCGAAGAGTCCATGTTTTCGAATTTTAGTAAATATATGTTCAATTTAGCTGCTTTACTACATAACAGTGCAGCAGCAGAAATAGCCTTTTCAGAAATGAATGCAATAAAAAACAAACTTGGTGTCAAAACTATAAACAGTCTTATTTTTGCTAAAAAAACGGCAAATAAATCTGATATTTTTATTTCTTGAGCAAAATTGATTCGCTTTTTTTTTTTAATTTTAATTTGTTGATGGTAAGTTTAAAGATACATATATAATATGTATGTATATAGAACAAAATATCACAACAAATATATTTAGGTACTTAAATCAATGTGTAAAACTTCGTCTTTATAAATGACTTTAAGTGCTCTAAAAATGTGATTTAACGAAATATTTTCTTATTTATTATTATTTATAATGGGCCTTACCAATAATCAAATTTAGAGGCGAGTTTAATATTTGAGTGAAATTAACCAATATGTAATGACTAATGAGCTCTATATAGTTAAACATACATGTTATGAACTTAATATATAAGTGGACTCTAAATTATGAACCATCTATTGTACATAACTTAAAAAATAAAATGTAACATGTATTATGGTCAGTTATAAAGAGTACATTAAATAATGGTTAATTTTGATCAAATATTAAAGTCGTCTCTAAATTTGTTTATTAGTAAGGCTCATTGTATACATATATATAATATTTATTATAAGCTCTATTTTTTCTTTTTTTTTTTTTAATAAATACAAAATATTGAATAAAAAATATATCTCACTTATTTTGCTAGTTTTATATAATATCAATACATATTAACGGTCCATTTTGTTAGCATTATAATTTAATATGTTTGGATTTTGTCCTTTTTAATTATTTATCATTTGGGAAATTACAAATCTACCACACAAAATCTAAATCTACCACTGTTTTTCGTCCCAATCTACCTCGGGTTTTGAAATGGAAGTGACAACACTGGACAAGACCTACCGTTGTGCAAAATTACAAGATTCTACGTTGTCGGGAAGTGCTCCATAATTTTGATGATCTGTCAGTCAGTTACGGTTTTTGTGATTTTTGAGGTCTTATATCTCAGGAACCGCTTATGCTAGAAATTTGGTGAGGCGCCTGTGCCTGACTAGCTTAGCAAATATTCGGAATTTTAAGTTTATGACTTCATTTGTACCGAAGATATGGAGGGGTCAAAAATAGCCTGAGTTTGTTCCTGTAAAAAGGGTGTAGTGCCAGAACTTGTCTGGGCACTAACTTGCCCTTTGATTGATGCAGCAATTTTATTAGGTTATTGTTTTTAGAACTTTTTCTCATAATTCACTCACGCTCAAGGTTGTTTTTTGAGATCCTTATAATATTAAGCACATCAGGAACGATTGGAAAATTTGCAAGGGAAAAAATAAGGTGTCGATGATCATTGGTTTTGAAAAATTGCAAATTGGAATGACAATGGGAAACAGTGTCGGGTAAATTATTCCAAAACAACGAACCTCTGTTTAATAAGGCTCTAGGGTCTAGGGTGAATGGATGAACTGATTGAAGAGAGAAATGCAACTGGCTACTTCGAGGAAGTATTGATTGTGAAAAAAGCGAGAGAAGGGAATGATTTCGTGACAGTTATAACGCTCAGTTTTGAATTTTATCCAGTAATTGAAGAGAAGTTTGGACAGTTCCTGTCTAAAGATGTGAGTTACATTCGAGATTAGGAAATATCAATGCCTTATGAATTGTAGCCAGCTCAGGGGGGAGAAAAAGGTCTTGCATATAGAAATCCCCCAAGAATTTAGCAGAGTGCCATGGCATGGGGGTATATTTTGCTTCAACAACTTTAAGCAGCATAGAAACCCACACGATTTTCTATACCCCATTAAGCAAAGGACTGGAGTTTCATGAGCTTATCATACGGTACTCGTAGCTTTACTATTCCACCTCCGAAGAAGATGGACGTTAATCTGAGAACGAGTATGAAAACGTGAGTGCAGAGTCGTTGGAAATAAAATGCACGACTGTGTCGCACGAACTTGCTCCTATGTAATCGACTGGGAATTTTAAAAACGAATGTTATTAGAGAAAACTGTTCATAAGGATAAAATTAATTTTTAAATTCTTTTTTAGTCTTTAACAAAAATTATAAGTCCTTGTAGTGGTTTCTTTAAAAGAAGCTTTTATATACAAAGTTTTTAAAAGCTTTTTAAGAAAAAATTTTGGTACGCTAGTTTAAAGTTTTTATTATTGTTCGAATAAAAATTAAATTTACGAAAAGAAATATTGACCCGTTTCGGAGATATCGAATTTTCAAAAAAAAAAAGAAAAAAAATAGATTTTTTTTTCAAAAATTCAAAAAATATTTATTTTAAAGTTTTGAAATGCAATGTGTTTTAGACTTTTTAGAAGCTTCTCTATAAAAATTTTCATTAAGATCCGTTATGTGGATAATGAGAAATTCAAAATTCGAAAAAATGGTTCTATGGTAGGTACAAGCTGTAATATCTTAATTTCAAATTTTTTTTTATTAAATTAAAGATCGTAAAAATTAATTGAAAGAAAAAAAATTTTATCAAAATTCTAGGTGCCGTTTTCGAGAAAAATACGATTTTTGAAAACCATTTTTTTAAATTTTTTAGCATTTGTATGGTAGGTACATTTATTTTTAGGTAAAATAAAAAAAAAATTTCACATTTTGTAGATTATATTGAGAAACTTTTATTTATCAAGTTTAAAAAAAATCTAGCATGGGGTTTTTGAAATATTGAGTTTTGAAAAAAAATAAATTTTTGAAGTTTTTTTTAAAAATCCAAAAAAAAATTTTTTGAAAATTTGAGTACACAATTCTATTTATGTTTTTGGGAAGCTTTAGCAAAAAAAAATGATCAAAATCGGTTGAACCGTTTTTGAGAAAATCAAAAACAAAAAAATGGTTCCATGGGGGGTACCCTCAATAACCATTTTTCGGAAAATTTTTTTTAACCAATACCTAGATTTAATTAAATGAAATTTTTCTGTATCTTTATTTTTAAAATCTATTGAACAGTTTTTGAGAAAAAAAATGTTTATAAAATTTCGAAAAAAATTCGTACCGTTATTTTTGGTCTTAAAAAAAAAAAAGAAAAAAACGTGTGGGGGGAAAAAATTAAAAATGATATCTACCAAGTTTAAAGAAAATCGGCCGAGTCGTTTAGCCTGTAATCGAACAGACAGACAGACAGAATTGCGAGACCCACTTTTTTAGTCTTCGCTATCATCGTAATGTCAACTTTGATCAAAATCTCGAGTTCGATTTTTTTTACGAATGCATAACTTGCCTTATAGTACCTATAAGTCGCAAGTAAAAAATAATGAAGTGAACTAGAAGTTTCAGATCAGATCAGCCTTGAAACCGTCCAGCAGAACATGTATTAAATGATCCAAAAAGTTATTTCTAATTCAAAGAATATTGGGTTTCATTGATACCAAACCAATTGATATGAGAGCTCGATGCCAAACTCTATCCAATGCCTTAGAAATATTAAGCGCAAAAATCTTACTTTCTCCAAAATCATATAAGGTTCTGTTCCACTCTTCGTCTCACCGTGCCATTAGATCTCCAGTAGTCATTACGAAGCTTTCGACTTTCGAGATATTTAATGAACTGATGATCGCTCATCAATTCTTTGACATAAATGTAAATGGTAAACAGGAGGAGGGGAAGGAAGGGTCGTCTCTTTTAGGAACATGCTGGACAAATTCCAGAATAGTAGGAGTAGGAATGGTTTTTCCAGAGTAAGAACACCTCTTCAGAAGAATTGGGGGTATACCATCAGGGCCAATAAATTTGTTTATATCAAGATCCCGAAGGGCTCCTGCAACTCTCCCATTCAATGATGAACGTTCTCAAGAGGCATGCTATCATAGGAAACCTAGAATAAGCAACGAAACGAGCTTCGAGTACGTAGATTTGCCTTTGGATGAAGTTGAATTCTTTAAGTTCTTGACAAATGACAAAAAATTCTGCTGCCTTTTGCCTAAATTTCAAGTCAGTTGCAAACATGCGTCGCTTAATTTAAGGATTACTCGTATTTAGAATTTTTTGATATTATTAAAACATTGATTTCAAAAGTCAACTGTTAATGAGCTTCTGTCTCAAAAAAAAAAGTTATATAACTTCATTATATATTTACATATAGGTATATGTACAATTTCTGTTATCATTTTTACAACTTACAATATAAGCTGAGTAATGACCAGTTCCTCCCTATAAGTATTACAATTATAATGTTCCTATTTAGTTAATTATAATTCTAATTTTAGATTCGTTTATATGATACGCGCAAATTTTTATTATCTTTGCTAACTAAGCGGATATAGACTCTCGTTTTGTTGTGTTTTAAGTAAGGTTAAATAGAAGTGAGTACCAGCTGTAAAACTGGCCCTTTTAGACCAGAAGTTACACTTTGAGCTTGTTTTAAAGCATGCGCGTCTGTCTATATGATTATACGAGTATTTATTAGATTAATATGATAATTTGAGATAGAAATCTCAAAGCTTATGCGCAAAACAGATTAAAACAGCAACAGCACCAGCATCGTCAACAGCAAACAGCACGCTGACCAGCAAACATTTCTCAAACACATTGCCACCAGCAACGTCATTTCATTTGTTTGACATTTCATATCGAAAAAAAGTTTTTTATTGTGGTGCCACTAAATATTGCAGTGGAAAAGTTGACAATACTGCACCAGCAACAGCAAATTTAGGACTTTGGCCTAACGACGCTGTTGGCGTTGCTGTTGCTGTTCTTATGTGTGTTGAACAATTGAAATACATTGGCTCTAAATTAATGGCGGCCGCTGTTGCTGGTGACGGTGCTGTTGCTGGTTCAATCTGTTCCGCGCTTTATATCTTTGGTTGAGAGTTCTTCAAATTTTTTTTAAATACTCCAACTCGCGTTGCATGATTCTCTATTAGACAGTGTCAAGTTATGAAATCTATGTTTAAAGAAGGAAATGTGAATATTGTTTAAAAATATCAAACACCTTGATTGTCTTAAATCTGTTTTTTAACTCATCTTGTATTGACGATTTCTCTTAATCCACCAATCTCTTACAATTTATTATCAGAAGTTGGCTGACAATTTATTTTCAGATAGCCGGCTTAATACCTACCAATTAATTGTAAGAGATTGGTAGATTTTCTACCGACCGTGTACACGCACAATTAATTGTCAGTTTTTGTTGGTTATGGAAACTGTGACAATTGAACCTTGGATGCAAACTGTCTGACAATGAAAACATTGTATGATGCTAAAAAAACGAACATCTTACAATTTCTTCATTGTCAGAAACGTCAGACAACGATACAAATTTGGCAGGCCTGACAATAAATTGTGTGTGTACACGATTATCAAATATGTAACTTACAATTTACCGTCTTACAATTAATTGTCAGATACATTTTCTTACAATTAATTGGAAGATTACACGATTGTCAGCTAGCGTACACATGATTGTTAGATTTCTTACAATTTATTGTCAGACAATGATCTAACAATTAATTGTCAGACAAATTTTCTGACAATTAATTGTAAGACTACACGGTTGTAAGACAATAGGTGCGTTTTATTATTCACAAATCTATCTGGATCCGGATCTGGATTAAGTTTTAACATGTATTACAAAAACAATTTGGGATCCTGTTTTCTATCGGGATCTATTTCAAAGATCCAAAAATTAGTTATTACACTGGCGAGTAGATGGCTTCTATGATAAGGTAGTGTAAGCTATAGTGTAAAGAAAAAAGACAAGAAATAATTGAAAATTTACAAACCAAATGATAAAAAGAGACGGACTTATAACACTGCTGTCACTAAGATCCGTATCGTTTTATTTTCAAGGGAAGGTCCAGATCCGGATCCAGATAGATTTGTGGATAATAAAACGCACCTATTGTAAGCATGTTTTTCACTGACAGATCTGACAATATTGTAAGATCTACCAATCGTGTACACTTAGCTTTAGTAGCATTTTGATCCAACGTAAATGTATGTACATGTAACAACGTTGTCAGGTTTTACAATGTCTTTGAATATATCTTCTCGTATGAACCTACTCCCAATGAAGATACTGCGCCACGTCCATAATATGTGATTGGCAGTTGGCAGTTAAAGTATGCTATGCTATATAGAGTTTTTAAAAATAGAGTCCGGAGATTTAATATAGCAGCTTACCTTTATCTGTGAGAAGATACAGATATCTGAAGTCAACATCACGTTTTCTCTAAGCCAAGAAAATCACGCTACAATCTTAAGGAATACGAAAGACTTTATTTAAGTTATTCTCCTTTTTTAAATTAATTATATTTATAATTTACTTCAATTAAGTCGATTTGAGTATACATCTACCAACCCCTTGTTGGTTTTTGATTTTGGTCCTTATGTTCACGTGGGAGCTTAAAAGTTTTTGATTAATTGTAATAAAATGGGAGAAGACGGTACTTTGAATGTTACTTGTAAGTAATCCGGATGATACCAGAAAGACGGAGTAGTCA
The DNA here is from genome assembly GCA_963931855.1 of Philhelius festivus. Lineage (NCBI taxonomy): Eukaryota > Metazoa > Arthropoda > Insecta > Diptera > Syrphidae > Philhelius > Philhelius festivus. Next base: position 60,417,362 of record OZ007556.1, read on the forward strand.
GTCTCACTTTGAACAAGAAATATTAAAACGAATGGTTTCACTCGCAACCGTTTGTTTATTGAATATATCAAGGGATGTCAGACGGAAAAAAATACCCAGTGCACCGCAAGGATTCTTGCGATATGCTAAAAGTTGAACTTGGCTTAGTTCATATTCATTTATCCCTTTATCTTGAGTGGTCAACTATATACTTCCACATTTTAGTTTAGTATCAGTCATCTCATAATCATAGCAAAAAGTCAATGAGTATTGGAGGTTTTGGAGACCCAATTATTTCTTGGACTTACCTGCATATTCAACATCAAAATCTAACCCCTCGTTAACACTTGGCAATGACATTTTGTTTCCATCTCATTGCGATCTCTCGGTGCAGCTTGTTTAAGCTTACTAATCGAAATTTATAAATTATTTTTGTTTAATTTCAAAGTTATCAAACAGACATAAATGCATATATATTTATAATGTTATGTACCTTCATATGTATGAACTTCCAATCTCAAGTTCAAGGCAAAGTCTGGTTATCACTTATTTTCTTTGTCACAATATTTTATTTATTTTTGAAAAGAAATTTACTTTATAAAGAAAGCTTAAACTTTGCCATTGGAAGGCCTTTAGCACCAAGACCAGTCACTTTGTAGGTTGTTCCTCCTGGTGATGGCTTATTAAATAGCCCAGATGTAGTAACATACAAAATATCCAAATTTGGTCCTCCAAAAGCAACAGATGTTACTAACTCACATGGAATTTTAATGTCAAGCAAAATTTGTCCATCCCTAAATAACATAAAAGATCACATCATATCTATAGTTAACAATTATATTTCAAACAATTACTTTGGGTCAATTTTCACAACTGAAGAACCTCCAAATAAAGCAACATAAAGAAATCCATCAGAATCAATAGTCATTCCATCAGGCAGAAGAATTTTACCTTCTTCTTGAAGACCTACAAGACTAAAAACTTCCCTAGGATTTTCTGTGATATAATTTAGTTTTTAATTATGAGAAGATTTCAACAAAAACTAGTTTAAACATATAACATAAATGTATTACTTACTGAGCAAACCAGTGTTAAAATCATAGTCGTATTCTTGTACTTTAAAGTCCAATGAATCGATATAGTACATTTTATTATTTTTTTCATTCCATGTTAGTCCATTTGAAAGGCCAATTTTATCCTTAACTAAATTGGATTTACCGTCTTCGTCTACTCTATAAAAATTTCCAGTACGTCTATTAAAAATATTTAAATGCATGGTTCCAGTAAAAAGACGTCCACGTGGATCACATTTGCCATCATTAATTCGATTTTGTAAGCATATAGAATCCCCCTCTTCAACGGTGAGAATATCTTTGTCTACTTTGCATGTTTCGGAAATGCCATCCCAAGTTATGATAACAATACGACGACCGATGCCAACTACGAATTTGTTACTAGTTCCTTCAATTGGTATAATAAAAGAAGCTAATTTCTCGTTTTCTAAAAATAAATATTTATGTTTTGAAAAAAATACTAAAACATATTTAAATTTAAAAAATGAAAGCATTTAGGTGTAGATAATCATCATTAAAACATTTAATAAACTTTATTCTTAATTCTTACCAATTTGACACCTGTATACCTTATTTTGTGCATAGTCATAGCGTAAGACTTGCCCGTTATCGATATCAACGAAGTACAAACATTGTTTTTCTATGTCCCAATGTGGTCCTTCACCTAACAACCCATAAGAGTTTGATAGTGGTTCTACTTGGTACGACATCTATCAAAGAAAATGTATTATTAGATTTCGACTTGATCCATAAAAACATATGTACATAATTATTTAAATAAACAAGCCGAAAATAAGCAATTGACTATTAATAAGTTCACAGTCCCGTGACCCAAAGAGCGTTAGAATGTCTTAAAATTTTAAAAATGATAAGAAACAAACACCCTTGTTGACGTTACTTTGTTTTGAATTAAAGCTTTAAATAATCGCATTTCAATAAATAACCATCATCAGTCGTTCAAGCACTGTATTTATATGATGCAGATAACCTGTTTCCTTTTATTAATTTTAGAATGAAAACAACAAACTAAAATGATCCACTGTCCTCAATTAGCTTTAATCTAAAGACGTTTTAAAACATTACCATCTAAATTCAATCGTCATGAATGATTTTCGCACCCGCCAAGCATATTCAAAAATGGACTGAACATAATGTTTCTCCAACGAATATATTGGTATTGAGTTGGTGTGTACGCATTCAAGTTAAAATGTGACACTAATGTCGTTTTTATTTGGCAATCCGGACACTCTCTCCGATCCGGAATCCCAACTGAACACTAACACTTTTGTTTGATTCTGATATGGTTTCGATTCTGATTTCAAATCCAGAAGCAAATTTCTCTTCTTTTCAGAATCAGAACTGTCATTTTTTCCCAAGTGAACACTTTCAGAAGAGTCCAGAAGGCTTCCGCGGATTACCAAATAAAAACGACATAAGAAGTTATAATGTGACACGAAGAAGATCGTAATCATTAAAAATTAGGTAGTAGGTATAGTAGGTCCAGAACGCCTACTCTGTGGTATTCCAGAATTTACTTTAAAGTTGTTTAATGAACAACCATTTAAAAATACCGGGTATTATCTTTTCAATAAATAAGATTGAAGTCCCATTTTAAAATCTTCGTTAAATACCTTATGCCAAGTGCCTTATACCTTAAACTATTTTTTTAGTTTTTTAGTTTTTAGTTTTTTTAAATTCTAAGCTGCTGAACATCAGAATAAAATGCAAGAAATAAAAGAAATAATTTTGGAAAGTCAACGTTAAACTTTTATTACTGTACGAATACAAATTTAATTAAACAAAAAATATTTCTGAGATATTGAATTGTTTTCCAAGAATTCAAAATAATTTTTGTTTAAGTTTTGAAACACAATACTCTTTAAAAAACTGTTTAAGACATTTTGTTAAAATCCGTCATGTCGAAAGTGAGGATTTTTTTATTTGATCGAAAGAAAGAATTTCACGTATGTGGAGTTCTTTGCCTCGCCATATCAAGAGAATCAACAACAATACACGTTTTAAGACCCAATTGAGACAATTTTTGTCAGTATCTTACAAAATTTTCTCTATACTCTATCATTTCAGTTTTAATTTTTTTTTATCCTTTTCGATTTAATTTCACTGTATAATTTTTTCCAAAAAATTTAATTTAATTTTCTCTTTTTCATTGCTCTCGTTGTTAAATTTTATAGGATAACATTAGTTTATAAGCTATGTACGAGTATTTATATATTTTATTGCGTATAACCGTTTGAAAAAAAGAAAAAGACTTGTATCAAAATTCTAGCCGCCGCCGTGCATACGAAAATTATTGGTACAATTTTTAATTTTTGAACCAAAAATTTATATTAAAAATGTAATTAATTAAAATTTAATAATACATTTAATATTTGATAAAATTTTGTTCATTCATTTTCAAAAGAAATATTCTCCGCATCAAACATACATATTAATAGCATCTTAATGAAAATCTTTTTTACCAACAAAAATGTTCTGACTTCCGAGACTTGATAACAGAGGATCTGACGAAATCATCGTTATATTAAAAATATCTGTTAAATTGTCTTTTCTTGACGTTTTTCGACTGAATTGCTCTCTAAAAATTTTAAAATCTTTGTTTCGTGATTCGTGATAAGTGTGCAAACAGAGTGGAGCTGAGAGTGAGCAAAAGCAACGAGCAAAGAGCTATGAAATCTGTCCACTTCTTCGTCAGCTTGTATTGAATTTTGTCAAGTACATAAATAACCGAATGTTTTCATGGTCATTCAAAATTATTTTTCAAACTTTACATAATTTTCTGGTAGCTCTTGGAATAAATGGTGAAATTCACTGAGAAAACCCAATTGGTTAATTACATGAATTCCTTCACTCCTGTTTCCGCGTTTCAGAAAGTATCATATGCTTAGGAATGGATTTTCAAAAAAGTACAGATTCAATTTAGTAGAACCCATTTTTATTTGAAAAATACAAATATTTATTAGGAAAAGAATGATCGCTTGCTTGTTTACTTCTACTTTGCTCTTTCTCCTTGCTCCTCACTCTGGCTAGGCTTCATCCTTGCTCTCTTCTCGTGCTCTTTGCTCTTCTGTCTGATGAATTTCGCAGCTTTGCTCTCCGCTCCACTCTGTTTGTACCCTAAGGCTTCTTCACTTAACTGGTCAATCGGTATGACGCAATTAGAAGCAATTAAATGGCCATGAATCAATATTTTGTGCACTGTTGTACTAATTAGCACCAGTGCAGGGATACTGTGTTTTTTTTTTTTTTTGGTGGTGCAACAGCTCGGAGTGAACCAGGGGTGCCAGCACGTAACTTGATACAATCGAGTCTAGTCGATGTAATCGAGTAAAGGGAGTTCCTTATTTGATTCAATCGAATCGAAAACAATCGGCTGATCATAAGAAAGAACTGCCTGTTCTCGATTGTATCGACCTAACTCGATCGTATCAAGTTACGTGCTAGGGCCCCAGGACCTAGTGACTTACAACTCTCAACCATTCCTGTGTGCGTGTTACCAGGAACAGAGGGGACCTACAATTTTCTGCCGATTCCGAACGGCTAGTGAGCAGCACTTTCCATGACAAGAGATACTCTTGGAGAATTTGTCAATTTCTCGCAAGAGGCAGTACACCCCTGAAAAAAAAAACTTTCTTGCAGGGGCTGAGAATCGAACTCGAGACCTTCCTCATGACAGTCCAACGCACTAACCATTATGGGACAGGGATACAGTGTAATGAAATATCGGGATGTATCTTCACAATAGCTTTTGAATTTTTCATAGTTGAGCTTGAAACCACTTGAATGGAATTGGTGTGTAAGTTTTTTTTTTTTATTTCGGTAATGCTTGTTAATATTATTACATTACTATACAACAAAAACAAACACAACAACAAAAAACAAAAACAACAACCATATTCAAGGAATATTAGAAAAATAAAAAGAAGTTATCAATGCTGTTGATCAAAATTGTATACAAAAATTAAATCGCACAACAAATAACAAAGATATTGACAAAAACAATATTAACTACTTTGTTTACTTTTCCCGAATAGCAAATATCACAATGAACTTGTCAACTTTGATCGCTTAACTTAACTTAGTGCAAAACATAAAAACAACAAAAATGCATTTTTCATATCACAAATACAGTATATTTTGTGAAAAGTATCAGTTTTTTCTTATTTACCAAACATTTCAAAGTGACCTTTTGCACACTGATCTCTATGGAGCTGCCCCAGTGTGTACCGTTTGAGAGCAAAATAAGATTTCGAAAACCATTTTTAACATTGGTATTATGATAACCGATATTTTAAGATAAAATATTTTTTTTCGCATCTTCTACATTGTATTGAAAAACTTTTAAATGTCAAGTTTTAGGAAATTCGAAATAAAATTGTTTGGCCGGTAGACTGACGGAAAGACAGAAAGAAATTCGTCTTCGTCTAATCTAAGGTCTGCTCAAGTTCGATTTTTACTTGCCACATTAGCACCTAGTTATAATTCGCAAGCAAAAAGAAGGTACTGTACTGCACCGGATAATTATTATTATAAACGATATTTTGGTACCTTAATTTAATTTTACTTAAAAGGAGACATAAACGAACTTGATTCTGTTCTGAAGCAAGTCAAATATTTTTTTTCAGTACCTACAATTAATAGGCTAGTTAAAAGTATTTCAAACATTTTAATTATTCACTTTTTTTTGTATTTTAAATACCAATTGTCTTAAATGTAATATGTCTTCATTGTTCGTACCTTGTTACGAAAAAAAAAGTAATCGGGAGTTAACTTAAATTTGTGAAACTTTTATTGAAATTCAAAAACACCTCCGATCGAAAGCTCGAAAGATTTTATACTAAACCAGTCTCAGATTACTAAGCAATTAAGCTGTTTACTTTTAATTTCCATGCCGGTACTTGATGTCTCGCAAAATGCTCGTTAGGGTGTTCGTTACTTTCCAACCCCATTTTTAGACATTTTTGTATGAGATTTTCACACTTTTAACGATTTATTCCTAAACTTAAACCCAATAAACCTCATCAAAGGCGAGATAATTTTATCATTTTATCAGGCAGAAACAAGTTGTAAAAATTTTTATGGGAAAAAGTTTTTGCAAGGCTGATAACATTATCTCACGAATTTGATGCAGAAAGAGAAGAAATAAACCTAATAAACTTAAAATTCTCTAAATCTTAAAAAATGTTTTAAAATTATTTTTTTTGAAAAATACTTTCTTTATTTTCTTTTAACTTACGCAACAGAATCACTTATTAAGTTAAAATATTTAATGATGTGCATTTTTAATAACAACATTTTTATAAATTGACTGTCGTTAAACGAACAGCTGATTATTCCCCACATTTACGAAAGTATTTCTAAGGAGGTGTGTTCATGCAAATATGTGTCGGAAAGTTATGTTTTTGCAAAGCGGAAAATTATCTCGTTGCATGAATATCTACCCTGAATATTAAAATCAAAATTTCTATTCAAAAAGTTTTCGATGCGCAAAAATCCGATGTGGATTTATATGAGACATATATGGCCCTTCAGGACACACACTTATGACAGCAGACAACGTTTTTCTGGTCAAACATTATTTTTTTAGAACATAACGTTCTTGATTTGAAAAAAGAATCTTAAGAATTGACGAACACCCTAATGTAAATGTTTAATGCATTATGTGATATAAATAAATGTTGAAATTCGAAGCCGTTCAATGCAGTCAAAATGAGATAAGAAATACATACATACGTAAATTGATCAAACGCAGACGGATAGGCAAGTAGTCAAAAAGAAAAGACGGATTTAATAAATACCAAATTATATACAAACGTACAGTTAAAATGTTGAAGACAAAATACGAAAGGTCGGTATCCTTTTATGGACTTTTAAGCGCTCCCTTATTCCATGTGACTTCAGGGCTAGGAGAAAGTGATAACCTAGCGGTTGCCCCTGCTGAACGATATAAATAGGGTAACAAAACCTATATAAAATCTCAAAACTATAGTAACAATAAAAACTGTATTACCAGCACCAATTATCATTTAAAAAAAAAGTGTATCACTGTTAGTTTGGAAGAGCCTATACTTTGTGAAAATGAGAATCAAAAACTATAAATAATTGTGGACAAATTAATTATCACTACCCGCTTTGGCTATCGCATACAAATGGTCAAATGCCATGTACTACATCAGTGTGAAATGGATCCAAACAACTTATGGAAATCCCTTTGAAAAAGATCAAAAACAAACCGGTTAGCTGGTCTACAGTGAGAAGAAAAATCAATTTTATGTGATCAATGTCCTTTTCGATTGTTGTTCAGAATGACTGAAAATGAAAAGAATGTTCTGAAAAAAAGCTAACTCCGTTTAATATGTGATTTATAAAAATAAATTAGGGGCCTTACTGTTCATAGAGAGCCTAAACCTATCGACTTGCAACTCTCAAACTTTTCTATTCAATTTTGAAAATATTATCCAAAGCACGAAAATTATTTCTAGTACAGAATGAATCACTTTAAAATGATTTCGTAAGAAGTTACACTTGGCATAATGGTTAGTCTTGTCTAACAGCCGCATTTATTAGAATTCCCTAAACGCGTGAATAGTTATGCAATGCATAAGGACTTATTCATCCACTACCACTATGCAAATTCATATTTATAAAACATTTGCCTACCCTGCATAGTTATAATGAGCTTGTGTCAAATAAAGTACCAAAAAGTAAGAATCTATTACATTTAGCCTTCATAACACTCAGCTGTTTATCAAAAACCAAAAAAAAAACATCTCGTATGTCTATCGAATTTAATAAACAAAAACGAAACTACCAAAAGCTAAAAGAATTCCAACAATTAACTTTGATTCATTAGATAAAGTATGTTATTATCTCTAGCACAATACTGGAAATCAAATTGTTATTCATTTCATTATAGCTGGAATACTCCTCAGACAAGTTCTTGAGGATAAAATTCAATAATGCAAAATAATAATTACAACACTAACACACCGGATGAAGAAGGATGTGTGGAGCGACATCAGGGGTTGCCAGATTTTTCTTGCACCTCGGCGGGACAAGTGGCTTAAATAATGAAAAATTCCGGGATTTCATCATATTGCCCGGGACAAAATAATTAAAATGCACGACTGGGTCGCACGAACTTGCTGTTACGTAAAAGGCTAAGAATTTTAAAAATGAATGGCTATTAGAGAAAAATTTATTTTTTAAATGACTAAAACACCTCCTGAAGCAAGCTCCAACTAGATAAACACAAGATGCCATGTGATTCAAACAAATATTGATCAATGAAAGAACAAAATTATACTTCGATGGTAGGTACAGTCAGTAATATCTTGATTTCAATTTTTTTTTTTATTAAATTATAGAATTCCTATATAAATTATAGAATTTAATATTATTAAACTGCTGGGGAGCTTTAACACAAAAAATGATTAAAATCGGTCGTACCATTACCATTAACCATCACCTAGCTTTAACTAAATGAAATTTGAGAAGAAAAAATATTTATAAAATTTCGAAAAAAAAATCGTGTGGCAGGTACCGTTATTTTTGGTCTTAAAAAAAAAGAAAAAACAATTGGGGGATAAAATTTTTACGAGTGCATAACTTGCCTTATAGTACCTATATATAAGTCGCAAGTATAAATCATATAATGCGTGTAGATCAAAATAAATAAATTCTTTTATTAATTACTAATTAAATGACTTTTTTGTCATTTATCATATTGTCATTTGTCATATTAATGACAGATGTCAGTTTACAAAAATAAATTTTTCGTTAAGTTAGGATTGTTTGATTGAAATTTTAAAAGTAATTTCTTAAGGTTAAATCGCAATGTAGTGATTTTTCCGTATCACTGAAAGATATTTAGGTACATTAGGCATTATTTTTGAGTTTGAGTATCAACCCGGGAAAAAAGCTGTCCCGGCGGGACAGATGAATTTATGTCTGAAATCCGGGATGTCCCGGGTAAACCGGGACGTCTGGCAACGCTAGACATCACCAACAAGTATATTTATCTATTTAATTCTAAACAATTTTCAATTCAATTTGTTTTTACTATATAAGTATAACATTTTTGTTTCAATAAATAAAAATAACACAAAGTTTTATTTTCAATATCAAGTCAAAGGCATTTTTTTTTTTTGTTGATAATCTTTATAATTCAATGTGATGTCAAAGTGAATGTGACAGTTCAATACTAAAATGTCCTTATGTAGGCACTATTCAACCTCCAAACGCGTTTAGCTTATAATGCCACTATTCAACGTCACATAAGTTTTATAAATAACGATTTTGCGTTTAGAGGCATTATAAGGGTTGCATAGCCTTATGTACTCACTATAATGAGTTTATAAATATGGCTGTAAGTGTATATCTCTTGTCATGAAAAGTGATTCTCATTAGCCGTTCGGAATCGGCAGAAAATTGTAGGTCCCCTCCGTTCCTGGTAACACACACACAGGAATTGTTGAGAGTTGTAAGTCACTAGGTCCTGGTTCACTTCGAGCTGTTGCACCACCAAATTTTTTTTTATTATAATGATTTTCATCAAACTCATATTTCTCTACAGAAAGCAAATTAATGATGAAGATTTTGGGGCGACTTTCCTTTAAGGTAGCACGCTTATTTATTATATTAATTTTTTTTACAGTTTAGCTAGTGCTCATTATTGCAGATTTAAAATATTAAGCTTAGTAGATACGCAGATCGGGAAAAATTTTGTGTCCCATACAATTTTTTCCTGGGACAAAATTTATCTAGGATTTTTTTCCGAGTAGTATGCAGTTCGCGCTCAAAATTCATGCTTTTGTGCATTGCTGTACAAAATGTCTCCATTAAATTTTGCCAGGAAAAAGAATGATACAAGCACTATTTTGCGGGATAAATTTTGACAGCCACCGTATTGCGAAAGTGATTTTTGTCAAAACTGGTTTTATGTAAAATGTAATTTCCCGATCTGCGTACTAAGAGATTCCAAAAAGGTATGAACGACTTTTGTAAGACAACCCGTTCCATAGATACACTCCAAAACACATTAAATTATTTTTTATCTCTCCAAATTCAAACTTTTGCGCGACATTTGGAAAAGTTTTGTAAACATTAAAATTGTAGAGATAAAATTTGTCTCACATAAAAAAATGTTTTACTTTTTCAGTTATAACCTCACTTTGGTTTAAGTGTTTTTTTTAACTTATATTACTGAAAGTGTGTAAAAGTCGCCATGAACCTGTAACAACATTTTTTTAACTTAATAGTACTGTGTGTGGCGCAAATTGGCGGGTTCTCGGGATCTTAAACTCCCTTTTCGGGGACAATTCCGAATTTTTTTTTTTAAATAATGAGAGAGATACAAAATTACACTAATACAATGACAAATATATCCATTTAAAATCGCATTCCTTTCACCGCGCAGAAAAAAACAGTTTTTGATTGAAATCTGAATTTGCCAATGGAAAACCCCCACAAATCAATAACACTCTTTTAAATTAATGACAGAGGTCTATTTCTATTTCCTACATCACTTACCCCTGGCCCTGACACACCACGAACTACTTCATTGAAGCATATTGTCGATAAGGTTTTTGGGTCGTGTGAAATGAATATGTATTGACATAGCAGTGCGAACTCTGGGAATCGAAGTAGTATGCCGACATGGCGAGTAAAAAGGACCGAACTAGTAGGTGTGTTTTTTTTGCAAGTCCATACATAATTGTAAAAAAAAACGACATCGGGAGTAAGCGCTTTACATGCAAATGCAACAACTACTTAAATCTATAGACGCTGTTCACATTGGACTTACTCAACCGATTTATTTTGACGTAAGGCCACCCTGTCGTGTTCAGACACAAAAGCAGTGTGAACACTCCAGGCTCACTTTGACGTCTTGTAGTTGTCATAATTGTTGGCCATTTGCTATGCCACTACAAATATACAGTGAATTACAAAAGTAAGTAAGCACCTCTTAGTTTAAAAATCATTTCCTTCAAACAATCGATAGTAATGTTAAAAAAAAAACTTAATATTTTTGTCTATAATTGATATGTATTTTGAACTAAAAAGTAACATTTCAAATAAACCAACTGTGTTCTAAAATTCTGCTTGTTTAGATTCATGGGTTTTTTCAAAGATGAGCCGCTTTTGGCGATTTATTTTACTTATGTAAGGTCTCTTTCTAATACTTCGACCATGATAACCGGATTGGGTAGAGCACTCGTCGAATAGTTTGAGGGTTTTATGACTTACCTGTTTTATTTGGTTATTTCTGCTGATATCTTTGAGGGGCTTAGTTTGGGATTCCTCTTCACTTTCCTAACAATAATACGGCATTCCTGCTTGTCATTGTCATTGATCGAGGGTCATTTTGCAAACTTCCAATGTTATTTTGTTTGGTTATTATTTTGTGTATAGCAGATGGACTTTTGTTAACAATTTTACCATTCTCGCACTTCGATTTATTTTCCAAATAGTGTTTGATTATATTTTTTTTTATGAGTGCTTACTTACTTTTGTGATACACTGTATCTTTGTGTGTCATATTATGTCACCAAGACAAATGTCAAAAAAAATCCATTAATTTTCAATTTGTTTTAAATATCCTGCCTCACTTTGCCGTCTCTTTCTTACCATGAAGTGCGAACGAGAAAAAAGACAGAGACGTCAAAATAAGTCGGCGGAGTGAGTTCAATGTGAACACCGTCATACAGAATTAGCTAAGACCAGATAATTATCGAGCGTTAATCTAAGACCCGATAAAAATGGTGATGCCAAAATAGTATTATCTATATGTTATCGATAATTTGCTCAGAGACGTCAAAAGTGAAGTTTTTGGATTGGTTGATGCTAGTCGTCAATAAGCTGAAAAATGTCATAGCGTACACAGTGCTTCCAGCTATGTGGAAAAAAAGCTCCTAAATCCCGATGTCGTTTTTTTTTACAATTCTATATGGACTTGCAAAAAAAACACACCTAGTACGTCGACACAGTTTTTTATGATGTTATTTATGTTATTTGGTTTTAGGCTGGTATTCACCGAGCGCTCTTAAACGGCTCTTAACTTTACGAGGCTCTTAACTTCAAATTTCTTTGGGGTATTCACCAACCACTCACAAGTGTTTTTCGAAGTTCGAAAATGAGAGCCACTCTTTCTTGTTCAGGCATACCCAAACTGTCAAATGTTGGTCTTGACAAATCTTCTTGACAGCAAATGGATACTCTTCTACTTGGTATTGCTCACATGGATTCGAGTCAAATGCGTGCGTGGCACGTCTAAGCGAACAAACTTTCGAAGAGAGCGCTCGTAAGTTTAAGAGTGGTCGGGACCACTACATACTTTTAAGAGCGCTCGTAGATCCTCACTAATATTGCTTGGTGAATAGGTTTATGAGCTTCTTAAGTTATAAGTGCTCGGTGAATACCAGCCTTAGTTGTTAAAATTTACAAATCGCCTGAAAAGGCAAGAATAAAATTCAATCTCCTTAAGCAACAATTCAATAAAGCTCTGATAAACACAAAAAAGTGGTTCTGGAGCATTAAAATTCAAATATTTTTCGGTCATTTTCACTTTTCATTTAAAATTTCACAACTTTACCGTTTAACAGCTGATTTTGGCATGTACTTCTACGTCGGCGTATTGGCGGCGTGTAAATGCCCATACAAAGGCGAAGTACTTTGTCGATTTTAGGTTGATCGATGTGGCGTGTGTGAGGGGTAACCTTTGAGTATATATAATATGGAGGGCTCGTTTCTATTCCAAATGCGTGACTATCATAGGGGGCGCTACTCAAATTTGTGTAAGACAAAGTTATTGCCGATTGCTTCATATCACATGTGACGGAGAACTATATGTGAGGAGAAGGTAAGCACAAATCGGAGGATACGACTGTACAGAAAGTGAGACAGCGACCCCTATCACAACTTCAAGTGCTACAATGCATTAGAAATAGGAACGAGCCCTCCATATTATATATACTCAAAGGGGGTAACTGAAAAATTGAAATCTCATTAATCTGAACAGACCTACTAAAAGTCATTTAAATTAGGTATTCTATTTGACACCTGTAAAAGAAAAACCTCACTGCTGAGCGCTGAGCCTGCCTGAACAAAAGAATTTTGTGTTTATTATGGAAGAGCCCAATTTACCAGAAACTGAAGCAAAATCCTTACCAATAAAACCAGCGAAAACTACAACCGAAGACCATCTCAACTGTTTGAAATGCAACACTTCATTCGAATTCACATTGGAAAAAGGAAAAGACGACTATTTGGTTCACTTGTTTCGTGCTCACAGACTGGTTATAGCTGATGTTGACGATATTGCTGATCTTCGTGAGTACCTTACTTACTGGATTGATAAATTCAAAGGTAGTAACAATCATTTGAAATACCTACCAAGATACTGTTTACAATACAATTCTTTTAGACCACTCATTCGAGGAATATTGCACCACAATGTTGCTGGACCAACTGCCGGACGGAACCTTATCGAAAAACGAAAAATACTACCTCCTTAGTGATATTCTTCCCCAAGATTTTGATTTACGCAAGCGATTACACAAACTCCGACTTGAAAAAGCATTAGCTAAGCACCAATTCGAGCGCACTGATAGAGAATTCTCAAAGGAATGCCTTTACTGCCGCGATGTCATTCACGGCTTGCGTTCTGAATTCCTTGAGCACCTTTTCACAAAGCACTTTCTTCAACTGGGTAAACCAGAAAACCTTGTCTATGTTGATGAACTGCTAGAAAAGGTGCAATCTAGTCTGGATAACCTTGTCTGTTTGTACTGCGAGAAAATTTTCAAAGATCGTGTCACACTCAAGGAACATATGAGGAAAAAAGGTCACAAACGCATCAACCCAAATAACCATGGATATGATCGATTCTTTCTCATCAACTACCGAAACGAAAAACCAAAACACACCAAGAGTCTGGAACAAACTCGACGGAAGGCAATTCGTCAGCAACGGCATCAAAAACAACCCAAAGACTCCAGCAATCTTGATACATCAATTCTCAGCAGTGAGGATTCGGATTCAGACTGGTTTGAATGGGATAGTGATAAACTTCCAATTGCATGTCTCTTCTGTGCCCAAACCGATCCAGATCTACAATCCCTAAAGAAACATATGCTTGAAGAGCATCAGTTAAATTTCGAAGAAGAGACTCGTTACCTTAATTTCTATCAAAAAGTGAAAGCTGTTAATTATGCTCGTAGACAGATTCACATTCTGCGTTGTGTTACGTGCAACTCTAGGTATGAATCAACAGAAAAGCTGTTGGAACACATGACAGTCGATAAGCATTATTGTTTGGGAACTCGTGCGCAATGGGACAAACCAGAGTTCTTTTTTCCTACATTCGAAGATGACGGCTTGCTTTGCGTCCTAGATGATGGCAATGATAATGAAGACGACGAATCTATGGTGCGGATAATTTCTGAGGATTCACTTGTTAAAATTAATAAAGACGCTGAGCAGCTATCCTTAGAAAGCTTTAACCTTCCTTAACTTTAAATAAAATGCTTTGCTGACATTTAAGTTGTCCTCATTATCTTCGATGAAACCTGAAGGTGTAGAATTTTGTTTAAGCAAATAGCAGAGGGAACTACGAGTATGTGCATAGAACAAATATCCGTGGTTAAAATAGAAGACTCGTTTTTGTTATTATTTCGGCTAAAGTTCAGTAATTGGAACTAAGTTTTATCTAACTTTCTTTTGACGATTTGGTAATAAGTAATAATGCATAGTAGCTTTAGAAATGTTCGAGTTTCATACTTTTCAGGTTTCATCGACGATATGGTCACATGTATTCATTTTGTTTTGGGAATTTGATTTCATTTTTAAAATAAATCGGAGGCCAAGGGCAAGTAGAGAGCATGAACCTAGTGATTTAAAACTCTCAACCATTCCTGTTAATCACGGGGCTCCCACAGGCCACTGTAGGTTGAGAAGACACCTCAACATCCTTGGCGGGTGAACAACGCGACTTTCAGATTCTGCAACACTCATGAAGAGACACCTGACCACATAATGGGGAAATATGATGCACTCGTGCATCAAAGATACAGGTATCTGGGCAAGCACCACATAAAAGAGAGTGAATTATCATCCCTTAAAATACTCCAAATACTTGGATTCCTCAAAGGAACAAATTTGGAGGAAGAACTGTAATGATGAGCCAACCTCATCCAGTTCTAGATGGGGGACACAATAGATCTTTAGGTCGCAGTGTTTTTATACCCCAATTTATTCATTCATTCCTGTAGATTCAAAATCTAGTTTAAGAGCTCGAAGAGATTTGGCCTAAAAGTGAAGCAGAAGATTATAATGTCAAAGTTTTCGAAGTGAAGGTGATAATTTGTTTTATTCTGACGCCCTCGACTCACTGATATCAAATATGATCATGACAGACTTATCCCGAAAATGCATTTTATTTTTGGCTAATCACTTGAAATGTATCTCAATGGGAGATAAATCCCTGAGTTCGATTATAAACATGACAGATGTTTTAGTAGACTCCAAACTGCAACTACCATACCTATTCTGCTATTCATCGGGGGGAATTTTTCTTGAATTTTCACTAATCTCTATCCTGCTATTCATTCGAAGTGAATTTGTATTTAAGTCGGTAATTCTGTTAGTCACGTAAACGGATTCATTCTATATTCGGATCCCCATATGAAATGTTGCAGATTTTTCATTTAATGGATCGTCTGTCTGGTTGGTGTTCAGTAAAATGTAAGTAAAAACTAATTTATTGCCAGGTAATTTACTAGGTACTCGATTGCTTATGATTAGGGCTAGGATTTCCATGCAAATGCATATTTTTTTGAGAAACCTTAGAAACACTGGAATAAAATACAAACACGAATCAATCAATTTGCTTTAAAATGGCATTGAATCGTTAGTGCATATTTTTGCATATTTTATTATAAATGCATATTTTACTTTTAATTGCATATTTTCAATAATAAATGCATATTTGTGCATATTTTCGAAAAACAAAATGATCCTGAAGTAAAAAATACACATATATACATGGTAAAGGCCGTTGAGGAATTAAAAATTTTATATCCGAAATTGATTCATGTAACGTGCTAAGGACATGCAGTACATAGAGTGGCAGAACAGATAAGAAGTAATTTTAAAAATGTAGATTTATTAATCTCAAATGGAAAAAATATTTTTAAAAGCTCTCGCGTTGAGCATTTCAAAGCGAAGTATCCCTTTAACCCTCTTCCTCCCATCCAATTGTTACCCCCGGTTGGGAACTTGGTTGAAGATGTTATGAATGATCTTGATAACTCGAATGTTATTGCTTTTAAAAATATAAAAGAAGCATTGAATCAGCCTTTGGTAAGGAGTCAAATCATATTCATCAGTTCCCACTTCCTGTGCAATACAATTGTACAGATTGAAGAAAAAAATACATAAAAAAAAGTAAATCGATTTAATGGAAATAGTTTTTCAAAAATTAGTGCAGGACCTTTTGGTGCAGCAATTAAAAAAAAACTGGATAATGTTCTGAAAATAAAATTTTGCAAAAATAAAAAATGTGTACAAGGCATTTACACTGAGTTGTGTCGATGAGACTTACATTGAGCCCTTAATACCTCAAGAAATATGTTCGTTAGAGAATGCTCCATTAACTTCAGTTGACGTTGAGCGATTATTCTTTATGTATAAAGCATTTCAGAGACCGAATCGCCAAAGTTTCACGTTTGAAAATTTGAGAAAAATCTTTATGATTTATGCGAATAAAGCATACGAGAATTTTGATGAATTTTTTTTCTATTTTAATTGAAATGAAGACTTTTATGTACCTACATATATAATTTTGTGTTCCTCGATAATAAAGACTGAATTTGTTATATAAACCTAAATACTATGTTTTTCCTATTCAGAGGGTTCGCAAGGGATATGGTTTTAAATGCATATTTTACATTTTAAGAGCATATTTTAAGCGCATATTTTGCATTTTTAACTGCATGAAAATCCTAGCCCTACTTATGATTATAATCAGGCTGTGGTAGCCTTTTCTGATGTCTGTAAAAGAGATGTGGGTTTTGATAGAGGGTCATTATGGAAATGTGGATACCGTCAACGCACATAACAACTCCAGCCACACATTTTGGGTTAAACAAGAGTTTTACTTTTAGTTTTCCTTCTGTCATTTGTAGAGTAATCCAATTGGGCTTTAAGTGCGTCCGGTAATGTGGACTGAGCGAAGCCCGCATCCAAATCTTGCCCAACGCCATGTTACAAATTATCTACAGCAAAAAACCTCAAATAAGCGATTAGTTTCTCTTTTCTTTATAATTGACTCATTTCGCTGTGGAGGTGGAAGCTTTCTGGTGGAGGATTCTCTTACTCGTCTGCTTGGCATAAAAAAAGTTATTTTCCAAATTTAATAATAAAGATGAAAACAAATTAAAAAATTACTTCTGTTTAGGTAGAGCGATTGAACTTGAATTTTTAATGAAATCAAAAACAATTATCCAAGATTCAGAAGATTTTCACATCACGAACAGCGGTTTACGTGAATGTAAAATTGGTTGGGGATAATGTAGTTCACGCGATGGATAGTAGAATGCAAAGGCAGTGTGAAAGGGAATTAGATGGTTGGATCGGATATACGATGCTATTCACGTGAATAGCAGAAGTAGCGTGTACATTAACTTAAGTGGAAATAACCTAAGAATAATAAGAGGTATCCTAACTGGACACTGCAAGTTTAGAATACACAAAGTTTTCTTGGTATGGTAAGAAGTGTGCCACAGAGAAACACCGGACCACATACTAGGAAGATGTTGTCCACTCATGCACCAAAGGAAAAACCATCTGGGACAATACCAGGTGAAAAAGAGCGACCTATCCTTTCTGAAGGTGACCCAAATACTAAATTTACTAAGAGCAATAGATTTGGACGATGAACTGTAGGATGAGCGAGCTCGTTCATTTTTAATTGGGGCCACAATAGATCTCAAGGTCGCAGTGCAATACCCCCAATACATCATTCAATCATTCAAGTGGACTCCAGAGGCCTCTTTGGACTTCACAGGACAACCGATTACGATCGGCTAAGCTGAAAAGAATTTGCCATGACAAGTGATAACTTTGAAAGAATTATGATTTCCTGGCAAGAGGTAGAACCCCCAAACAAGGGACTGGAACTCGAACCGACATGCCAGTATAACTGGCTTCGTATTCCATATTCAGCCAACTACATGTCTAAATTACACCCATGCATGCAACAACTTCTGCTAAAACGGTTATGAAGCAAACTATCTTCAATCAAAGCTTTATTTTCATTTTTTTTATACAAAACATAATCTTAAAATCTAATTACAGAGTAACACAAGAACAAGAAACTTAAATCGCTGTCCCTCTTTCCAAATTCTGTTTAATCTCAGAAGTGTATTCCCCATAGAAACGATCCAATTTCTTGTTGAATTTAGAATTGCGTTCGTTGATGAAGTCAACATCAGCATCGTCATTATAGATCCTCCTCCTCGAGTACTTCTTCCTGCGTTCGATTTGTGTTTCCAGATCTTTGACCATCTTGTTTATAGCTTCTGGATCGTCTTGAGGTATGTTGTGTATGAGGGTATTTGGTGCGCAGTAGAATGCCTCGTCGCCCAATTCTTGTTTTTGTTTTTCATATTTTTCCATATCTCGGGGTGTCATATTCTTAACCAAACGATTATATTGACGCGCGGTTTGTGCTTCGAATGTGGAAAAGCCACCATCGGGATTCTTTTTTTGTTTTTTCTTCTCGATTCTGGTTGCATCGATGGCTGATACTTCTAGCATCTTCATGCGATCATAATCCTTACCTTCGGCTTCGGCGGCTTCTCGTGCATGGGCGTCACTAACGATCCAGTCAGCTTGTCTTTTTCTTGATTCCCAGTTTTTGGGAAGCTTATTTCGTGCGTCTTCTGCAATGACTTCCTGGTGATTTTCAGTTCTTGCTTGCTGACGGAGATTGTGGAGGTTTCTTAAGCGATCTTTGCGTTCTTTTAGTTTTTGTGCATCAGATTTGTCTACGTTTTGAGTTTCCATTTTTATATTTGTGGCAAAACAATTAACGAAAAGATATTAAGTGAAAAAAAAAACTATTTGGATGGAGTGTTTTTCTTTTGTGGGACTTTTACTTTTGTCCACGACTTTTTTGACACTTCTGAAAATTGTACATTAATAAACGAAATTTTGATGAATGAACGGATCCATAAGGGATATGTTCAGAAAATAAATTATGTGGATATTTAAGCCACCTCAGTTTTTTTAATTTTGACCAAAACTTCGTGACGTGTTTGGAGACAAAAAGATCACTTTTTGTTAAATTTATATGAGATATAAGGCCGCGGAAAATTAAAGTTATTTAAATTTGTTCATAAAGTGAATTTACTTTTTAATTTATTGAAAGTCTTATGTATTATATGTTTTTCTAATAATAACAAGCGTGTAAAGATTTGAAATGCATTACCGACAGACGATACTCTCATTTCGTTATCGAGAGATTTTCAACAAACACTTCCAATTATTTCACGTAAGTGGATAAAATTCAAAGCTTCATCACAGTAACCAAAATCTATTATCTTAAGCCTAGTACGCAGATCGAGCAAAGACAAATTTTATCTCTACAATTTTAATCTCTACAAAACTTTTCCTATTTGTATCTATAGAACGGGTTGGCTTACAAAAGTCGTTCATACCTTCTTGGATCTCCTCTTGATGCTTTCAAGAGAAGCATCAGCACCTTTTACATAAAACTAGTTTTGACAAAAATCACTTTCGGAAATACAGTGGCGGTCAAAATTTGTCCCGCAAAATAATGCTTGTATCATTCTTTTCAAGTGTATCGACACTTTTGTCCTCGTTGTTGGAGGTGAATCTGTACATGGAAATAATTTCTTTTTTTTTTTTAATTTACTATGGCATATTTTAACATAAAGACGTTTCCTTGTTGGAAGCATCACAATTTTCAGATCTTTTTTTTTTTTCGTGTCGACGGGGGTGGGTTTGCATTCCATTGCATTTTTCTTAATTCCACAGATATAAAAATGTGTCTTCCAAATGTTTACTAATTCAAGGTGTCACAAAACAGCTGTGTTGTATAAAATGAAGCAGCGTTTGTTTTTTTGTATTAGATTTTCACATTCTCTTACGTTACGTGACACAACCACCGTTTCCATATGGACTTGCGAAAAAAACACGGCTATAGTGTAACTTTTGGTTTTGGTATTTGATATATCAATTTTTGACATAATTGAGTTTGTAAAGGGTGTTGAGCGGGAATTGTTTAACTTTATTATTAAATAAAAACTTGAGGGCTATTTTCATACTTTATTTGCGGATTTAAGAGTCATAATATGCATTTATCATAGATAGGAGAAGAGCAGGATCAAGTGTGCAAATCTGTCGTTGTTTAATTTATTTCAACAATAACTTTAGTCATAAAAGATATACTAAACCAAACAACGTTGAAACATATAATTAAAAGGAAAAGAGAAATTTATCAATTTGTACACACCTTATTGTTTAACACAAATCAAAATTTCAATTTTTCATTTCAATTTATTGTGAACGTTGTGTTCAAAACACGAAGAAAACTATCTCTAGTAAAAAATGGATACGGTTCAACATGAAAAGGTAAATTATAAAGTTCATATTGCTCTACTTAAAATTATGTAGATAAAAGATGAAGATTTTTTTTGTAAATAATAGCAAATTCACTTAATTAGATAAATATAATGACAAAAATGCGATTTTAAATATATTCCATTTTCAAATATGAATATAAATTTACCAAGGACCGGTCAGAGGATCTTACACCGTTCTACCTTTTAATTAGGTTACCTATCGAAACCTTACAGCAACAATCGCCAAGCAATTCAGGCCCTAGAAGACAATTAGCCGTGTATTTTTGGAAAAGTTATCCGTAGTACAGTAGGATTTTATATGAATAACAAATACAACATCCGCAGTAGGATCACTGCCGATAAAAGGAGAAGTGAAATCCTGCTGCGGATAGAGATTTGACGTTTATTCGAGTATCGGCAGTTATCCTACTGCGGATGTTGTATTTGGTTTTCATATAAAATCCTACTGTAATACGGATAACTTTACCAAAAAAAACACGGCTAATATCCACCGTAAAGCAGTTTTCATTGAACTAAATGTTTTGTTCTGGCGTGTTCACAAATTTCGCTAAACACCCTCAGCCGTATCTATGTATAAGATTTTCTTAAACTGCATCTTAGAGGTTATTTAGTTAAGTATACTTAAATATTTAATTTGGCTTTAAATGACGAAACTTCAATTCGTATCTATAATCGATTTTTCATTGGTACTTAACTAAACAATGGTTGTGTCACGTAACGTAAAAGAATGTGAAAATCTAGTACAGAAAAAAAAATGCTGCTTCATTTTATACAACACAGCTGTTTTGTGACACCTTCTTTCAGTAAATAATTGGAAGACACATTTTTTTATTTGTGAAATCAAAAAAAAAAAAATGGCTATCGAACACACACCCACACCCGCCGCCACCAAACAAAACAGAATTATTTTATGCACAGATTGGGCATTTTCCTAAATGCAGTGTTGCAGCGCATCATGAATTTTGATGCTTTTTTTTATTCACTTGCTTCAACAAAATAACGTTATTAAATACGAATTCTAAATTTTAGAGTTTTTTTTTTTTAATGAATTGTAAAAGTAAATTTCAGAGTGAAGAAAAACGTTGCAAGGGCATCAAAATCCACGCTGCAACACTGCATTTAGGAAAGCAGCGAGGAAGGAAGTGTCGATACAAACACTTCAAAGGCTAAGAGGGAAGCGTGGACGAAATTTCTTTGCGCGTATACATACTTTAATCAATACAAATTTTATGTTTCTTAAATCGTGGCACTGTATAGTTCTAATTTAATATCGCAACAAACAATACCTACAAACTCACAATTTGAAACTTCAAAATTTCAAAGATGACAATCGATATGTCAAAATACATTTTAAAATGCCTTTAAGTGACCCTTAAACGCGGTTGATGGCGTTTAATTTAAGAGGCCTTTAAGTAACGTTACTTAAATGTGAAAATTGATTATAGATACCGATTTCATACTTAAGAGCTGCTTAGAGGTATTTTAAAGTTAAGTAACCTTTAAGATTTGTTTATAGATTCGCCTGCCTTTATATTGTTGTTTTTTTTTTTTTTTTTTTTTATAATCCACCCGCGCTCAAGGGGTTATGATTACCCTTTAAATGTTTCAACACAGCGCGGGCGTGAAGTTAATGAAGAGAAAGAAGGATAGGAAAGATGTGTGGCACGATGTTCTGAGACTGTTGGTGGTTGTCTCAGATATTTTTATCTCCAGGGATGGCGGCTTTGCTATAGCGGAGAAATGCCGTGTCTTATTACTATGTCGTTTATAATTCACATTATTTTTTTTATTCATGTGCATCGTTGTTAGGCATACTAGTTTAACTCAATTACATGTTGTTAGTGTTATGCCTGAACAACATGTAATGAATAAACCAGCAACCCATGGATGACAATTTTAGATGGTTTTTTTAATGGAATTAAAACGACATAGACGACGGCAGGGATCGAACCTGTGATGCTGAGGTTGACAGGCGAGCACACAACCATCGTGCCACGGCCAACCCCAAATTATTTTGTTTTGGATAACGTTAAAATATTAAGTTCAATTGAAATGGATGGCTCTGTTTCTTAATAAGGAATAATAATAATAGATGTCTATAGTTTATCGTAGTTCAGGCCAGGAGCCAAGAGGTGGCCTTTATTGTGGTATTTATTTTTACCACTTTTGCATCAATAGGTCAAATGTCGGTTGTGAGAGGTGGAACCATATTAATTGAAGCGTTTGCATACAAATTTCATACGTCAATGATAGCTGACATTTAATTTCGTTAAGAACGTAGCCTTACATTTATCTAACTATATCCCAGGGTGAGCTGTGTGAGCACCAATACTATTTTCTATTCCAGTTTCCTCTATATATGGTTGTTGTATTTGGTAAATGTCAAGTGTTTGTTATTTTTTTTATTAATTTTACGAAATCAATCATCGCTGAAATATTCTGATGAAGTAATCAATAAACGTATAAACCTACCATAATCTTCCCTCTACTTCAAAATGAGAGTTTTTTCAAAACGAGCAGTCTTCGAAAGCGGATTGACAATCCAGTTTTTTAATGCATTATCCCATACTACAACCCTTTCCAACAACGATTTTTTCGTTTAGTCCGCCCTTCCAGTTTTCCACTGTATCACATTTTTCCACCGATTCCTTTTTCATTCAGTGTCAGTTTTTTTCCCGTGCGGTTTGGTTGTTTCTTTCGTGTTCTCCGTGTACCGAGAATTATTAAAGACAAAAAAAATTAAAAGAAACAAATCAAAACAATTACAAATAACAACCTCAATAGTACAATGAAATGATTATGCCGAAATTCTAATTAAAAACAAAAATATTTGAACTCAGTTTGAAAAGATTATAGTGAAATTGGGTGGAAAAAGTGAAGTGATAGCAAGGCAATCCAAGGTGTACTCATGACGGAAGAATCGATACTACGAGCACGTCAGAATTGCTGTCGCTTGTGCTTGGCTCCGGACAGTGAATGTATTTCGATTTTTAACAGCTATGCGGCTGATAAGGAGCCCCTAGCCAACAAAATTCAATCATGTGTCAATATTAAGGTCAGTGCGAGGAAAAAAGTAGCGAAGAATCGGTTTGCGTGTCCTCCCATTCCCTCCTCAGCTTCTGCTATACCTTCGCAATTCTCTTTTCGTATTTTGTCTATTCTCCGTCCCAATCGACGTCTCGAAGGACGCTGCAGATGCTCGGCCAGGTGAAAACCACCAAAAAAGTGTGAAGACTAAGAAGAAGAAAATGGCCATCGGATGCTGCTACTAAAAATGTGTGAACTCAGGTTAATAGGCAATGATGGCGATTGCCAGTCGATGCCAATGCTGGTTGTGCCGCCGACGACGATGATGAGATGATGATGAGTCCTGGGTGTTTCTATCTCTTTCCTGCTCGCGCTCTGCTCGTATCTATCGTGTCATGTGCCCACGACGCACTACAGTGTTTCAGCGCTTGAGAGATGATGACGACGACGATGGCGATGACTCTTTTTACACAAAGTGTTACGTGAGGTTTCGAAAGCCAATTTCGAGCTCTTGGCTACAGAAACTGGGTGGAGTGCAATGGATCATTAATGGCGCAGTATCCACTGAAGTGTAGTGGTTTTTCCACTGAATTCTCCATTCCAGCTGGACTGCTTCCCATTGTGGCTTGTCGTTGTCAGCCCGTCGAGCAGTTGTTATCTCGATGGAACTCTCTCTCTGTGAGTCGTGGTGGCAACAACAATTATACGAGTTGGTGGAACATTCCTTCGATTCGCTAGACCCACATACAAATTGTGGAAACAGCAGCAGCAAAGCAGCTCGACTCTCGTGTGTGCCTATGTCGTTGTTATATTTGTTGTCATCATTTCCAGTCGTGGTTGTCAAGTCGAATCTTTGGGGTAGAAGTAATGAATACACACACCGAACTCGGAATAGCCATGTGGTATAGACGACGAAGTTGACTTGGCATTTCCTGTGTGTAATCTTTGTCCAAGCGAGATATGAAGCGCTTGGAGTGGCAAAACCCTTAGTCACTATTCTGAATCGAAAGAATAGGGGAGGAAAAGAAACTCAAGGGTTGCTGTGTGTACTCTCTGGAGTATGCGACTTTTCTTGAATTTTTTTTTGTTTTGTTTTTAGGTTAGGACGCAACTGACGTGGTGGTTGTGACTTGTGAGTGAATTGAAGAGCTCTGACAGCAAGTTACAGGCACAGGAAATAGCTTTTGTCTTATCGTGGAAGCAAAATCGATGTGACAACCATTTTGTGTGTGGAATATATTTTTTCCGTCCATGTTTGGGCCCGCTTCTTGGATCTGTAGCGAAGTCCTACTGTCAGTAACTGCACACATATATCAAATTACCACAGAGAAGAAGAGTGAGTTCCTTGAAAAAAAAAACTTGGGTTAATTTTTCGATGAGGTAGAGATAGTAGTAACTTGATCTTGGTTGGAATTTTCTTGAAGCAAAATGTGTGAATCACCAAAAGGAACCGACGAAGAGGAAAGGGTCAGTAAGAAATCAATTTTCAGGGAGTGGCTCTGATAAACGGAACCGACCGACCCGCTTTATCTCTGAGCGCCTTTGGGAATGTCTTTGTTTTTTCTTTCTTTGATTTAGCAGAGATCAATAACCTACGGGTTTCGTTTTCACATTTCAAGAATGCCTCTTCTCATACCTATTGCTTGAAATGATGGTTGTTAACATGGGCATCATCATGATTATGATGCCATTGCAATCAGTTGTGCTTAATTAAACAAAGGAACATAACAAAAGTATATGTGTGCTCCTTATGATAATATAGCGCGATGTTTTGATTGTCCACCTTGCTCACATTCCTCAACAATACCATATACAAATATAACCCGCAGGGAGGAAATAATTGCAATTCGATCTACATATATAAATGTGGCATTGGTTATGTGCACATTTTGCAAATACCTAATGCCAAGCACCACGCGTTCCACCATATTCATATCCACCACCACCATCACTACCACTTGTCAGCCACTCCACATATTATTTGTTATGTAATGACAGGGTGAGGAGGTTGAGGATTAAATCCCTCATCCTGACAATTTGAATTAACACCACCAAGAACCACCTTATTAATTAATAAGAAGGAGGCTTCCTATTCTCTAGTCTTTGACCCGACTCCTATGTTCCCTACCTTCTCCCCAATTCAACAACGCAACTTAATTTTAAATGCAGATTTGAAAATTTAAAGCTTTAAGAAAAATTTAATTCATTTCGCTTACCATCACCAGGTATCACCGATTGATAGGCTCTCCTTGCGTATATGTCACGCTTGTATCAGTTACTTGAATTCATGGCAGAGTTTTAAGAATCGATGTGTGGCTTCGCAGAACAAACAACGCAGCTGGTTGGATATAACGAAGAAGTTTGAAAAGAAACAGCTTAGTGCCGCTGCTCCATTAGCAGGGCTAAGTGCGTGCCATGAAGATGGAAGTGCATCAGCATCAGGCGGAGGAGGAGTAGGTGGCCTCGGAGGACTTGCTGATGAACAAGAAAATATTAAACTTGCTTCCTCGATTCTGGAGGGTATTTCATCGCTCAAGAAAAGACGTTCTCTCACAGTTTATGTAAATAATCAAAATTCTTTAAAACAAAATTCAGAAAACTAAAGTTTAATATTAATTAAATTTCAGCCAATTCCTGTGCACATCAAAGATGAGCCAATCGATGAAGAAGAATACGACGCAAAACACGATGAATCGGATATTGATCCGACATTATTTTTGGAACGCACCGAAGAAGAGGGCTCAGATAACTTGTCACAAAAGGAACAACATTTGGCCTCGTTGGGATTGAAACAATCAGCGGGCTCTGTTCATCCGTTGAGTTATTTGGTAAGTCATTTAATTTCAATCAATTTAATCAGATTTTTCAAATATGAAATAAGTCGCAGATCAAGATTCAAGTATTGGATCTTTTTAAGTTTTCTTTTTTTGCTTAAGTATGAATATCTTTAAGTTTGGTTACCGTCTTGAAATTCTTTTCGGAACTGCTAAATATCCCGAAACTTGTTACAAGTTGAGAGGGAATCGAGATATCTATAAGGCACTTTTTGATTACGAACTATGGGGCTTATTGAAGGGTATTCAATATAAATTGGTTGCGTTTGGAAACAAAATCAAATACAATTATTGCATATCTTTTCATATCCCTTTTTAAGAGCAAGTGAAGGAGATGAATTTGCATTCTGCGGGTATAGCAAGAATTCTCTTACACATTTTATTCAGCAGTTATATATCTTTTGTCAATCAAATTTCTTAAAATCGAAAGGACATCAGAAAAAAGTCTGCACTTGAGACATCGGTAATTGATTTCAAAACTTAAATAGAAAATAAAAAATTTCTTGTACTTTGTTGTCATTTAATTCTTTACTTGTTATCAAAAATGTTTGTGTGCATATTTGTTTATGGATATAAACTTTCTAGGCTTCGGCCCAGTTCTATAGTCTAAGTAAGCGGCCCTTATGGAGGACATCAGTGTTATTTCTTGGGAACTGTGTCTTAGGTAGGTACATAGGTAGAAATGGAAACCACTGGCAGTCTAGCCCTATAGCCCAATTAGCGCTGAAGTGCGCCATTTTGACACCATAACTAACGTGTGAACCTGTGGATGGAATTGGTATGGGAAATTGTGAACATTCTAACGGAGCCATCCAGTTGTATTGAGCAAAAAAAGAAGAAAAGATCTAGTAGGTTTTGATGTATCTTATTGGTTGTTTGCTTTTGCACAATCATCAAGAATTTGGATCACTCACTCATCCGACACCTTGTGTCAGACTAGGCAACTTGTTGACTGCTGCTAAAACAGTAACTAATACGATTGAGTTATCATCCGGCCCCCGCACCGTAAAAGCCCTCTAAAAGCTAGCGGACAGCTCGGTATCTAAAGAGCCATTTAGTCGCGTTGGGAGGGAAAGTTCGTCAATATCGTTAAACTGTGACTTACACCCGTAAAATTCAACTTTTTAAAAACTTTGACGTAATGCATTCAAGCAAAAATTTACATAACTAGTACTGTTATTTGACAATTGTATGCTGAAGTGCTAAAGTTACTTAACATTTATGAACTCGTTGAAATTTATCGCTTCGCGTAATGTGGAACAAAGCCGTCTTGTTTGAAACACAGATTTAACATACTTTCTTCATAAAGAAGGGACCAAACTTAATTCGAAATCATGTTGTGATTCCGATTGGGAAGTAAGTTTTCATAACCAGTTCACATTTCTGTATATTCTAAGACCCCGCGAGCAAATTTTTGGTTTGGAGATACGACGAAAATATATTATACGTGCATGGGTCATGATTTCAAATACAAAACTGTGGCAGGTTTTTTATGTCGTAAGTGGTGTGGGTGAGAAGTTCACAATAGCTAGTTTTCCTATTTTTGCGTCAGCGACTTCGATTCCTTTATACAAAACAGTAAATGGGGCTCTATCATTTTCCCTTAATATACTAATAGACCTCAAGATATAAGCTTTTTACGCGAACATTATCGACCTTTCTTGGAGACTTATTTTTTGTTGATTTTTGCTTTTTATAAAATCTCTAAAAAAAGCCGATAAGGCTCACTTAAAAAAACAAACGCTCTTCAACAATACTGAATTTCTTTGATCTTTCAGATTTTAATGCGTCAAGTTTTGTTCGAGTGATTCAAAAGCTTACAACAATTTTTATAAAATATTGAGACACGTTGGGCCGCATTTGCAAACGAATTATTTTTATTGCGATAAATTGAATGGTCTTGTTTTTTGTAAGTCCAGAAGATTGGTCCCTTCAATTGTTTTTTGTATAGTTGTTTGCTGTTGGAATTACAATGTAAGCGAATTACAGACTTGCCAGAAAACATTTGTATTTCAGTAATCTGTGTATCTGTGGATATTACTATTTTTAATATAACAAAGACTAATTAAAATAATTATTTTCTATAGTTATCTTATTTTTTAGTCTGATTCATTTCTGTTTTTTGCAATCTACTCAAACATTCTGTCGCAACTATCGATATTTTAATTTGGACTTATTGGGAATCGACTTTTTTAAGTATTCATCCGCAAATGTTGACACTACTTGAGTTAGTATAATAGTATACGTTTTTGTTCATATTTATCTTTTATTGAATTGGAATATATAAAATAGTTTAGTTTTTACTTCAAAAAGCTAATGTAGTTTTTAGGAATTTAACACTCTCGAGCAACAAATGGAATCACCCTCTTGTTTTATGTAAAGGCAATAATTGCTTTCAATGAAATCCTTATGGTATCGTTAAATAGCTTAAACCATAAGCTTTACATTAAGGCTTTAAAACTTAACAATTACTTCAGGATTAAAAGAGGTGATCGTCATATTTAAAGCATGTAAGAAAAAACAAATTTAAATTGAAAGCGTAAATTATTGTTTCAATAATTTTGCATTGATTTCCCAAGGCTAATTACAGGTTTCATACAAAATGCGACAGGGTTTCTGGCAGAACAGCAATATACAAATCGCTCGCCAGGTCGTATGTATCTCATTAGAAAAAATAACTCCTCTACGACTCAAGGTTTTAATCGCATAAAGTTCTAATCGTGTGCGCTAGCAAATTGTTGTCGAGCTTATCGGTCACTTTTAGTTAATTTCGGTCCGTTGTCCGGCCGTTTTGGGGACTGAGACTCTTTCTTCTAATCTGTCTAATCTATTGTTGATGATTTCGGAGAGAATTCATAATGATAAATCTGTCATCTCTCTCAGTGATACTGAGTCCAGATCCTGAACTTCGCAAAAAATTCCCAGTCGGATAGCGCTGACGGTCCACGTTCTTTTTCGATGTAGGGTGACAACTTGATCAACTACTACAGATTTAGTATCTAATTGTTTCCAAGATAAGGAAGCCTTATAAATCGAGCTATGCATAATTTCACATTTCATACCGATAAACAAATTATTAAATTCTGTAAATGAAAAGCGCCGTGAAGGACTCTATAATATCTGTTCTAGAACGAGTTTGACCAATTTTAAGGTGGATTTATTCCATTATTATTCTGAATGCTTAATATTTCCTCTTAAGGACTTTCTAATTAATTGGTTGGTATTAGAAGCATATAAGAACAATTTACAATTATTTAATTAATTTTGAAAATATTATCATTAAATCTAGCTTGAAAAAATCTAGTTGGAAAGGGTAGGAAAGCCTTTTCGCTTCTTTCAAAGGAAGGTAATGATCTGTCCTTTGATTGAGGCCAAAACTCCGACAACGGTAATGGGCTGAATTTTTCTGAAGGTTTTCCGATAATAATAATTTTGTGGTGCAACAGCTCGAAGAGAACCAGAACCTATACTCTCTTCAACAAAAATTGTCAGTACAGGCCTTATGGGAGAGCTTCTCCAAAGCAGTGGCGCCTGATGCACCCTCAATACACTACGTTGGGAAAATGCCATTTAAAAAAAGAGCAAGCCACTGAGTTTCCTTAAAGAATTGTTGTTGTAATTCTTCGCAAAAAGTTGTACAGTGTACACCCCAACTCGACCGTTGAATCCCACTGCTGAAGGGATACTGTCAAGTCAATACGATCGTGCGCTTGTTATATACATCAAAACCATTTACCATTATCATTTTAATTTACAAGCAAGGAGCTTATTCAGTGGATCTTATTAAGGAGCTTTTGGGATTTGAAGCTTTTGAGAACAAGTTTTATGAAGTTGAGTATGTTCAGTGTTGGCGATTTATAATGTAAACTAGGGAAACCCTGTGATAGCCTTAAAAGGCGACATACTTATGCAAGCCAATGAAACCAGAGTGAAAGGCAAACGTCCTTGTCCCTGTACTGACAATTTTTGTTGAACAGAGTATACTGACTTACAACTCTTAAACATTCATGTGTACATGTAACTAGGAATAGAGGGGACCCGATTCCCCACAGCTAATGAGCAGCACTTTGATGACAAGAGATACTCGGTGCCGTGAAATAAGGCCAACTTTCAAAAATTGGCCTTATTGCACTTTTATAAAGTGAAATTAGGCAAATTTTCTGCAGTTGGTCTTATTGCACTTTTACAAAGTGAGGTAAGGCCAAATTGGTCTTATTTCACTTTCAACAGTTGGTTTAATTGCACTTTGACAAAGTGAAATAAGGCCGAACTGCATTTTTATATTTATTTCATTAAAAAAATTGGCCTTATGTCACTTTACAAAAGCGACATAAGGTCAAATTTTAGGACTTGGCCTTATGTCGCTTTTACAAAATGACATAAAGCCAAATATTTTTGTTACTTAAGGCCAAGCATAAAATGTTTCGTTAAAAATAAAAAAGTAGTTTTTGCCTTCAGATTCGTATAATACATAATTGTTTATCGGGGGCCGACGACGACGTTCTGGGTTTTCTTGGGCAAGAGTACCTTGGGTGGTTTAACTCCCTTTTCGGGGCTTACACCCGCTCACGCAACTCCGTTGCTCCGCTTAGGGTATGTTCAGTCGCCAGGCAGGCGTCTGTAGCAACAGTTTTGTATTTTACATTAATTGGAGTAAACAACTAACAGTTATGTACTGTTGCCCAAGAAAAACTGTTGCTACAGGCGCCTACCTGTCGACTGAACATACCCTAAGCGGAGCAACGGAGTTGCATGAGCGGGTGTAAGCTCCGAAAAGGGAGTTAAAATCCTGAAAACCCGCGAAGTGAGCCACCCAAGGTACACTTGTCCAAGAAAACCTAGAACGTCGTCGGCCCTTCATAAGCAATCATGTATTATACAAATAAATAATACTTATAAATATAAATTTACACTTAAACGTATAGTTTTTTTTGTAATGTTTTCAAATACTTACTTCTGCCCAGATACAACAGTTAAAAGTGACATAGGGCCATATTGGCCTAATGTCACTTGGCAAGAGTGATATAAAGCCAACTCTTAAAATTTGTCCTAATGTCGCTTTTGTAAAGTGACATAAGGCCAAGTGTTCAAATTTGGTCTTATGTCACTTGGCCTATTGTCACGGGACCACATTCAGTTTCTCTTATTTCGCTTTCAAAAAGTGAAATAAGACCAATTTGGTCTTATTTCTCAAAATCATTTGGCCTTATTTCACTTTGTCAAAGTGAAATAAGACCAACTACTAAATATTGGCCTTATTTCACGGCACCGAGATACTCTTAGAAGATTTGTCAATTCCTTGCAAGAGGAAGTACATCCCTGAAAAACCTTTTTTGCTGCGTCTGAAAATCGGACCCGAGACGTTCTGCATGACAGTCCAACGCACTAAGCATTATGCCAAGGGGTTTCCGATACTTATACAACTGTAAGTGTAATCTTTATTACGAAGGAAAAAGGAAAATAGAAACTGTGCCAATCTTGAGTTTTTTTTTGAATTGATGAAGTAATCTTTCTCCATGGCCATTTTATTGATGTGTCCAAAGGATTCCTGCTACTAAAAATGTTACTTCAGTAATCTACAACAATATTTTGATCTTTTCTTTAATAACACTTATTTTAAGAAATGAAGCAATTGTATCTGAATATGTTTTATGGGCTGAACCCAATGAATGTAGCTGTATGGGCCAGTTTACTGAACTTCTAGTACATGATATTTTTTTGCTGCTACAACTTTGATTGTAATCAGTCAGTTTGACGCAACAATATCCGTTTGTTTTTGAGCGAATTTATTGTATCGCCTATTTCAGCCGTTTTCCGATTCTTTCCTTACATGCGACCCATAACTATACCAACCGCGGCCCAAAACTGAGGCCTGAGGTTGGAAATTGAGTACCTACATATATGAAACTACCTTCAGTTAATCGTTATGTCGTTCAGCTGAGAACTCCGCTAAAGGGATCGTTTAGATTCGAGCTAAAATGTCGAACCAATTTTTGGAATTATATTGCAAAACAAAACTACACATGATAAGTAGAAACCATTGCTTTTTATACTTTTTTTAATGTCAATATATACAATTCTTTGCAGCAACGACATAAAGGCTTCCTTTATCTTTGCAAAAACTCCAGCTATTATTTTGTGCCAAGACTTTGGTAATTTAGGTTGCTGAACCCAAAAGTAAAAGTTTTATTACGCTGGCTAGACACAATGTTTTCTGAAAATTTTAAGGATCTCTAAATTGGGGACTTTCTTACAAACAATTTACTTTTTTTTTTGTTGAACATTAAAAAATGTAAAAACTAAATTGAACGACGACCTTGCGCCATGTCTGCTGCAAATTCTAAATACGCTAAATCAATGTTTTGTCGAAATATTTTGAAAAATACTATTTTTTCTAATACTTTAAATTATACTTAATATTTTAAAGTTCAAAGAATGTATGAATAATATTAATAGAACCGTTTCTAATAATCATGTCCAGTTCCTTCGCAAGAAATGTTAAAAAAATACTTTAAAATGTTTAAAGTCAATTATAGTGTTCCCGTTAAGCGTAGTAGTAGTTTTATGATTTAAAAACAAATGCGTACATATTAAGTTCTGTTTATTAAAAGTATTTTTTTTCTTTTCAGGCTGACTATAGTTTTGAAGGCGAAAAGCCTCAACATTCAGCAGCAGATAAACCTCCTGAAATTGCAATTACATCAACGCCAAATAATGAAGTTAAAGAAGCATCATGTCGTGCTTGTAATCTGAAATTTTCCACCCGAGCAAATGCTCGACGTCATGAGCGAAATCTTCATCCTCACCTGTTCTTAGGCGCTCTGCCAGGCAGCATACCAATCAAATCACTAAATGTAATTTCACCAATGACACAAGCTATTGCGGCAAGCGCCCCAATGACACAAACAATACAACCTGCTATAAAATCTGAACAACTTGGTCTCTTTGATTATGACCAGCCGGAAAAATATCAACATCTCCTTAGCGATGATAAGATATTATTCATGCAACGGCAAGAAGATTTCCTTCAGCAATATCAAAACATGACTTGCAACTGCTGCCTTCGCACACATGCTACATATAAAAACTTCATGGCACACATGCGTAAAAAGTATCATTCATTGCCGCGTAATTTATGCTTCAAGTGCTTAAAGCAAAACGATTCCAAGGCGCTCTTTATATCGCATTTAAAAAAACGAAACTGCATTAATCTATATAAGGTCTATCATAGCTTGATTGATGCTGGCGTTCTAAAGAAAGACGCATCTAGCTGCTCTCCGGATAAGCTGCGAGCCAAAGAACTACTTGTAAATAAAATCTACGAATGCAAAATATGCTCCAAGCATTACCGTTTGAAGCTAGAATTTCGTAGTCACGTTTATGAGGAACATGCAGACTACCAAAAGAAAGACGTTTCACCGGGTCATTGTGGATTTTGTGGCTTAGAAATTGAAGATCCGTTTGAAAGAAAGCGCCACTACAACAACATGGATTGCATTGTTATCCTACGATGCATAACATGCGATGAGAAGTTTGATAACCATCAGAAATTCTTAGATCACGTTTATTCGAAGCATTTGGCTAACAACAACGAAACTCAAAAAAGTAACCTTATGAAGGAACTTGCGCCGCCTCTTCCCGCTACTACCTCAACTGAGAGCTCACCTTCGAAGAAATCGGAAACTGCTGTAAAGCCGCAATTCTTTTCACGATTACCTCAGAGCTGCAATATTTGTGGTCAACATTACAACAACTATAACAATGTCTTACGTCACATGGAATCAAAGCATCCAGATCAGTTGCCACAAACATACAAATGCACTCGCTGCTTGGTTGGCTATCCCCGGCTCATGAATCTTCGTGAACACATGATCGAGGTACACGGTATGAAGGTCGATAAAGTGCGTAACAATAGTTTTGACTATATTGTGGACTCGCCCACAGTTCAGGGAAGTATACCTCGGGGAGCCGAAAAGGGGACCGTTGATTCATACACTGGGCGTTATGATTATGTAATGAAAGACCTGATGTCCATAACGAATGGTGGGTCAGGAGGGAATGAGGGTCCGGGAGAAAACGAAGACGAAGATAATAAGTCCGACTCCCCGACTCCAAAAAAAATTAAGCTCGAAAGTGGTGCAGTTGTGGCAGTTGGCACTGCAAGTTTAAAGGAATGTCCTATATGCAGTGCAGTTTTCAATAACAATATTGGACTTTCGAATCATATGCGAACCCACTCTTCGGAAGATGGCGGCGGAGGTGGTGGTGGAAGTGCAGGTGGTCCTGGTGTCAGTACAAGTAGTGCAGTTGGTGGTGGTGTTGAAGATGATATTCACGACGAAGATGATGATGCAGGCGACAAGAAGTCCATGGATCCACTTTTCAAAAGAAGTCTAGAGTTGGCTGCTGATCGAAGATTCCGAAGAATGCGTTGCCGAATTTGCCAGAAACGATTCTCGTCTAAAAAGAGCTATCGTCGCCACATGTTGATCGACCATCAAATTCGGAATGTTCAGTTCATAAAATGCAAACTTTGTGATGCTGAATTCGCCTACGAAAAGGGCCTTAAAGTACACATGTTCAAAATCCACAACACATTGCTCAAGGACGAAATGATTGTTAAGCAGTACGAATGCGATATCTGTTCGATTGTATATCGGACCGAGGAACAGCTTTTGCACCACAAGAAATCAGTACATGGAAATGAAAGTGCTGCCGCTGAAGAAGACTTGCCGCCCTCAGTAGATCAAAGTATGGAAGCAATTACTGCTCCAGTGTACTGGTATCAATGCCGCTATTGTCCTTCGAACTTTAATACAAACAAAAAACTGGCGATTCATATTAATTCCCACTACGAATTCGATTCGAATGACTACTCTTGTAAGGATTGCGGAAACGTATATAGCGGCCGCAAAAGTCTTTGGGTACATCGTTACAAGAAACATCCTCCAGTCGCCGATCCCTCAGAGTGCGTGATTTGCAAGAAAATCTTCTTCGATAAACAAATGCTAGATAATCACGCACAATCTTGTGCTAAGAAGCGTGCGGCAGCTAGTGCTGCCGAAGCCGTACCTACATATTTTCAACATAAAACAGGTGATGATGATGAAGTCAATGACAAGCCAGATACATCGGTTTCTGTCGGAGAGAAATCAACTCCTGCGGTGAATTTAAAAATTAAACTTCCCGAAGTGGCATGTACCATCTGTGCCCAGAAATTCACCGATCAAGAACTCTTCACCAAACACATCCAAATGCACGAGATGGAGTTGTATACCGACAATCCGTTGGCAGCAATGTTTGACACAGGTCCAGCCGATCCAAACCAGTTCTACTTAGATCGAGTAAATGACAACGGGCAATATGTATGTGACATATGCTCGAAGGCGTTCGCACAAATGACAGCGTTGAAGGTTCATCGCAAGTGGCATTTTCGAGGTGATAGCAAACAGGTGAGCTTAAGCACTTAGAGGAACAAAGGTAAAAATCAAAAATGCGACGCTTAAGCTTGTCCAGTGTGGTTTTCATTGTTTTTGTTTGTTAGTTTTACTTAAGTTTGGTAGACGTTTTTTATTTTTATTGTTATTTCAAGTATAGTCATTTCGGTTTTCTATCTATGAAAATTCAATATACTTATTGCTCGAAGTCTATGGATTTTTATATTTTCATTAATTGAATGAAAACCATTTCCAACTCTTGACGGCTATAACTTTTTTATATATTGTTATAGAATTAATTTAATTCCAAAATAAGTGTCTGTTAGCGTTGGGAAGCTAAAATTTCTTGAGAACTAGGGCTTTGTAGTCTCAACGATTCCTCTGTGCACGTTCCAAATCTGCAGGCTTTTAAAGGACCTTCAATTTTCTAGTGAACAAGAAAGGCTAATATAGGACGCCTTTATGATAAGAAGAGGTACTTTTGGAGGATATGTCATCTCCGCGCAAGAGGCAGTGCCCCTATATTGAAAATTCTAGAAAATAATTTGTTCTTTATCTTAAAAGAAACGACTTATCTTGAAAGAGCTTGAAACAGGAATAATAAATTTTATTAAAAAACTTAACAAATTAATAATATGACACTAAAGCCAACAACAAACAAAATATAAGATTCTAATAAACAGGTAGATTCTTTTGTAATTCCAACACCCTAAACATATTTTTTTTTAAATATTAATAAATAATTTTCTGTGTATTTTTGGTTTTTGTTATAAATATTTTGAAAAGAAGTAATTGCTGTGAAATTTTAATTCTAAATATTTTAGCATAGGGGACTTATATTAGCGGGCGGATTTCAGTTGTAAGTTGCAGGTATATAGAAATAATTCTGCCACGAGTTGGGCTCCAAACGAGTTAGAAGTCAAGAACAACAATCACTATTTATTTAAGAAAACAAACGGTATTTTTGTTCCGACTCAAAAATTATTTTAGAAGCCTTTTTTTGTAGGCAGTTTAAATTCGTATCTCAAGCTTTTATGTTGTCTCTTATTATCAAGGTTGATTTTTACAAAAAGAAGGTTGTACTCGTAGTAGTCCGGAAGATGTCACATAATTTCATAATTTCAATCTGGGAACATTGGTATTCTTCCATGTTAATGCTGACAAGACACAAAGATTGGTTAGATAAAATTAATTTTAGAACTCTTTTAAGGGTATTTCTTTATAATCATCGACTTAAATGTTTTTTTTAAACTTCCCAAGTAGTTTCAGGTTTTCTTTATCTCCAGGATGCTATAAAAAAACAACTAAATATTTGAGGGCTTTAAAATCAGTATTCTTTATTTATGGTAGATTAATAGTAACATCTCTTCTTTTTATCGCTTCTTTCCATATAGTTGTTCCATAGAATACAAACCATTGGCGTCTTGAACTAATATGACTATACTTTATATTTCCGTTTTAATTTAATTTAGATGTAACTTATATTGATATTGTTATTTGTTTTTTTTTCACAGACTCCAGTCGATTCAAACGCAGCCAAAAAGACGGTGAAACGCAAGCGTGAACTTAAATGCGACTATTGTCCGTCAACTTTTATTAGCTCAAACAACCTACGACGTCATATAGCCGAGCTGCATAAATCAGAAATTTCCAACTGGCCCGAACCACCTAAAATCGAACCCGAAAAGTACCTCCAATGCACCAAGTGTGACCTGAAATTTGACACGAAAAAAGACTGGATCGACCATAAAGTTAATGAAGCGAAAATTGCCAAACCTTTTGGTCCTTTCCAGTGGGGCTGCGAAATCTGTGGGTTATATTTGTCGCGACGAGAAAAGCTTATACATCACATGTTGGCTCATATCAAAGAAATAAATGGGAAGTTGAGCTCAGAGGCCGACAACTATCCAGGTGAGAGTAATTCGCAGGACTCTGAGTCGTCAAGTCATCAGGGGGCACCCGAACAACCACCAGTTGATGATGATGAACCCGAGGAGGAGGATGAAGAAGAGGAATTTGATGGTGATGAAGATGAAGCCGAAGAAAATGTAGAAACTGAAAATCACGACCAAAATGCAAATGATGGACAAAATGAAAGCTCAAAGTTAAGAGAGCGATTGGAGCGTGAATCGAATGATGAAAGTAACGACTCAACGACAAGCTCTGACTCAGATGGTACTTCTTCGGATGAGGACGATGCAGAAGGAATATCACGACATGAAGAGATCAAAAAACGATACGCCTGCGATTTATGTCAAGTTGACTTTGAGTCCTCAGGCGAACTGCAGAAACATGTCACTAGTCATTTCCTCAATGGGCCAGGTTCAGTCACTCTAACCACAATCACAAAGGAAAAGTCAATACCAACTCAAATACATGCGAAAGTTGATGACGATAACGATGAAGAAGAAGAAGATGATGACGAAGATGACGATGACAATTTGACAGATGCAGATCCTGTAGATTCATAATTTTATCCACTAGTGTAAATATATAAACAAAAAAGCTAATCATTAAGCACTTCCTTCTCGTTTTGACTATTTGTAGTGTTGATTTTATTTAGATAATAGTTTGATATTTATATAATAGCAACCTTTTCAATGGATTCGCCATGAAGTGAAAATGTTCGGTCTTCGTGACGCCATTTGCACCATTTTCACATTTACAACAAAATAACTACAAAACAAAAAGGAACTCCAATTTAAAATACATACATACATTTATTTGAATGTAAAAAATAGTTTGTATTATGATAAAATGTTATTCGTATAATGATTTACATTTATAAAACACACCTAACTTTAAGCATTTTTAAAAATACAAAAAAAATGTACTAATTTAATGATACAAAATATAGTTTTTTTTTCTCTAATTGAATATTAATTTTTTTTTAAATTTCCATTCGATTTGTATCTGATTTTTCTAGATTTTGTAGTTTTCAATGTGGGATTCAAGGAGTGTTTAAAAAAACACACTCAAAATACAGGGTGCGTTCTATTTTCCAGGTCGATGTTTTTTTTTCAATAACTTTTAAATTAAATACAATTTTACAATTCATATTTTATTGATTGTTTATATGGTCTTTAACATTACATTATATATGGAAAATAATGTCGGATAAGTGGGCACCTCTGGCTTTGGCGCAAAGGCGAGCTCTTTTGAGCACATTTTAAATAACAATTTCGAAGACTTCTTTTGTAATTTCAGCAATTTTATTTGACCGGGAAAAATTTCTCGAAAAAATGCACATCGAAGCACCGCTTTGTTGTTCTGAAGGTCTAATTGATCACATTAGGGAACAAGATAATGTCAAGGTGTATTGGAGTGCAAGAGTGGTGTTAATCCGTTCTTTGGGTTAAATCAATCATTCTTATTCTGTTTTTTTTTTCTATGGGGGTCATTCTTCATTTGTTAAATATCTAAGGTATTCAAGAGGTGACCTAGGTGACTGTCGGACTAAGTGTTAAACTAAGGCCCAGCTTTGCTCTGCACATCTACTGGAATAAGTGGCATGTATGTATGTATGTCTCCCATGTTGGACACTTAAACCCCACCGACTCAGATTTTTAAACAGGTAAATAATACCATTAAAATTGACTCTAATAAAACTTGAACAATTTGGCAGCGCCAATGATCTTTACCGACTTGCAAATAACATAAATAAATACACCCACCCAAGATTTTTTTATTGTATTTTACAACTGAACATTTTTTTTAATCTGCAAACGTATAAAATCTAACCAAAGGACAATTTTATTAATGTGTAGGAATTTCAATTTAATTTTTTTGTATGAATTTGAAATTTTATTAACTGAGCTGTAAACACTTTTATGGGATTTGATTAATCAAAAGCAAAAAACCAATAAACAACTTAAGTGATTAGAACGTAAGTACAAAAAATCAAACTGATGCAAAGAGTTATTTAGTGTTCATTGCACTGATTTGTTAAACAAATTTACATAAATTAACTGACCTTGAGGCAAAAATGAATAATATCGTATACCAATAATTACGGTCGTAAAATCAAGAATAAAATCATCTCAATCATGAGTAACAAAAACATTATTTTTAAGATTAGGATAAGGTTTCAACTTTTAAAATCTTATTGGATTTATGAATTACTAAGAGCGACAATTAAACAGGTAATGATCGAGTATATTATCGAAGTGAAGAAAGGCAATTGACTTCTATGTACAATATGTACTATCGTTCCCCAAATTGTCGATTTATATCGATTTTATTCGAAGAGTTTGGTCTAAAATTAGTAGAAGTTGGTAGTTTCTGTCAAGTAAACGAACATATTTCAAAAAAGCACATAATGGAAATTATTAATAGAGGTTTGAATTGTTATTCAGCCCTATTGCCAATTTAATGGGAACTTTTTTTTCCTTCCAATTATTAACATAATTTTAGAAGTTCTTTTGACAGCACCATATTGTTATTTTTTAAATAAAAAAATTGAATTTAATTTGGTAAATGGTACAAAGTTAAAAGTTAAAAGGATCAACAAAATTTGACTTTTTTAACACTACCATGTATTTCACTTTGGTAATTCTTAAATATTGAAACAGCTACGCCAATCTGTTTGTAAAGTTTTTCTTGAAGATTTGATTCTTTTTTAAAAAACTCCATAGAATTTTTTACTTTTGCGCGGCTTTTAAGCTTTTATTTTGGCACTTTAATAAGGTGTATGTAGTGATATCTCATTCAATTGAGATATCGAAAATTTATTCGAGCTCCTTCCCTGTGGTGTCGCCACACAAACATTCTATACTTTCGTTTGGTTCTATAAAAGAAGATTTCAACTTCCGTGTTTTGGAACAGGGAGGCAATCCAAAACGGAAGCAATCGCAATGACCATTCACAGACTCACTCATTGCAGACATTTTTATAATGGACTTTTTCAATTCTGAGAACATTAACTCACTTTCGAGGTCGCCAGCAGTGATGGTATTGGATTTAATGTTTTCCTAAATCTTCTTTCTATCACTTTTTTTCATCGCTACATATCTGACAGAGGTAAAATTAATCAATTCAGTAAATAAATATGTATATTTACGAAAATAATACAATACCCTTTTCCATTCAAACCCAGACCTAGCGGATAGCCCGGGGGAAAGATCATTTATGATATAGCTACTTCGCGAAATGATACTTTTTTCTTCCCTTCGAAGATGATTCACGATACCAAATCTCCTAAATGGAAACAAAAAATCTGGGAAATTTCTTTGGCGATAGGGCTGATCTTAAATTAATTATAAATCTTTATTTTTTAATGTATTTTTTCGCTGAGTTAAACCATCTATCCCATTTTTTTGACGGCAAATTGTACAAAATACTACAATATTTCAAATGTAGTACAAATTTTTGGTCATTTCTCAGCACAGTTTTGTGTTAATTCAGAATGCCAAAAAGTGTTAACGACCGCAAAAGATTTCATGGGACGAATCTTCTTTCACACTTGTGCAGTTGAGAAAGTTCTTAAAATGATAAATATACACAACTCGACCTGATGGAATTGCTCCCATTGTTCTAAGGAAGTTTTTTTTTTTTTAAATTGACAAAACTACTTCGTAAGTTCTTTCATCTATCTTACTCTACTGGTGTGTCCCTTAAAAGAGCGAATATTATTTTTTCATTTTCATTTCATTAAAATCCGTTATATTGATAATGAGAAATTCCAAATTTGAAAAAATCGTTCTATGGTAGGTACAGTCAGTAATATCTTAATTTAATTTTTTTTTTATTAAATTATAGATCGTAAAGATTAATCAAAAGAAAAAAAATTTTAGCAAAATTCTCGGAACCGTTTTCGAGAAAAATACGATTTTCGAAAACCATTTTTTAAAATTTGTATGGAAGGTACCGTTAGTTTTAGATAAAACAAAATTTTTTTTCTCAACCCTTGTAGATTATGTTAAAAAACTTTTATTTGTCAAGTTTGAAAAAAATCGAGCAAAGGGTTTTCGAAATATTGAGTTTCCAAAAAAAAATTTTGATTTTTTTTAAAATCCAAAAAATAAAAAATTGAAAATTTGAATATGTAATAATATTCAAACTTTGGAGAAGCTTTGGCATAAAAAAAAATGATTTAAATCGGCTGTACCGTTATCGAGAAAATCAAAAACAAAAAAAATGGACCCAGGGGGGCTACCAAAAATAACAATTTTTTGTAAAATTTTTTTCAACCATTAGCTAGTTTTAACCAAATGAAATTTTCCAAAATTTTTTTTAAAAAATTCTGTGGGACAGTTTTTGAGAAAAAAAAATATTATAAAATTTCGAAAAAAAATCGTATGGCAGGTACCGTTATTTTTGGTCTTAAAAAAATAGAAAAAAACGTCCGGGGGGGAAAAATTAAAACCCATATCTACCAAGTTTGAAGAAAATCGGCCGAGTCGTTTAGGCTGTAGTCGAACCGACAGACAGACAGACAGACGGACAGACAGACAGACAGAATTGCGAGACCCACTTTTTTGGTCTTCGCTATCATCGTAATGTCAACTTTCATCAAAATCTCGAGTTCGATTTTTTTTACGAATGCATAACTTGCCTTATAGTACCTATAAGTCGCAAGTAAAAATAGTAAACCCAAAAACGTTAAGCCCACATAACCCAATTCGTAATTAACCCAAAAACTATGAACTCAAAACCGTCATACCCTTTCTTTTTGATTATTCAAAACTCTAAAAATGAAAAGTAACAAATTATGTAGTAATTAGGATTTATTAGATTGAATGAGTAAGTATACATTATAAATAATAGATACGGGTAAAGTTGAATTTAGCACACAGGAGCGTTTCGGAAAATTCAACTTTACGTACGTTGTGTCAAAAAATACAATTCAATACTTTTGCGACAAAATTTGTATCGCCATTTTTCGCTTCTTAAACTCAAAACAGACTCGTGGAAATTAAAAATTCTAAATTTTACCACACTAGTATCGAAATGTACTCTTACGCTCAATTCGCACATCTCTCTTAATCAAGAATATATAAGGTACTCGAGATAATTAGTCCAGCATACTTCGCAAAAAAAGATACGAGGTAAAGAATCAATTTGTTTTTCAATCTGGCAACCCTTTGCTGAATTAGGCTGCATGGATTTAATATTTTTTGAGTTTACAGTTTTGGGTTAATAGGCTATGTGGGTTTGACTGCGAGTTAGCGAGTTGAGTTATGGGATTAATTGCGAGTTGGGCTATATGGGTTTAACGTTTTTGGGGTATATAGCTTTCGAGTTTGGATTTTGTGGGGTCAGCTAATTTTGGTTTTTATTTTTGGGGTTTATTAGATTGTACAGTTTGAATATCGCGGTCTTAGGGCTTAAATTTCTTAATGGGATGGGGCCCTCGTTTCCGCGGGGCCCGGGGCTTCAGTCCCCCCTAGCCCCCCTATTAATCCGGGCCTGACTGTGGGTGGCCCGCTTCGCGGGTTCTCAGGATTTTAACTCCCTTTTCGGGAGCCACACATGCTCACGCAACTTCGTTGCTCCGCTTCGGGTATATGTATGTTTTATTCATTACTGCATAGACAGCGCAGCATTTTAGTGCGAATAAAACGATCAAACTCACCCCATATGTGAATTTCAATGTTGGCCATTATTATAGAAAATATCAAAATCTGATGTCAAAACATACATACATGTACATGTACATGTACATACATATTATGTTTAATTCTAAAATTTAATGCGCCATTTTTATTTCAATAATTTAAAGTTCTATCACCAGCTCAACTGCAATTTTTTTTACTGGCTTATTTTTCGCCAGCAATCAAATTGTTGTTGTTTGTCGAGGTAAATTTTGCTGCCCTAGCTATGCAGCAGTGAATAAAACACACCTAATGTCAACAGTGTTTTAACTTAAGGCTAGCCGCGCACTAGCAATTTTTAGTTGCGTAACTGCTTGGTTCGAGCAACTAAAAAGTTTGTGTTTTGACACAAACTAAACGATTGCCTAAAATAAGTTCGCCATTTTATTGAACATATAATTATCTGCAAATTCACCGACATTCAACCAAACAGTTCATCTGTTTTCTATAAGTAACCAAACAGTTTCGCAACTAAAAATTGCTAGTGCGCGGCTAGCCTAAAAGTATTGTAGGTTCAGAAACTTGCTTTAAATCAACAAATAATTCCCTTACAAAATTAACAAAAAAAGGGAAAAATTCACTATAATATCCCAATAATAACCCAACTCTGGTAATACTTACACAAAGAAAGTAAATTGTCAAAATAAACAAAAAAGTGCATTTTGTATGAAAATTGAGGAACTTTAAAAATTAATTAAAAATAGTTATAAATGTTTCCTCGCTCTAAAATTGTAATACAGTAGACTCGCGGTAACGTGAACTATTAAAAACCGAGCGTGTTCACGTTTGCGAAGTTGTTCATGTTTACGAAGGTGCAATTTTTAAAATTTTTCAAATAAATTAGACATATGTTGTCACTAAAATTCATATTTTTTTTTTGTGTTTCGGTTTGTAAGTACCTAATTCATTAGGTTAACAAAACAAATTACGTTGAAATAAAAAAGGAGTTATCTTTCTTTGGATTTTCTTTTTTATAAATTTCTGTAAAGGAATGATTGTTTTGTTTGTTCATTGCTTAACAGCTCTCTGTTTGACGTCCTCTAACGCGGAGGTTGCAACGTCGCGTCAAAATAATCTTACCGTCGCGTTAAAAAATCTTAACGCGGCATTGAAAACGCGTTCTGTTTGACCGAGCCTTAAGTACGCTGATATCTGTTAGACTTATGTTTTCATTTTCCGTCCATTCCAAAGATTTATTGAAAATGTT
This sequence comes from Philhelius festivus, assembly GCA_963931855.1. Classification (NCBI taxonomy): domain Eukaryota; kingdom Metazoa; phylum Arthropoda; class Insecta; order Diptera; family Syrphidae; genus Philhelius; species Philhelius festivus. The sequence goes on from OZ007556.1 coordinate 60,462,196, forward strand.
GATTGCTTCACTAGGCTCTATTCTGGTATGTGCTCTTTCCAAAGTACTGTCCTCACTTTCTTTTTCATCACTCGTTCGTTTCGGTTGCGTTCGGAAGATCTTCAGTCCATTCATGGATATCAGCAAAAGAAAAAATAACCTACCTGGACTAACGAGCAATCATTTACGGGGGATTCCCCGTTTCGACTAACCGACAAATGCAGAAAAGAAAACTACGTTTTGTACGTTAAATTCATTTTAAATTTGTTCACGTTATAGGGCCTTCTCATAGTGTTCACGCTACAGAGTATTCAATGTAAAAAAAATTATGTTCACGTTAGCCGGTGTTCACGTAAGGCGGTGTTTTTGTTAGCGCGAGTCTACTGTATTTGTTATTTAAAAGTGCTAATCTACCGAATAAAACTATCCGTGTGTGGAAATTCGTGCTATCTTAAGGCTAGGCGCGCACATTCAATTTTTAGTTGCGCAACTGTTTGGTTAGAGCAACTAAAAAGTTTGTGTTTTGACACAAACTAAACGATTGCCTAAAATGAATTCTCTATTTTGTATAACATATAATTATATGCACCTGTGCGGACATTCAACCAAATAGTTCATCTGTTTTCTATAAGCAACCAAACAGTTGTGCAACTAAAAATTGAATGTGCGCGCCTAGCCTAAATGAAAGTTGAGCCAATATCTTGAAGAACAATTTTTTTTAAATCCATTGGTGATCTGATGACATTTATCACCCAGCATTAAAACAAATCTTCGTATCAATTATTGCACTTGGTATTTCTTAAGCGTTCGATAGAGTTTACATCAAGCCCTCTTACAGAAAATGTGTGTATTATTCTTTGTTAGATTAGAAATTAGTTTTCAGGATGATCAATACAAAATGCGTTTGACAATTTGAAGTCTGAAATTTACAAAATAAATGCTGGTATGCTTCAAGGTTCCATTATGTACCCGATTGTCTTTCTGGTATTTATTAACGATCGCCTATCTGATACTTCCAATTTCCAAATCGTTTTAAGAATCTACATTCTTGTTTTTCAGATGTGGAACACTGCAATACCAATTCAAAATTATGACAAATTCGTTAGATAGTGATATTGGCAGCGTTCTTCAGTTGATATTCAAAAACCTCATAGAAATCCTCAAAAACTCATTTTTAAATAATTCACACGTGCTCTAGGGTTTATTGTAAGTCCGAAGTAATACTCGTGCTTCTAGGCTTAGCGTTGAACGAAATTTTCGTTATACTGCCAAGTCTTTTGGCGAGAGGTTTTTACGAATGTAATATTTAGAAAATAAAAACCATTGTGGATGGGTAATTCCTTTTTAATCCATTCCTACTTTTCTAACGCTCGTTTTTTAATGATCATTTTAATGGTACTCATAACCCCTTATATCATAGGCATTTATTATAGAAATAGGTTGGTAAATACATAAAAACGACACGTTAGGAGAAAGTATGAATAAGATCAAAGGTACGAGTACTCCAAAAATATTTTGTGTTTTTTAAATTTAAGTTAGTTGGAATGAAGGGGACCAAGAACTTTCTGCCAAGTCCGAACGACTAAGATGAGAACTGAGAAGCACTTTACATGACAAGAGATACTCTTGAAATATTTGGCACTTGCTCACAAGAGGTCGTACGCAAAATATTTGTCAGGGACTTGGAAACGAAATGAAACCCTACCTCATGATAGTAAAACGGACTAACCCATTATGTCAAGGAGCACTGCCTGTAAAACCATTAGCAAGGAATAAAAGCTGTAATATGGCAGTTGTGCTAAGGTTATAGCTAGCTTGATGTACATAATGACGGACAGAGACCGTATGCGCAAAACTACTCAATCGTCTTCTTCGTAAATCTTTAAGTTGAGTTTTATTAAAACCTGGACATTCAATTTTTGAACGAAACCAATACTTCACCTGTACATCAACTCAAAATTGGTAAGTCATCTTCACCTACCATGTGTATCCCTAGTGTTTGTTGTTTTCGCCCATAACTATAACTCATCATAACCTAGAAGCTTCATTGTCGGTAGCCTTTTAGAATTTAAGACCACCTTGAACATTAATCAGTAGAAGCTAGCAAAAGACACCGCAAGTTATCATAATAAACACTATAGATTGTAAATCTTTTTCGACGTCCGTTGTCGTCGTTGGGCTGCACGATTGAGCCATTTCTATTGTTTTAGCAAGGCTGATATTTGTGTGTGTTTTTTTTTTTTAAATAGGCTTCTCTTGACATTATTTTAATTGAATTATTGCCCTTTGCTATTAGTCACTGAAAGTCCAGAGAAAATTTGATGGCACTACCCCAAGGAAGGACCAATAAAAACTAAAAAATTTCCACCGCTGCTTTGCTGGATGGCGCCCATCAGAAAAGTCCAGTTTTCCATAACTCTGGCTCATAAATCAGGCTTCATTTGATCAAAGGCATTTATAGGTATTATGGCTTTCAGGCAGTGCTAGTCTAGTGGTTTGTGGTTTATTAGCATAGACCTTTGGCAAATTCGACAATTTTGCTTGTTGACGAATCCATTTATCCAGAAATGGGCCTCTTCGCTAAATATAATTTTTTAACCGTAAAATGAATATAGTTTTTTAACGGTAAAATGTGCAAAGCTTGCGAAATGTTGCTCGGAAAAGAAGTCCGACTGTTTATTATGTATTGTTGAACGCTATAACTCTCCATGTTGATTTGGAAAGATAGACTTAAGAAATGAAAACTATTTCGACAGATGTGGCATGTAGGCTTCAACAAAAACCCAAAACTCAAGTATAACTTTCATATCTTTGCCCTTAGACATAGAAGGAGATATATCCATAAGGTCCGGAAACTTTAAGTGTTTTTGACCTCCATTCAAAGGTTTCTTGTCTTTCATTGTTTTATCGATGAACCGTGCTCCAAATAGCCAATTGCATTCCTCAAATGTAATATTCACATGGCTTTAAATATCCATCAGTACAGTCAAATATAGATGTTCATTTTTGGTCGCACTCTTCCAAGTTGGAATTCTTTTTCCTTTGATTGCACCTCACAATTGTCTGATCAACAAAATCCATATTAAGTAACAAAATGACCTAAGCATATTCAATGAGGATGATGGAAGAACTTAATTTGTAAAAACAAACATTTCCAGACTTGACCCTTTGAGTCATGAATTCACAATGAAATTTTAGCCCATCGACGACGACGCACTGTGGTCCGAAAAGGAAAATTTCGTGGCAAAAATACTATTTTCGATGTTTTATTTTTAAAGTTTTGTTTTTTATTTCTAATAGAAATATAAACGGAGCTTCAAAAACAGCAAACAAAAAAATTTTCCGCTAACTAGTTTGACTTATAGAGCTTTTCAAAGTTGGTCAATTTCGTTCTAGAGTTAAAAAAAAGCAGAAAAAACTAACTTCTTTGTTTTCGTATTTGAAATTTTGGTATATTAAATGTAAAATATTAATTTTCTATAGTTTATTCTAGTTGTATTATTTGTGCGTAAATCAAAATTTTAATTAAAAAAAAAATAAAAAAATATTTAATATTTTTAATAAATTAAACAAAAAACACCCTTTTTTGGCAGATTTTTTCGGTTTGAATAGAGCTACAAAAAAATACTCGCGAGTTCGCGCAGAAAATTGACCATGATAGTTTACCCTAACTATTTCTTCAACCATATGCAAAATTGTAGCTGCAACTATTTGCAACCTTCAGAGAAATTGTAATTTGTTTAAAAAAAGTCGTGTTCCCATTGCTGACCTTTTGGTCTTAAAAGCAAATTCCCTTATGGAAAATTTCAATTATTTTAATTATTAAAATAGTCGAGAACGTGAAATTTTCTTTTTAATTAAAAATCGTTTTATTACTATCTTGATTTTGACAAAAAAAAACGCCCACTTCTACGCCCCTTTTTATACAAATGCCAATTATTATTAAAAAAAAATAAATATAAAATATTGTACACAAACTATTGATTACTTTATTGAACATTAAATTTCTTTAATCCGCCCACTTTGAAGACCCTCTTTGAATAAATTTCCCTTAACTTAAATTATTGTAAATATTTATTGATCTTATTCTAATAGTACCTAAACATAGATTAACTTGCCAAAAGAAAAGGATTAATAGCTTTATTGCCTACTCCATATACAAAGTTGAAAGAATTATTTAATTTTGGATTATTACTCGTATTTTATGATCTAATAAAACAGGTAGGAATAATAATTTTCTTCCGATACCCCATATTGTTAAACTTAAATTTCACAGGTAAAATAATCCTTGTGCATATACATTATGGAGATATATATAAACTATGACAATGGATATATATAGATTTTTTGAAAATCCAGAACTTACGTCAGCTATAACCCGAGTAGACAAGGATCTTAAAAAGAAACTGCAAGTTATTTTAAATGCGCTGTCATCTAAAGAATCTTTTAATGTAGATAAATTCAACGAGTATACCAAAACCACTTCGGATCTTTTAAAAGCCAAATACAGCTACAAACTCCTGACACCAACTCTGCACAAAATTTTGGACCATGGAGGGGAACTTATAAGACATCAAATTTTGCCAATCGGGGAGCTTTCAGAAGAAGCACAGGAATCAAGGAATAAAGACTACAAGCGATATCGATACTCAAATACTCGTACATGCAAAGTCTCACGGAAACGACAAAATGAAGATTTATTTAATATGCTAGCTATATCATCAGATCCACTTGTTTCATCTTTAAGACACGTTAGATCAAAAAAAGAGCTGAAAAAGAGTTACTGCCCAGAACTAATAGGTCTATTAATTGTTGAAAATGATAACGATGCCGATTAATTTTTTTCTGAAAATTAGATCTATAGTAGTTAATTGTAAACAAATATTTATAATGTATTCTATTTTATTTTGTTAATATAAATTTTATATTCTATTTTATTTTTTTTTTATTTTTTTTTTATTTTTTTTTTCGTCCGTTTACTTTTTTCCTACACTGTTTCATATAAAATATATCAGTCAAACAGTTTATAGAATAAACTGATGCCCCACAACATGAAAAAATACTGTTTTATAATACTCCTTAAAAAATATTTCTGAAATTGGTGCGTTTACTTTAAGCATCCACTGTTGTTATGAATTCACTTGAATAGTCAAAAACTTTTTTTTTACAAAGTTTTAAGAATTTAGGACTGTTTTTAAAAGGTTTACTTTCAGACTTTATTCTGTTAACTCCTTTTTCTAAGAAAATCTTACATCAACCAATTATTCTGAAACACCCTGTAAAGTAATTTTCTTAAAATTCACAATTTGTATAGCCTTGGAAATTACATTTAAGGGGAAAAAAAAATTATTGCGATAGCTTCACGTGTTCAAAAGTTATGATTTTTGCAACGAAAAAAGTCATTTTGGACCACAGTGCGACGCGACGTGACGCTCCTAATGACTACTCTAAAAGTGCACGCTATAACCTTTTCGGATTTGTGATGTGCTTCTTCATGAACTCGGTTCCGCCATTTGATATGATTCATCGTCTTTCGTACTCTAGGTAAGTCTCCGGCCTGAGAAGGTTTTTTTGTGCAAATTTAGTGGTGTTAAAAGGTTAAGCGTGATTTCTTTTTAAGCCATCTCCCCATCATAGATGGTTTATATTAGATAGTTGGCATTCGGGATGCATACCATGAAAATGCCATACAAATGTGATAAAACGGTTAATGCATTGGGATTGCTTAGGTCTCAAAAGTTATTGGTCAATGGGAGTTAGCTTAGATTGATGGCACTTTCGATGGGAAGATTCTTCTGCTGCCTTAAGGAGGATTTTATTTTAAAGGATAGTTAACCATTACCAAATTGTTTGTACGTAGGTAATGCACTCGTATGTGCTAAGCATCAGCTACGTTGGCTAATGAGCTAACATTGCTGGCAGATCGTTAGTTATAGGTGAGAGGAATGAGAATCCCAAGCCTTTCTCTTGGTCTTGATGTGCTGAAGCCTGAAGGTTTGCATTGCCTGCAGCTGTGGGCGTACATCAGCCATTCTCTAACGATTAGAGTAATTGTCATTTTGTAATCCACTTATCAAATTTGAATGTAGATATCAAGATGAAGCCTTCTGCTGCAGGAGGGTTCAATGAAAATAATATAAGCAAACATTTATAATAGACATTCTGCCGATTTGTTGCTTAACAACCATTGCAGTCACGTTTTGTCGCATGCATTTCATGATGTTCCTTGTGAATTTATGCAGATGCATCTATAAAGTCTATACTCGTACTTTACCTACCTTGATAAGTCATTGACTGGCTGAAGTTGTTGATTGCAAAGCAGCTGCATATGTACAAATACTTTAAGAAGTTCGTTACAAACTAATAGCTGTCACTTTTGTGATAGGTGCTTTGCTTTGCAAAGGTATACACGAAATAAGGGCCAACATATTGATTTATGATTTTTATTTTTGATTTTTTCAAATAATTTTTCTTTAGAGTATTAGTTGAACTTTTGAGCATTAAAGGTACGAGTATAGAACAATTAATTGATGAAAAATCGTGTACGGTACGTTAAAAAATAAAATTTACGATGGGTTCCTACGAATTTCGTCTTATACTTAACTTAAAGTTGTTTGAAATTTTAATGTTTTTTCACATAAATATAAAAATTTATAATTAAAAAAAAAACAAGAAATTTGTGCATTTTAAAATTGTTAATACACCTCCTTAAATTATTTTGAGGTTAAGAAAAAGGAATTACAACTAAATATAAAATTATGCGAGTAAAATTTTTAAAAACCGTTTGAGCGGCTTTCTTAAATTTATATATAAAATGTTTTAATTTACAGCCTCGGCGAAAATGTTTTACCCTCGCGAGGAAGTGACAAAACCTCCAAGAGTATCTCTTGTCAAAGTGCTGCTCATTAGCCGTTTGGAATATGCAGAAAATAATACATCACACAGGTTGAGAGTCCCTTGCTTTAAATTTTAAGATGTTGTAAACGAACTGTCAAATTTCTTATCGAAAATCTTTTTCAATAAATCGCATAAGCTTTCCGACAAGAATTCTTGTGGTAAACGAAGATGGTAAACATCGTAAGGTTGTAAATTCTATGTAACGGTACAAAGATGGCTATAATGTTTAACAATTTGTGAAAAACATTTCGAACTGAGTTTTCGGGCTCAGTATAAAAATATTATAATCAATACTCTATCTATGTATTAAGTATGAATCCGTTGTATGGTTTCCGGACCACTATGTTCACAATTAAAGAATAGAAGCCTTTGTTGGGATAACCCATATAATCTACCACCTTACGAACACCGTCTAAATTTGTGTGCACCAGCTTTTGACTGGAGAGATTGAAAATATAGGTCTGCTTGTATTATTCAAACCGAATATTAATAATCGTCAATTCAGTACCATTCCCCCCTTCTGTATCCCTTTACATCGTACCGAATATGTCCAAAATTAACCTATTACAACACACAGAAAAATAACGCAATGTAAAATCAACATGACGAATTATTGATTTCGGTTAAAAAGATGAATTTTTAAATCATTGGATTTCATTTTGCTTTAACACGCTTTCATTTTATTTTAACATTTCAAAATAATAATTTAATACTAAATCCTCTTAATTTAAAATTGAAACACAGGTTAACAGGTATTTTATTTAAAATTAAACCGTTTTCACTTTGTTTTAACTTTGAAGTTGTGTTGAAAATAAAAATAAAGGCACTCGATATTAAAACAAGTGTTTTTCATGTTAAAACAACAGGACATATACCAAAACAACGTTTGTGATTTTGATTCAACATGATTTTTGTTCTAAAGGAAATATTATTAAATCATCGAGGTTTCATATAAAAATTAATTCGTGTGTGATATCATGTTGAAATAACATGATTGAATAATTTTGACATTAAAAATAAAATGATTAACATAATAATTCCAAGTAAAAAGTACTTCATGTTAAAACAAGCGTTTTTCATGTAAAAACAACATGGCTACACTAAAACAACGTTTTTCATTTTGATTCAATATGATTTTTGTTCTAAAGGAAATATTATTAAATCATCAAGGTTTCATATGGATACGAATAAGTTCATGTGTGAGATCATGTTTAACTTATTTTAAAATTAAAATAGTATAAAAACAAAACGATTTGGATAATAATTCTTAGCTAGAAATTTCAAAACAAATAATTTTCATGTTATACACCTGAACAATTTTTTTTATATTTAATTTACATAATATTTATTTATTACCTATTGAATCAACATTATATAAAACAAATATCCATTAATAAAATAAATGATTGCTTCTTACAAAATTAAATTGAATATCCACAAAAAACTATTATACTATCTTAAAATGATCGAAAAGAGTAGTTATCTGAATAAGATGCAAAAAACTGATATCTATTAAATACATTTTACACCAATATGAGAGATCGAACTTAAGCACGATATTAAACAACCCACCTAAATTGGATATTTCGTATCATGATTAATATTCTGATATTTAAGAATGATTCGAAAAGTAAATAGCTCCAAAATTTTTGATTTAAACCTCTCAAAATTGCTCTGCAATCATAATCTTCCTCTTTCCCAATTTAACTTAGATTTAAGATCTCAATTATTGTTATTTAGTTTAAGATATTAATGAAGATATGAAAATTATTTCCACTTAGGAGTGATTGAATTTAATTCAATTGAAAGCTCAAGTGACCTCAAGTGGCGATAGTGGGCTCATCAGTTAGATGCTGCCATACTCTTCTAAGACGCAAATATTGTATATTTATAAGAGTCGGTAAACATCGACCAATATTTGCGTCTTAGAAGACGCACATAGGTCTAAAATATCCGTCGAATATTATTTAATATTATTTATGCTTATAATAGTGTTACCCCATTTGTTGGCCAAATTAAAAAAGGTGCAGTATCTTATGTAGATAATTTTTCTCGGATATCCAATTCCACTTAGGTGTCTTTCGTAGAATTAATATCTATTACCTCCGAGGGATATGAACTCCTTAACTACTTTGAAGTTGTTGCTATTAACAACGATGTTTTGTCCTAGTCGATGAACAGATGGTTGGTGTTACAAACATATTCTTCAAGAGCAATAAGTTTCGCCAGATCTTTAAAAGTCATAAGGGAATTAATAGCCCGGTCAAAATAGACATTCAAGGTTACATTAATTCGCACAAAGCTGAAAATTGGCATGAATGTTGGGAAAGGTGGGAGTAAAGTCTGAACTGGTTCCAATGTATTGTCAATTAACTTCCAACCCCAGTCTTCTGGGTCGAGATTATCACCAAGCCATACTTAAACTTAATAATATACCCGAAATAGATGTTGATGAGCAGAAGCAGAGGTTGGAGGAAGACAAGCTAATTGTACTCGTTTTTTATTATGAGTATTGTAATTACATTACAAATTTGACGCCAATATTGCAGTGCTTTTTTCATTTCAAACGCTTCATTCAATTCATAGCTACAGAATAAACAGCACTCTTTTAAAAAAAAAAACAATTCCGACATTCACTGTCTCAAACGTTTCATTGTTATTGTGATTTTTGAAATCTTGTGGTATCACAACGGACCAAATATTGGTCTAATGGCCAAATCACAATCTCGCGTTCGTCGGTCCGGCGTTAAATGGGCGTTTGATCGTAATACGATTTTGTGTGTCAAAAAGCGCGACCGTAGCATTTGTAAAACGAAATTTAGCTTCAAACCTCGAGCGTTGACTGACATTTCCATGACATCTTTGATACTCGTAAGTACCTACTTAATTGTTATATTCCAATGAATTTTGTTTATTAATTTACAAGGTATATAATATTGCGTATTTTAAATTTTGGGCATTTAAAATAGTTAATTTGTAAAGCTATTTTCTTAAACAAGAGATGGATATGGCCGATATGGATGATCTTGATGACTCCTTGACGTGCACCGTGCCGCTATCCACGCCGGCGCCGCCGATTGTTGATAGTTTGGTGGTTCAAACTTCAAAGTTAATAGGGTTCATACAGCCGGGTTAAAGATTTCTGAAACAATATAATTATTTAAATAAAAACAGAACCACACTTTTTTTGATTTAATTATTTATAAAAAAAGAACTTCAATTACTTACTTCTTATTTCACTTTAATTTTCAACTTTCAAAACAAGTACAAAATACGGCCGACAATGAACTGTCAAACGCCCGACCGAATAGAAAATAGATCTACTTTTGCTTTGGCCTGGCGTTGGTCTGACGTTTACGATATTACGATATAAAGCGGTCGCAACGCCGGAGGTAACATTTCAGATTGCCTCATAAGAGTCTATTGTTTTTATTCAAAATGTCAAAGCCCGACCGACCAAACGCGAGATTGTGGTTTGGCTATAACATAATTACTTGTTCTTACTATGAAGGAACGCTTGGGATTAATACTATATTGTTTTTGTTTGGGCACGGACAATTGAACAGCAGACAGATGCTGCTCAAGGCCGTACGGTCACATAAAATGAGAGACTGGGTTTTCTTTCGAGTTTATATTCTTAAGCCAAATATACATTGTTCAAATGCATGGCAAGCACGTGCAAGTGTATTCGTAAATTCGGGTTAATGCTTCATATACACACATCAAGCATGAGCCTTCAATCTTTTATTTTTACATCGACGGTGTAGTGAGAGGAGGTTGCGCTTTGTGAGCTTTTTTTAGGCAAAATTGTGATTTTACGAATTTCTTTGGAATTTTTTCAATTTTATGCGAGTAATTTGTTTTATTTTGTCTGTCCATTTCATCATAAAATTTTTGTTTACTGTTTTAATATTTAAATCAGTGCTTATGTTGTACTGTGTTCTCATCTCTTCAACGTACTATAAGGAAATGAACCAATAAATGCATGATCAATCATCAATCTTGCATATACACTACTTCAATGTAGGACGCTAGATTGAAAGAAAATCAAAAGATTTTCATTTTGCTTCAATCCTACATCCAATCTATACGTGTGATTTTTTCACCAATACACTTGCGCGTGCTTGTCATGCATTTAAACAGTATTTGGCTTTAGAATTGTATAATATGTAAGTATATGCCACGAAAACTAATATTTTTACTTGTATTACAGTTCTGTAATGTATATAACGGTAATTGACATACATATTTATGAAGAACACAACTTTTTCAACTTTTTGCATCGCTGTATCTCCAAAATGGTGATTCTTAGAAGAAAAAGTGTTAAGACAAATTCTATAGATAATTGCATGATGAATAATTTTTGTCTCACCTATTTTATGATAAAACTTTCCGTTTAGCTGAAAAATCCAAAAAAAAAGATTTTTGCAACATTTGACCTTGAATAATTTTTTTCCATACGTCGGATCGATGGGGACTTTCGACAAATTGTTTGTAATAGTGTTCTCAACATTCATGCCAATTTTCAGCTTTGTGCGAGTTAATGTAACCTTACCCCTATTTTTGAAGCTAATTTTACCGGGCTTTAATTACACACCGTTGGGAATGGCCGATGATGTCGATATCGTCTGCGTACCAATACAGTTGGGGAGAATTATTGAAAATAGTGCACTCCCTAGTTATACATTACACCATGTATGTATTTCCCAATGACAGGCGGCACAGTCAGATCAGTTTTTCCGGGGTCCCGAGTTCGCCATATGCCCTGACGATGAATGCTTTCATATGCGGCTTTGAATGATAAAAAAAAATTAAAATTAAATTTCCAAAAAAAATATTTACGCGTTTTTGAGATATCGAATTTAAAAAAAAAATATTTTTTTTGTCAAAAATCCAAAAATGGATTTTTTTTTCAAGTTTTGAAATGCAACGTTTTTCGATTTTTTTGGAAGCTTCTCCATAAAAAAATAGTTAAAATGCGCTATGCCTATAGTGAAAAATTCAAAATTAAAAAAATGGTTGTATGGTTCTATGGTTCTAATGAATAGTAGATTTTTAAAATTAATTAGCAGAAACAAATTTTGTATCAAAGTTCTAGGCGCCGTTTTCAAGGTTAGTATGGTGGGTACCGTTATCTTGTAAATTGCATTAAAAACTTTTTAACTGTCAAGTTTTAAAAAAATCGAGAATTCGGTTTTTGAAATATTGAATTTAAAAAAAAATTAAAATTTTTTTAAAACTACAAAAAAAAATGTTTGAAAATTTTAATAATTTAATAATTTTAATAAAATCTAAAATCTAAGGAGGGGTACCATTATATCCATTTTTCGGAAAATTTTTTCAAGCATTATCTAGTTTTAACTAAATGAATTTTTAATTTTTTTTTCAAATCTGTCAGTTTTTTTTAGAAAAAAAAAATATTTAAAAATTTGGAAAAAAAGTCGTGTGGTATGTACGGTTGTTTTTGGTCTTAAAAAAATAAAAAAAAAGTGTTCGGGGGAATTTAAAAATGCTTTCTACCAAGTTCAAAGAAAATCCACCGAGCCATTCAGATTGTAGTCGAACAGACAGACAGAACTGCAAGACCCACTTTTTTCGTCTTCTATATCATCGTAATTTTTTGTCTGATCACAATTTCGACAATACCTACATGTCGCAAGTTAAAATTTATGTCTTCCAGAATTAGAACGGTTTATAATTATATAAATTTTAGTGTTGTTTTTAATTTCTCATTATCGGTTAAATTGATTCAAATTGCATATCAACAAAAAAAAATTGTTTTTAGATTTAAAAAAATATCATTTTTTTTTAGAAAATTCGGTATTTCAAAAACTGTCCGACATTATGTTTGGACATTATTAAAAACTTGAAATGTTTTCTTAAAAATATTTTAAGGATTTATAAAATAATAATTTTGTAAAATAAACCGCTTAAATGATTTATTAATTTTTTTCTCATAAATTCAGATTATTTGTAAGAAAACAGAAGTTATTCATTTTAATTAAAATAAAAGTACTATAGTGTAAGTTTTGAATTGGAAACAAAATCAAGCTCCAAATTTTGTTCAAACTTGACATTTCGATGAAAGCAAACACGAAAAAAGTCGGTCCCGCAATTCCGTCTATCTGTTTGTACGTCTGTACTTCTATCAAATTCTAAGCCGCTAAAGCCAACGATTTTCTTCAAACTTGGTACTTAAGGGTTTTAGGTGATTCCCTAGAGGAGAAATTGAAATTTTTGTTAAGCAACAAAACTAACGGTACTTGCCCCACAGTGTACTATTGTAGGCATGGTAAACATTTTTGTCAAAAGCAGATTTGTGATTAAATTAACACGGAAGGAATTAAAAAATCACTAATTGCGATATTTTGGGTTGTAATTTATGAAACACTATTTTATTGTAAATCACGGCATTTTTATTGAAAAATTATCAAAAAATGGTAATTTAGCTTTTAAATCGTCTTAAAGTACCACATTTTATAATTTGAGATTTACAAATGAAAGTCATAATTCAAGCTCACTCTCGTCGAAGTACATAAATTACAATTTTAAGGGACTAATTTTATTGAACCACTTAGCAATATTAATTTAAAAAAATTATATAGTGATTTACATGCACTGAATTCTCAAATTAACAAAATTTAAACACGATTAAGGATGATCTAAGGTCAGCCCCTGCCCGTAGTCAGTCGGAAAATAGGAAAGACCTATATTATTTTCCATGACTTTTTTGTTTCTAAAAGTCTAACTGTTCTTCTGTTAACTTCAAGTTTTCGTAAGTATCGGTTATGGTTGTGTAACTTTTCAGTAAATTATAATATAGTTGAAGTGTTTGGGATAAATAACTATAATTACTAAATTATTTAAGCTGCATTATATGATTACTTATACATTAAGTTAATTATAATTTAGTTTTCATTGTTGTTTAAAAAAATTTATAAAATTATGTTAAATAATTATTTACAGGGGGTCTGATTTTGGGAGATTACGTTTTTCAATTCTCTTAAGGTCAGGCCTTTTTTTTTTACACGAGTATATGTATATGCAAAATAAAGGAATTTTTTCACTTTTGATAACGCCAAGAAAAGATTTATAAAAATCTTAGTTTCAGTAGTCAGCCATTTGCAAATGCTAAGGTAGAATGGGTGGCTGACTATGGAAGACACACATTCTAATGTCAGACGTTTATGTTGTCTTAAGTAAAGATACAAAAATATGGGAAAACTTATGTTGTTTTTCAAAATTATTTGAGGGAATGCCTCTTTTTTCATTTCATCTCACCGAATAAAATCCGGAGTAAAGAGAAGAATTCACTTTAATATTTCTTTATTAACTATGGAAAACGACATTAGAAGGACTTTAGAGTTTCAAAAATTATTTTAAATCACAGGAATTTAAAAATACCAGAAAACACTAAGAAAAATAAAAAATCTATTAAATAAGTACTCTGAAGAGGTATTATCAGAAGCTTTTCAAAAAAGTTCGTGAAGAAAATTACGGCAAAGAAGGGCAAGCCGGAAATTCGAAATCCATATAGCTCTTAAATACTGTGAAAAAATAATTCATAACGACAAATGCAAGAACCCCTTTAAAGATGACCTACAGTGCAAGTCGTGGTACTCCAAATTTTTAAAACGTCACTTAAAAGACTTTGTCGAACAGAACACCAGAGGGACTATAAAAAGAACGATTGAGGAGTCGGTCAGAAAGAGTTTCCAGAATTTGAAGGAATACTTGGGGGAAATCGATGCGGCAGACATGTTCTACGATGCTTGTTAAAAAGTCGCTCATGGTTTAACATAGAAAATATAAAAGGATTTAATATTTAAAACATGATTTTTATTTTCTCGAAAAATGTGTGTAAATAATATTTGCACTGTTCTTTTCGGCAGGATTTTAAATTTCGGACCGACTGATAATACAAGGAAATGGTGTCTATCTGTAGGGCTATCAATAAACCCCTCCAAGACGACAATAATATCATTAAGTTAGCTGGCGAAGTAATTGAAACGCAGAGGGGCGTAAGATATTTAGGAATTATACTAAATAGTAAAGACCTCTGGAACAAAGACTCAAAAGCTATAGTCGGGAAAGCCCTATTGAATTGCAAGAGACTTGCAGGCGAGTCATGGGGATGCAAACCGGATGTACATTATGATGGTAAGACCCATCATTACTTATGGTGCGGCACAATAGAACAACTAGCAAAACCCTAGAAAAAGTTCAAATGCTCGCATGTATCTGGGCCCGTATTACGAATTACGATTATCGTTTAAAATCCCTCGTTATCGTTAAGTTGCGATTACGTTTTACGATACTCGTTTTTTTAAAACGATAATCGTTTTCTCTTACGACTGCTTTTGGCACTCGTATTTCATTGTTTTGACACATGTACTATTTTTGATAGAAATATTGAAAGAATGAAGTTGGATGCGCTTAGAAAAATAGATTTTTTTTATTTTATCAGGCAATATTTTGATGCATCCATTATCGTAAACCATAATCGGTCCATGTGTTGACTTTCGTTTTCTAGGGTATCGTTTTTTTGCCTTTCGTTTCGTAATCTGTAATAGGGGCCCTGTATTACGTGAGCAATGAGAACCTGCCCTACCGCAGCTTTGGAGGTTGTCCTCCATCTATCCCCTCTACACGAGGTCAATGAGAGGTATCATGAGGTTCTCAAAGGAGGGACAGGCAAAATTTTTGTTCTCAGAGAAAGGGACTTTATCAGTAGGACTACAGTAATATACCTTATTGACATCCCAAGAGATGGTATGATCAAAAAACATAATTTCTAGAAAAACTTTTTTTACACAGCTAAGCAACAAAAAAGATTGGGTGGGAGAAGAAATAAACTACACCCTCGAAACAAATACCATCAAGTGCTACACTGATTGATCGAGAACAAGCGAAAGGACTGGTGCAGGAATCTTTGGGCCAA
Organism: Philhelius festivus; assembly: GCA_963931855.1. Lineage (NCBI taxonomy): Eukaryota > Metazoa > Arthropoda > Insecta > Diptera > Syrphidae > Philhelius > Philhelius festivus. Next base: position 60,478,013 of record OZ007556.1, read on the forward strand.
GAACCAAACTTTTCATACCGATGGGGCAGTCCACCAGCATCTTCCAAGCGGAGGTAAACGCCATAGGGAAATGCGTGAATCGATATCTTGAAAAGAGTTATCGTAACAAGAACTTTGCGATCATGTCAGATAGTCAAGCGGCACTCAGGGCAATAAGCTCATACACCATTGGCTCTTGGGTTGGTGTAGAAGTGCATAAGCAGGCTAAATGAACTTGGCAAACAGAACATAGACAGAAATAGGCGCAAAACCATCTGGGACAACACCTGGTGGAAGAGAACAACCTATCCCCTCTGAAAGTGCCCCAAATACTAAAATTCATAAGAGCAATAGGTTTGGAGGAGGAACAAGCAAGCTCATTAATTTTTTTAAGCGGGGGCACAATATACGAGTATCTACAGATCGCAGTGAAATACCTTAGTGTTCCTTAAACATCGATAGTCTATCGATAGTTATCGATAGTATTCGACTATTGAAAACATCGATGTTTTATAAATTATCGCATGTGCCGAAAATTAATAGCATCTACTGAATAGTATTCCACTAAAAAATTACTTTATTTACTTTACGCATTCATTCCACATTTCACATAGTAGTTGAATGTTGACATTTTGTTTGATCTTTGAAGTATGCCATGTCAACAAAAGTATTTAACAAGCGTTGTTCTTTTTAAGCTCAGAGCAAGAAACTGAGCTTTCAAAAAAGGTCTGTGTTTCTTTATTAGCTCAGACGCATTAGCATATACATATACATATACAGCCATATTTATAAACTCATTATAGTGAGTACATAAGGCTATGCAACCCTTATAATGCCTCTAAACGCAAAATCGTGATTTATAAAACTTATGTGACGTTGAATAGAGGCATTATAAGCTAAACGCGTTTGGAGGTTGAATAGTGCCTACATAAGGACATTTTAGTATTGAACTGTCACAATCACTTTGACATCACATTGAATTATAAAGGTTATCAACAAAATAAAATGCATTTGACTTGATATTGAAACTAAAACTTTGTGTTATTTTTATTTATTGAAACAGAAAACACATAATTAAAAATCGATGTGTCATCATCTCTATTTACTTCTTAAATATAAGATGGCACTAACTATTCTTATTATATTTATTATTTATTGCTGTTAATTATATAATCATACTTCTTTTAATCAAATTAATAAGAATAAAGAAAAATTGAATTGAATTGAATTGAAATGTTATACTAATATATTAAAAACAAATTGAATTGAAAATTGTTTGGAATTAAATAGATAAATATACTTGTTGGTGATCTCTCTCCACAGATCCTTCTTCATCCGGTGTATTAGTGTTGCAATTTGTATTTTGCATTATTGAATTTTATCCTCAATATCTTGTCCGAGGAGTATTCCAGCTAGGATAAAACGAATAATAATTTGATTTCCAGTATGTGCCAGAGATAATTACATAAATTATTTGATGAATCAAAGTTAATTGTTCGAATTCTATTAGCTTTTGGTAGTTCCATTTTTGTTTAATTCGATAGACAGACAGGATGTTTTTTTTTTTTTTTGACAAACAGCTGAGTGTTATGAAGGCTAAATGTAATAGATTCTTACTTTTTGGTACTTTATTTGACACAAGCTCATTATAACTATGCAGGGTAGGCATATGTTTTATAAATATGAATTTGCATAGTGGATGAATAAGTCCTTATGCAGTGCATAACTATTCACGCATTCAGAGAATTCTAATAAATAAGGCTGATAGTATATACTCGCATACTCTATCAGCCTTACGAGTATTTACTAACTCGTTTTATCGACGGAGTAAAGCTGAAAAGCTTATTTTTAAAAAAAATACACGAACAAAAAAGGCGGAATAAGCTAAGACTGGTTCATAGGAGGTTTAAGGCCGTTGTAGTATCTAAATCTCATTTCGACATGACATCGTGTGAAAAAAGGAGTGTAAACAATTTTGTTGCGTTTGTTACTAAGACAATATGAATAGTTATTTTGCTAAGCAAACGGTATTGAAGAGTAATGAAAATCAGCCCGGGAATTTTAGATTTAGGCGTAGCTAAAACGGTTAAGAAAATATTTTATAAATAAAGATTTGTTTGACGTGGCGTAAACCCGAAATAAGTGCTTTGACTCGCACTCGCGCAACTTGAGAGGTTGGACCGAGTATCAGTGAAATCTATACATTAGACATAGTACATACATTGTTTTAGCTTCAAAACTAATGGTACCTGAGAGTTTTCTAAAAAAAAATATTTCTTATTTTTTTTTTTAAATTCAATATCTTAAAAACTGGTCAACTTTTCTTTTTTGAAATAATGTCCTTACATGTAGATATATTATTAAAAACTTTAATTTGACATAACAAAGAATCCTCTGTGTGTGTGCATCTCGACCTACAGCCTAAGCCACTGAAGCTCGGTATTCAAGGCGTGCGTTCGGGGATTCTCTAGGGCAGAAATTGAATTTTTTAAGCTCCAAAAATAACGGTACTCAAAAGTTTCCGAAACAGTATTTTTAGCAGTTCTGAAAAAAAGTCAATTTTTTTGATTGAAAATTCAATTTCTTGAAAAGAATAAACGATTTTTCTTGAAATAATTTTTTTGAATGTATATTATTAATAGATACTTAAAATTACCAAAGCAACAGTTTTTTAGAAACATTTTAAAGTTTATAAAAAATTTTATTTATTAATACAACACCACCTCTAACTATTTTTTAAATTTTGTTTGCAAAAATTCATACCTATTCTAAATTCGAAAGTACTTCTATATATAAGAGCAAGTACGTGCAATTCAGTCGCGAGTCGTGCATATTTTATTTCATCTCCAAATTTACTATTTAAAACGATAACCCTATCAAGGTTAAGTCAATAGTTTCCGCCAACAACACAAAACTGTTTAGCAGTTAGGGTCTGCGCACTAAATTTAAAATTTAGTCGAACGTGTAACGTTTTCAAACGAAGACCAGAATGAATTTACGAATTCGGTTAGTCGCTGTGATATTTATTCAGATAACGAGTTGTGTCGGAGCATCAAATATTCTCGGATTGTTTTTGACACACAGCCCATCACATGCTATCATTCATATGTCAATTATTCGTGCATTAGTGGAACAAGGTCACAATGTCACGGTGATAACTTCAATACCACATGACATTACAAATCCTGCATGCAGGTATATATTCCTCAAAAATAAGAAAGTAGAATCCGATATAGTCAAGTCCATGGTTGCTGATTCTAAGGATGATCACGTATACCTCAGGACATGGAGAGCACTTTCTATGTATAAAAAAGTTGCAATGAAATTCGACGATTTTGCTTCGGATCCGGATTTTATAAATTTCATGAACGAAGACAATCAATTTGATTTATTGGTCCTTGGATATATCTCAAACGATTATCAGCTGGGAGTAGCGGCTCATTTTAAATGCCCAGTGGTGTTGTCTTTTGTGGTACAACCTTTTGGGCATGTGTCTCGACTACTTGGAAATCCGACGAATCCGGCTTTGGTGCCCATGTCACCGTTTGTGGATTCAAAACCAATGGACTTCTTAAGAAGAATTGATAATTTTATTGTCAGTATTATAGAGAGGATTATGATGACAATAATTGATTTCAACGCGAGAACCGTCTATGAGTAAGTAGCTTCTACAAATCCACTAACGATCTTGTTTATTTATAACTCTTTTTAGAAAAACTTTCCCCATGGACACGTACCCATCATATTCAGATGTAAAGGATAATATTTCGCTTATGCTCTTCAATCATCACTTTAGTGAAGGTCCAGTACGACCTTTGGTTCCTGGCTTAGTCGAAATAGGAGGCATTCAAATAAAAGCTAAGCCCGATCCCTTACCTAAGGTAGTCCTAAATTTTAATTTAATCCTTATTTATAATCTAAACCACAAAAAATAAATTCCAGGACATTGAAGAATTTTTGGAGAACTCATCCGAGGGAGCAATATTTTTTAGCCTTGGATCAAATATTTGTAGTCAGCATCTGGGACTCAATGTTTCTGAAGTCATTTTCAAAGTCTTATCTACGTTACCATACAATGTTATTTGGAAATGCGACCCACCCGAAGGTCATAGAAACGCACCAAACATTCTTTTCAAAAAATGGCTCCCCCAAGATGATATTCTAGCTCACAAAAACCTAAAGCTGTTCGTAACACATGCCGGAAAGGGAGGCGTTACCGAGTCGGAGTATCATGGAGTTCCGATGGTAGCGTTGCCAATAATGCTAGATCAATTTAATAATGCCGAAACAATGGAGGAGAAGGGACATGGTGTTAAGCTTAATTATCAAACAATGACTGAAGAGTCGTTTCGAGAGGCCATTTTGAATGTGATACAAAATGATAAGTACAGGACTGCAGTTGAAAAATTCTCCAATATCTATAGAGATCGACCCTTGACGGCACGAGAAAACGCAGTCTATTGGATTGAGTATGTTATAAGGCACAAGGGAGCACCACATATGCAGAGCCCGTTAAAAAAGATGAATATCATTCAAGAAAATAGCATAGACGTAATTTTGTTTTTTATCTTCATAATTTATCTAGTTTTTAAGGCAATTAAGTTATTGGTAATGGTTCTGATTAAGGTTTTAAAATTTTTATGGAATATGAGAACCATAAAAAAAAGAATGAACAATAAAATTAAAAACAACTAACAAAAACTCTTGAATGTATTCAGTGGGTCTTTTAAATAAAAAAAAATTGACCTAGAATTTGGGTTTTTTGTGCAAAAACTTGGTATCTATTGAGTGAATAAAATTTAGTTAACACTAGCTAGTGAAAATATTTCCTAGTTATTGGTACGAGTATTTAAAAAAAGCTAACACTATTTTCATATAACGTTCGCTTGGTTTTCCAGCTTAAATTTGGATTTTCGTAATTAGAAATAACTTTACCAGAATATTTAAGTAAAAGCTACAAAAAACTCAAGATTCTTGGGCTTCTGTCTATGTAGATAGCTCATCCTTATCATTGGGATTTTCTTCAGTTTAAGTGCGAATATGGACGAATTTATGGGTCTTTGGCATAAAACAAAAAGCTAAATCGTGGATTTTTACTCGTAAGTAAAATCTAGGTTTTGCGTGATTAAAAACAAGCTTGAGCAAACAAGGAAAAGATGTCTTCTAGTAATAGCCCTTTTAAAATAGCCAAAGCTTAATTCATGTAGCTATAGTTCATTTTTTCCAGCTTAAGTTTCAATATTGTATGTGATTCTAAATAGCTTAAGCTAGAATATTATAGTAAAAGCTACAAAAATAAATAGACTTCTGGACCACTTTTTTTAAATTGTTTCGGTCAATTTTACCACAACAAGTTTTACCTAACTATTCTCTTTTTCCTTTTTCAACCTTCCTTTCCGGTTGCAGATCCAAAGTGCTTGAAAACCTTTAGAAAGGCAATAATAAAAGTACAGGTTTTCAAGCTATGTTAAAAATCATGTGGAACAAGAGGTCGCTGTAGCCGTTTCTTTTAACGAAATGTACGACTGGATCGCACGAACTTGCTCTCATGGAAAAGTACTTCAGAATTAAAAATACATTGTATAAATATAAAACATGGATTTAATGAGATAAAAATGTTCAAATGCATGGAATTGCCATCTGATTCCCGGAAAAATATGAATTAATGCAAACAAAGTTTAAAAATCGTTTTATTATTAAATAAATTTTGTATATATCAAATTTCTTCAAAATTTTTCGAGAAGAAAATTTGGGATGCAAATTTTAAGAATTTAGTAGTTCACATGTTTTGAAAATATTGATTTTTCAAAAAAAAAATGGAATTTTTTTTTTCAAAAAAAAAAACACAGAAAATATTTCGAATATTTTGATATAAAATATTATTTTAAATATAAGGGTCTCCTGCTGAAAATGTTTGGTTAAAATCGTAAGAGCCGTTACTGAGAAAGTCGAAAATAAAAAAAATAAAATGCACGACTGGGTCGCACGAACTTGCTCCTAAGTAATCGACTAGGAATTTTAAAAAATAATGTTATTAGAGAAAACTGTTCATAAGGATAAAATTAATTTTTAAATTCTTTTAGTAGTAAGAGAAAAAAACAGAATGCTATCCAACTATGAATTTATGCAAGAACAAAAATTATAAGTCGTTGTAATGGTTTCTTAAAAAAAAGTGTGAGTGCCAGGACTCACGGTTAAGATGTGTAAACATCAACGTTCGTCCGAGTGACGAATTTTTGTTATCGAACGTACCCAATAAAATACAATACAATCGTACTAGTTTGTGACTTTAGATATACATATATACCCCTCACACACGCCACATCGATCAACCTAATCGACAAAGTACTTCGCTTTTGTATGGGCATTTACACACCAATACGCCGACGTAGAAGTACATGCCAAAATCAGCTGTGAAATGGTAGAGTTGTAAAAGTTTAAATGAAAAGTGAAAATGACCGAAAAATATTTGAATTTTAATGCTCCAGAACCACTTTTTTGTGTTGATCAGAGCTTAATTGAATGGTTGCTTAAGGAGATTGAATTTTATTCTTGCTTTTTCAGGCAATTTGTAAATTTTAACAACTAAAACCGAATAACATCATAAAAAATTGTTTCGAAGAACTAGTTCGATCTTTTTTACACACCATGTAGTTACTTCTATTCCCAGAGTTCGCATTGCTATGTCGACACATATTCATTTCACACGACCCAAAAACCTTATCGACAATATGCTTTGATGAAGTAGTTCGTGGCATGTGTTAGGAGTAAGTGGACTCCGCTACGTAACGTAAAGTTTGTTTGACTTATGTTTAACCAGGGATGTTGCTTGTGACAGCATTATATTTTTTACACAGAGATGTTATCTGATAAAAAATAGACTGTTTTTACACGAATCTGATTTTAATATCTGTTTCTCTTTTGGCTTCCTTTCGAGTGCATCTGTGCTTTTAAACACAGAGATTTTTAATATAAGTTAACTTTGTTCATGCGAAAAGGAGTCATCTCGTCGCACTCCTTACTCTACCCAGTTAAGCGAATTGCACTGAGCGAACGCCAAATATAAAAAAGAAAACCACAAATAAGAATGAACGATAACTCCGCATTTTTCTCAGCAATTGTAAGTGTAATAGTGAAAAAGTCACACGTATAGATTGGATGTAGGCCTGAAGAAAAATCAAAATCTTTTCAATCTAGCGTACTGCATAGAAATATTGTATATGCAAGGTTGACGATTGATCATATATTTATTGGTTCATTTGCGTATAGTACGTTGAAGAGATGAGAAGACATCACAGCATAAGCACTGATTAAAATATAAACACAGCAAATGAAAATTGTATTATAAAATGGACAGACAAAATAAAACAAATTACTCGGATAAAATTACAAAAATCTCAAAGAAATTCGTAAAAACTCAATTTTGCTGAAAAAAAAACCACAAAGGGCAACGTTCTCTCGCCACTGAAATAATAGACTTGTACGTGCTTTTCATGCATTTGAACAATGTATATCTGGCTTAACGCCGCCAACAAATATACTTGTCATGCAGCGAAAAAGTCAAAACTTTTTTTTTGACAAACCACTAGATAGAGCGTTCACCTTATCAAAATCAAACCAATCCTTTAACTTTTTTTTTAGGTTTCTGTACTTTATCTTATTCCCTCCGTCAGAGATTAACAAATCGATTGACATCATTCCCATCACCTTGTAATGGAATTATAAGTGGCAAAAACTAATTTTTTTAATACATTGAAGTCGTAGTCATCATCCAGTTCATGGCTTGACAGATGGAGAACGATCTATATTTTGATATAGTGAATGCTAAAAGCAGTGTTGTTCCTCTACGTGTCGACTTTGATTGTCTACATTAATGCGTAGACAATTGTGTCGACAATGTAGACATTGTAAACAATGTAGACAATGTAGACAATGTCGACTATGATGTCGACAATGTACACAATGAAGACAAAGCATGCCAGCCAATCTGTCATCTGTCATTCTTGATTTCTCTGTCACATTGTTTACTTCATTTAAGAAAATTTCAGGTGTTGATTTGAGTTTTTATTCAAATATTGGTCGACGAAAAAATATAGGTTTCGATCAATTAGGTTTTCCTTTAATACAATAACAAATATGTAGCATATTCTACAAAATACTGCAGAAAGCCGTCTTCGCAGCCACATGTAAATAAAAATTTGTTAAAAAAAGCATATTCATATCCTAATAATAATGCCTTCACATTCATTTACGAAAGGAATGCCTGTAAGCAATCCCAATCACCTGCGATCCGGCGATGTCTCTATGATTGTTTTGATTGATGACAATGATTTTGGCTCGAGCTCTGATTTACTAGACGAAACATAATAAGAAAAATTTAATGTCTACGTTGTCTACGTTGTCTACATTGTTGACATTGGCATGTAGACAATCATGAATTGTATACGTTGAATTGTCTACATGTAGACAATCGTGTAGTCTACATTTTTTGTCTACATGGAACAACACTGGCTAAAAGTATATTTTGATATAATAAAGAATATCTAATTCGATAATTAAAATGATTATATGGTATGACAGATAAGGGATAAATTAAATTTGACGTATCGAGAATATTTCATTGCAGATGTCAACTGATTGCCCTGAAGAATATTTTTTGGATTTTTAAAGTTCAACTCTGTAAATGCATTTTTTGCGAGCATAAAATAAAATGTTATCGTCCGTCAATAACGTGAAGTGGATTTTTTAAGACATTAAATGAACCCGCTATGAAATTTTACACCAGTTGATTTGTCTTTCGTCTTTTTCACATATTTAAGCCTATTCGGCGAAATCTTTTATTCTTCTATTCTGTTATTCTGCTATGAATTTCCATTCAAATGTTTGAGCTGCCAACAAATCTTTTATGAATTTTAATTTTGGTATTCAGCACGCTAAAATCTGTTATAAAATCTGCTAAGAAAACTTTTATGAACTGTCAAACGTTCGAACATAGAAAAAATCTTTTACGAATAGCATTTTTGGTATTCAGCATGCCAAAATCTGTTATGAAATCTGTTAAAAATCATAAAAGAATAAAAGACAAACTTCTGTTACTTTTATCATAAAAGATTTCAATAAGTACACAGGTGCATCAAGTAATAATGAATAATTATCTTGTATTTCGTCATTGAAATGTTCTTTAATGGAGACAAATGATAGAAAATATATCAAAACACATGTCTATCATATAAACATACGAGTATAAGTAGAGTATGACCATGGTATTCCCAGAAACATATGAGATAAAATCGTGTAACATATAATTATATGCACCTGCGTGGACATTCAACTAAATAGTTCATCTGTTTTCCATAAGCAGCCAAACAGTTGTGCAACTAAAAATTGAATGTGCGCGCAATCATTTAGCTTGTGTCAAAACACAAACTTTTTAGTTGCTCGAACCAAGCAGTTTCGAAACTAAAAATTGAATGTGCGCGCCTAGCCTAAGAGTTTAATAAAATTTCAATATAATAAAATAAACTAAATAGAAAAAATTTATTTTTATTTTTGTTTTATTTAAAAATTATAAATTTACACAACTTTATTATATATATAACCACGCAACTGGAGACAAAACACTAAAAATTATCTAAGAGTTTACTTTTTTGTTCGTCATCCATTTAAATTATGTCAGATGAAATATTTTACATAATCACAGCTAATTATGATAACAGATTAAGTTCAGTTTTATAACAGATCTCGTTTTCGAAGTAGCATAAGGCCAGGCGCGCATATTCGATTTTTAGTTTCGCAACTGATTAGTTGCTAAAATGAAACATATGGGCTTATATGGGACACCGCGCACTTAAAGCAACTCGATTTGAGCAACTAAAAAGTTTGTGTTTTGACACAAACTAAACGATTGCCTAAAATTAATTCGTAATAGTTGAGCTGTTTTCCATAAGCGCAAGAGAGAAAAGAGTGTGAACGTGAGTAAAGAGTTGCCAGTGCGCGGTTCTCTTTCAACTGGAGATTAAACTATTTGATTTCGATCACAGTTGCCAGTGCGCGACTAGCCTAACAGACTTTTATAAAAGTTCGAACCTCTGAATACCAATCATAAAAGATCTTTTAAGGTGGAAATCTTTTATGATTCATAACAGAAAATCTATAGCAGAATAACAAATGTGGCTGAATAGGCCTAATGGGTCGAGAGGTGAAGAAATGTTGAGGGATTGAATTAAGTTCTAGCCAGCAATGGAAAGTAATAAAATCGAGATTTCAGTACTCAAAGTCTCCAATGTAAACACGATGTCGTAAGTACCCAATATTAACAATGTAAGCATGGTGTTAAATGCAATCGTCGGTAAGGTAGATTGCTACACGGAACGTGTAACCGGAACGTGTAACCGGAACGTGTAACCGTAACGTGTAACCGTAACGTGTAACCGTAACGGGTTACACGGGAGGTATAAGTTTTACACACGTTTTCGATTCACTCTACCGCCGGAAAAGATGTTTACACATCAAAAAAAGCTTTTATATACAAAATTTTTAAAAGCTTTTTAAGTTTTTATTATTGTTCGAATAAAAATTAAGTTTACGAAAAGAAATATTGAGCCGTTTTGGAGATATCGAATTTTCAAAAAAAGAAAAAATAGATTTTTTTTTTTTCAAAAATTCAAAAAATATTTATTTTAAAGTTTTGAAATGCAATGTGTTTTAGAATTTTTAGAAGCTTCTCTATACAAGTTTTCATTAAGATCCGTTATGTGGATAATGAGAAATTCAAAATTCGAAAAAACTGTTCTATGGTAGGTACAAGCTGTAATATCTTAATTTCAAAATTTTTTTTATTAAACTAAAGATCGTAAAAATTAATTGAAAGAAAAAAAATTTTATCAAAATTCTAGGTGCCGTTTTCGAGAAAAATACGATTTTTGAAAGCCATTTTTTAACATTTGTATGGTGGGTACCTTTATTTTAAGGTAAAATAAAACTTTTTTTATACATCTTGTAAATTATGCTGAGAAACTTTTATTTATCGAGTTTGAAAAAAATCTAGTAAAAGGTTTTCGAAATATTGAGTTTTGAATAAAAAATTTTCAAGTTTTTTTTAAAAATCCAAAAAAAAAAAAATTTGAAAATTTGAATACACAATTCTATTCAAATTTTTGGGAAGCTTTAGTAAAAAAAAAATATCAAAATCGGTCATACCGTTTTTGAGAACATCAAAATATAAAAAAAATGGTTCCATGGGGGGTACCCTCAATAACCATTTTTCGGAAAATTTTTTTCAACCATTACCTAGCTTTAACTAAATAAAATTTTTTTGTATCTTTTTTTTTTAAATCTATCGAACAGTTTTTGAGAAAAAAAAATATTTACAAAATTTCGAAAAAAATTCGTATGGCAGGTACCGTTATTTTTAGTCTTAAAAAAAAAAAGAAAAAAACGTGTGGGGGTAAGAAATTAAAATTGATATCTACCAAGTTTGAAGAAAATTGGCCAAGCCGCTTAGGCTGTAGTTGAACCGACAGACAGACAGACAGACAGACCGACAGACAGACAGACAGACAGACAGACAGACAGACAGACAGAATTGCGAGACCCACTTTTTTAGTCTTCGCTATCATCGTAATGTCAACTTTGATCAAAATCTCGAGTTCGATTTTTTCTACGAATACATAACTTGCCTTATAGTACCTATAAGTCGCAAGTAAAAGGTCCTATGATAGGAACCGTTAATGACATTTTTCCAGAAATTTTGTTTGACCAAAATGTAGTCCATGTCCATAATATCACATTTAATTTTTTTTTTATCAAAATCGTTAGAGCCGTTTTTGAGATAAATAAGATTATGGATTACGGGTGTATGGGGGGAACCGTTAGTTTTAGAGCTAAAAAAAAATTTCAATTTCCCCTCTGGGGAATCACCGAAGACTATTAAGTCCCCTATTACACGATGTCTCATGAGACGAGGCTCAGGTTAGTGCGAAAAAGAAAGCAGATATGAGGAAAGAAGATGCAAAAAAATATTCCCGGTGAGTACCGGGCTGATTTTTAGTAGTCTCATTTTGACGTTTCTTTTTCTCATATTGGTTTTATGTTGTGCTGTGCATTAAAAAATACGAACAACAGTCAAATTTGAGACATGAGTCTCATGAGACATGAGTCAACGTGTAATAGCTTTTGCCTCACGGGATACAAATTTAAAAGGAAAGTCAAAAATGAGACATGTCTCGTGAGGCAACGTGTAATAGGGGACTAAGTAACAAGTTTGAAAAAAATAGCTGTTAGGCTGTAGATCGAGGTACAGACATACATACAGACATACAGATGGAATTGCCGGACTCACTTTTTCGTCTTCGCTATCATCGTAATGTCAACTTTGATCAAAACATCGAGTTACTTACATATGTTTATCACAAGTAAAAAATAAGCTTTTATAAAAAAAAAAAAATTTAAAACACTTTCGAGAAAAAATGTTGGTACGCCAAATTAAGGTTTTATTTTTTGTAGGAATAAAAATTAAATTTAAAAAAAAAAATATTGACCCGTTTTTGAGATAACGAGTTTTTCAAAAAAAAATTGATTTCTTTTGTCAAAAATTCAAAAAAAAATTTAGCTTTGGCTGCTAATAATAGGCATGACCAGATAAGAGTAAGATAACTAAAATTTTTAGAGAAATATAGAAAACGATTATGGGTTTGTAAACATAACGATGCCTATCTGAGAAAATATCTCTGTGGTATTTGGTAGAAGCATGATAACTCCCTAACATAATTAGCGTTAATATGTTAACTATACATCGAGCCAAAACCTTAACGAGTAAGCCACTGTCTTAAGATTTGGAACATAATTTATCAAGGAATATTTTCATAAATATTTCAAATTTGAATAAAACAGTAAATCAGCTTAGGCCCTAGCTCCATATCAAGTGGACATACAAAGGCAAGTTATTTAATGGATTTTATCATGCTTCTACCAAACGCCACAGGCACCTGAAGGTCTTGATGTTCGTTTACTACCAGAAAGTAGGGAGAACAAAGAGTAATATTTCTTTTAACTATTCGATAAACCTTAAAAACGGGTTGGGTACGATATCCCGCTTTTTATAATCCCGTTTTTCAAAATCCCGGTCTTATTATCCCGGTTTTTATAATCCTGTTTCTTATAATCCTGCTTTTTTAAAATCCTGCTTTTTAAAATCCCGTCTCTTTTAATTCCGGTTTGTACAATCCCGTTTCTTATTATCCCGTTTTTGCTTATAAGTAGTGGGGTATGAATTTAAAGATCCTAAAAAAAAAACGGTTTAGCGGGATTTTTAAAAGCGGGATTATAATAGATCAGGATTTTGAACAAGCGGGATTTTAGAAGACGGTATTTTAAAAAGCAGTATTTTAGCACACGGGATTTTAAAACTTTTTTTCGGGATTTTTGAAAAGCTGGATTCCGATACGCTCCTAAAAAAACCATATGCATGTACGAGTACATTTTTTTTTGATACTTAACTGCTTCTGCTATAGACTTAGCTTCGTTAAAAAAGCATATTCGAAAGATCATGAGCAAAGGAAATCACCTTAACACAACAACTTCCGCATTTGAAAGTACAAAGCGAAATACATGATTATTCGAATTCAAATCAAATGTTTAAAATACTGATATTTCTTAAATGATCGAATAAGAAATGAAATGCACGACTGGATCGCACGAACCTGCTCTTATGTAAAAGTACTTTGGAATTTAAAATACATTTTCTAATTATAAAACACGGATTTTAAATATGATCAAATGCATGGAATTTCCATCATCTGATTTCCGGAAAAGTATGAATTTATTCAATAAAAGTTTAAAAATCGTTTTATTATTAAAGTGATTTTTGATGTGTAAACATCTTTCCCGGCGGTAGAGTGAATCGAAAACGTGTGTAAAACTTATACGTCCCGTGTAACCCGTTACGGTTACACGTTACGGTTACACATTACGGTTACACGTTTCGGTTACACGTTCCGTGTAGCAACCTACCTTACCGACGATTGCATTTAACACCCTGTTTACATTGTAAATAATGCGTACTTACGACATCGTGTTTACATTGGAGACTTTGAGTACTAAAATCTCGATTTTATTACTTTCCATTGCTGGCTAGAACTTAATTCAATCCCTCAACATTTCTTTACCTCTCGACCAATTAGGCCTATTCTGCCACATTTGTTATTCTGCTATAGATTTTCTGTTATGAATCATAAAAGATTTCCACCTTAAAAGATCTTTTATGATTGGTATTCAGAGGTTCGAACTTTTATAAAAGTCTGTTAGGCTAGTCGCGCACTGGCAACTGTGATTGAAATCAAATAGTTTAATCACCAGTTGAAAGAGAACCGCGCACTGGCAACTCTTTACTCACGCTCACACTCTTTTCTCTCTTGCGCTTATGGAAAACAGCTCAACTATTACGAATTAATTTTAGGCAACCGTTTAGTTTATGTCAAAACAAAAAGTTTTTAGTTGCTCGAATCGTGTTGCTTTAAGTGCGCGGTGTCCCATATAAGCCCATATGTTTCATTTTAGCAAATAAACAGTTGCGAAACTAAAAATTGAATGCGCGCGCCTGGCCATATGCTACTTCGAAAACGAGATCTGTTATAAAACTGAACTAAATCTGTTATGTGTGATTATGTAAAATATTTCATCTGACATAATTTAAATGGATGACGAACAAAAAAATAAACTCTTAGGCTAGGCGCGCATATTCAATTTTTAGTTTCGAAACTGCTTGGTTCGAGCAACTAAAAAGTTTGTGTTTTGACACAAACTAAATGATTGCGTGCACATTCAATTTTTAGTTGCACAACTGTTTGGTTGCTTATAGAAAACAGATGAACTATTTAGTTGAATGTCCGCGCAGGTGCATATTATTATATGTTACACAGAATAGCGAACTCATTTTAGGCAATAGCTTAGTTTGTATCAAAACACAAACTTTTAGTTGCTCGAACCAAGCAGTTGCGAAACTAAAAATTGAATGTGTGCTCCTAGCCTAAGGCTATTTTGTGTAAAATAATAATTATATGCACCTGCGCGGACATTCAACTAAGTAGTTCATCTGTTTTCTATAAGCTACCAAACAGTTGTGCAACTAAAAATTGAATGTGCGCGCCTAGCCTTACATACTAAGGATATCCATACAATGGAACACGATTTTATCTCATTATGTTTCTGGGAATACCAAGGCCATACTCTACTTATTTCTTTATATGATATGTGTTTTGATACATTTTCTTTCATTTGTCTCCTTTAAAGAACATTTGATAGACGAAAGACAAGATAAATATTCATTATTACTTGATGCACCTGTGTAGTGTGTACTTATTTAAATCTTTTATGATAAAAGTAACAGAAGTTTGTCTTTTATTCTTTTATGATTTTTAACAAAAATGCTATTCGTAAAAGATTTTTTCTATATTCGAACGTTTGACAGTTCATAAAAGTTTTCTTAGCAGATTTTATAACAGATTTTATCGTGCTGAATACCAAAATTAAAATTCATAGAAGATTTGTTGACAGTTGTTCAAACATTTGTATGGGAATTCATAGCAGAATAACAGAATAGAAGAATAAAAGATCTCGCCGAATAGTCCTAAATATGTGAAAAAGACGAAACACAAATCAACTGGTGTAAAATTTCATAGCGGGTTCATTTAATGTCTTACAAAATCCACTTCACGTTATTGACGGACGATAACATTTTATTTTATGCTTGCAAAAAATGCATTTTCAGAGTTGAACTTTAAAAATCCAAAAAATGTTCTTCAGGGCAATCAGTTGACATCTGCAATGAAATATTCTCGATACGTCAAAATTTAATTTGTCCCTTATCTGTCATACCATATAATTATTATAATTATTTTAATTATCGAATTAGATATTCTTTATTATATTAAAATATACTTTTAGCATTCACTATATCAAAATATAGATGGTTCTCCATCTGTCAAGCCATGAACTGGATGACGACTACGACTTCAATGTATTAAAAAAATTAGTTTTGCCACTTATAATTCCATTACAAGGTGGGAATGATGTCAATCGGTCTGTAAATCTCTGACAGAGGGAGTAAGATAAAGTACAGAAACCTAAAAAAAAAGTTAAGGGATTTGTTTGATTTTGGTAAGGTGAACGCTCCATCTAGTGGTTTGTCAAAAAAAAAGTTTTGACTTTTTCGCTGCATGACAAATATATTTGTTGGCGGCGCGGCGTTAAGCCAGGTATACATTGTTTAAATGCATGAAAAGCACGTACAAGTCTATTATTTCAGTGGCGAGAGAACGTTGCCCTTTGTGGTTTTTTTTTCAGCAAAATTGTGTTTTTACGAATTTCTTTGAGATTTTTCTAATTTTATCCGAGTAATTTGTTTTATTTTGTCTGTCCATTTTATCATACAACTTTCGTTTGCTGTATTAATATTTTAGTCAGTGCTTATGCTGTGCTGTGTTCTCATCTCTTCAACGTACTATACGCAAATGAACCAATAAATACATGATCAATCATCAACCTTGCACAGGGTTGCGAATTTTTGAATTAAAAAATCCCTAAGTCATAAATCTATAGATGACTTATGAATTAAAAAAATTTAATTCATAAGATATTTGGTGACTTATGAATTAAAAAAAATTTAATTCACAACCCCCAAAGTGACTTATGAATTAAAAAAAATTTAAATCCTAAGCTACTAAGTGACTTATGAATTAAAAAAAATTTAATTCACCACCTACCAAGTGACTTATGAATTAAAAAAAATTAAGTCATCAGGGAGTAAGTGACTTATGAATTAAAAAAATTTAAGTCATGAGCAACAAAGTGACTTATGAATTAAAAAAAATTTAATTCACCACCTACTAAGTGACTTGTGAATTAAAAAAAAATCAAGTCATCAGGGAGTAAGAGACTTATGAATTAAAAAAAATTTAATTCACAAGTCAGTTGGTGACTTGTGAATTAAAAAAAATTTAATTCATAAGTTAGTTGGTAGATTGGAAATTTTTAAGCTTGTTTTGACTACATAATTATTTAATTATTAACGAAAGCTTTCAAATCTAGTTTTTAAATCATAAGATTATCACGCTAGCTTATAAATTATCCATTTCATAATTTTTCTAATCAGCATTTATCCATTAACTTATGAATTAAATTTTTTTTAATTCATAAGTCACTAAGTTGGTTTTGAATTAAATTTTTTTAATTCATAAGTCACTTACTTGCTGATGATTTGAATTTTTTTAATTCATAAGTCACTTACTTGCTCATGACTTGAATTTTTTTAATTCCTAAGTCACTTAGTAGTTTGGGAATTAAATTTTTTTAATTCATAAGTCACTTACTTGCCCATGACTTAAATTATTTTAATTCATAAGTCACTTAGTAGCTTCTGAATTATTTTTTTTTAATTCATAAGTCACTAAGAAGCTTATGATTTAAATTTTTTTAATTCACAAGTCACCAACTGACTTGTGAATTAAATTTTTTTTAATTCATAAGTCAGTTCCTAGCTGCTGAATTATATTTATTTTAATTCATAAGTCACTCACTAGCTTGTGAATTAAAGCCAAGCTTAAGCTAACAAGTGACTTAAGCTTTTGCAACCCTGACCTTGCATATACAATATTTCTATGCAGTACGCTAGATTAAAAAGATTTTGATTTTTCTTCAAGCCTACATCCAATCTATATACGTGTGACTTTTTTACTAATACACTTACAATTGCTGAGAAAAATGCGAAGTTATCGTTCATTCTTCTTTGTGGTTTTCTTTTTTATATTTGGCGTTCGCTCAGTGCAATTTGCTTAACTGAGTAGAGTAAGGAGTGCGAAGAGATGACTCCTTTTCGCATGAACAAAGTTATGTAACTTATATTAAAAATCGCTGTGTTTAAAAGCACAGATGCACTCGAAAGGAAGCCAAAACAGAAACAGAGATTAAAATCAGATTCGTGTAAAAACAGTCTATATTTTATCAGATAACATCTCTGTTTAAATATAAGGGTAAAAATAAAATGCTGTCACAAGCAACATCCCTGGTTAAACATAAGTCAAACAAACTTTACGTTACGTAGCGGAGTCCACTCACTCCTAACACAAGAACTACTTCATCGAAGAAGTCGACATAGCAGTGCGAACTCTGGGAATCGAAGTAGTATGCCGACATGGCGTGTAAAAAGGACCGAACTAGTTCGTAGAAACAATTTTTTATGATGTTATTCGGTTTTAGTTGTTAAAATTTACAAATCGCCTGAAAAAGCAAGAATAAAATTCAATCTCCTTAAGCAAGAATTCAATAAAGCTCTGATCAACGCAAAAAAGTGGTTCTGGAGCATTAAAATTCAAATATGCTTCTGTCATTTTCACTTTTCATTTAAAATTTTAAAACTCTACCATTTCACAGCTGATTTTGGCATGTACTTCTACGTCGGCGTATTGGTGTGTAAATGCCCATACAAAAGCGAAGTACTTTGTCGATTAGGTTGATCGATGTGGCGTGTGTGAGGGGTATATTCTAAAGTCACAAACTAGTACGATTGCATTGTATGTTTATTGGGTACGTTCGATAACAAAAATTCGGCATTCGGACGAACGTTGATGTTTACACATCTTAACCGTGAGTCCTGGCACTCACACTTTTTTTATATAACAAATTTCTTTAAAATTTTTCGAGAACAAAATTTGGGATGCCAATTTTAAGTATTTAGTAAATAAAATATATAGATATATGTATATAGATTTTAGGAAACGATTTTTTTCAAAAATAAAAAAATAAACGTTCACACGTTTTAAAGATATTGATTTTTCAAAAAACAATTTTTTCAAATGCAAAGTAGCTCCTTCATGAAAATTTCTGGTTAAAATCGTTAGAGCCGTTGATGAGAAAGTCGGAAATCAAAAAAACGGAACGGAAAGTTTGAAGAAAATCGGTCGAGCCATTTAGCTGTAGTCGAACAGACAGACAGACAGAATTGCGAGACCCACTTTTTTGGTCTTCGCTATCATAGTAATGGCAACTTTGATCAAAAACTCGAGTTCGATTTTTTTCCAAATGCAGAACTTGCCCTATAGTATGTACCTACATAATCGCAAGTAAACATGTTGTTATCTTGTAGAAGGTTTAATTAAAAACAATAAAGCATGATGTTATGTTACGGCACGTGTAGTTTATGTATTTATTTATCTGTTTATTCATCTAGCACACAAAAATATCTTATACCTAGACTAATAGAAATAAAAGATTGGTAACATTACAGTATATATGTATACATATTGAAGTTAAAAATTAATTAAATAAAATGCACGACTGGGTCGCACGAACTTGCTCCTATGTAATAGACTAGGAATTTAAAAATGAATGTTAATAGAGAAAACTGTTCATAAGGATGAATTTTATTTTTTAAACTCTTTTAGTAGTAAGAGATAGAAACAGAATGTTATGCAAATATGAATTTATTTATGTAAGAACAAAAATTATAAGCCGTTGTAGTGGTTTCTTAAAAAATTTTGGTACGCCAATTTAAAGTTTTTAGTATTGTTCGAATAGAAATTAAATTTACAAAAGGAAATATTAAGCCGTTTTTAAAATATTGAATTTTCAAAAAAAAAAAATAGAAATTTTTTTTCAAAATTCAAAAAATATTTTCCTTAAAAATTAATTGAAAGAAACAAAATTTTATCAAAATTGTAGGCGCCGTTTTCTAGAAAAATACGATTTTTGAAAAGCATTTTTAAATTTTTTTTTACATTTGTACCCTAATTTTTAGGTAAAATAAAATTTTTTCGCAAATCTTGTAGATTATATTAAGAAACTTTTATTTATCAAGTTTAAAAAAAATCAAGCATGGGGTTTTAGAAATTTTGAGTTTTGAAAAAAAAAATTTGAAGTTTTTTTAAAAATCCCATAAAAATTTGTTTGAAAATTTGAATACACAATTCTATTGAAGTTTTTTGGAAGCTTTAGCAAAAAAAAAATTATCAAAATTGGTTGAACCGTTTTCGAGAAAATCAAAAACGAAAAAAATGGTTCCATGGGGGGTACCCTCAATAACCATTTTTCGGAATTTTTTTTTCAATTACTACCTAGCTTTAACCAAATAATTTTTTTTTGTATTTTTAGTTTTTAAATCTGTTTTTGAGAAAAAAAAATATTTATAAAATTTCGAAGAAAAATCGTATGGCAAGTACAGTTATTTTTGGTCTTAAAAAAAAGAAAAGAACGTGTGGGGGAAAAAATAAAAATGATATCTTCCAAGTTTAAAGAAAATCGGCCGAGCCATTTAGGCTGTAGTCGAACAGACAGACAGACAGACATAATTGCGGGACCCACTTTTTTAGTCTTCGCTATCATCGTAATGTCAACTTTGATTAAAATCTCGAGTTCGATTTTTTTTCCGAATGCATGACTTGCCTTATAGTACCTATAAGTCGCAAGTTAAAATGGAGCTGTAGCATAGATTTAAGAATATAGAGCGATTGATATGGAAGTTAAAATCAATAACATAAGAAATACGATTAATTTGCCGGAAACAGCGAGTTAATGGCTCATTAACTGAATAATTAGTTCTATGCTCGTTTTCAAAAAATAAAATTCTTATTCTCAGATGACGACTTAGAGCATACAAATTAATTAAAGATAGAAGAGAAGAACAATTAATACGATAAGACAGAATATCACTTATAAACATTACCAAGTACATTTTCCGATGGTTTTCAAGTGATTGAATACCAATAACTTGACATCTAGTAGAATAAGAGGGCATATCAAGCCAAGCATATATCAGGGCATATCAGCCAAGTTTCCATATAACAAACCTAGTGAACTGTATCTGGACATTTTCAATTCTCAGAGAATGGATGTTGTAATATGGATTCCATATAACATAGCCATATTCTAAAATAGATCTGACATATGCATTATACAGAGACCTAAGAGTATAGGGATCGGTAAAATCGGAGGAATTGCGTTTTATAAAGCCAAGCATAGAGTATTCATTATTGCGGCGATGTATTCATTATGTTTAATGAAATTTAATTTTTGATCGAATACTATTCCTAAGTCTATTTTATGTATATCAAAAACCCTTTCTAAAATATTGAAGTCTACTTTGTAATCAAGACATTTGGAGACGTTCAAAAACAAGTCATTCAGCGAACACCAATCAGTCAAATGATCAAGATCATCTTGAAGAACATGGCAGTCGCGTGAAGATTTAATACGTCTAAAAAACTTTAGATCGTCCGCAAATAGAAGGGGATATGAGTTTCTGAAAACGTTGGGCATATCATTCATGAAAATTAAAAACAAGAGTGGCCCTAGATGACTACCTTGTGGTACGCAAGAGGTAACTAAAATAGTAGAAGAATAAATATTATCTATAGACACAAGTTGCTTACGTTTCGTTACCTAAGAAGAAAGCTACAACAACAATCTATGTAGAATGAAAGCCTATACTTTTCAGTTTAAATAATAATATCGAATGATTAACTCTATCAAACGCCTTTGCAAAATTAGTATAAATTACGAGTACATCTATACCTGAAAACCTTCTTCAAGCTTATACAGGACATAATTAGAAAAAAGAGGAAGGTTAGTAAATGTCGGTAAGGCGATATAATTTCTTTGAACAAAAATGATAGCTTATAATAAACAATTTCTTCAAAAAGTTTAGGAATTGCTGAGTGTTTGCAGATCGGCCGATTGCTATAATATTTCCTGCTTTGAACCTGATTTGTGAATTGGTTTAGTGAAGGAGTTCTTCCATTCTGAGAGAAATTCTAGAGAACTATTGAAGATGATTGCTAAAGGCTCAGAAAGACCCAATGCACATTTTTTTAAAATAACCGTGGGAATTTCATCTGGAACAGCATTTTTATCGCATCTTAGGCCTCTCGTAAATCATTTTCAACTTCATTTACACTTATATGTAAACATCCAATACTTAATGCAGTTTCAAAATTAGCTACTGTTTACAAAAGGAAGACGCTGAGTAGCAATAATATTTTTAACTTCCCATAGGGAGTTATTGTAATCGGTCCGATTTGTCAAATTGGAATTTTTGACATTTCTCGACGTTTAAAGGTCCCTAGAGGCTATATCAATCATTTTAAGAGAGATGTGTGTGTGTGTGTGTGTGTGTACGTACGTTCGTACGTTCGTACGTGCGTACGTTCGTACGTCCGTACTTTCTCGTACCATTTTTCGTAGTCGATATCTCAAGAACGAGTAAAGATATCGTCTTCAAATAAATTTTGTTTAATAGATAATAACTTCGAAAGAGGCTGAAAGGGCGTTTATTAAAATTCAGTGAGTAGTTTTTTCACTATAACGGTTTAAAAAAAAAAGTAAAAATTTTGGTTAGTTTCAAATATCTCACGAAAAAATAATGCTATTGATTTCAAATAAAATTTAATGTACTCATTATAAGGTCATACAGATTTGGTATAAATTTGGAAAAAAATGAACATACCGTTATTTTTTTAAATAAGAAAAACTGAAAAAAAAAATTTCATAACCCAGATATTCTAAGAACGGAAAACAATTTGAAACTCAAAATAATTTTATTTTACGAAAACTAATGTGTTTGACAACTGGTGAAAATTTCAAAAAAAAATCAGTTTACAGTTTTTTTACAAAAAATAAAAAACTATATAAAATTCTATTGAAAATTGGTAAAAATTGTTTTTCGACTCAAATTTCTCGAGAACTAGTAGTGATATTGACTTCTAATTTAGTTTATTTTATACATAGTATAATTTTGTACAGTTGGTAAAATGTTGACAAATATTGAATTAATAGTTTTTTTTTTTAATAAAAAAACTATTAAAAATTCTAGTGAAAACTAGTTAAAATTGTATTTCAAGTCGAATTTCTTGGGAATGAACACCGGTAGTGCCTTCTAAAGTATGTTGTTTTATACATCGATACCTTCCCGTAAGAATGTATACTAAGCGACATTTCTAAAATTGTTCAGGAAACGAGAAACACGAAGAAAGTTCTAGTTGAATCATAGTGTGCTAAGAGACAATTTTGGTTAAACTAAGTGACATCTAACAAAATTTGTTGTTGCTCACGACAATGAGATCTTTATTAATGTCGCTTAGCATAATTTTTTGGCGGATAATACAAATATCAGGGGGCAACATTATTTTAATGAGAAAACATGGCAGTTGATAAATTTTTTATACGACCCAAACGCAAAATAGTTGGCCTACTCATCAATTCACAAATTAACATTTTTTATGTGCCTATATTTTCTGGTCCCCAAGCAGTTGTTTTTTAATTTTTTTTTGTCGATGTAATAAATTTCATTTAATAAGTAAATTAGACCAAACAGAACTAAATTCGAGAAAGCACATATGGCTCCAGTTTGGATTCCGTCAAACAAAGATAGAGCATAATAGTTGGACTACTCTCTCTGGGATGCAAAATAGTTGGCCTATGAAGATTTAAATAGATTTTCAGTTAACCGTTATTAAAAAAATTACATGCACTTGTTTTGTTGTTTATTGATCTCTTGTTTTATGCAAGCCAGCAACAATTTAATATCAACCATGGTGCGTGGCGTTGCATTATCAAGAGACCTTAGGGAATCCATAAATAAAGCCTTCGAAACGGGATTATCGAGCTATAAAATCGCAAAAAAAATCAATTTACCGCGCTCATCAATTCGAAACATTATCTCAAAGTTCAAAAATAGTGGAAATGTGGAGATCGGTAAAAAAACGGGACGCCCACCAATTGCAAAACCTTGAGATTGCCGAGTTTTAAAAAAAATAATAAAAGAAAATCGACGTCAAACGGCCGCTGCAATAACTGTTCAATGGAGGGAAAGAATAAAAAAAAAGTGTTTCGGTCGATACTTGCAAACGGACTATGAAAAAAATTGGATACAAATTTTATAAGGTTTGTTTTAGATTTATTTAAATTAGAGCAATTTTAATTCGTTAAAAACATAGGCCAAAGAAAAACCACTTTTAACACCTAAACAAAAGAAAAAGCGGCTAGAGTGGGCCAAACAACGTAAAAACTGGACTTTAAGTCAATGGCGGTCCGTTATTTGGAGTGATGAGTCCAGGTTTGAAGTTTGCGTGGGCGACGAACGAAAATGAGTCATTAGAAATTCAAGAGGTTTTTCACAAAGATTGCCTTAAAAAAACGGTCAAGTTTCCAGCATCTCTAATGATATGGGGATGCATGTCGGGGCGGGGTTTGGGCAATTTGCATTTTGTAAATGGAAGTGTCAATGCTGTCAGGTGCAGGGATATTCTGGAAAATGAGCTTCTCCCATCAATACCACGACTTCAAGCTAGTGATCGAGACTATATTTTCCAACAGGATGGAGCTTCTTGCCATACAGCAAGGTCTAAAATGGCGTGGTTATCTGCTAAAGCTATTCCTTTACTGGAATGACCTTCCAGCAGTCCTGACCTTTCACCATTTGAAACTGTCTGGCATAAAATGAAACAAAAACCGCGAAAAGAACCATGCCGGACCTCTTCAAGACCTTAAAGCTGAAATCATAAATATTTGGGAATCTTTTGGCACCGAAGAATGTCAAAAATTAGTTGACGCAATGCCACGACGCATAGAAGCAGTTATCAAGGCCAAAGGCGACGTAACACCATGGTAAAATAAAAATTAAGACCCATAGGCCAACTATTTTGCGCTTAAAAAAAAGTATTAATCGTTATTTTATTTTGTATTATTGCTCTATATCGTTATTTAATTGAAGTCATTTTGTTTTTCTTACTTATTCCTATTCAAAATAAATATATCTTAAGAAAAATACCAAAATATTGATTTTATTTCCAATGGAATTTAAGAATCAGAAGATTTTTGTTTTTTATCATAGGTAGTCCAACTATTTTGCGTTTGGGCTCGTATGTACTCTAGTTTCCTTTTCATGCATAATAGGTTGGCGAAACCCAGGCCAAAACGTGGCCCCTAACATATAGTATATTTCCTCATCAAAAAGTCATTTTCGAAAAAAGTGTCGCTTAGTACCTACATTCTTACGGGAAGGCATCGACATAATACAATTATTAACATTTATGGTTAAATTTTGACAAGTATTGAATTGACAGTTTTAACACAAATATTAAAAAAAAATCTACTAAAAAGTGGTAATATTTGTTTTTCGACTAGAATATCTTGAGAACGAGCAATGATATTGACCTTTGCCATTATTTAATTTTAAACATAATACAATTTCTAACAAATGGTTTATATTTGACATATATATCTACAAGATATACAAGATATACCTCGTTAAAAAAAACGCGTGGAAGTTTACCTGCTGGGTCACGTGGAAACAACTTATACATCAACAATCTCAATTTCAAATCTCTTTTAATAATTAAAATGCTTTTCAATCTTAAAATAATGTTTGTTTGAATTTTACAGCTAAAGTTTGTTTCGCTGAAAATTTGGTTATTTGAAAAAAAAAAACTAAATATAAAGTTTTCAAGACCACAAATGGGAAGTTATCAGTGTGGGTCGCACCCAGCCTCTTTTTTTTATTTTTGAAACATTTTTGATTTCTGAATGCACAATTTGGGAATTAGAGCTAACGTATGAAGAATTCTCTTTGATTTGATAAAGATTTCAAATCACTGTCAGAAATACCGGCGCAGATTTTATGAAATGTACGACCACAGAACAAACCGCACTCGATAACTTCTGTGATCTTCGACCGTTTGCTTATTGCATGATCGCAAGTAGCACAAGTTTTACACATTGCAATAGGAAATTATTCGTATTGTGTAGTATCCCTTGCCATTATGTTACGTTCTACGTTGCACAGTGGGGCAAGTGTGAAAAAACTTCAACGTTTTTATTTTTGCTGTATTTGGTTGGCCATTGTTTTCATTTTTGGATGTGTGGGCGGGAGGGGGACTGTATGGGCTTACTCCAAAGCGTTCCTTGCCATAGTAAGGGCGCCCTTTGTACGAAGTCCTTGACCTGTGACGAAGGGCTGTGTGGAGCTTGGGGTGCCTAGTATGTGTGCCTTGGTATCTCCCCATCACATACCTGAACAATGTACGTCGATCTGAGGGTACATGGTGACTTGCAACTTATGCATATAATTCTACCAGTTACACTTGTAGTCGTTGCTTTGTGTGTTCTTGTATAGAAGTTTTTAGGCATATTTCGTTGTGTCTGGGCTCGCGGAAGGGCTGAGTGCATGTACTATCTATTTGCACCTCCCGTTAACTTGAGTTCTTCTATTATGTTTTTGAACGGCTTGGTTGTTGCTTGCCTCCATCTGATAACGTTGGGGAGTTTAGTTGTTCCTTCGAGGAGCACAGGTAGCCAGGTTTGATTTGAGATTATGGGTGCGCACAAACGGCTATTGACTTCTGCCTTGGTCGATGGTTGGGTGTTTATATCCGAGGTTGGTAGGCCTCGAACATTGACGCGTTCATCTTAAAGTGACCTTAACGCGGTCGTAAAGCTCTACCGGAAGCTATATTCTGGAACCATGGGAGACAGTACCTAGGGACTAAAGTGGTTTCTGTGTTGCAAGACGCATGGTCTATCTGCCTCTGACTATCTATGAGGTAGACCCCCTTGTGGGAGTATTGTGGTGGCAATGGTTGCCCCCAAATCACGGGACCCATTAGTGTCCGTGATTTATCTTGGATGCAAGAGGCGTAAGATAGGTGTGTGGATATGCCTTAACATGTTTGCAAAGTTGCTTTCATGCTACTTCAGGGCGGTGATCAACGCTTATACATGAATTCTGAATTTACAGAATTTGAAAACCGAATTTTGGCACATACATAACTATGACACCAACCCCTCGGAATAGAAAAGTCTAATATATCAGGAACAAAATATTGTGCAATAATTTATAGGTCTTAAAATCGAAGTACGACTGAAACAGTTAAGCCCGCATTTTACTTGCAATATACTGCTTTTGGCAAAAAATCAAACCCCAATTATTGATAAAATTTGATAATAGCGATAGCAATCCCGTCTGTTTTTCTGTAAGGCAAAATTTCTGAGATATTTCGAAAGCGACTGAACGATTTTTTTTAAATTTATTTTCTTATTGACATACCAATGTTTTTTTTTGAAAATTAAAAAAAAAAATCGTGTATAAAAAATGTATTTATTTATAGTATAGCTCCTTACGGTTTTTTAAATTTTGCTTGCATATTTTATTTGATATATTTGAGCTCAAACTATTTTCGGACTTGTTTTAGTAATATAATTTGTTTGTAGGCATTTGAACATTTTTCTCTATTTACATCCATGTTGTAGACATGAGCTGGTACGTGCTTACCCATCTTGAGTAAATGCCCTTTCAAGGTATACCTCTCTTGATAGTCAGCTTATCTCCTCCCAAAAATTACAGATTACATACAAAATTTGTTAATAACGTCAAATATTCGTAATTTCGTGGTTGTGTAATAATATAGGATAGTTAAGAAAAGCTACCAGTTACCCGCAGACTTATAATAAAATAGGAATACCTACTCTCAAAACAATCAAGAACCAATCCCACCCACAGTGTGTTCAAGTTAAGGTAGCTCCAACCGTAACCACAGAATCATATTTCACAAACATCAGCATCATGCAATAACATAGACATAGCATCGTTCGCGTGCAGATTGAATGAGTTTTATCCAAAAACTCATTACCATAAAAGTTTATCTTCCTG
The DNA here is from genome assembly GCA_963931855.1 of Philhelius festivus. Taxonomy (NCBI): domain Eukaryota; kingdom Metazoa; phylum Arthropoda; class Insecta; order Diptera; family Syrphidae; genus Philhelius; species Philhelius festivus. The sequence goes on from OZ007556.1 coordinate 60,505,683, forward strand.
AGCCATAGAGGTCGATGGTTGCAGAATAGGTCCTAACCTAACTCCTCAAACCGTTGCATGTTCTCTATTCATTGTATGAAATGTCATTTAGTCGTATTTATGAAAATCATAAAGAAAAATTTTGCAAAAAAACTATGACTGATCGGATCTATGTATAAATGAATATTTATGTAGCTATGCATGTTTCCTAAAGCCTAGCTCCTACAACACGAATACAACCACTCCTTGGACCCAAATAATTGCGGTCACATCGGAACGAATCTCAAGTGCCATTTTCGGATTCAAAGTGTCACTTTTTCTAATTTGATTTGACAAAAGACAAAATTATAATTTTGCTGCAATGGGCCGATATGACGCGTTCATGTTCATTGTCCATGCGAAGTAAAATAAAATAATTGATAAATTAATATCTCTTGAAGTTTAATTTAAAAACATGCAAATGAAATAAAAGATATAATAAATCAAGACTGACACTCGGAACTTTTGGAAGTTTATAAATTAAAAAGGTAGGTAAGTTATACTCTATCCTAGGTAGCATGAATTACTTTAATCAATCATTAAATGATGAAAAAATTTTGTTTGATTCGTATTTTCATTCTGATTATGTTCCGATTACACGTGGCAGTGGCAAAAACCAAATGTACATAGAAAGTAAAATTATTGCACTTGATATTTCAAAAGCATTTGATAGAGTTTGCTATCAAGGTAAAAATGCGTGCATTTGGTTCGTTGGATTAGAAACTACCTTTCGAACTGCTCAATACAAGTTGTGTTGGATGGTTTTAAGTCTGAAGTTCATAAAATAAATGCTGGTGTGCCACAGGGCTCCGTTTTGTCTCCGACTCTCTTTCACAACTTTTTAATCAATGATCTTTTGTCTGAAACATCTAATCCATTAAATTGTTTTGATGACGACAGTACTCTCAGTTTCTCATGGTCGTTTCCAGATGTACGTCCTTATCCTTTGGATGTGGATCTGAAACGGAGGTGTATGATAAGCTCATTAAATTCAGATCTTGATAGTATTGTAAATTGGGGAACCATAAATTTAATTCTTCAAAAACTCAATGTTGTTTCCTGTCATTAAAGTGGAACCCATCCCACCTGCCGCTATCCATAAGCGGCACTTGCATTGAAGAAACAGAACAGCTTTCAGTTCATGGCGTAGCGTGCCATCTCGGCGCCCCGGGGTGGGAGACCCATTCAATACTTTATTAAAATTAAATTTCGAGACATCATTTCACAAGCAATGAAGTATCTTTTATTGAAGGTAAAATAGGATCAGCGGTTTCACAAACGGATTCTACGGGCCTTACGAGCAGCGAAGTCAGATATAACTTTGTCAAAATCAATATTTGCAGCCAATTCTTGTTCAATTGACAATATAGCCAAGTTTGATAGTCTAGTGGAGCTGATAGTGGATCTGAGATAATTTTTGATTAGCTTCAACTTCGAAAAACTTCTCTCACAACTATCGACACTAATTGCCAAAGTCAAATATATACGAATCAAGATGACTATATTTGGAACCAAAATTTCCAAATTCAGTTTTTGGATGAACTGATGAGCTCCAGTGGTCCTTTGCTACATATATCTTCCTCTGATTCAGAACTGGCGACAAACTGCTGGAGACGCTTCCGCTCCATCTGAAACTCGTCCTTGTCGATGTCTTCTAATACATGGGAAAGATCACACTCGTACTTCCTGTCCAAAAGTTTCGCTGGCGTCAAAAATCCGAACTTTTCCGCTATTTCTAGAACTTGCTGCAATCGAGATCTTGTCAAATGATGCGAAAACCTCTCGACCGAGTTCCTGCTCGTGAGACAAAGCTGAATCTGCGGATTGATCGCCATGCATGCTGTTTTTCCTGCGAATTCTTCTCGTTTTGATTTCGATTCCAAGTTTTTCGCAGGGAGTCGTAGCAAAGTCGATTGCGGTTTGGACGAAACGATCTCTGCTTTCCATTAAAAGAGCTTTTAATGCGCAGAGTTTCTGAGCACACGTATCCAAACTCAGTCCTCGTTGCTGCAGGTAAATTGCATCATCTACTTCAGGTAGCACTGCAGCCCAAAAGTCAAGAAAAGTGAGGAAGTTGAATGACTGCATGGCTGTCAGAAGAAGACTGGTCCCCAATCTTGTTTCGGAAATTTGAGATGAATCCGTCAATTCTTCCAGTACCTCAAGAACTTCTTCAAACTTATTTTTAAGCATCTTGACAGCTTCATGTCTAGCGCTCCAGCGCGTTTCAGTGACTCGTTTCACTGCTTGACTTGTGCCGGCAACCAAAGCGTTCCACCGAGCAGTTGATGCAGAAAAGAAGGCAGATAACTTCTCCAGAGTTCCAAAAAACGTCACGGAATTCACTGATTCAGAAGCAGCGTGTACCCCAGGCAAGTTGTAGCAAATGTAGCTTTCGGATCCAGTGTTTGAACTCCATTGTGGATCCCATACATTGTGGCAGCGTTGTCATAAGCCTGACCTCTCAAGTTCTGTATGTCCAGTCCGTCTGATGTTATCTTCGCGATTATATCGTTGCTGAGATCTTCTGCATTTTTTCCTTTTGGTTCGAAGAAGTCGATGAAAGATTCTACCACGGCGACCTTTTCTCCTTCGATATGTACGTATCGCAAAACCTGGCTCATTTGGTCTTTGTGGGAGATGTCTGGTGTAGTGTCGAAGATTACGCAATAACTTTTAGATTCTTGAATGAGACGGATGATGGTGGATCAAACTTGCTGTCCCAGTAAGTTTATCAATTGATTCTGGGTTTCTGAAGATAGATACAAAACTGGGACTCCTGCTCCCAGCTTTATCTTTGTCAGGTGTTCCATTAGACGAGGGTTATATTTAGGTAGGAGGTGCACTAACTCCAGAAAGTTCCCGCCTACCACTTTTATCTCCTCGAATGTCTTCTCGATGTCCTCTGAAGGCCAGATTCTGTTTGGCTAGTCACGCGAAAATAACGGAATGCACCCTTACGGCCTTACTCATCATTTACGAATTCACGGAAATCAGCCGAGAGCGTCAACGAAAAATCACAGGCACGGTGGCAAATTTCAAATTAAAGTCATTGTTGTTTGTTGACTTGTCAAACGTTCTGTCATGAAACATATGATCTCTACTCTACCCGCTTCACCCGGTGACATTTTCTGATCTGGCTGTAATCTATAAAGCGTATATTCGTCCAAAGCTCGAGTATAATTGCCATATTTGGGCAGGTGCTCCAATAACCCACTTGGGTCTCTTGGATATAATCCAAAAAAGAGCTTTAAAATGATAGGTGATAGAACTATGTATAACCGAAACAATTAAATCTCTCGATCACCGCCGTAATGTTTCTTGTCTCTTATTATATTATTATAAACAGTGTTCCAGTGAAATAGCCAGTTGCTTTCTTCCCCTTAAAGGATTCAATCGTAATACTCGTACTTCAGGAAATGCTCATCAGTTTACTCTTGATCCCAACTTCGGACGTACTGTAAAATTCAGAGATTCTTTTTTTGACCGCACTACACGAATGTGGAATGCCTTACCCGACTCTATATTTCCCACCCATTATGATATTCAAACATTCAAAATCAATCTATGTACATCGATATCTCCTTTTAAATCATCTCCAACTTTCCTAAACACTCGTACTGTATTCAACATTTTAAGGGTACTCAAAATCCCTTTAGTGCGCGCAAAATATAAAAAAAACTGAGCTCAGCACAATATTCTGAAAGCAAGTTTGAAAAATTGGTATTTAATTATATTATAACCATTCAAATGTCCCTCAGGGCAGTCATCTAGGTCATGTTCTCTTTTTACGCTGTTCAAGATATTTCATTATTCATTTTATGCATATTCTTAAGTCTACAATTCAATTTTTAATATTAAATACACTTGGTGGCGCTATAGTCGATAAAATCTATCAGTCTATCTATCTAGTCGATAATCGCCATAGTGTTACTAAAGATATATAATTACAAAAAGTTAACACACTTTACTTTAAAAGTCTTAGAAGAGAACACATTCTTTGCGAGAGCATTATCATAACTAAAGAGTGGACTTCACCATACGTAAGTCTTTTGAGCGTTGATAAATATTATGAGCCTCATATCTGGAACTTTAATTTTTCTACCTATTAAATATCAAAACATTTTTGAAATATTTGAGAAGAATCCTTGCCGCATTTTAAGCCTTTAACAATTTAACTGATCCAACCATAACCTTGTTAAATATAAATAAATTTTTGAGTAACTTTTCTTCATTAAATCTCTTAAGCCAATCTTATATGTTTTTTTTTTTTTTTTGTGAATCTGGAAAAAAAAGTTAACAAATTATGGGCCATTAAATATAAAGTATGAAGGTAATTAAAAAAACCGCACCTAATTATTTAATATTTAGTTTATATTCGAGGTAAGATAAGCCCTCACAAAATTGGAATGTCAATGACCTAAGACATTCAGAAGAAAGGCATAGTGTATAGCAGGTAAGCCATAAATAAATCACTAATGACTTCATTGCATTGCATCGAAGTAACACAGAGTTTTCTGACAGCTTTTCATTAAAACTTAAGCTTAAGAGTACAAAAAATATTACCCTTGACTGATTAATTGTCTACTTAGGGCCATTCAAAGTGTTGCCAAACCTCAAAGTATATTAATTAAGCTTCAATCATATACCCATACATAGCAACTTTAGGGTATACTTTGTGCTGTTCAATTAGATTTTATTTCTTATTAAGTCTTCATTATTGGTTTGACAGCTCTTAAGATGTGGTTGCACTCGATTTGATGAATCAGCTGTGTCATTGAAGGTTCACAAGTTCATTGCTACAAAGCGCACCCATATTTGTTCCCATAACCAAACAGTGATGTTGTAAACGCACCTTAAACTTCAAACACACCTTAAAGATCAACACACTCATTTGAAACTTTTATATGGAAAAACCTTAAAAAGTATACTAAATTTATGTTGTAATAAAAAATTTCAACTGAAACATTTACGAATGTTTTAATATTTTGTTAATGCTTTGTTTTTCTTTGATAATAATTTTTCTTGGGAGGTTCCATCTTAACGAACATGGGTGAAGTTATGGCAACGATATAATATGTAGCTTGACCCGTCTTCTGATGGTAATTGCAGGCTAACTAATCAGGAATTTGTGTGAAACTAACGCGGTGCGCATCCCAACGGTAATTGCGTTGCGCATTCGAGCTGTTTAGTTAACCATAAATTGGCTATTTCGTATGGGTTTCGAAGAATTGCTTAGGTAATCGGCCACCACAAAGGTGGTATGTAGCTAACCTACACGGGTAAATTGCGAAAAAAAGCTATAGAGTCCACCAAATGACCGCTTAGAGATTTTAAGGAAAAAAGGATTGGGGGTTTAAGTGTAGGTCAAACTTTATCCAAATTAAATTCTCAATACTAAGTTTTTATTTTCATGCTAAAGTGACATCTATTGGATTAGAACAGAGCAGAAGTTGTGAAATGGTAAACACGTCACTTTTGACACTCGGAAAATAAAACAATTAAAATGGCACACGACGGCAGTCAGAATATGGGCAGAATGTAAAAAAATTTTAGAATTAAATTTAGAATATTTTTTTGAGAGTTCATGCTCAAGTGTGTTTCATAATTAAATCAGAGAGCTCTGAACACACTCTGCTCAGATCTAAGTCTGTTTGCTCAGACTCAGTGTTCAGTGATCTGCTCACGCTATAATAATGAAGATTTTCTAGAAAAACAAGGACTTCGTCGTGATAGTTCAAATCTAAAAGATGTTATGTATTCAAAATAAACTTCCTTTATCAACTTAGTATAATTGATAATGGTTTTTGAATGGAATTTATTATTTTTTAATATTTCACCCAGGGTTGCCGTCATTTTGATTTAAAAAGCGATATCGGTTTTAGCTATACTCTAAACGGGAAGAGGTAGGAAAGTATTTAGCTTGTAGGCAATCCATGGATTTTTTAATCTTAGAAATTGATATAAGAAACAATTCGGAAAAATCTAAGAATCGAGATATATACACTTAAAATTCGTTTTTTTATTGGTAATTCATGGGGTTTTATTTTTTATTGTCACAAAGAATATAAAAAAAACTTAGGATTTTTTGTTGTTGTAGGTTTCTTGGAGGTATTCGTCATTTATCTTTTTAGGGGATGACGTTAATTAAATTTTAAATTATGAATTAATAGCTTTAGTATGTATGTATTGTTTAATTTAAATTTTCCCCTTAATTTTAATGCACAAAATCCAAATTGAAGTTTTTTGGACGTATTGTCTTAAGTGCATTGATTTTAGGTTTGAAAAGAATAAGAAGTCTACATAAACATTTTTCTTCGACTTATTGTACCTTACTGTCTTTTCTGTCCAAGCTTTACAAACTCAATTTAAAATTTTAGTACGCATTAGAGTTAGTTAGGTGCCTATAGCATTGGTGCATTCTATTTGGTACAAATTTTTTTTTTAATTCAATATCCCAAGTTATGCATTCATAAAAAGAATCGAACTCGAGATTTTGATCAGACTTGACATTACCGTATGGTTTTTTCTTCCTATTTTAAGACTTAAAATAACGGTACCTTTCATACAATGTTTTCGAAATCTTATAAAAAAAAATTTCTTCTCAAAAACTGTTCGACAGATTGAAAAAAAAAAAACATTCACAACATTTCATTTGGTTAAAGCTATGTAATGCATTGAAAAAATTCCGAAAAATGGTTTTTAATGATACCTGTCTTAGAAATTTATTTTTTTGTTTTTTTTTTATTTTCTCAAAAACTTTACAACCGATTTTGATAATTTTTTATGATAAGGCTGCCCCAAAGTTTGGATAGTATCATAAATTGAAAGTTTCAAATTTCTTTTTTTGGATTTTTACAAGAAATTTCAAATATTTTTTTCAAAACTTAATATTTCGAAAATCCCATGCCCGATTTTTAAAGAGAAGCTTCTAAAAACTTTCCAAAACATTTAATTTCAGTAAATTTGTAAATTTGATATCTAAAAAACGGATTTGATATCTCAAAAACGGATCAATATTTTTTTTGAAAAACTCGATTTTTAAAATTCTCATTCTCTTACATAAGAGCAAGTTCGTGCGACCCAGTCGTGCATTTTATTTTTTCATACCCACATTAAATTATGAATACTCGAAACCTGATTGATCCTAACCTGTGTTGATGGTGCAGGTGTATACTCAGACAAACTAAAGGCCAACGAAAGAGTGACTTACTCTTTTTGTCTTCCCAATTCCTGCAGAGTGTTCCAGGCGGAACTTTAGGCGATTAAAAAAGTCCTGTCTTTGTGCAGAGAAAACATGATATCAATGAAAGATATCCGAATTTTCTTGGACTGCCAAGCAGCCATTATAACTCTTGATTGAGTCAACATCCCTTTACTGCCGATCGTGTCTAATGGAGATGGTGTTGGGTTTCGGGCCACAAGGACATTTCAGGAAATTGTAAAGCTGACGAAATCGCCAGAAGTGTAAAAATGATGCCTTTATTGCCAGATAAGACAATTATAGACATTCCCATCGATACGTGTAAGCTTATGCTAAATCAAGATGCTATAAAGAGAACAAACCTTAGGTAGAATAATATCACCACCTGCTCGGCTACACAATAGATTTTGCCAATGCTGGATCTGAAGCGCTCTATAGGTTTAATATCGTTAAGCAGATTATGTATGCTCCGTAATAGCTGTTATAACAGGACACTGTTTGATTTATTTTAGCAGTTTTGGTACAAGCTGCATGGACAAGGAAGAGGAGGAATCGTTCCCTGTACATGTCCTGCTTTATTCCTTTATCCAAAAAGACGAAGACTCCATCTGGAAGATTTCTGCTACAATGATCTTAGTGATATCGCAAATATATATATAGGCAATCTTGCTTGCTTCATAAGGAGCACCAATTGGTGAAAGGATTATGGAGAGAGTCTCCAAGATTCAATGTGGTATCGCTGCTGATAGCCACGTCAACCTTACCCATTTTTTAAGTCTAAAAATGAACTTGTAAGCAGGTAAATATTATAATTAATTAAAAACCACTGTTTTGAAGTTCCCAAAGTCTTGACTGGCTTATGATTTACAGCTCGTATTGTGGTTGTCTGAAATCGTTTGGACTGTGGCGCTTGAGCTAAAACGAATTCAGCAAAAATGTCTTCAGTAAAATTGAAAAGTTTATTTCTTTTTGAACGATGAATCCCTTGCTCATCCAAGCTGATCATTTCAGCTTTCAACTCACTTGAATGGTATACCACGACAACCGTTAGATTATTAAGTAACTAATAAGAAGAAGACACAGTGTCAACGACACCGGCCTGTATATATTGCACACCATCATCGATGTCATCCCATATAGTAGTGAATGGAAATGGACAAAATTCCCCGGTTAGGAGACGATCGAGTGCCTTTCTCTTTTGGCAAAGGTAGTCGAAGCCCGAAGGAAAGGCAAAGTGCGATTTATTTGAAATGAAATTTTGCAGATTCCTTGATACAAGCACTTGGATCTTACTTTATAGGCTTCTTGCTATCATCTTTTTATTTTAAATCGAGGCATCTGTGTGGCGGCGTGTCGGCGTTGGCTGGGTTTACATAAGACTTTGCTTCCGTGCAAATAAAAAAAGCAGACGGGCATGTTTTCTAAATGAATCTTCGGGAAAAGAGTCATTGTGAGTTAGCACACTAAAGATGAATGTGTTATGTCACATCGTTATAGTCTGGGGATATGCGTTGATTTTGGGTTAGTTTTTCGTTATATTAAAATGTGGTAGTTCAAGGTACAGCAGATATAGTGCTCTCCTGTGAGCGTAAAGGTGCAGTTTCAAGCTTCACTTTATATGACGCTTAATTTTCTCTATACCCCCAGCCTCTACTGGAAGCCATCGTTCGGATATCATGGGATAATAACCGACTTATTCCCAATCTATTGTGATGTCCTTTTATCTCTTTTATCTAGAGAAAACTCACACTTCTTAATATACTTTTTGGAATAAAATGATATAAAATCATTCTTTATTTAGAAGGGATAGTCTGGGAAGTAAACAGCCATTAATGCAGTTAGTGTGAGCCATTGCTTATTCCTTTCGGAACCAAATGTCTCCTTAGGTCAATTCATCAAGTCGTGGGAAAAAAGTTTCAACATGTTCACGGTTTAAATTCACTGTCACTATGATTTAATTTTTTTTCAACAAAAAACCAGGGACCTACAATAGAGGAAATTGCACACCACAGTGAAACTTCAGGTAAATGCAAGGTCTTTGGTGAAATTCTAGAATATTGATATCAGAAGACTATCGCATGATTTGTTTGATGATGCCATTCACTCAAATCGCACAAATCAGTGGTGAAAATATATGGAGGGCTCACAGCTGTACCAAACCAAGTCATTTTAAAAAAATTTAAAACCAACGCCAAAATTTCCGCAAAATTGACCTCTATTTAGAGCTGTAATGAACTATGGATAGTTCATTACAGCTCTAAATAGAACTATGTAGCTCTAAATGAACTATGTAGTTCATTACAGCTCTAAATAGAGGTCAATTTTGCGGAAATCCTAGCGTTAGTTTTGGATTTCTTTAAAATGACTTGGTTCGGTACAGCTGTGAGCCCTCCATATCTTGTAAACAAATTTGCAAATCTACCCCTCAGACTATTAAACAAATTTCAGTGAGAAGTACTGGCATTAAGAAAGATGGCAGAAAACTACATTTGGTTTGATTGTGATGTTGTTGATGATTGTTGCAAGTCCAAATGATGTGACGTTCACACAAAACTTCATTAGAATAACATTTTCTTTTCAAACGCTCAATACTAAATTTATGTATTGAGGCATGTTGCATGCAATTAAATTTTACCCAGTTAACAAGAGAATAGCTCCTGGGGGAATTAAAGGTTTCAATTTCAGCCATATAGACGGTATTTTTCGTTGTATTTAAAATTGTTTTTCTAATTTTTTACTAACAATACATTTTAGGATTTTATTTATGTAGCCATGCATATTATTCTAATTGGTCTATAGGTTAATTTAGTGAGACCAATCTGGGCTTTGAACGACTTCGACATTCGCCGACCATTAGGATACGGGAAATTTTATTAACTTGGTTCGCGAAATAGAGTCCAAGTATTTAAAATGCCGTTTATGAAGAAAATCTATAACAACAACGTTGAACATCGAGATTTTAATCATTTTTAAAACTACAAGATGGAGAAGTCCAAAGAACTGCTTTTCTTGATATCGTCCGACCTTCTGTGCGTCCGTGTATCTATACATCTGTACGTCCCCTGGAGATTGAGCTTTATTCTAATCGAGCCTCCGATTAGTTTCAAATTTGGTATAGATCATTTTTATGTAATTCCTCAGAGAAGAAAATTGAGTATTTGTTCAAGCTTAGCTAGAACGTATACCTGTTACCGAATGATTTCGTATTTCTTACTTGCGACTTATAGGTAGGGGAGACCGGGGATAGTAGACTGAAAATTTTCTTATATATTTTTTTAAAGAAAACTAAGAAAGATATCAACACGAATTAAATGCCCTTTTATAAAACATCTTTTTTGCTTTATAAAAAAATATGTTTTCTAAAATTAGCTAATATTAAGACCTTTTTTTCATAATTTTACAAAACGACCTCAAGTGGGTCAAATAACCCCTGAACCGGGGTAAGTTGGCTAAGGCTATGGGGTCAGTTGACTATATTCTTATTTCCAGTTTTTTAATACTAAAACTATAAGCAAATAGAATTAAAAATTAATTTTATTTGAAACAAAAAAATTAATATTATACAGAAAATATAAAGCGATGCATATAAAAAAAAAATAAATTAAATAAACAAATTAAATTTTTGCACATATCTTTGCATGGTTTTATATGGAATACCATAGTCATGAGCAACAGATCGTATGCTTTTTCCTTTTCCACAAATAAGCTGGCACGCACGTTCCAATTCTGTAATTTTAGTCGCCCCTCATGATGTTTTTCTTACATATGTCCTCATTTTTCTAGAAATTACCAAACAAAAAATGAGTCAATTTACCCCCCCAAAAAAATGTCAACTTACCCCGATCGGTCTTTCAGCATTCAATGATTTTTTTTAGGTTTTCAGAAATCAAATGAACATAAAACTACCAGGTGTTATGAATACAAACACTTACTTGCTCTTTTTCCTAAAAAAAATTTGACGTTAGGCACAAGCACCCTTACGAAAGAAGAAAAAGCAAACAAAACAAAAAAATTACTCACGAAAGCAAAAATTTGTTTTTTCGCGATAACCTCCGAACGACGCCCGACGACGCCCGGGCGAGAGACAACACGAAACTAAGCAAGCAGCTGTGCTTGATGTAATAAAAAGAATAAACTTGAAAGAAATTGTTTTGTTTTGAAGTTATTGGCGGTTAGTCTACTTGCCCCTGGAGCCAACTATCCCCGGTTACCCCTACTTATTGGCAAGTTATACATTCGTAAAAAAAATCGAACTCGAGATTTTGATTAAATGCGACATTACGATGATAGCGAAGACTACAAAAGTGGGTCTCGCAATTCTGTCTGTTCAACTACAGCCTAAACGGCTCGGCTTTTTCGTCAAAGTTGGTAAATATCGTTTTTAATTCCACCCCCCCCCCCCCAACCGTTTTTTTGAGGACCAAAAATAACGGTACCTGCCATACGATTTTTTTCGAAATTTTATAAATATTTTTTAATTAAAGCTAGGAAATTGTTGAAAAAAATTTCCAGAAAATGGTTGGAACCATTTTTTTTTTATTTTTAAATCATTTTTTTTTATGTAAAAGCTCCCCAGCAGCTTCAATATTATTGAGTATTTAAATTTTCAAAACAATTTGTTTTGGATTAAAAAAAAAATTTAAATTTAAAAAAAAAAAATTTCATTTCATTTTTTTTTGAAAACTCAATATTTCGAAAAACCCATGCTCGATTTTTATATAACTTGATAAATAAAAGTTTTTTAAAATAATCTACAAGATTTGAGAACAAAAAAATTATTTTACCTAAAAATAATGGTACCCTCCATACAAATGGTAAAAAATGGTTTTCGAAAATCGTATTTTTCTTAAAAGCGTTTCAGAGAATTTCGCTAAAATTTTTTTTCTTTCCAGTAATTCCTACAATACTATATAATTTAATAAAAAAAAAAAACATTACTGACTGTACCTACCATAGAACGATTTTTTCAAATTTTGAATTTCTCACTATTGACGTAACGGATTTTAATGAAATTTGTTATAGACAAGCTTCTAAAAAGTTTAAAAAACATTGCATTTCAAAACTTAAAAACAAAAAGATTTTTTTCAATTTTTAGAAAAAAAAGTTTTTTTTTTTTTTTGGAAAATTCGATATCTCAAAAACGGCTCAATATTTTTCTTGGAAATTTAACTCTTATTCGTACAATGATAAAAACTTAAAGTTGGGGTACTGAAATTTTTTCTTAAAAATGTTTTAAAAATTTTGTACATAAAAGCTTATTTTTTAATGAACCACTACAACAATTTATAATTTTTGTTCTTGTATAAATTCATATTTGCATAGCATTCTGGTTATATCTCCTAATTCATTTTATCCTTATGAGCAGTTTTCTTTAATAACTTTCGTTTTTAACATTCCTAGTCTGTTACATAGGAGCAAGTTCGTGCGATCCAGTCGTGCATTTTATTTCTTGTATGCTAAGGCTCTTCAATAGTTTGAATAGTTTTGTGTATTAAAATTTTTAAAAATTTTTTTTTGATTTTTAAAAAAAATTACAACTTTTTTTTGAAAATTTTATATTTCGAAAACCCAATGCTGGATTTTTTTTAAACTTGACAATTTAGAGTTTTTAATATAGTCTAAAACGTGTAGGAAAAAATGTGATTTTATTTAAAAATAACGGTAGCCACTATAGAAATGTTGAAAAATGATTTTCTAAAATCGTTTTTTCTCGAAAACGGCACATAGAATATTTCAATATTGTATGAAGACTGTATTTCGATTAATTTTTTCTATTATTATTCAATTTTAAAAATTTTTAAATTAAGATATTACTGACTGTACCTACCATAGAACCATTTTTTCGAATTTTGTATACAGAAGCTTCTACAAAGTTTGAAAACCATTGCATTTTAAACTTTTTAAACTTTTTTTTTGAATTTTTGAACTAAATAATTTTTTTTTTTGGAAATTCGAATCTCAAAATCAGGTCAATATTTTTGTTTAAATTCAATTTATGTAAAGTAATAAAAGCTTAAAGTTGGCCTATCAAAATTTTTTTCTAAAAATGTTTTGATTTTTTTACATTACATTACATTACATTTTACACTACACCGTAGATAAATCTACGGAGTAGAGACACAGAAAAGCACTGGCAACTGAGGCCATCGGCTTTAGACAATACGACAGAGAGAGACACACAAAGAAAGAACAACAGAAGAAACACATGTCAACAGCACACGGTTGGTATTTGAACGGTCCCCCATCCAAGTACCAACCGCGCGCAATGATGCTTGATTTCGCTGATCGATGGGAAGCGATGCTTTCATCAAAGCCACGGCCGTTGACTTTGATTTTTTTTAATCCGCAGCAACGATTTATAATACATATTTGCTTAAGAAATCATATGGCATCCTGTTTTGAGCTCCAACTACTAAAGGAGCTGTTTTAGTTATTTAAAATTTGAATTGCATAGTTCTCTAGTAACATACAATTTTAAAATTCGATCTATATTGTCGTGCTTTTTATTTTTTTAATTTTCTCGAAAACGGCTCAAAGTATTTTGAATAAACTTTGAACCTATTAAATTTAAAGTTTCTTTTTCTATGTTTTTTTCAAAAAAAAAAAACTCGTAACGGAAAACTATGAGTATGTCGAGATTTTTTTTTTATTTTAATAGCTTTATCAATTTTTTATAATTTTGAAATCTGCTCTTGGATAGAGGGTGTTTTTTTTAGATGCGGATAATTTTAAATTAGCAACGCTGTTTTCTGTGGCAGCGGATTTGAAGATTCTCGGTTATTTTGGGGCTAGTTTATAATAAATCCATGATACTCGTAGCTCTTTTTTTCTATCAATTTTAACGCTCTGTTCTAAATTATTCTATCCAATAAGTAGAGAGAAGTTTGTGCTGCGCCTACCCAAAGGTGTCCAGTCTTGGACCTATAAACGCTTTATAAGTTTTATCCAGATCAAAAGGGGTGAAACATTTCTTACATCGATATAGAAATCCTAAGCAACATTCTTGGCGGTCTCGAGAATGTGTTCATTCCAACGAAGATCGTCATTAATACACATAGACATAGCGAATACTGAGAGCATAAGTGGTACATTTTGCTTTAACGACAGTAGACAGCACAGAGTTTTCGAAGCATAAAACTCCACACGATGTTCTATACCATATTTAACAATGTTTTAAAGATCAGATTAAAAAAAACGTACTATTGTATTTGATTTCCCATGTTCATGCGAGAATGGTCATAATTTAAAAAAATTGGCGCAAAATTTTAAACTGCCTATTATTTTGGTATTAGTATGATACTACTTAGCAATTTGCTAATATTAAAGTATTTTACTAACTCATTCTTAATTTTAAACATTTTCTAAAAAGTATCGTAATAAAGCAATTTTCTTAATGAATTGGTTCCGAACACACCCAAAACAATGACAGTTCGTGCAAAAAACTAAGTAAACAGACCTCCTTTGATGTTTGTAAAATTTAAAGAATCATGTGAAGTTAGCACGATACTAAAATAAAATGCACGACTGGGTCGCACGAACTTGCTCCTATGTAATAGACTAGGAATTTTAAAAACGAATGTTATTAGAAAAAAACTGTTCATAAGGATAAAATTTTCATCATTTTATCACTTTTTAAATTCTTTTAGTAGTAAGAGACAAAAACAGAATGCTATACAAATATGAATGTATGCAAGAACAAAAATTATAAGTCGTTGTAGTGGTTTCTTAATAAAATAAGGTTTTATACATAAAATATTTAAAAAAAAAACTTGGTACGTCAACTTTAGGTTTTTAGTATTGTACGAATGAAAATTAAATTTCCAAAAAAAATATTGACCCATTTTTGAGATATCGAATTTTCCAATTTTTTTTTTTTCAAAATTCAAAAAATATTTTTTTTTAAGGTTTTGAAATGCAATCTTTCTTAAAGTTTTTAGAAGCATCTCTATAAAAAATTTCATTAAAATCCGTTATGTCGATATTGAGAAATTCAAAATTTAAAAAAAATCGTTCTATGGTAGGTACAGTCGGTAATGTCTTGTTTTTAAAATTTTTTGTATTAAATTATAAATCTTAAAAATTAATCGAAAGACTAAAAATTTAAGCAAAATTCTCGAAACCATTTTTTAATATTTGTATGGAGGGTACCGTTATTTTTAGGTAAAATAAATTTTTTTTTCTCATATCTTGTAGATAATTTTAAGAAACTTTTATTTATCAAGTTTTAAAATAATCGAGCATGGGGTTTTCAAAATATTGAGTTTTCAAAAAAAAAAATTTGAAAAGTTTTTTTAAAAATCTAAAAAATTTTTTTGGAAAATTTGAATAGGTACACAATAATATTGAAACTTCTGGGGAGCCTTAACATAAAAAAAATGATCAAAATCGGTTGTACGGTTTTTGAGAAAATCAAAAACAAAAAAATGGTTCCAAGGGGGGTACCAAAAATAATAATTTCTTGGAATTTTTTTTTCATTCATTACCTAGGTTTAACTAAATGAAATTTTTTGATTTTTTTTTTAATCTGTTGGACAGTTTTTGAGAAAAAAAAAAATATTTATAAATTTTCGAAAAAAAAATCTTGGTCTTAAAAAATCAAATCAAAAAACATCGGGGGGGAAAAATAAAACCCATATCTACCAAGTTTAAGGAAAATCGGCCGAGCCGTTTAGCTGTAGTCGAACAGACAGACAGACAGAATTGCGAGATCCACTTTTTTGGTCTTCGCTATTATCGTAATGCAACTTTGATCAAAATCTCGAGTTCGATTTTTCTTACGAATGCATAACTTGCCTTATAGTACATATAAGTCTCAAGCAAAAATTCCTTTTATTGAAATGATCAAGTATGGAAATCATGATTTAACATATTAAACAAAAATCAATTTCTGCTACCACGTTTATTACGGAAGCCAAAACCAAACATTAAACGCGGATTGCGTGCTTCTTAAAAATGCTATCATAAAAATTGATGCTCATTGTTAACGCCTCCGTTATGCTATAAATAACCAACCTAACTGGATCACTTCCAACCCAATAATATCAAGATGCTCTGTGGGATTTTATTTTTAACACAGTAAAAGTGCTCCTGAACACGCAACTGTATGTCCGCTGCTTTTTGGCTCAAAGGATCAGATCTCGTTCAACCAGTTGAAACTTGAACCTAGCTAAATTAATTATTTGTTAAGCCGAATTAATTTTATCTTTCTTGCTATACCCTGTACGAACCTATAGCAATGTGTGCGTGTTAGGTATAGAAAAATAATTGCACACGCAAAGTCAGGAGCAGTTCCTTTGTTTAAGAGTTTGTAATTATGAGTTTTGCTACCATCAGGGAAACAATTTCAACTATTTATCCGATCGAAGTCATGTCCAGGCTGGTTTTTCGAATGTTGTCAGTTTCCGCAGAGAATTTATCGATGGAAAATCAAAATTATGTAGTTGCAACTCCAATTTGCAATATGAAACGAGATACCGAGCTATGTATGTGGTTTGCGGACAATTTGCTTACTCAATGTTGAGCACAGCAGCTGCTGTCAACATACCGACTTACCGACTTCTAATGTCAATTGGCATACTACGATCTGATGATAGTTCACAATGAAAAGATTAATGGGGAATCAACCACGATATTCATAAATCAATCACGGCAACTATGGTCAACTCAATATCAAGAGCAATTAAGTGAATGGCAGTCAAAGTCAGGTAGGTAATCAGGAATCGGATTGGTACTGTTGGTTTATGAAAGATGGCTAAACAATATACAAACATTTTATGCAACAGGGATGATACTCGTATCATTGAAAATATGAATTTTCGATATGATATTTTTACTTCAATTTGCTTTGGTATGGGATGACTTTTGTCAATCTGAATAAAGTGTAGTTTTGCTATTTGCTGATGTTAAGGTTAGACTTTAGCATTAACGTATACTTGAGGTCATTCAAAATCAACAAAAATTCGACTCGCACCTTAGAGTCGACTTCCATTCAAAAACTGATTTTAAGCAGGTTTTTGTTTAAATTTTTGTGCCAACAAAAAAACACCCTCTATGTGTGATGTTTGTTGACCAAATTAATAAGACCGCTGATTAAAATGAAAATATAAAAAGTATTTTAAATAACAACTTAGATTGTAATTAAATGTCCAGAAACCTATCCTTATTAATACAGAAAATAAGTATTTCTTAAAATTTTATTTAAGGAAATTCGATGTTTCGTGCTTTTTATTAACAATAACTATGAAATATATATTATTTAAACAAAAGTTGTAAATAATTTAAAGTCTATTCTAGATACGAAGTTAAATTAATGAGCTCAAAAATATAGTTATATTGTACCCATGTAACCATTAACATTTTTTTAAATGGCCGAATTATTATTCGATTTAATAATTTTAAATTAATAGATAAGCTTGTAACAATTTGCAAGGTTTTAGCATTTCTCTTATCTTCTTTACTCATATTTGTGAAGACAAGAATTTATTGCAGGTTAAATGAAATCTTGAACACGCCGCACATAGGTCAATTTTTCACATTTATGCGGCCAAAAACATTCATCCACTTATATTCTTTCTATTGGGTTTTATATGACGAAAAAAAATATAATTTAAAAAAAAAACTATTTTGAGGTAAATTTAGAAATATTTTGAGGTTTTTTAATCCTACTAATCCTACTATCCTACTAATATTATAAATGTGAATGTTACGATGTATGGATGTTTGTTACTCAATAACGCTTGAACAACTGAATGGATCTTGATAAAATTTAAGACACAAAAAAGTTATAGTCTGGATTACCGTATAGGCTACTTTTTTTTTATTATCAGGGGAGGGGCATTGGGTGTACGAAACACCCCAAAATTATTTATCTCTACTTCTATCTTCGTATTGCACTGAAATGTAGTACATATACATAAGTAGTTGCATTGAAATGCCATACTTTGGCGGTGCAAGCTCAGAGGAGGGGCATTGTTTGATTAATTTATCTAAGCAGTAAAGTTTAAAAAAAAAATAAAACAAAAATAAAATTCTCCGAATTAAAAACACAAAAAAATTGACAAATATTTGTGTGTCTTTGAATTTAAACTATTTTAAGGTAAGTTAAACTTTCCATATGTGCCTACAGGTTTAACTACATACATTGTTTTAGGATAGTTACATACGTATGTGATTTGCTCATTGTTTGTTAGTTTTTTCAAAATATCCTTCGCTTGGCTCCATTACCTTTAAGAAAAGGACTTGATTGGATTTATTGGTTTGCTGTTTTGTTTTAATCCAGGGGCCAAATTACCGCATCAGTGAACGAGTGAGTGAGTCCATCAGTGATCGAATGAAAACGTCAAATTAGAGTAATCGATTGATAGATAATGTAAGCGGTAATGCCAAAGTCACATAATTCAGTCACGTATTACTCGATAACTGATATGCGGTAATTTGGCCCCAGGTACATGCATACGTTAAATAAAAATAATTCGTACGCTTTCAACTTCTCATGTTGAACAGGAGATCAGTTGTGACAGTTCTTGGCTAAGCTAAACGTGTTTATTATTTCAGTGGTAAGTCGTCTTTTTCAAATAGAGCTGTTCAACGATGACACACAGAAGTAAAATAAACACCTAAAAACAACATTCCGTATTTCACACAAGATTTCCATTTACACAAGATTTCTAATGCAAGAAAAACTGAGCGAATCTGCAGAAACTTTTAGACACATGATTTATTTTGAAAAACTTCAGTTGAAAAAAAAAAAATTTGATTGCGGGAGTTCCCGCACGGGTATACGCTAGTTTATAATAATAACATTTAGATATTTATAATTATTTATTTAAAAAAATTAATTTTTTTTAACTTCATTTTTTTACCTTTTTAACAATTTTTCAGCTTACAAAAAATAATAAAAATAATAATTATTTAAACTTAATTCATGATAATTCAATAACAAATTCGTCTAGTGGTTCAATGCCTGAATCGGGTTCGGTGTTAGAATCTGCTGGCAAAAGCATATTTCTTGCTTCAGGGCAAAATGATTTTAAAATGGTTCGCTTTTTTGGCCTAAGGCTGCTTATGAGTGGATCGAAACTAAGTAACATATACATACATTCAAATTGCACTGTTCTCTTGAAAATGTCCTTGCAAAATTTTCGCGATATAAGCGAAAATGTTTATTGTGGGCCTCTGCAGCTTTCTCTGGTAATTGGCCTATTGGTAACAACTACTTTTCGACTATGATTGCACCGTGTATCAATATCTTGTGCATTGTCGGAGTCATTGGGTGCCAATTATAAAGATTGATGTATAGCTGACTTGTATCTTTGACAAATTGGTCATATTTTTGTGAATCAATTTTGTGTCCACTTGAAATGGTTTCCAATATGACCTTTAATCTACAGCTACGAACAACTAATTAGGAACGAAATCTCAATGAATGAAAATGCACCTGTAAAATCTAACGGTTTTTTTTTAAATTATTTAAATGTTAGCTTCTTAGCTGTTGACTTCTAGAGTGGTAGGTTTTGTGATATTGGTGCTTATACGAAAGAAATTTTAAAGGAAGTTCGAAAGTTCCGTTTAGACACGACTCATTATTTTTCAAAAACGCCTCTTCTTTTCTATAGCATTTTGCCCATTTTTCCTTCAAAGTCGATTTAATCAAGGAAAATCTATGTTTCAAACTTTTTTATCGTCCACAGTACTGCCATAGTTTGACAGTAAGCGATTTTCTAAATAATTAATTTTAGCTTCAAAATCTGGTAAATTTTCTTCTTTCTTAAACTCATAGAGGTACCTCCGACTAACAATTTTCACTCCTGATGTGCTCGGAGTTCCAACAGCAAGAAAACACAATGATTGTTTCACTATTCAGAATTTTTATTTTTTTTGACCGAAAAATCTGTGCTGTTAAAAATGTCAATATTTTTGTCATCTGCAGTCTTCTGCAGCCAATTTTTATTACATTTGTAGATAAAAAGGTTATACTTCACAATTCAAAAAGAATTATCATCCGATCTAACGCGGAAATATAACAAATTCAATTTTGAAAAGTAAAATATGGTAAAAATATAGCCAAAAAAATACCCAAAGTTTAACAGCACTAAATTTTTAGAATCATGCATTTCAGCGGAGCAAATTCTAATTAAAATAAGAAATCATACCTGAGTTATCGAAATCCATCACTATATTATTAATAACACACACAGAAATAGAAATATTGACCTTACAACTTTATTCGTCCTGTAAACTATATGCTAAGAAAAACGTGTACTGCGGTTAGAGATCAATTTACAATTACACGTATATGCAAACGGTGTGCTTTTGTGAGGTAAAAAGAGTAAAATTAAAAACTGGGACTATTCTCCTAACGATCGACAAACTGTTTTTTTTGTTTACCGTAAGTTTACAAAATCGACTTTTGGCCGCATAAAAGCTAAATATTGACCTATGTGCGCCGTCTAGTAATTTGTGTCATTTCGAAATTTTGTATGTACAATATACATAATTTTAAATTCAAGGGAGCTCCTGTACAGATATTATGATCAAAATCGGTAGAGCAGTTAATGACAAAGTCGAAAATAAAAAAAAAAGACAAAAAAACGAAAAACGTTCTTCGATATAGTAACCGTTAATACAATTTGTTCTTAATTTTTTTTTGATGAAAATATAGTCCACACCAAATTTTTAATTGCGACTTTTTGTAGTTCCTATATGGCAAGCAATGCATTCATAAAAAAAATCAAACTCGAGATTTTGAACAAATTTGACATTACAGTGATGTAGAAGACGTTTCGTAATTCTGTCTGTTCGACTATAGCCTATGCGGATGGGTCGATTTTCCTTAAACTTGGCGTATAGCCAGGACCGGCCCGAGATAAATTAGAGCCCTGCACAAGCTTCATCAGTGGCGCCCCTCATTTGCGGTGCAGCTAGAACAAAATAAGCTCTTGGTTCAAGACTCTTAATTTTGTTTTGAACACTAGCCTCTTTTCCTTTCTTGTTTGAACCATTATCATAACCTTATACATACATATACACTACTGGGGCATAGCAAGTTTTATTCTCAATATAGATTCCCTATCCTTTTTTTTGTTTTGAGTTTTTTTTTACCACAATAGACAAATAAAGTAATTAGATTAGTCAAAACATACATTTTTTAAATTTAAACAATAACTGGCAAGTACAAAAAATAGAGAAAAGGAGAAATTGAATAAAACAGATTCACTCATTAACGACAAACCTCAACATTCGCATCATCATCACTCATTATTTCCATACTTCAACCCTTTGTCTCATCTCGACACGACACACGAGCTACACGAGACACGACATGACAGTGATAAAATTTCACTCAAACTATGCCAAACTATGTAAAACATAGTACAAAAAACATTCAACCGGAAGTGTTTAAATTCATAGACGCAACTTTTAATTTTGCGCGCTGTTATGTCAATGAGTATGAATTTTTTACCTCAGAATTTCTATTTGAGTAACATTGCTGACTTCAATTTCATATAGAAGAACTGACATCGGGCGCATGTTATCAACATGCAAGCTGTTAATTGTCTGTATTTGCTGTTGAAATTTTGTTTTATGTTACACTGCATAGGGGAGGGTTATCAAAATAAAATAAATGCCTTCACTCATACACGCGATGGTGAGTGTGAAGAATAACGTAACAGTAGATTGATAAAGGGAAAAAAGCAAATAGGTAGATATCTGTTATTATTTATTTAAAATTTAACAAAGACTTATTTTTGGAATAGTAGATATGTATATATATATATCTGTCTTTAAATTCAGAATTGGCTGTTAGTTATATAATGAATATCAATATTGGTGTGAGCTATAAAAAGAAATGAGACTTAAAAAAGAAGGTAGGTAGCGATTATGAAGTAGTGGCTTTTTTAACGCTTGCCCAAAGCGCCCCCTTGGGTTCAGCGCCCTACGCATTTGCACAGCTTGCACGTATAGCTTGTCCAGCCCTGTTTATAGCCTCCCACATGATTTCTTTTCAGGCCAAAAATAACGGTGTCTTCCACACGAATTTTTTGGAAAGTTCATAAAATATTTTTTTTTTCAAGAACTGTACCACAGATTTAAAAAATAAACAATCGATTTGCATAATTTATGTATTGAAATTTTCAAAAACAATTTCTTTTATTTAAAAAAATGCTCGATTTTTTGTAAAAACACGATGGTTCAAAGTTTTTGAATACTATCAACAAGATGTGAGAAAAAAAAATGTATGTTACCTAAAAACAAACGGTACCCACCAATACAAATGTTAAAAAATGGTTTTCGAAAATCGTATTTTTTTCTCGAAAGTTGCACCTACAATTTAATACAATTTTTGTTATTTCGATTAGTTTACGATCTATAATTCAAAAACAAAAGTTTTGATTTAAGATTTTACTCACTGTATAGGTATACCTCCCATAGAATCATTTTTCGAATTTTAAATTTATCATTATCGGAATAACGGATTTTAATGAAATTTTTATAGAGATGCTTCTAAAAAACTTGAAAAACATTGCATTTCAAAACTTTAAAAAAAATATTTATTTTTGAAAATTCGATATGTCAAAAACGGGTCAATATCACATTGTATTCTGTTCTTATCTCCAGGTCCTAGAGGAGTTGTTTAAGTTATTTAAAAAATGAATTTGATGCTTATCAACAGTTTGCTCCAATATCATTCGTTTTTAAAATTCTCAGTCTATTACATAAGCCACAGTTCGTACGACCCAATCGTGCATTTTGTTTGCTTAAGTTTTTTAATACTTTGATTTTTAAAATGTAACCGCGCAAACAATAGGTGCGTTTTATTATTCACAAATCTATCTGGATCCGGATCTGGATTAAGTTTTAACATGTATTACAAAAAACAATTTGGGATCCTGTTTTCTATCGGGATCTATTTCAAAGATCCAAAAATTAGTAATTAAACTGGCGAGTAGATGGCTTTTTATGGTAAGGTAGTGTAAGCTATAGTGTAAAGAAAAAAGACAAGACATAATTTAAAATTTACAAACCCAAGGATAAAAAGAGACGGGCTTATAACACTGCTGTCAGTAAGATCCGTATCGTTTTATTTTCAAGGGATGATCCAGATCCGGATCGAGATAGATTTGTGGATAATAAAACACACCTAATTTATTGATTAACAATACCTGCCTGATCTACTTCGCGAACATACCCTTAGTGGAGCAAAGGATTTGAGTGAATAGAACATGAACCCAAAAGGGGTGTTAAGATCCCGAAAACTAAGAAAGTAAACATAAGAATTCATTTATTAACATTGTTTTTATTACATTATCAATTGGTTTGATTTTTCCGTAAGCTCGTCTGGAAACTTTATTTTACTGGATATTCTGTTCAGCTATTCGTCTAACAGCCTCGATCAACAATGAAATTGTCCATTCCATCATCATTCTGAACTCATTCGGTTAACTTCCAAGTATCATCGAATACGACATCCCTCAGATTCAATTTGATAAAAAAATTCAAGTAACCATGCTTTCTACAGAAATCTGGGAGGACATATGAAATTCTTAGAAGATAATTTAAACGAGTTTTACACAGATGGATCAAAACCTAGTGAGGAGGTTGGTAGACGTGTATACTCAGACAGAATACACTTAAGTCTATCTTTTTGCCTTTCCAATCACTGTATAGCGTGTTCCAGAAGGAACTTTTGGCGGTTAAAGAAGCCCTGTTTTGGCTTAAAGAAAACGTGATATCAATCAAAGATATCCGAATCGTATCATTGCTGTCCGATAAGAGGCAGTAAATTTCTTGATTCTGTCCCTACCAGCCTAATAAAAGCCCTTAACTGCCAATAGCCTCTGATGGAGATGGCGAAGCAGTTTAACATTTACTTCTACTGGGTGTCGCACAGTGGGGAAACGGCGGAAAAAACCCATATTTCGGAAGTAGGATTTATTTTGATATTGTACGTGTTTCTAACAGTAAATTAGTTGAAGAATCAGGAAATGAAAACAGTTTTTCAAAAAAAAATTTGTGGGCCTGGCGATTTTCGTTCAAAGTTGAAAAATAGTGAAAACTGATAAAAATACGTGTAGTTTTAAAATGATCCATTTACTCTAAAATTTCAAGGTTTGAAACCATTTTTTTTGTAAATAGGCTTAAAATAAAAAGACAAACAGTATGGTACATTAGTTTAGCGAAAAATAATTGATTAAGATTTTTTTGACAAAAAAACATTCAATTTTAGTGACTTTTTAAGTTCACATAAGGTTTTAACTACTTCCTCTGTTTGCCTCTGTTGGCTGATAGGTTTCGTTAGATAGTGTTGAATCTCAGCAATAGTTTTCAAAAAAAATCTCACCCGAAGACGTCCGTATTTGGTTTTTAAAGCAATTTGAACCTGAAAAAGTCATCCAAAAAAGGAAAAAAAAAATGAGCAGCTCTTTTCGCCAGACAAATCTTTCTAAATGCATTTTGGTATGCTGAATCTGAGCGTGAAGTCCATTTTGCGAAACAATCCAAAATTGTTGATTAAATTGCAAAAAAAAAACATTAAAAAAATGCACAATTTTAAAGTTTTTCGCAATTTAGTAAAATATTTTGGGGTGTTTATAATATGTATATAGAGTGTCCCGCTATTTGATGGAAAAGTTTGGGTTTGGTAGCTTTTATAGGGGTTTCATTTATTATAATATATGTTCTCTCAAGTCCCAAACGTAAGCCGTTACGTATTCATTATGATTATATACATATACACATGTGGTCATTAAAATAGGAACTCTTGGATCAAATAAAAAATGCAACAGTTTGTTGTTAAGTTACATACATTTTTATTCGAGTGTGTTGGTTATGTTGTCAATGCAACATTAACAAAATTTAATAACGGCAATTTTTATATTTCCACCAAAAAAATTGTTGCCACTTATAAAAAAAGGTAAAACATAGTCTTTGAAAGAACACAACGATTTTAATTTAAAAAATAGCAGTACCTATTTTAATGACCACATGTAAATATGTATATAATTTTTCTAATCGAATTTATGTATGTACTTATATGTTTTAAAATAAAATTGAAACATTTTATGGCACACAATCATTGATTTTTAGGTAAAATTTGGTGTTTCTCCTTGATCTAGGTTAAATATCAAAAAAAAAAAACACAGGTTTTCAGTTTTTTGAATGTCATTTTTTTCTGAGTGGGCGTGGCAATGGGTGGTCATTGGTGTAGATTTGTCTTGCTATTGGCTACCTTTCCTGCAAATTTCATGAAAATTGGTTCAGTAGTTTAGTTTCAATTGAGTTTTTTCCGGTCTCTCATACAAGGTGCCCCACTGTGTGTCGGCTCATAGGGAAATTTCAGAAAATTGTAAAACTGACGAACTCCCTAAAAGTGGAACAATGATACCTTCATTACCAGGGAAATATAGTTATTCCCATCGCTACGTGTGAACTTATGTTAAAGCAAGACGCTATACAGAGAACAAACCTAAGGTGGAACAATATCAGTAGGGGAAAGTTACTAACAGTGAGACACTTTTTTTCAAATGACTTATCGAAAAAAGTATTCGAAGCAATTACATGATTTAAATTGCGTTAGGTAGGTTTATTATTTGTGCAGTTTATTGCATACTCAAAATCAAATTTACCTTAACCGATAAAATAATTTAAATCAAAATGTTCCAGTACCTCTTTTGTCTCACTGTTTGTACCTATGCTCTAACAGTAAGACAGTCCTTCTCCTTCAGTGAGACACCTCCAACAAATATTTAATTAAAAAAAGTTTTGTTTAATAAACATTTATATTTTATTATTCAAAAAAGTCTTATGAATAAAACTAACGAAAAAAAAATAAATAGCGCAAATAAAAGTTAACAAAAATGTCTTCAGTGATAAAAAATGATATAACAAAAAAAGAACGAATTCATGAAAAAAAAAAAAAAAAATTAGCGCACTTCAATTTGGTCAAATGTTATTCCCGAAATGAGCCATGTCTTAATAAAAAGGCATAAGACATTTTTTTTAACTAATTATTCAAAGCAAATATAAAAACCAACAGTGAGACACTGTCTCACTCTTGCCAACGGGATTTTGTCTCACTGATGGTAAATCGCAAAAAATATGTAAACAAAATTAAAACAAAAAAACTATGCATCGAAATGCCTCAAAGTCAAGTTAATTGTTTTTTGCATAATCTAATCTACATCAAATATAAAACATTGACGAAAAACTCGCCTGTATAAAAAGTTATTACTTTTTTACTAGTACCCTTAAAATTTTCTTTCGCCTTTTTTTCACCACTGCACTACCATAGAGCGAATACTCTCCATCGAAACGAAATGCAAACTGAATTGATCGGTCGAATGACCTATGACAACAAGTGCGACTTGTTCGTACATGTTTCTTCGGAGTTATTCGGAATGTCTCACTGTTAGAGGTGTCTCACCGTTAGTGACTCTCCCCTACCTACTTGTAGACTAAGCTGATTTTATCAATGTTGGGTCTTTAGCACTCCAAAGGTTTAATATTTGTAAATAGATCGCAAATAGACTCCATAATAGTTGTTATAACAGGACATAGTTTGATAGGCAATTACTGCTGAAGCTGCATGAACGAAGAAGAGGAGGAATCGACCCTTCACCATCATGTCATGCTTTATCCTAAAGACGTAGACTTGATCTAGGAGATTTCTACTACAGTCTGACAGTCTGACTTTGTTCTATATGCCTTGATTTTTTATACCTCCATGAATATATCTATTAAATTTATTATTATAAAACTTTGTTTCAATAACGAAACCTAGATATCCTTAGGTTTGTGCATCGGTCTCTTTTTAAATCCTCCCCATTTTCCCTAAACGCTCGCACTATATCAAACATTTTAAGGGTAGTCATAATTTCATTAGAGCTCCTTAAATTATAAAAACAAAATTGAACTTATTTAATTATGTTAAAGCTTAAATGAATTTTAACTATATATATTTTAAAACAAGTCGTGCATTTTATTTTTGTAGTTCGTGTATATAAGGTACTTAACCTCTAACGGCTAATCTGAATAATGTTGTTTATTTTTGGTTTTTCAACAAGCTAAATCTTTTTAAACAGTTTCACAGAACATAAGGGATACGTGACTGAATGTAATGCTCATATTTTATTCAGAACGAACCCGCATTGCTATAGTTGCTATATCAGTACTTCTTAGTGGTCACAAGCACTTTGTTTTGCGATTGTTTGCTTCACTTACTGGCTGCGTTTTTTCTCCTTATATCTAAGGCCCCCAGAAACAGAAACAAAATAGTTGCTGGCGTCTTGCATTGTGCATTTGAATGTCCAATTTACACTCAGGTTGATCCATAGTGCCTTATGGATAAAATCAAGTGTCCCAAACGTGATCATATTCGCAATAAACTAACAATCCCCTCTACGTACATACGAGTGTACCAAAGGCAACGGATTGTTAAATAACTAGCTTAACCTTTCGAATGCGCATTTTGGTCGTAAACGCCAGATTCTGTCCAATTTATGGGGCAATATTCTGCTTCCTTGATACCGTGAAGAGCTGACTCATTTGTCAGTGTCGGATACGGATTATGTGCCTGAAGCGTGCCAATGTCTATAAATCAATCGACAGTACTGATGGTCAAGCTGCAGGGATTACATAGATTGATTCCATATGTAAAGTCGGAGCTTACCTCAAAACGGTTCGAATGCACAGGTAGTAATGTCACCGTTAGCATTGGGTATAATTGGGACTTTGTCTTTTGATTTGTTATAAGTCCATGGGGGTTTGAAAAGTGCTCCTGACTCCTGAGCACGAAGAGTGTTAAATAGTATTAACGTTGTCAGTTTAAAATTGAAGACTAAAAATAAAAACTCTTAAGATTTTCTTCTATTGGGAAATGTAAATGCTAAAGAAATAATTACTAGTACTTGCTTACTTTATTTCAGGTAAACAAATCATCGGAAATATATTATGGATAAATTGAAGGATAAATTTTATAAATTCACTACTAATTTTTTTTATAAGTAGCCAGAGACACAGTGCGAGCAATAAGAAATAAAATGCACGACTGGGTCGCACGAACTTGTTCCTATGTAATAGAATAAGAATTTCAAAAATGAATGCTATTAGAGAAAAACTGTTCATAAGCATAAAATTCATTTTTTAAATGACTAAAACAACTTATTTAGTAGTTGGAGGTAAAAATAGGAGGCCATGTGATTCAAGCAAATATAGGTTTATGCAAGAACACAAATTATAAGTCTTTGTAGTGGTTTCTTAAAAAAATAAGCTTTTATATAAAAAAAATTTAAACAAAAATTAAAGTTTTTATTATTGTTCGAATAAAAATTAAATTTAAAAAAAATATTGACCTGTTTTCGAGATATTGAATTTTCAAAAAAAAAAATATATTTTTTTTCAAAATTCAAAAAAATATTTTTCTTAAAGTTTTCAAAATTCAAAAAAATATTTTTCTTGAAGTTTTGAAATGCAATGTTTTTCAAACTTTTTAGAAGCTTCTCTTCAAAAAATTTCATTAGAATCCGTTATGCCGATAATGAGAAATTCAAAATTTTAAAAAATCGTTGTATGGTAGGTACAGTCAGTAATATTTTGTTTTCAAAAATTTTTTTTATTAAGTTATAGATCTTAAAAATAATTGGAAAGAAAAAAAATTTAAGCAAAATTCTCGGAACTGTTTTCGAGAAAAATACGATTTTCGAAATCCATTTTTTAACATTTGTATGGAGGGTACCGTTATTTTTAGGTAAGATAATTTTTTTTTTCATATCTTGGAGATTATTTTAAGAAACTTTTACTTATCAAGTTTTAAAAAAGTCGAGCATGGGGTTTACGAAATATTTAGTTTAAAAAAAAAAATTTTGAAATTTTTTTTAAAAATCTAAAAATAATTTTTTTGAAAATTTCCAAGGGTGGTACCAAAAATAATGATTATTTGGAATTTTTTTTTTAACCATTACCTAGGTTTAACTGAATTAAATTTTTTAAATTTTTTTTTAAAAAATCTGTGGGACAGTTTTTGATAAAAAAAAAATATTTATAAAATTTCGAAAAAAATTCGTATGGCAGGTACCGTTATTTTTGGTCTTAAAAAAATGAAGAAAAAAACATCCGGGGGGCTGTAGTCAAACAGACAGACTGAATTGCGAGACTCACTTTTTTGGTCTGCGCTATCATTGTAATGTCAACTTTGATCAAAATCTCGAGTTCGATTTTATTTTACGAATGCATAACTTGCCTTATATAGTACCTATAAGTTGCAATTAAAAAAGAGAGGGGCTAGAAAGGAGGTGTCGGTGTATTTTGGTTTTGAGTTCTTGAACATTGCAATAACAGGGAAAGGCGGAGCTTGATAAGGCATTCCACATTCGCTTAGTACAGCTAGAGAACGAATTTCTGTACTTCACCGAACGGCTGAAGTTCGGTTACGGGTATTACGGTTGAATTGCTTAAGGGGAGGAATGCAGCTGGCTGTTTCACTAGAGCATAGTCCGTCTAAATAACGGTACAAAAGGGTGAAGTTAGAAACAATACGACGATGTTCGAGTGACATACATGAGTCAATGATGTTATTGTCACCAATCATTTCAAAAGATCTGCCTTGAATACTGTCCAAGAGGCTTAAGTAAGTAACTGGAGCAACAGCCCATAAATAGGAGTTATAGTCAAGTTTTGGACGACCATATATATGTTTTAAAGATTTTAGCCAGATCTGAAGGAGAGAAAAATTTCTTGCACAGTCACAGAAAATCCAAACATCTTGCGGCATTTTTGGTGACATCGCGTATGTGATCGTTCCACAAGAGGTGGTTCATGATGCACATACCAAGAATATCGGCCTCCCGCAGCGTAAACTTCCATCAAAGCCTTCAGTCCGATAGCTCGGGATCTAAGGAATCAAATGGAGGGCACTGTACCAAAGTAACCAAAGTTCATCCTTAAGCCATTTTGTCGTCAAAAACTGCCCTTCCTTAAGATTGCACTCTACATTTGATCAAAGCAATTTGGGGAATGATATACCAGAAGTAATGGCTTTAATACCCGCCTGAATGTGATAATAGCCGTATTCAGGTTCTGGTTTGGATTTTGTGTGAGTACCTTGAATCCTTCCCAGATAACCAGTTATTCAGCTGGAGAAACACTAGCAAAGTCGGATAGCCTAAATGACATACATTATATTCAAAGTCTCAGAGAAGGTTCCTGAACCAACACCGCAATCTATCTTTGAGCCATCTGCAAAAGTAGTTGTGTCGAAGTCTTTTGTCACAAAGTCATGATCCCAGTACTTTCTTGATGGGACGTAACCTTAAAATCTTAACTGATGCTCATTTTAAGGTTGTAATTAGTTGTGGGTGTCGAAAAAATCTCTATTGGAATCAACTTCTGTGGCCATAAGTTTCCAAGAGTGCGATGCAAGGAACTAGATACTTAGTGTGTAAATCAAGTAATAAAAGGTACAGAAAATAGCATGAGGCATCTGTTGGGCAAGATCTTAGAGCCCCTGTGGTGCCAATGCTAGTTCTTTGTACCTTGTTCAGTTTATCGATGTTATATGTTTTGTAATGTAATCGAACCATACCTCAGGATCTATTGCACTACAGTTGTGTATGTCCACAAAATCATCTCATCACTTTTCCCAAAGGTCTTAAAACAGGCGTAGAATGCTATGGAAGCCCACACCACAACTCGTAGCCCAGTTACAAAACTTTTCTTAAAGCCATTTCCGTGATTTTACTTAACACAGCGTTAAACTTTCCTGACAGTAGCACCAAGTCATTTGCATATGCAATCGCCTTTACGCCATATTTTTCCAACTTAACGAGAATTTCATTCATGACTAAAAGCAATAGAAGAGGAGACAGAATACCACCCTGGGGTGTTCCTCTACTAACCTGCTTGGTCAAATTTATAATACTTTAGGTATATTAACCTTCTGCCGCTGAGCATGGATATAATCCATTCCCTGTTGCGAGTATATATTCTTCTATACCAAATTCGATGAATGATACCAGAATGGATCTAGTAAAGACTTTAATGAAAGTTCCTTCTACATCTTAGAAGGTAGCAAGATTATAATTCTTTAAATTTAATAGTTTTCTCAAATGTACGCACTACCTTGTAAAGGACCGTTTCTGTGGACTAAACCTTGCATGTTGACAGTTTTCAAGAGGACATCCGTTAAGAATGTCTCTAATATGAATGTCGAGAATGCGCTCCAGAGTTTCAAGCGAAATAAATGAAATAACTGACATGCAAGCAATTTTTAGCTTTACATTCTGAGTAAGCAGCTCACAACACTGCAAAATGAAAATGAATCTTGAGCACTTATATATTTAAGCATCGCTCTTAAGCCAATACTACGAAAACGTAGTAGATTAAATCAAATGTGGGTATACCAAAATTATGTTTCTCACCTCACTTGGATTTGAGTATTATTTATGGTGACGAAGTTCCTCTTGGATCTATGGGACCATACAAAGGTAATTTCAAAGAAAACACTTAAGTTTGGGAAATATTTTTTTTTCATATAAAAACAAATTTCGTTAGTCCGTGCAAAAGAAAGGAAAGATCGGATTTTGAAAAACAAAATCTTTCGAAATCAACCAAGAATTCCAATTGTATCATAGATTTCTGGATCTTTGTACAACAAATGACTTCTCAAAACCCCAAAGATCCAATCCAGATTTATGGTGTTCTCATCCGAAATCAAATACCCAGAACATGAACTAAGTTAAACGTAGAGCATGATGGCCGCATGGCTCTTTAGAGTCTTGACAAAATATGACATTCGTATTCTAGTGAAATTCCATTGAGTGATCCGCTTGTGTGATACTCGTATACCTTAAGAATTCCATGGATTTATTACTCAGCAACGTGTTCGCCATAATCAATAAAACCGCGTTTTCTATTCAGGGCAAACTATCAGACTCATGCGAGTGCAAACGATATACGTACATGAGACATGACCAACAAACTGTCTTCGTCCACAGGCATGTCAGTCGTTATCCAATTCGAATGCATTAGGTATTTTGCATACGCGACTATCGCCTATGATGGTAGACTCTGGGGACACCGAATGAATTCCCAATCGCCAACGTTGCGCAATGACCATAATACAAAAAAAAAAAAACAAAAAAAAAACCAATTGGAATTCACTGAACGTTTAGATTGATTGTCAATTATTGTCAACCAACAGCCACAAGAGTTCAAGGTGCTAGAGCAACCTTTAAGTCCCAAGACGTGCCTCAACCAACAAAATCTACATAGACTTTTGATTCATCAATTTATCCATCGTTGCTGATTAGGAGCAGGGATCTTTTGAAGACGATATAAAATTTAATCAGCAATTTATTATCACAGTGAATTGCGGAGGAGCAACCATGTAGGTAAGCTGCTATAAGATTGAATGAATGAATGTAAGCTTTTGTAAGCTCTGGCATCAGAATCTTAAGCCAAACATGCAATATTCGATTGAGATTGGGAAAGATGCCTCTTCCGATGGGGCAACTTGTGGTCCGGATACATCACATACACTATCCGCTGAAGCTGAACTGAAACGGATCAACTTTCGGAATTAAGACCTTGCTCTGAATACATTTGGCAAGTTTTCCACATTTTTATTTTGCTGCTCATGAGTGACAAAAGACGATTGGCCAAAAGTCAAACTCTTTTAAAATTGTCGTTGAATGTGGTTTAATTTTGTAATACAGTTGAGCTCGGTTTAGAGTTTCCTTTTTGTGTAGATATGCTATGTGGTTATCTGCACTTCTATGTCGATACCAATCTGTCAATTCTTGTGAGATACTTTTACTTTACTTCCGATTTAAGTACGTGTAAACTTTATAAAATAAACTTAATGTTTTTATACAAAGATATAAGTAAATTGAGTTTTGTTGTAGAGCACCCACCAGGCAGTTACAACTTTTAGATATAAAGTTAGCTTGGTAACCCTACCTTTATTAAGTGAAATATTTTTAATTCTTTGGATAATTTGGTTTTTTGTATGAAAATTCATTTTAACTGATATTGTTATTTTTTGTTAGACGTGTATTATACGGCGCATGATTTAAATGTGCATCTTGGTTATTTTCACTTGAAATGTCATTCCGTGAGGCGCGTAATATTACACGAAGCGTTTTCTCTTTTCTGATTGTTGTGCTTTTTTTGAGAATTCTTTTTAATTTTGTATTTTGAATTCTATGTCGGAGCTTTCAAATAAAATAAAATAAATAAATAATAATATTAATAATGTATAGGACTCTGCATCAATTATGATACTTGATTTTATAAACAAATGTGAGTGAGTAAGCAAGTTAGGGACTTGCTCCATTGGAATTCACCAGCAACCATTTTGAATGAAAAAAATGAAATGAAGCAAAACCGTTAAATGAAGGAGCAGAAAAAGAAATGTCAAAAAGATGCAATTGTGCTATTACATGATACACCTAGATGCTAACGACTTTTCGAACAATGTAAGGGTAAAAGAGCAAAAAAAAAATCGAAAAGATGAGACCAAGGAAAACTGGTGCAACTATTTGACGTTTCTCTTTTTTCTTAGGCCTCGGCCACGCAGTAAGCGGCTGAGCGGCTAAGCGGCTGAGCGGCTAGCGGCTGAGTGGCAGCTCTAAGCGACGTATGGCCACGCACTGAGCGACTGCTTTTGAGCGATTAGTAAATCTGGTCGAGATTGCACACACGAAATTAACAACTCAATGTTTACTTTGGCCATCTTTACTTCTTGCCGCTCAGAACATTACTAAAAATTAAAACAGGTTTGGTTGCTGAGCGGCGCCGCTTAGCCGCTCAGAATTTTGTTTCGCCGCTCGCTCATAGCGTGGCCGCTTCTATGTGATTTCATATGTTTTATATTTTTTTTTCCGCTCAGCCGCTCAGCCGCTTACTGCGTGGCCGCGGCCTTAGACTTTTTGTTTTACTATTATTCTTCACATAATTTCGTTGTGTGAGGATGAGGACTAAGTTTCTATGCAATGCACAGATACCTCGATTACATGAGTGAATTGCGGAATCGAATCAAATCCGAATTGAAATTTCGATCCAGGTATTGGCGACGCTGGATCGAAAGATTGAATTTAAAATAAATTGAAATGACAGTCTCGCTTTAATTGTGTGCATGCAGTGTTATGGTTACCGTTCAAAATTGCAACTTCAAGAGAAAAAATGATTTGCAATTATTGCACACCACACACACATACCAAGAACCAACTGTGAACTCGATTCTTCAATTCGACGATAAGGGTATACGTAAATACCTATTTTCGATTCGATAAACATTTTAAGAAATACTTTTTTATTGCTTCAGGCAAAATTTCTTTTGGATAATTTAATGTGCTATGGTACGGTTTGAGATATAAAAATTGTACAAATTGATGATAATGAGAAATCACTTGAAATAATATTTCACAAACAAAATTTTACTTGGAACAAATATTTTTTTCTAAAAAAAGTATTTTTTAATTTTACTGATGAAAATTCTTTTTCCGAATCAGCTGGTTTCCATTTTAAAATAAAATGCACGACTGGGTCGCATGAACTTGCTCCTATGTAATTTTTAAATTCTTTTAGTAGTAACAGAAATATGAATTTATGCAAGAACAAAAATTATAAGTCCTTGTAGTGGTTTCTTTAAAAGAAGCTTTTATATACAAACTTTTTAAAAGCTTTTTAAGAAAAAATTTTGGTATGCTGATTTAAAGTTTTTACCATTGTTCGAATAAGAATTAAATTTACGAAAAGAAATATTGACCCGTTTCGGAGATATCGAATTTTCAAAAAAAAAGAAAAAAATAGATTTTTTTTCCAAAAATTCAAAAAATATTTATTTTGAAGTTTTGAAATGCAATGTGTTTTAGACTTCTTAGAAGCTTCTCTATGCAAATTTTCATTAAGATCCGTTGTGTGGATAATGAGAAATTCAAAATTCGAAAAAATGGTTCTATGGTAGGTACAAGCTGTAATATCTTAATTTCAAAATTTTTTTTATTAAATTAAAGATCGTAAAAATTAATTCAAAGAAAAAAAATTTTATCAAAATTCTAGGTGCCGTTTACGAGAAAAATACGGTTTTTGAAAACCATTTTTTTTAATTTTTTAGCATTTGTATGGTAGGTACCTTTATTTTTAGGTAAAATAAAAAAAAAAATTCACATTTTGTAGATTATATTGAGAAACTTTTATTTATCAAGTTTAAAAAAAATCTAGCATGGGGTTTTCGAAATATTGAGTTTTGAAAAAAAAAAAATTTTTGAAAATTTGAGTACACAATTCTATTTATGTTTTTGGGGAGCTTTAGCAAAAAAAAAAAATGATCAAAATCGGTTGAACCGTTTTTGAGAAAATCAAAAACAAAAAAAATGGTTCCATGGGGGGTACCCTCAATAACCATTTTTCGGAAAATTTTTTTCAACCAATACCTAGATTTAATTAAATTAAATTTTTCTGTATCTTTATTTTTAAAATCTGTTGAACAGTTTTTGAGAAAAAAAAATGTTTATAAAATTTCGAAAAAAATTCGTATGGGGGGTACCGTTATTTTTGGTCTTAAAAAAAAAAAAGAAAAAAACGTGTGGGGTGAAAAAATTAAAAATGACATCTACCAAGTTTAAAGAAAATCGGCCGAGTAGTTTAGCCTGTAGTCGAACAGACAGACAGACAGACAGACAGACAGACAGACAGAATTGCGAGACCCACTTTTTTAGTCTTCGCTATCATCGTAATGTCAACTTTGATCAAAATCTCGAGTTCGATTTTTTTTACGAATGCATAACTTGCCTTATAGTACCTATAAGTCGCAAGTAAAAATGCGTGTTTCTATTTTTTTGTGTGTTATACTGCCACCAGGAAAAATAAAACTGATGCAATCTGTTACAGTAAAACATCAAGTAGAAGTTATTTTAAAGAAATTAGAATCCAAAATTTGAAATGAATAAACGACAGCTTTTCAACAGACTGAATTTTCCTGTTTAATATAGTTGACCATTAGGAAAAAGGGTTAAAATTAATTCTGTTTTCAATTTTGGTATTCGCTATAATTGAAGTCAAAGAACTGTATTTCTTTTTCCGTTTGGAATCCATTCGAATTTTTTTTAATACTAAGGGTATTAATGCAATGACATAGTTTTCCGCTTTTCAGAAAGATATAACTTTCCGCCACATGTTTAAATGAACACCCCTAAGAAATAAAATTGCATAAATGTAGGAAATAATCAGCTATTCCTTAAACGTCAGAGTCAACTCATAAAAATCTGTTGTTATCAAAAATATACGTCATTTGATATTTTTACTTAAAAAGTGATTCCGTTTTCTTCTGAAATACATCATTAGGTTTTTCTTTTTTCGTTCAGTATATACGTAGAGCTCCGAACACAGTCCAAGCATGTCGAGCATGTTCCGAACATCCTCTGAACCAAACGTGCTCTGAGCGCTCTGAGTATTTTTTTGAAACACACTTGAACACTTAGGTGTCGCCATTTTTTTTTAAATTTCCATCTGTCAAATACTTGTGTTAAGCATTTTACTCTGTCTGCTCAGTTATTTTATTCTGAGCTCATAGAGCACACTCTGAACACGCTCAGAACGAAAAAAGAAACACATTTTCGAAACTCTGAACACTCTGAACTAAAAAAGAAACACAATTTATTTTTTGACAACTCAGGCTCTGTTCTCAACTGAAAACTAAAAATGCCTATCGGAACAAATCAGTGGAATGCTGACTTCATTCTTTTGACAAGCCAGTTATAGCAATCATTGAAAAATTGGTTTCAGTAAAAGATCCTGTCAGTGGCTGATTACAAGAGAATCGTATACAAATCATTGGAACGATTGTGTTGCACTTTGTAGGAACGAAAATCATCTGTTCATTGAAAATGATTTTCATAATTGAAAAATTAAAAGTAGTCTTATGAGAAATATTTAACATATGTACATATTTGTTTATTTTTATTTGCTAAAGTAAAATATATGATTGATTAGCTTTATTTGTATACCAAACATTCTCAATATTCATAATTTAACTACCCCAAAAAGTGAAAAAAAATTTTTCAATGATGGTTTTCAATGATAGCTATAACTAGGGCCTTAAGCAGAATAAAAGAAGTATGTATGTATGTATGTACATATACAATTAACAGACTTCGTTTAGTAAAACAAAAATTATGCACTCTTTAAGAAAACCCACCACAGAAAAAAAACAAACCAAGAACAAAGATTAAAAAAAATTCTATCTTAAATTAAGTTTTAAGTAGGTATTTCAACGTTCAAGAAAATTTTTGTCAAATACAAATCGTTTGCAGAATAAGTTAGAGGACTTTAATTGGAACTTAAAATCGTTTCAATCATTGAACTAAAAAACGTAATTTTAAAATAGCAAAGCAATATGTATAATAAAAGGTTTTAAAAAATTTCTTAAAATTTAGAAGATTTCTTATTTATCAAGTTTATTTCTTCTCTTTCCGCATCAAATCCGTGAGATAATTTTATCAGCTCTGCCGAAAAATTTTCCATACAATCTTATCTTCTGTGAAGATTAAATTATCTGGTTTCTGAGGTTTAAACGGGGTTTACGCGTTTACATGAATATCCTTAATATAAATGTATTTATTGCACCTGACCAAATTTTAAGTTAAAATAACATAATTCTTTCTTGAATTATTTGAGGAATGTGTTGGAAAACTATTCGTTTTTATGTCAGGTTGAGCTTAAGTTGAAATTAATGATCAAATGCTGTTCGATATTAATAGTCCAATCAAATTAGTATTTTATATCTACAAAAAATACTGCGTCGAATTTTTGTTTGTTTCTTAAAGAGTACCTATTGGAGAGTGTAAAACCAAAAAGTTCGAACAAAAAGCGCCCATGCGTTGTCCGCCATTTTGAAAAAGGCTTTGGAAAGCGTGAACTCGATTTTCTCGGCTACTATCATATATAGAGCTGTATTTTTTTTTTTAGGTTTGTACGTTAAAACATTTTCTTTAACTTTTGTTGAGAAAAAAATTTGAAACCTCTTTCCAAAATAAATTATCGACGAAAAACTGTCGAGATTTTGAAGTGAAAAATGGTTTTTAACGTTTATCTCGCCTCATGTTCATCTGATCAAAAATATACTTGAGTTGTTTTTTATAGATCACTTTATTTCCTACATTTTGGTATATTTAAATTTTATGTGCGACAAAAACTGTAGGAAATTAACCTGTCAAAATGGCCAATATCCTGCGAAAATTAAAAAAAAAAAGAAATTTACTCACGTTTGAAAATTTTCAAATTTGATTATGTTCATTCTGAAATTTAAAGAAACAGTTCAAACTCTTTTCCACAACACCACCGAGGTAGAGTTACGGCGCATGTTTTGCAATATGGGGTCTCTAGGAGGTATAATCCAGATCCAACGATGTTGATAGCAACGTTTTGGGAGCCGCCGGAGAAAAAGTTTTTATTACGTTGTTCAATGGGAAGGAAAATGGGTCACTGGATTCTTTGCGATATAGCGACTTTGTTAAAACGTCAAAAAAACTAAGTTTAATCTATCTTCATTACCTCCTAGTGCAACAGCTGCTCGGCAACACACATTCCGTAGCTACCATCAAGTATAGACTTGGATCGATGTTCACCATGACCCACTAAAATGGGGTTGGAAAAGAACTCCGAGAGGATTAGAGCCAGTTACAACCACTCAGGATCCAGCTCCACAAAGCATATTGCAAACTATACCCTGCAAATGCAAGGGCCAGTGTGGCCAAGCTTGTGGCTATCGGTAAACTGGTCTGACTTGTTCCTTATTATGTTTCTACTGCAGTGGAAAAACATGCGAGAATATTCCTACCTTGCAAATTTACTGGAAGATGAAGACGCATGTGAAGACTTTTCCTCACCTGAAAACATTGAAGAAACTACCATTGACGATCCCAGCACAAACAAAGTTAATATGATCATTGATGTCCGCACGCCTAGCCCCAAAAAAAGGAGATAAGAACGACATGAAAAAACTATGCCACATTGAGCTATCGATAGGCTGATATAGAAACGAAAACGATTTAATCGTGGATTATACGAGTACCTCCTGAAGACACCACATTAAAAAAAACGCGCCGTAACTCTACCTCGGTGGTGGTGTGGAAAAGAGTTTGAACTGTTTTTTTAAATTTCATAATGAACATAATCAAATTTGAAAATTTTCAAACGTTAGTAAATTTTTTTTTTAATTTTCGCAGGATATTGACCATTTTGACAGGTTATATTTCATAAAGTTTTTATCGCACATAAAATTTAAATATACCAAAATGTAGGAAATAAAGTGATCTATAAAAAACAACTCAAGTATTTTTTTGATCAGATGAACATGAGGCGAGATAAACGTTAAAAACCATTTTTCACTTCAAAATCTCGACAGTTTTTCGTCGATAATTTATTTTGGAAAGAGGTTTCAAATTTTTTTCTCAACAAAAGTTAAAGAAAATGTTTTAACGTACAAACCTAAAAAAAAAATACAGCTCTATATATGATAGTAGCCGAGAAAATCGAGTTCACGCTTTCCAAAGCCTTTTTCAAAATGGCGGACAACGCATGGGCGTTTTTTGTTCGAACTTTTTAGATTTACACTCTCCAATAGGTACTCTTTAAGAAACAAAAAAAAAAATTCGACGCAGTATTTTTTGTAGATATTTCGAATTAATTAATTTAATTTGACTGGACTATAATTAAATATGAATAAAAGTTGAAATATTTAAATATCAATAAAATAAAGCTTCTAAAAATTGTGCATGACTATATTTTAGCAGATGAGATCTTAAAACTTTTTTTTCGGGATTTTTGAAATGCGGGATTCCGATACGCTCCCAATTGTACACAAGCTTCACAAACTCAAGTCTTGTAGATTACAGCAGCAGAAGGAAAGAATTATTTCTCAAATCGTCAACAGAAGCCTTAACACTTAGTAGACACATTTCCATTTCATAAAAGGTGGTAAGTTACTAAGTTACTCGTTTAAACATTCCTAAAATGGAAAGCTGTTATTAAGTCGCTTCGATGCATGAAAATCCGTGGTATAGAGGATATGATCGACTTTAACGGAAAGATTATGTTTTTGATGAAATTTTAAACGTTTTTTGATACTCTTCTGGAAAATGGTATTAAGATTCAAATGCAATGGTCTTATCATATGCTGCCGTTGGAGTTCCACATCCCAAGAAAAGAAATGTCAATCTAGAATCGAAGATAAAAAGCT
This sequence comes from Philhelius festivus, assembly GCA_963931855.1. Taxonomy (NCBI): domain Eukaryota; kingdom Metazoa; phylum Arthropoda; class Insecta; order Diptera; family Syrphidae; genus Philhelius; species Philhelius festivus. Next base: position 60,546,140 of record OZ007556.1, read on the forward strand.
GAGGGCTAATAAATTTGAGGATAAGAATTAGAGACAAGACGAATTCCTGGGGCATTGTTTTTGGCAGTCAGGAAGGGAATTCTTAATACAATGAATCCGAGATTCATCGATACTAAATGCACACACTTTCGATTATAGAGCTTAATGCCACACTCTATTAAACGCCTTATTTAAAAATGTAAAGTTTTCTTCCACTGGACGGAGAGATATGCTTTCAGATCACTAGCGGCTCTATTGTTACCAGAAGCAGTACTTCCGGTTATTAAAATTTTTTTGAGTCGGTGTTTCCATTACATTGGAAAGGGAAGACTTAACTGCAACTTGATGATAGTAAAGGCGGAGGGCGAAAAGACTCGAAGAGATTCTATTTTCCATCTACAAGGAAGAGGACCAGTATAGAAGCACAAGTAGAAAAGCTTACACAGTGATTTTGCCAGCGTTGAAACTTTTTGAAACTACATATCTCTATCTTTAATTCCTTTCTTTTTATTGACAGTTAATAGAAGATGTGTCATACATCAAAACCATATTTCTTTACAAAATTTGATAAATATGGTTTTGGTATTTTGACGTTTTCATAGTATCTATTTCGTTTCAAATGTCAGCTCGAAGCATTTTTTTTAAATTGCATTTTTTGTAGTACAACTTAAAATGTAGTAGATTATCAGCCGAAAAATAAGAACAAATTAACTTTCACTCGACAGAAAGATTTAAAACATTTTTTGAATATCAATTATTTTTTGGTGCAACATAACCCCAAACAAACTGAATAAAGTTGTTTGCATTTTTATATAAGAATATCTCAAAAACCGTAAGTAAAATAAAGAGTTTTTTAAGTCATATCCGAATTCAGCGCATGGATAACCTTCGAGGCAATAAAGTTTACTTTCAAAACCATCACAAATGTAAATTTTGTATAGTTCGTATAATACGCCAAATTATCTGAATTTCTGCCTTACATCTTTTTGGCTGCACAACATGATTTATTTATATCCAAAGTATATTAAGAAAATAATTATTTTAATGGCTTCAACCAGTCTCTGCACAAATTTTGCACTGCTTGTCACTTATTCTGTGAAAAATTTTGGACAAATATTGGTACATTTTATTGACTATCACTCGTAGATTTTCAAAAATTTCTAAACATTGTAGTAGATCTACCATAATTATGGTAAGGTGACAGCAATAAATGCGTTTTCAACCACTCTTGATTTGCATTTAATCAGTTGCGACTGTATGCACATGAATCTACGTAGGATATCTCTCAGCTCTAAGTTGTGATAGTTAATGGAAGTTTTTCAGGCTTCGCAATAAATTAACCAAACTAATTATTTTGGTTACCATTTGCTTAATTTAGACACATACTAATTAACTTCTCTTAATCAAATGCACAAAATAAATGATCATCATCATTGAATCACTTATAATCCAGTTTTTAGCCCGCAAGAATATTTGGAAATGATTTGTTAGGACGTATCGTAAGACGGGGAGTTCCTTGCTTTGTTTAAGTTTGACAGAAGGACAATGCCACCTTATGAATTACCCTGCTCTCAATTAGTGAATCTAATGGTTAATTGAATTAAATTAAAACCAAAAACAAAACTCTGGAATGTCTATTTGGTAAGATAATAATATAAATTTCATTTCTCGTCTGAATTCTTAATATGAGCAAATGCGAGCTTATAGAACAGGTTAAATAAAATATTTTCTGCTATGTCGAATTTATTGGACTTATTTGGCATAAACAATATGCGATCTTGGTTTATTGCTGTTGTTTTTTTTTGCTTTTTAGGAAACTTGAACAAGACCGGTAGGGTAATGATAACAGATGTGCCAAAGCAGCGCGTACAGTGCGACAAAGCCATGCGGTGCGAGAAAAATATTTACATTTATTCTTATATACGTGCGCACAGGGAAGCGATATTTGATGCGAGTGTTGCGAATTTCTCGCAAGCCTATCGCAAGAATCTCGCTCACAAACTCTTCTGACTACTTTTCCAAGCGAGTTTGTAGGAGAAGGTTCATATTGTTTGTTTTTACGTTTACAGAAAAAAAAATCAAACTAGTAAAATGTGCTTGTGTTGTGTGTTGCAATTTTTTAATAATTTTGACTGCAATAATTATAAAGGAATTAGCAACTCAACCACACAAATCGCTTTGCGCACTGTGTTGCATCAAATTAGCGCATCTCGAATCGCTTGTAGCATCGCTTCTCGTATCGCATCGCTTTGTCGCACTGTACGCTCAGCCTTACTGGAATGAGAGAAACAAATGCTTCTTAAAAAAAAAAAATATGGGAAGTATCGTTATTTGCTGTTTGTCTTTCTTTGGGTGAACATTTTCCCATAAAACCCAATAAATCGAAAAGCGAAGGCGTTCAAGTTTAGGCGAGATGCCACAGAAAAAATCGACTTATCCTATTTGATATTTGAAGGGTCTTCTAGACCTTGTTATATCTCGAAAATATACACGAAATACCTCCAGAGGAATTTCACCAATTAATCCTTAGAAAAATTGGGGAATCTAAATTAAGGAAGGAACAAAAACCAACTTGGTTGCACCAACTTCCTTTTATGCAAAAGCCCTAAAGTTAAATAAAAATATTCATAACATAACCATTAAATTTACAGACCTATTTTATTCGTATCTTCCCTAACATCGTAATTTCAAGTCTGATCAACATTTCGATTTCTTTTTTACGAATGCAAAACTGGACATATATATGTAGTACTTAAATATATGTATTTTGCAAGTTTAAATCCGGCATATGATTTCCGAAATATTTATTGAGATTTCAGAAACAATTTTTAAAGTTTTTTTTTTTAAATCCAAAAACAAAACTTTTAAAATTTTAATACCCAATACTATGTTAGCGCTTAAAAATTCTAAAAAATATAGCGAAATACGCTGTACAATTTTTTTAGAAAATCGAAAATGTATAAAATTAATTTTTAAAATGGCTAAAATAACTCATTTAGTGCGAGTAGTTGGAACTTAAAACAGAATAACAAGTGATTTTTCAAGCAAATATAAATCTATAAAAGATCAAAAATTATGAATTTTTGTTTTTGTAGAGGTTTGAAAAATAAGTTTCTTAAACATTTTTAAGAAAAAAATTTATTCGCCAATTTTAAGTTTTTAATTATTATTGTTTAAAGTGATTAAAGAGTAAAAATCGACCATGTGGTTTCGGAAATACATATTGAGTTCTCAAAAGAAAATTGAAATTTTTCAAAAAACTCAAAAACAACAAAAACAATGATGTGGAAAATTTGAATACTTAATACTTTTCAGACTTTTTAGGGGCTTTAGTTTTTAAAAGTGTTACTCCTTGGCATAATGGTTAGTGCGTTGGACTGTCATGCGGAAGGTCTCAAGTTCGATTCTCAGCCACTGCAAGAAAGTTTTTTTCAGGGGTGTACTGCCTCTTGCGAGGAATTTGCAAATTCTCCAAGAGTATCTCTTGTCATGGAAAGTGCTGCTCATAAGCCGTTCGGAATCGGTCCTCTCTGTTCCTGGTAACACGCACACAGGAATGGTTGAGAGTTGTAAGTCACTAGGTCCTGGTTCACTCCGAGCTGTTGCACCACCAAATTTATTTTTTTTTTTTAGTTTTTAAAAAAGTGGCCAGAACCAGTTATTCCGATTTTGAGAAAATCGAAAACAGAAAATGGGTGTATGGAAAATATCATTAATAACCATTTTTTGGAAAAAAAAGTTTTCAACAATTGTCTAGCTTTTGAATAATAATTTTTTCTTGGAAAAATCTGTGAAACAGTTTTTGAGGAAAAAAATATGTATTTTCTAAAATTAAGAAAAAAAAATGTATCGCGGGTACCGTTATTTTTGGTCGTTTTGGTCCATAGACCGATGGCCAGTATGAAGAAACCCACTTTGTTTGACTTATCTGTCATCATTTTTTTTACTTATGACATAAACATATGTATATGTACTACGTATGTACATACATATGTACTTACATTATGTATTTTGGATTTATAATTTTTTTTTCAAAACCCAATATTTCGAAAACCCCATACTCGATTTTGCTTAAAGTTGCCAATTACAAGTTTTTCAATACAGTCTACAAGATTTAAGAAAAAAGTTTTTTTTTGTTTTATCTAAAAATAAGGGTATCACCATTAGACTGGGCCAAAAAATTGACTATTTTTTTTTTGAAAGATATATCGAGAATATCATTCAGAATGACAAAAAAAAATTTTCGTAAAAGTTTGAGCCCTTAATATCAATTTTAAGAGGGCTATCATCGCTAATTTTGATTTTTAGTCATAATTTCATGTTTTGCGTCAGAACTGACAAAACATTGAAGTAAAAAAAATTCATTTTGACTTACTTTTATATAAAATTAAATTCCCTACAAAAAAGGTCTAATTAAAAACTTTCGTCAGACAAGCCGTTTTTGAGTAATTAAGCTTAATAAATTGTTATTTTTCTTCGATTTTACTTTTTTAATTTGGAATTTTGTAACTAACGAAAAATAACAATTTATTAAGCTTAATTACTCAAAAACGGCTTGTCTGACGAAAATTTTCAATTAGACCTTTTTTGTAGGGAATTTAATTTTATATAAAATATTGGCGCAAAATTTAATTGGAATTAGTACGATGCTAAAGCTGTTTTAGTATGACACTAGGTTAAAACAACGATTTATAGGTAGAGGAAGTTAGGGTATTGTGGTATACATGTTTGTTTTTTTGACTTAACAGTAAAATTTATGAAACGAATGCTCTTAAATTTGGTAGATTTTACCAAAAACATATAAGCTACCAAGTGATTTCTTTTTATCGAATTCTAACAATAACTAACAAAGATCTAGACAAAATATTGATACAACCTCTAAATCGTCACTTTTGAAAGTTAAAGGGTAATGTGGTACACTATGCTGTCTATTGTGGTATATCCATTTTTTCATTCCTCACAACATGATTCCATGTCTTTGGAATCTCATTTTCTTACTTCAACCCTTTTAGACATTTCAACGAATGAATCTTTAGAAAAAACACGAATAGCCAATTTTAAAAAGAAATAAACTTTTATGATGGGTAAAGTGGTATACTACACTGAAAATAAATTCCTAGGTAATATTGACAAAAACGTTTTGTTGACCTTTAACAAAACAATTTTATCGTTTTGATAAAATTTTTGTCAATACGAAAGAATGATTTTGTTGATTTCACAAAATTTTTATAATCCAGCATGATTTTTTGTCAGTTTAACAAAATATGCACTACAAATAATATTGTCAGTTTAACAAACCAAGTTTTGTTAATATAACAAAATAAAGCAGAGATTTTTGTCACATCGACAAACTTTTTTGTGATGTTAACAATTGTTTGTTGTATGTACAAAGAATCTGTTTTGTAAATGTTTGTCAATATCACAAAGTTTTTGTTAATTTTTTTTTTTATCTACCCGCGCTCAAGGGATTATGATTACCTTTTAAATGTTTCAACACAGCGCGGGCGTGATGTTAATGAAGAGAAAGAAGGATAGGAAAGATGTGTGGCACGATGTTCTGAGACTGAAGGTGGTTGGCTGAACTAGAGCGGAGAAATGCCGTGTCTTATTTCTATGTCACTTATAATTCACATTATTTTATTTGGTATTCATCCTTGATGGGCATACCGGTCTAACTCAGTTACATGTTGTTAGTGTTATGCCTCAACAACATGTAATGAGTAAACCAGTAAGCCCATTGATGACAATTTTAAGAAAGGTTTTTAATGGAATTGAAGCGACATAGACGACGGCAGGGATCGAAAACAAAAAATGAAAACATTTTTGTTAAAATGACAAATATTTTGTTTTGGGGTTGAATTATTTTGTAATATTGATAAAATAATATTATCAGATAGATAAAACTATTTTGTAAGAAAACCAAAAAATTTCTTTTGTGTATGATATACTTCAACTTGGTTTTTGTTAAAAAATCGATTTAAGATTAACTGAACTTAACAAAAATTGCGTATTGTCTATACGCCTTCACAGATGGTTGCGTGTGAGATCGTAGGGACGAAACGCCAATTTGTGTGGACTTAAATCCCAAAAAAAAAAAACTTTTTTGACAAAATTAATTTTGTTTTTTGTGGATTCAACAAAAGAAATTTTTAAAATTGACAAAATATTTTGTTGAATTGACAAAATATTTTGTTGAATTGACAAAATATTTTGTTGAAATGACAAAATATTTTGTTAATTTAACAAAATATAACAAGAAATTTTTGTTAATTTAACAAAATATTTTGTTAATGTAACAAAACAATTTTGTTAATTTAACAAAACAATTTTGTTAATTTAACAAAAATTTTTTGTTAATTCGGTAATAGTAGAAAAACAATAACAATAACAAAAAAATTGTTAATACAACAAAAGAATTGTTAATATGACAAATTAATTTTGTAAATTCTACGAAATTTTGTCATATTGACAAAATATTTTTGTTATTTCAACAAATTTATCTGTTAGCATAACAAAATAATTTTGTGGATACAACAAAATATTTTTTGTTGCCTCAACAAAACTCTATAATTTTTGTCAATTTGATAAAACTTTTTGTTGGACGTATATTGACAAAATTTTTGTCAAATCAACCTAGATTTTTATCATATATACTTAGATTTTGTTTTCAGTGTACCACATTGGCCACGGCTAGTATACCACATTAGCCGAAACTATATATTTTTGCAAAAATAAATAATGAAATATAAAATAAACACCTATGAACAAAACTAACAGTTGTTTTTCGTAGATGATTAATTTATTTTTTCAAAGAATTTATAAACTACATAGCTTGAAACACAACTTTTGAGAGCACACAAACACTTTTTGTTTGAACCAAAAACAAACTCAACTTCACGCAATAACCCTTCTCTAATATTTGCTTGAGATATACGAAGATTTTTGACTTTGTTGAACACGAGTACTTAGTTTTATTTATATTACCATCCGCTAAGGTAAAAACCGTTGAAGAAACATGCATAGTTTTTCAGAAAACTGCCTATACCACATTACCCGCCTATACCACATTACCCCAAATTACTCTACTATAAGGAAAGTTATGCATTCGTAAAAAAAATAGAACTCGAGATTTTGATCAAAGTTGACATTACGATGATAGCGAAGACCAAAAAGGTGGGTCTCGCAATTCTGTCTGTCTGTCTGCCTGTTCGACTACAGCTAAGCGGCTCGGCCGATTTTCTTCAAACTTGGTAGATATCATTTTTAATTTTTTCCCCCACACGTTTTTTTCTTCTTTTTTAAGACCAAAACTAACGGTACCTGCCATACGATTTTTTTTCGAAATCTTATAAACATTTCGACAGATTTTAAAAATAAAAATACAAAAAACTTTCATTCAGTTAAAGTTAGGTAATGGCTGAAAACAAATTTCCGAAAAATGGTTATTGAGGGTACCCCTCATTGAACCATTTTTTATGTTTTTGATTTTCTCAAAAACGGTACAACCAATTTTGATCATTTTGTTTTTGCTAAAGCTCTCCAAAAACATAAATAAAATTGTGTACTCAAATTTTCAAAACAATTTAAAAAAAATTAATTTTTTTTTTCAAAACTCAATATTTTGAAAACTCCATGCTAGATTTTTTTTAAACTTGATATATAAAAGTTTCTCAATATAATCTACAAGATGTGAGTAAAAAATTTTATTTTACCCAAAAATAAATTTACTTACCATACAAATGCTAAAAAATTAAAAAAAATGGTTTTCAAAAATCGAATTTTTCTCGAAAACGGCGCCTAGAATTTTGATAAAAATTTTGTTTCTTCAAATTAATTTTTACGATCTTTAATTTAATACAAAAAAATTGAAACTAAGATATTACAGCTTGTACCTACCATAGAATCATTTTTTCGAATTTTAAATTTCTTATTATCCTCATAACGGATTTAAATGAAATTTTTGATAGAGAAGCTTCTAAAAAGTCTAAAACACATTGCATTTCAAAACTTCAAAATAAATGTTTTTTGAATTTTTGAAAAAAAAAAATTATTTTTTCTTTTTTTTTGAAAATTCGATATCTCAGAAATGGCTCAATATTTTTTTTTGTAAATTAAATTTTTATTCGAACAATATTAAAAACTTTAAATTGGCGTACCAAAATTTTTTCTTAAAAATCTTTTAAGAAGTTTGTATATAAAAGCTTTTTTTAAGAAACTAGTACAACGACTCATAGTTTTTGTTTTTGCATAAATTCATATCCCATTCTGTTTTTGTCTCTTACTACTAAAAGAATTTAAAAAATTAATTTTATCCTTATGAACAGTTTTCTCTAATAACATTCGTTTTTAAAATTCCTAGTCTCTTACATATGAGCAAGTTCGTACGACCCAGTCGTGCATTTTATTTAGTATCGTGCTAGCTTTGACATTTGCAAACATCAAAAAAGGTTCGTGTTCTGTGTGTTCAGAAGCAATTTATTAAGAAAATTCTTTTAGTATGATACTAGTTACAAAATGTTTAAAATTAAGAATGAGTTAGTAAACAACTATAAGGTTAGCAAATTGTTAAGTAGTACCATAATAATACCTTTAATTTTAATTAAAAAAAATTTTTTTTTCATAATTCGTACTCGCATGTACATATAAAAAAAGAGTCAGAATTTTTTTTTGGAACTTTAATTTGTATTCGCAAGATAATTTTAAGTTGGCCTTCCAAAATTTTCTTTAGAATTTTTTAAAAATATTCTTAATAAAATATTGTTTTTTTTTAAACAAAGATTTATTATTTTTGTTCTTGAATAAACTCACATGTCATTTTTGTTTTTACTTAAGGATTTCTTTTAGTCAATTAAAAAATGAATTTAATGGTTTGGAAAATTTTTCTCTGGAAAAATACATTTTTAAATCTTTTAGTCTTTGTTATGTTACAAACAGTTCGTGCGATCCAGTCTTGCGTTTTATTTCTTACACGAAACCAATACTGGCCCTTAAAAAACAAGTGAAACACTACTAGTAACTAATGATAAAGAGACTAAAGCCTTTATCGTTTTTGATTGTTTCTGTTCGTAGAACTCAAGAGTAGTTGCTTGAGCGACTCCTATTTAGCTGCATATTTTCAGGTACTATCATCCTTATACTAGAACTTTGTGTTGCTTTTGAGACTGATGTCATTGTTTTTTTAATACTTATTTCACAAGAAGATACTAGAAATTCCATTTTTTTTGGGCAAAATGCCGTCCAAGTTATATGTATATATAAGTTATATGTTATCGTAGGTGTAGGCTGAACTTTTCGACTTATCTTAATAAAATGACGTTTAAAATTAAAATGAAAATGTAATATAATAAGTAACATGTTGGTATTTTTATACTTAAGATTTTTGACAAAGCCTTTCTTCAGTAGCAGTTGGCCTGCTATAAATCAGAGTTTTTAATCCTCTAGAAACATTTTGCAAACTCAATACAACTCTTAGTGCAAAAGGTTTTACTTCCATATCCTATGATTCCTTCCGTGTTCGAGATTTGTTCTAGCTGTGGAAGCCCAACGCACTGCACGTTCTCTGCTTGGATAACTATTAAATTTATTGCGTAAAAATAAGGATTCGTAGACAGAGCTTAACTTGAGAAACCTATGTCAATTCGAAATAAAAAGTCTAATAAGTTTCACTGCTCCGCTTGCGTCTGCAGAAAAAGTTCAATTGTATTTTGTGTTGAACTTTTGTATTTGGGACTGAGAGAATTGTCACTAACAAAGCATATTTTCTACATACACTTAAAATTTGAGAGTACCTAACCAATCATTCAGACGTTAGAACATTTTTTTGAAATAAGGTCCGTTCACGTAGTTTCTGAAGTTTTTTGTCCATTTTCCTTATTTTAAGTCAAAAAATCAAGTCAGAAAAATATAACTATTAGACTAAAATAATGTAAGTCCTATCGCATGCCTGACTCACATGAGGTTATATTGAATTTGTATTGTGAGTTTCTGAAAATGTATGTTTTCGTTATTTTGTTGCATAGACTTTTTTGAGAGAATTTCATTTGCATTTTCTAAAGTTTGCATCACTCCTTAACTTGTCTTTTCATCACTTTTTCCATAATTAATTGATAAAAATTTAAAATTTTTTTGTAAAGAAGACGATAAGTCTTCTGTGACAAAATATCTTCATTAAGCACATAATTCATATGCCAATCCTTAAAATCTTATCTGTCTTCATGTGGACCAAATCTAAGTCCACTGTTTCCATGCAATGCCATATATAAAAGATCACAGTGCCAAGGACGTATGTAACATCATAGAGCTGCTGCCGGCTAGCCGGGGGCGATTCTCTTCTCTTAATACAACAAAGATCAATGGTGCAATGGTGCATGTCAGACCGGTTGAAGTCTCTAAATAGTTTGTCTCTTTTATTTTCTATAGATCTTGCGACACACGGATAATTTGCAACCTACCAACATTTCATTAACAATTTTTGCCATACGAGTACCCCGATCACTAGATTCTGTTGGGACTATATGCGATAATAGAAATAATGCCGGTGATACTCGGAAGGCAAATGGAGGAAAAGACTGCTGCTTGCCACAGGCGATGACAAATCCCAGTGACAACACAAATAAACTGTTAGTGATTATTTATTCAGAAAACAAATAGATCTTGAAAGTCGATACCAGGACTTCAGTACTTAGTGATGGATGGCTTTAGCTGTGTGTTTGTGCAGGTTATGATGACGGATTCCAGGCCAATGAACAATGGCACAGATAGAGCTGGTTTTGAAGAGGAATAACAAGCTTGGAATACGAATATTTACTTATAGTAACTTATGACTGTAAAATCTAATAGTTTTCTTTATTTTATAGAGAAAACTAAAAGAACACATTCATATGTAAGGTTAAAATTTTTGTAGATTCCTTTTTTATTGATTTTGTTTTGCTATTGGTTAAAAACTTTTAAAATCGACAGGAAGATCTAGAATTTTGAATTGAAGCATTGAACTGTCATGCCAAAGGTCTGGGTTCACACCCCAGCAGCTTCCACGCAAAATCAAAAGAAAAAAAATTCTAAAATGTTTTTCATTAATCCTGCCGGCAGAAAATTGTAAGTGCCGTCCATTCCTGTAGACTACACGCACCCAGGAATATTGGATAGTTATAAGTCACAAGGTTCAGATTCTCTGTCAGCCGTTTGCCTTATATTTATATATTTATCTGCGACTTCTAGGTATTATAAAGCAAGTTATGCATTCGTAAAAAAAACCGAACTCGAGATTTTAATCAAAGTTGAAGAAAAAGTGTCTCTCCTAATTCTGTCTGTCTGTCCTTCTATTTGATTTCAACCTAAGCGTATTTTAAAAAAAATTTGAGAAAAAATTTAATACGATTTTATCAAAAACTGTACAACCGATCATTATTTTTTATGCTTAAGTTCCCTAAAAGTTTGGTGTTGTGTATTCAAATTAAAAAAAAATTTGTTTTGGATTTAAAAAAAAATGTTCAATTTGTTTTTTTCTCAAAACCCAATATTTCAAAACCCCATGCTCAAGTTTTTTGAACCTAACAATTAAAAGTTTCTTATTACAATCTACAAGATGTGAGAACACAAATTTTATTTAACCTTAAAATTTTCGAAAATCGTATTTGTCGCGAAAACGGCGCGCGTATAGAACTTTTATTAATTTTTTTGTTTTTTAGATTAATTTTTACAATTTATATTGCTGACTTTACCTATCATAGAATCATTTTTTCTTTAATTTTAAATTTCTCATTATCGGCGCAACGGATTTTAATGAAATTTTGTGTAGAAGCTTCTCAAAAGTTTGAAAAACATTGCATTTCAAAACTTAAAAAAAAAAATATTTTTTGAGTTTTGAAATTTCGAAAAGGAGTCAATATTTTTTTATTTAAATTAAATTTTTATATGTACAATATTGAATACTTGAAGTTGGCTCTTAAACTTTCACATAAGAGCAAGTTCATGCGATCCAATCGTGCTTTTATTTTTTTCTAATTTTTAAAAGTTGTAAGTATCATAATTACGACATTCCTAGGTTGGTTACAATTTTCTTAGAAATAGTACAAATACTTACAGATGATTTTGAAATTTAAATTATGTATGTATAAATTAATTTAAATAGAGGCCAAATTTAATGCAGCTTTTCTGCAAAATCTTTTTAGGTCAAAATGTTGGAAAATCTTCCTTGTTTAATATATAATTCAATAATTATTTATTCAACACAAATGCTGGTGGCCTATATCAAAATAGAAAAAACTTATATCCGTTAGTCAATAGAGGAATTACGTCTTTAAATCATTCAGAAATTGAAAAAGTCTTGAAATTAAAATATGAACTTCATTGTGGGCTTATCAATAATCCCTACATAGCTCCTCCTCCCAACATATATAAATCAAAATTCAAGTAAACCCGAATTTCTGTATCAAGATAAAGGCAAGGTTGAGGGATATAAGTCGTCTGGTTATTCCATTTATGGAAAATGTTCTAACATTACGTGAGGGTAAAATGTGTTGCCAAAATTAATAGAATTCAGCTTATGATTCTCAATACTTAAATTAGGGTGACTCAAATATGATATTTTCTCCGAAAGTCATAAGATATGAAGATTTTGTCAAATCTAAGTGATGGAAGCCAACAAATCCAAAATCAGAAATAATTGATATGTTTTTAGTAGTATTTTTTGTTTGTATGTTTTACTGTATGAAATGTCTTATTTGAAATTTGTGAAATTTTTAGGGAATAGTCGTTAGTTCATGAAGATAATTTAACAATATTTAATTATGAATTATTTATTTATTTATAAATACCAACATTTGTTCTGAATTACGTCTAATCAAGCAATTTATAGAAAATAAATTAAGTTTAATCGCATATACGAACGCACACAAAACACAATACTCTCAATTGAGCCAGCGCTGTCAAATAAGGTTATGACAACAGTTCATTTTGTAACGTTATCAGCACTTAAACAATCTGTATTACAATAAGGTTGGGATACTGGTGGGAGCTAAAATCATAGAGAGGCGCACAAAAACTTGAACATACAAAATGTTCACAATTTAATAAAAAAAAAGTACGCATACGCCCCAGTGAACGTAAAACCTTGTATAAAAGGCAAAATTATTTTTGAATATTGAAGAAAAGAAAAACATTAAACATTAACATTTCTAAATTTCAAAGTAAACAAAATGTTTGTTGTTATAATATTACTAGCTATTCGTGATTGGGGTCGAAATTTCATGTCCAGTTGCTTAGGGTGTCCGTTGTCTGTTAGCCAGTCAGTCAGCTAGTCGAGAAGGGCTTCATCCAACTGGATATTTTCTTGAATTTGTGTTTAGTGAAAAAAAAATATATTTTATTACGATTAATAATTTATTTATTATTTTGACAATCATTTGTTGGTGTTTTTAATGAGTTCATAGCAACACTTGTTGCTCGGTGATCCGAAGTCAACTGATATATCCAAGGCATAAGCAACAAGCTTTCTGTTCTTTCGATGTTTCAAATTGTTTTGTGTGTAAGCTCCAACTGAAAGACTCAAACACGACTGTATCCGAAGTCATAATGAGTCATGCTTGAGAAATTCTTATTCTTGCCTCCAAACGCCGCCCCCAACGCTCAGTCAGTCTTATTAACTTAGCAATTATGTAGATGGTCTCTGTTAAGCGTTTGGCGTTGAAATTGAATTGAAATCAATTGAACATTTGCATCACACTTTATTACCATGAAATTAAATCTAATAAATCTTTGTTGTACATTAAATTGAATAATTTTACGGTTTTAATTGCATCAAAAATTTGATAAACCATAATTTAATTATTTTTCGCTTTAATATCACAATATTCAATATCAGTAGTGTGTAGGAATTGAAAATACCAGTAAAATGCTTGAGGTATCAGACAAGATCTTAAAGCCCCTGTAGTGCCATCGCTAGCAGTTCTCTGCACTTTCGTGAGTTAACTGATGTACTGTACTTTGATAAGGGCTGACCACCACACAATCAAACCATATGTTAGGATCGGTCGTATCACGGTTGTATATGCCCATAAGATCATTTTAGATTGATAACACCACTTTTTACCAAAAGTTTTTCTACAGACGTAGGAAGCTATGCAGGTCTTCTTAACATTTTCTTCAATATTTCCAGTTTATTTTAGAGACAAGAATAAGAAGAGAGCGAAAATATTTCTCCATTGTGTCAGGTTAGAGCGAAGAGGTGTACCTTAGTTTTTGTTGTAAATAATATCAGTTCAGTCCTTTTGATAACTTTTCTTAAAGCATTTTCTGTGATTTCATTTATCACACAAGTGAGCTTTTTGGACGCTAATAGTACTAAATCATCTGCATACACAACCGCATTCATGCCACATCTTACCAAACGTTCTTTAAATACTTCTCTCGGTGAACATGTACTCCACTCCCTGATATAGTTTTCTTCATCAAAACTACCGAGAGATTTTAGAATGGATTCTGTAATTACGTTGTTTAAAAGTCCCTTCTACATCTAAAAAGGAAGTGAGAGTATAATTCTTTGTATTTAGTTAATAGTTTTCTCAAATGTACCTGCTACATTATGAGGCCGTTTCCATGGACATATCGTTAAGTTATACATATGTTCAGGGTTTTCAAAAGGACATCAGTTAAGGATGTCTCTAATATGGATTTAGAGAATGCACTCCAAAATTTTAAGCGCGAAAGAACTCATACTTATTGGGCGGAAATCCTTTGCTGATTCATGGCTCCACCTACTGGCTTACGGGATAAAAACTTCTCTAACTCCAGGGTTCTGGTACATAGTTAAATGAGAGGCATCGTTTGAAAATTAATTTCTGCTGTATGTTAAAATTGTTGTATGCGATACAGACCTGGCTAGGTAATTTTCTCTTTTGTCATAATGTTTTTGATTTGCTCTGCACGAGCCAATGACGTGTTACGGAATATAAGCGTTTCAAGGCTGCTATTTTTACATCTTGAAAATTGTTTCACCATTAGTAGTTCCATGGGCGCAGCTTGAGAAATTGTCCAGAATCCATCAGGCTTTTTAAATAATGCCGGATCGCAATGTTCTCCCTATAGCACTCTGACAAGCCTTGCGGAATATTTCTTGTTTTTAATTGATTGCTAGAATTGTCCAAACCCTTTTTACTTGGCTGATGTCAGAGTTCGCTTGTACATACTGAAATAATCTTTATAGGGTTCATAAGACTTATGTTTATGGCAGATATTGAAGATTTTTCTAGTATTTTCCTTAGGATAGACTGTTTTCCTTCTATATTGCGTTCGGAAAGAGACGTTAAAAGTATTATTCATTGATGCTTCAAAGGATTTTGCCTTGTAATCTAGGTCTATAATTGAATATAAACTTAGACTCGGTTTCTGAAAAGTAAAGAATTAACATTCTGACTGAACTTCTTTCAGTCAATTTATTTGAGGTTTCTAAAAGATATAAAGTCTTAGCTTTGAAATTTATGTTGAAAAGATTCGATTTGTGGTCCGATCAAGTGGGTCATCTTCTATATTTTCTCAAACTCCTTTATAAACCCTATACAAAGCTTAAACATGATTTAAAAAGTTGTACAACCGATTGCAATTCCCAATTTTTCTAAATTCAAATGTTCGTTCATATACTAGCATATCTGCTATAAACCTTTAAATATGTCTTTTCTATTGAGCTACAAGTTTATAAGAAATTATTCGATGTACTTCCAAACTCTCTAAATTTATAATTCCTTAAATTCATACCTACTTTGAAACTCTGAAATATCAGAAAATTCGTACTTAATTCTCTAAACGATTGTTGCCTGGAATTTTAAAAACATTAAACCTAATTAACTGCCTTTAATAAATATCAACACGAAGCAGTTTCTGTCTCATAAATGTCCAATCGTCTAAATACCGGCATCAAGATCACTGAATCACTCCATCAATGTGTAATATCAACTTCATTATTTTCCCACACGCAATTTAATGTTTTTTTTTTTTCTATTTCGACAAACACATCGAGCGAATCGAGAAAATCACTAGGAAATAAAAATTTTCGTCAAATTCAAATTTCTCGTCCGAGCTGACTCATTTGTGTTTACATTTCCTGTTTGGAAAAAATTGGCGACTTTTAAATAAATTAAACCTTAGCCCAACAATTTTCTCCATAGTAGTAGCAACAGGTTCATAAAATTCCGCATGTACGATTACAAAAAAAATTATAATAAAAACCAGAAAATCAAACTTTCACTTTAAAATTTGTTCGAACATCTTCAATGGTTCAATAATCTCTGGTTGGCCAAGCTTGTCTGCATATAACTGCCATCAATGATGCTGCATCTAGCTATGGGCCGGGCTATGATGTTGACAACGTCACTGTGGTCAATGTGTATGGTGTAAAGTCCATTTGGTTGTCCGAAGATCGTAAACTGGCTGAGTAAGCAGCATAGCTTTGGATACGATTCACACATTCAATATCCTATTCAGTTTAGGGTAAATGAACAGCAGATGTCCATTCATGACAAAGATAATAAAAATGAGCTTGGCTCCAGAAATGTCAAAAGTGTGTCGGGAGGTTTTTAAGTATGCAGCTGGAATAGTGTGGAAGTATGTCAGTATGTGCGGAAATTAGAGCAGTTCGAACGTGTGACAGACTACCAATGTTAAAATATCAAAGTATACCTACGCAGTGTAAAAAAATCTTTTAAAAAAGAAGAGTTTTAAAAAGACAATATTTGTGTGAAAATTCTTTTTCCAACTGTCACAATTTCAGATTGACATTCTTCCCCTCTTTAATACTGTCGACTTATACACTGTCATACTTTGATTCTGTCAAATATGCAAGCTATCATATTGTTATACTGTTATAGTGTCACAGTATCACCTGCATAGGGCCCTCACTTTGTACTTTCTTAATTTTCGTTTTCTCTCAAAGGATTTGGGTATAGGTACATATACGAGTACATTTGAGATGAAGCTTATAAAGATTCATAATTTCATACCTAGATGTTAATATATAAAAAACATCTGCCACTTTATCGCACACGCTGATCTTTGAGAATAGGGAAAGTGATTTTAATGAAATGTTGTGAATGTGTGAAGTTGGAAAGATAGGATCAATTTCGAGAAAATTAATAATTTGTTCAAAAACTTGATTTGTTTCTTAAACAATGTTCCAATGCATATGAACTCGATGGAATATGCACTTTCATTTTTCCATCATACATGTATTGAAAATACTATGGTATATTAGAGCTGTTCAATGTGTTGGGTGCCATGAATTTTATAATTCTTAGTAATTTGTACATGATACGAAAAGTTGAAAAACTGAATTGAATAATTAAAAAAAAATAACTTGAGAGGACAAGTTAGATCGATAAATGAGTTACTGAAGGGTATTTCAATAAGGTCGGATAGATGTTGAAATGGAATAAAACAGGCTACATGTGAGGTATGAAACTCCACAAGAACAAGTCTATCGGTCTCAATTCGCATGACCTATGTAGGAGGCCAATTCATGTCACCTCTGCCTTACTATCAATTCATATATTCAGAATGTTAATCATGGCGTCTGCTGTGTTGCACACAGCGCCATCCTGCTGGAACCACATCTTGCCTAGGTCCATATGATTCAATTTTTAAGAAAGTGCGTACCAATGCAGCTGCCGATCTGTAATCCACACCAAACTGCTACTTTTTGTGGATGCATAATGGGGTCCTCTTCGAAAGACCATGAACTTCGATATCCTGGGTCATTTTGATCTTGTACGACTGTAGTCTCGAGGGGAATAGCGACAAATTGAAGTCTGCAACCGGCCGAGTACTTGCGCACAGTGAGAAATCGACTATATCGGTTCCTGCTGTAAACCTTCACGGTTCGCGGTGTTCTTCTCGGTCAATCTTGCGTTCCTTTGACGAACGAATATTGGCAGATTAATTACCGAACCAGTCGGCTCACCAAAAGTTGAACAGTCGACTGTGAAGGGCCACCACGTCTACTGTAAAATGGGCGCAACATTTGAACTAAGGCACACTAATATTGGCGGTCAGCCATCGGACGAATAGGGGGAATAACATGTAGCATACGAAAACATGCACGTGCCGTAACTATTCGGGACTGGTGGAAGTCTGATCATAGCCTCTTCGTGGCGGCCGCTAGAAACAAGCCTTTAAAAAGGTTTGGCTAATATGATCAGGCTGGTTCCTCAGGTTGGCGACAGGTTAATTCCCTGTCCCGTAAAACTTTATGAATTACGAGACCGACAACAAGCCTCGGAAACGGACTGATCACACGACGACAACCAATGCAACGAAAACTGAAAAACGATTTACGAATTTTCTTATGGAACGTACGATCGCTCTATAGAGCTCGAGCTGCTCAGCAGCTAGCCGATGCCCTGTCAAAATATAAAGCTGACATAACAGCTCTTCAAGAAATCAGATGGACAGGGAATATGGTGTTCTACAGAAGAAAGAATATGACATATACTATAGCTGTCATACAAAACACCATGTGCTCGGGGTAGGCTTCCTAGTCAGCGAAAAAATGAAGTCTACCATCATCGGCTTTAACGCTATAAGCGAAAGGCTATGCACCCTTCGCGTGCGAGGCAAATTTACGAACATCAGCCTCATTAACGTTCACGGACCTACGGAGGAGTCCTCAGACGAAGAAAAAGAGACTTACTACGAACAAGTCGAGAGGGCCCTCAATGCCTGTCCAAGGTATGATGTTAAAATCATCCTTGGGGATTTGAACGCAAAAATAGGTCGGGAGCCGGTATTCAGGCATTACGCAGGCACCCATAGTTTGCATGAGAACACTAATGACAATGGACTTCGAGTCTTAGAATTGGCAGCATCGAAAAACATGGTCGTTGCGAGTACCAGGTTCCCGCGTAAAGATATCTACAAAACCACCTGGGTATCACCTGATGGAGTCACTCGTAACCAAATAGACCACGTGTTGATAGACCGTCGCCACTACTTTAACTTGATGACGGTACGAACGTACCGAGGTGCCAATATCGACTCGGATCACTATCTTGTTGGTATGGTTTTCCGAGGGCGGATTGCCTTGCGAAGACGCATTGCATCCGCCGATCAGGTTCGAATCAACACGGCTGCCCTGCGCAATGAAAATACCAGTAACACCTTTGGTAATGCGTTAGGACTCGCCCTAGAATCACTTGATTTAGGGAGAGTAAGTCCTGGAGCCAGTATGCTGGGCGTAAATGAGAAGTGGACACGCCTTAAGAATATTGTCATTAGTACTGCCAACTCCATCTTAGGCAGCAGTCGTAAAAATCGGAACGACTGGTTTGATGATGAATGCAAGCTAGCGACTGAACGTAAGAATGTTGCGTACCGAGCAATGCAACAATCTCATAGAACGCGGGCACGCGAAGAGGAATATAAAGAGCTCAGAAGAATAGAAAAACGGCTACACAGACAAAAGAAATCAGTCTGGGAGAAGAACCTAATCTGTGAAATAGAAAATAGCCGAGAGCGAGGTCCGCACCAGGCGCGGAAGTTCTACCAATTCGTCCGAAACATGACGCAGTACACATCACGCTGCACATACTGCAAGGACGGAGAGGGAAATCTGATCACCGATCCTGAAAGCATACTGGAGCGATGGGAAGTGTACTTTAATGAATTGCTAAATGGTCAGCTCACTGCAGAAGTGGAGGCTCCACTACTTCAAGAAGAATACCCTATATTGCCGCCACCAAGCATAGAAGAGGTTGAGAAGGCTATAGGCCGGCTTAAACAGAACAAAGCCCCGGGAGCCGATGGCATACCAGCCGAATTATTCCATCACGGCGGGCCAGCCTTACGTCAAGCAATTCATGATATTATAGTACACGTATGGGAGCAGGAAGAAATGCCAGAAGACTGGCGAAAAGGTTTAATATGCCCCATACATAAGAAGGGAGATGTCACAACGTGCAGCAATTATAGAGGTATCACGTTGTTGAGTACCGCCTATAAGATACTCTCCTCTATCCTACAAGACCGGATAACCCCATACGCTAAAACCGTCATCGGACAATATCAGTGTGGTTTCATTCCAGGCAAATCAACAACTGATCAGATCTTTACCCTTAGGCAGGCGATGGAAAAATGTCTAGAATTTAACATCCCAACATACCATCTGTTTATAGACTTTAAGGCCGCCTATGATAGCATAGCCAGGGTAGAACTTTACAAAGCCATGAGAGAATTCGGCATCCCAAATAAATTGACACGAATATGTAGGTTGACCATGACCAACGTAACAAGCCAAGTAAAAATAGCCGGATTGCTATCCAGACCAATCAAAATCTTTAATGGACTCCGACAAGGGGACGGTTTGGCCTGCCTCCTCTTCAACCTGGCATTGGAGAAAGCAATCCGTGATTCTGGCACGGCAACAAGAGGGACCATCGTCAACAGGTCCAGCCAGTTACTGGCTTACGCAGACGACATCGACATCATCGGAAGAACCGAACAAGCTGTACACGATTCCTTCATCCAGATCGAGCAGGCGGCACAAAATCTGGGGCTGCACATTAGTGAAGGTAAAACAAAGTACATGGTGGCGTCGAATGGGAGAGGAACAGTTGGTCAAACAATCAAGGTTGCGGAGCACGAATTTGAAGTGGTGCAATCCTTTAAATACCTTGGGTCAATAGTAGCAGCCGATAACAATATAGAAGAAGAAATACGCGGGCGGCTTCTCAAATCCAACAGAGCCTACTATAGTCTGTCAAAGCTCTTCAAATCCAGAAATCTCACCATAACTTCAAAACTGCTGCTGTATAGGACCATGGTCCTGCCAGTACTCACATATGGATCCGAGACTTGGGTGCTTAGCAAAAGGCATCCGACCTGTTAGCTGCGTTCGAGAGAAAAGTCTTAAGGAGAATTGTTGGCCCCGTATGTGAGGAAGGACGATTCCGGAGACGGTACAATCATGAACTGTACGAAATCTACCTTGAAGCAGATATCGTGACAAAAATTAAGCTCGGTAGACTCCGGTGGGCAGGTCACCTAGCTCGCATGAGCGAAGAGGAACCTGCTCGGAAAGTTCTTTGTGGTACATTCTATGGTAGACGACAGCGTGGTAGACCATGCTTGCGCTGGAGAGATGGCGTAGACCAGGACGCCCGAAGCCTTGGGGTGCGCAACTGGATGGCGTCGGCTAGAGACCGGGATAGGTGGAGAGACTTGTTGAAAGAGGCCAGGACCGGAACCCGGTTGTCGAGCCGATGATGATGATGATGACACTAATATTGATAATAAAGTTTTATCATTTGGACGTACTGTTCAATCCTGTAACTTGCAATGGTGATGGCATCAATAACTGAATACGAAACAACAGAATGTCATAAAAAAAACATGACCGATATGTATTAATTCTGTGAATTCGAATGAATTGATTTACATTTATGTATTATGCCAAAGTTCTTTGCAATACTAAATATGTTTTGATCATAAAAATGTATTTTTATTCAAATAGAATGCAAGACTTTGTCGCACGAACTGGCTCTTATGTTTCAGAGACTTGGAAGTTTAAAAATCGATGTGAAATAAGTATTTAAAAAATTAAATAAAAAACACTCTTTTCAGCATAAAATCATCAAGATAGTCTCCTTTAAGCTCGATACACTTCCTCCAACGTTCCTCTAATTTGCGTTTGTCCCTAAGATAATGTGATTCCTCTAGCCTCTCAAACTGATCGTTTGTTTCTTTTTTTGCGTATTTTATTACTTAACCGTTATTTTTATAAATGTCCATTAGCTTATACTTGAGACTAACTTCCGATCTACTGTTTAATTCAGAGACTCTTTCTTTAGCCACACTGCATGAATGTGGAATGCGTTAGCCGACTCAATATTTCATTGTTATTACGATATTCAGACATTCAAAACCGGTATCTCCTTTTAAATCCTTTCCAACTTTCCTAAACAGTCACTTATAGTGCGCGCAAGATTATAAAAGATAAAATGCATGACTGCATCGCACGAACTTACTCTTATGTAAGAGACTAAAAATTTCAAAAATTAATGTTATGAGAGAAAAATTGTTCATAAGCATAAAATTTATTTTTTAAATGACTAAAACAACTCCTTTAGTATGTAGTTGGAGCCAAAAACAGGATGCCATGTGATTCAAGCAAATATTTGTTTATGCAGGAAAAAAAAATTTAAAATCGTTGCAGTGGCTTCTTAAAAAACTAAGCTTTTAGGTATATACAAAATTTTTAAAACATTCTTAAGACAAAATTTTGGGACGCTAACTTAAAGTTTTTATTATTGTAAGAACAAAAATTAAATCTCCAAAAAAAGTCTTTACTCGTTTTCGAGATATCGAATTTTACAACATAAAATATGTTTTATTTTTTTAAAATTCAAAACATGCATTATTTTTAAATTTGGAGATGCAATGTTTTTCAAACTTTTTAAAAGATTCTCTATAAAAAATTCCATTAAAATCCGTTATGTCGATAATGAGAAATTCAAAATTTGAAAAAATCGTTCTGTGATGTACATTGTACAGTGAGTAATATATGAATTTCATTTTTTACTTGCGACTTATAGGTACTATAAGACAAGTTATGCATTCGTAAAAAAAATTGAACTCGAGATTTTGATCAAAGTTGACATTACGATGATAGCGAAGACCAAAAAAGTGGGTCTCGCAATTCTGTCTGTCTGTTTGTCTGTCGGTTCGACTACAGCCTAAGCGGTTCGGCCGATTTTCTTCAAACTTGGTAGATATGGGCTTTAATTTTTTCCCCCCAGACGTTTTTTTTTTTTATTTTTAAGACCAAAAATAACGGTACCTGCCATACGATTTTTTTTCGAAAATTTATAATTTTTTTTTCTTAAAAGCTGTCCCACAGAATTAAAAAAAAAAATTTGAAAAATTTCATTTGGTTAAAACTAGCTAATGGTTGAAAAAATTTTTTACAAAAAATTGTTATTTTTGGTAGCCCCCCTGGGTCAATTTTTTTTGTTTTTGATTTTCTCGAAAACGGTACAGCCGATTTAAATCATTTTTTTTTATGCTAAGGCTCCTCCAAAGATTGAATATTTTTACATATTCAAATTTTCAATTTTTTATTTTTTGGATTTTTAAAAAATTTTCAAACATTTTTTTTTGAAACTCAATATTTCGAAAACCCCATGCTCTATTTTTTCAAACTTAACAAATAAAAGTTACTTAACATAATCTACGAGATTTGGGAAAAAAATTTTGTTTTATCTAAAACTAAAGGTACCTTCCATACAAAAGTTAAAAAATGGTTTTCGAAAATCGTATTTTTCTCGAAAATGGTTCCGAGAATTTTGCTAAAATTTTTTTTCTTTTGATTAATTCTTACGATATATAATTTAATAAAAAAAAATTGAAATCTAGATATTACTGACTGTACCTACCATACAACGATTTTTTCGAATTTTGAATTTCTCATTATCGGCATAACGGATTTTAATGAAATTTTTTTCAAAGAAGCTCCTAAAAAGTTTAAAAAACAATGCATTTCAAAACCTAAAAAAAAATATTTTTTCAATTTTTGGAAAAAAAGTAATTTTTTTTGGAAAATTCGATATCTCAAGAACGGCTTAGTATTTTTCTTGAAAATTTAACTCTCATTCGTTTAATAACAAAAACTTAAGGTTGGTGTACCAATTTGTTTTTTTTTTTTTAATGTTTTAGAAATTTTGTGCATAAAAGCTTATTTTTTTAAGGAACCACTACAATGACTTATAATTTTTGTTCTTGAGTAAATTCATATTTGCATAGCATTCTGTCTTTATCTCTTATGTACTACTAAAAGAATTTAAAAAGTTCATTTTATCCTTATGATCAGTTTTCTTTAATAACATTTGTTTTTAAAATTCCTAGTTTATTACATAGGAGCAAATTCGTGCGACCCAGTCGTACATTTTATTTCTATTAAATTGGAGATCTTAAGAATTAATATTGAAAGAAAAAGAATTATCAAAATTCTAGATGCTGTTTTCGTGAAAAATACGATTTTCGAAAACCATTTTTTAACATACGAGTAATGTATGTTGGGTAAAGATAATTTTTGGGTAAAATAAATTTTATATGAAGGTTTTTATAATACAAACTCTATATACTACTGAAATAAATCAGCCAAGTAGAAGACTTAGCACTATTATTGGACTTGTTGAATTATTGATTCAAATTAGCTTTTTTGGCCTTTAGTTGTTGGATATAGTCACATTGGATTTTTGTCAAAAAATTCATGTAAGATGAACTGAACTTAACAAAAATTGCGTATTGACAAGGTCCTCACAAGTCAACGGATGAGTCCATGTGAGATCACCCGGACGAAACGCCAATTTTTGTGGACTAAAGGCCAAAAAAGCTAATTTGAATAAAATAAATTTTTTTCCACACATCTTCTGATGTGAAATTGTATTAAGAATCTTTTATTTGTCAAGTTTATAAAAAAGATCGAGCATGGGTTTTCCAGATATTGAGTTTTGAAAAAAAATCCAAAACATTTTTTTAAAAAATGAACTTTCTTAATAACCGTACAAATTATGAGCACTGAAAATTTTATTCTTTATATTTCTTTTCGTTCGCAGACTTTCCCAAGTATGAATACCCCATTATCAAATTTACATTGAAATGGAACGAAGGAAAACTCTTTGTAATTTAATCTATTTCCTAGCTATTTTGTTTGTTCTATGTACTTTTAATTTTGTCAAACTTTCTTAATAATGAGTTTTTTTTTTAAATTTAAAAAGCCATCAGAATTGCTCTAAATTTGTCCCACATTTTCTGAGCCAATTTTGTGACCCGGCTGTAAAGGACGATTTTTATTTTTACTTGCGATATTATGTAAGACGTTCGTACTTAAAACCATATGTCCAAGTGTATGTTCAATATTTCCAACCAGAATCTTTGCATTATATCTTCAATTTGTATATAGTTTCCAACCATAATAGGGTATCACAAAACTTATCTCGTTCAAATCGTCTAGCCTGCCAATATGGTTTTCAACTATTGCTTCTTCTGTTGTGACATAGAAAAAGACTGTCGAATAAATCGTAGTGAGCCTTGTTTTGTTGTCCGCAACTGATGTTACCTGATCACTGTTCGCAATTATGTGGTGCTTAAGCGAAACGCAATGGATGGTCGAACAAGACGACCAACTGAATTAAGAGGGAAATGAAAAAATCAATTAAAAATGAAAGAAAAAAAAAAATAATTAAATTCAACAATTATCAATAAAAAATTAGCGAAGTGGCAGACAGACAGAAAACGTCGGAAAAGTTAGCGTTTAATTGATTTACGAGTATGCTGTTTTTCGTCTACTAACCGTTTGAAAGCATCCGTAATCGGATACTATTGAAATGTGTGTATTTATAGGCGTTTTTATTGGCTAAAAAAGAAAAACACCTTGCGCAGAATATTTGGAATCGAAGAGGACATTAAAAATCATCACTTAAGCTAATGCTGACTTTTGTAGTATCGACTTAATACTTATTCAATAGGAAAATTTATTGGCTGAACAAAATACAGGTGTACCGTTTTGCTACACCAGACTTTGATTTGTGAGGTGTTGGATTTTAAGTAAAGGAAAAGATTTATTGACTTTGATTTAGCTTAATGCAATAAGTGGCTTTTTAAATGATTTCAGTTTTACGCTTCGTGTTTAATAAGTTTTTACAAATAAAATAATATCGACTCAGTGAATTGAGGAGTTTGTTTCGCGAACCGGTTTGGATGTTGATGATTTTTACTTACGGTAAAGGATGTAAGAATTTTATCAAATCAAACATTATTTAATTTTTACTGTTTCGCATGTATTTAGTATTGTTATTCAAGGTTAAGAGTGGTTCAGGATTCAAACTGTAACTGCAAGGTATTGGGCTGATTTTCTAATGACATTGTTTAAGAGAAGTATATTAATTCAAAACATCCTTAAACAGCTTATCTCCAAACAAATCGGCATTTCATCTTGTGATCTGACTTACAGTCATCCCTTGACTTATGAGAACCTTTGTCAATACATTTGGAAAGCCCAAGAAAACACACAGAAAACTTAGAAAATTTAATTTATCAGGAAACAGAATTAGGAAAAATTCCTGACCTGTTAATTATCCGCTACACCCTGTGCTGACGGAGAGAAATGGCGTTCATGAGAAATTGATACAAATTTGTCAACCAACCAATAATTTTGATTGGAATGATCACACACTCGAGACTGCCAAGAATGCTGCTAAATGCTTAGGATTTCTATACCGATGTAAGAAATTTTTCACCCCTCTGATCTGGCTACCATTTATAAGGCGTTTATACGTCCAAAACTCGAGTAAAACTCACACCTTTGGGCAGGCGCTGCTCAATCGTCTCTCCATTTATTGTATAGAATTTAGAGCAGAGCGTTAAAACTGATTGGAAACAGAGCTATCATGGATTCATTCCCATCTCTTTAACTCCGTCGGAATGCTTCATGTATTTCCTGTTTCATCGCTTCTTTCACAAGCAATGCTCACTCGAAGTAGCCAGTTGCATTCCTCCCCTTTATCAATTCACCCGTGATACCCGCTTCGCTAGGAATGCTCATCAGTTCACCCTTGAGCCTAACTTTGGTCGTATCGTCAAATATAGAGATTCGTTTTTTAGTCGCACAACACGATTATGGAATAACTTACCCGGCACAGTTTTCCCCTGCCATTTTAATTTGGAAACATTCAAAACCAATGTTCATCGACACCTCTTTTCTCTCCCCTCCTAATTTCCCCCTCGCCGGTGCTGTGTTTATAACATTATAAGGGTCTCGTAACATACCCTTGAGCACGAGTGAACTATAAAAAAAAAAAAATGATTTTCAAGAACAATGAAAGAAAAACATTTGTGCTAAATTTATCGTACATCACTGCCAGACATGCATTCTTGAGCCTTTTTAAGCGTTATTAAGTCATTGTGCTATTTTGATTAAAGTTCACTGCTTGACGTCTTCCACCCACGCTCCTGATGATCTTCATTGCAATCAAAATCAAATGCAAGTTCTTTAGTATAGTCACACCTAGAAAACTCCTCTGTTCAACAGCTAATAACAAAAACAGCTGCCAACCATCTGCATTCCGATCTTGCAAAATACCCACCGATCGCTCCAAGAAGATCAATAACTCTTTCAATATGGGTCTATTGTTTTCGCATTGTTTTGGCTTTTGTTAATAAAAAAAATCATCACGAAGCGTGTGTTTTTATGTATACTTGGAGTGCGGTTTTTTTTTTTAAGCCACAAGCGTGGAGCTCGGGCGGCCTCTGATGGCCACAATTTGAAGATTAATTCTACAAAAAAGCAAAAGAGATACAACTAAGCAGCCTTTAAAATTTTTAATGAGCTTTCTGAGTTAGACTTTGCGGCATGTCTTGTTCCGCTATGCTATCGGTGGGAACAAAAAAAAAAAAAAAACGTGAAAGGGCGAACTGTTTTCTCTTACCTGTTTAATAGCTCAGCACTGAATTTCAACTAATTCAGAACGCCTTTGTCTATCTCCTTGCCTCGTCTGCAATTTGGCCAATTATATGTTCTGCAGCGCCACTGGACTTAAAATGCCAAGATACCAATGACTGTATTTTTACCCCAGCTAAGATGAGCTTGTGAAGCTGTTTACGGTTGCAGGCTATTAACCATTTCACAAGAGGTTCACGTATAACGATGATGATGATGATGACGATTATTTATAAGCCATCAATTGTTGTTTGAAATAGAAAAATGAATCGAAGTTATGACAGATAGACGTTAACGGTTTGGTGCAAAACCGGAGAATATGATCAAAAGGTAGCCGGTAGGCCATAAGCTTGCCAATGGCTGATGAGTTGCAACGGTGCGTAGCAATTTCAAGAATCGGATACAATTTATCTAATCGATTCTGTTGAAACAAAAACTATGTGTGTACCATGGTGGTTGGCTTCGGTTTTTTTAGATTTTGTTATTCTTGAAGACATTTTCTGTGCATGTCTTTGATGGGTTTCAAGCTCGTAGTTGGTTATGATCAAACTTTGCATATTAAGTAATTAGGTTTTAAGATTAAGCAAAAAATCACATTTTTTTTGTATAATTTTCGCGCACTGAAGGAAGTATAAATACCCTTAAAATGTTTTAACACAGAGTAAGTGTAAGCGTTTAGGAAAGTTGGAAGGGATTTCAATAGAAATACAGAAGAACATTGGTCTTGAATGTCTGAATATCGTTATTTGAGGGCAATAATGAGCCGGGTAAGGCATTATTATATTCGTGAAGTGCCGCGAAAGAAAGAATCTCTGAATTTAACATTTTTCATTTTAAAGCTCTTTTTTGGATTCTCTCCAAGAGACTCAGTTGGGTCATTGGAGCACCTGCACAAATATGAGAATTGTACTCGAGCCTTGGCATATAGGCCTTATAGATTTCAGCCAGATCAGAAGGGGTGACAAATGTCTTGCAACGCTGAAGGAAACCTAAACAGTTAGCAGTATTTTTGGCGACGCTGAATATATGGTCATTCGACACAAGGTTGTCTGAGAGGCACATACCCAGAATTGAGAGCTGCTTGGTTTCCTCAATGTAAGTGGCGATTATGGATAGGAAGATTTGAGCTTTAACGACAGGAATAGCATTGAGTTTTTGAAGAATTAAATTTTGCTTGATTTATGGCTCTACATTTGACAATCCTATCGAGATCAAAATTTAATGAGCTTATTGTACGCAGCTGTTCTAAAAGTGCAAGGTCTTACATCTAGAAACGAGTATGTGAAGCTGAGAGTACTGGCATCAGCAAAACAATTATAAGGATTAGAAGTTTCAGACAAAAGATCATTGAAGAATATGACAAAAAGAGTCGGAGATAAAACGGAGCCTTGTGGCACACCATTTATTTTATGAAGTTCAGACTTAAGACCGTCCAACACAACTTATATTGAGCGATTCGAAAGGTAGTTTCTAATGCAACGAATTAGAAATTCATCAATACCAAATGCACGCATTTTCAATAAGAGATCTTGATGCCAAGCTATCTCAAATGCTTTTGAATGCTGTATGTAGTGATGCCGCCATTGCCTTACCGATATGTTCAAACATAGTTTACAATGGGACAGTACACGAAAAGTCCAAGAAAATATTACTTGAACATAATTTTGAGTCTAGAAATATAGTAGATTTGGTAGACATCATTTAATATAGAGAAGAAATTTTAATTTTCGGCTATTCGCGGCTAATTTCCGAGTGGTTGATAGTGTGGAAAATTTGAATCACGTTGGATGTTTTTGAAACTCTGAGTCCATTTTTGTTGAAATTTTTAAAGTTTGACTTTTGCTTGGAATGTTTAGTTTTTTAAATTTATATATTAGTAAATAAAGAGACAACATAAACTTAATAGCAATTTTATGATAAGTGACGATTGGGGAGCCACCTAGGGACAATGGCGCAGAACTTGTGTGGACAGAATAATGATGGATTGAAATTATTGATTAAGATGAGGAAAATGCAATTAGAGAAAATCAGAACTGAGTATTAGAATATATTTTTTAAATTTTTAAGCTCCTGTAGTACAAAGAGATAAAAACAGTATGCCCTGTGGCTTCTTAAGCAAACATGCACAATAAAATTATAAGACGTTGTAGTTTCTTAAAAACAATAAGCTTTTACATACAAAACTTTTAAAATATTTTTAAGAAAATCCTTTGGTATTCCAACTTTAAGATTTAGTTACTGAACAAATAAAAATAAATAAAAAAAAAATGTTGACACGTTGACACAGCCAATTATTAAGGTATTAGTATGATACTACTTAACAATTTACCAACTCTATAGTAGTGTACTAACTCATTCTTAATTTTAAACATTTTCTAACTAGCATCGTACTAAAAAAATGTTCTTAATAAATTGCTTCTGAACACACCTAAAACAATGACATTTCGTGTAAAAAAGTAAGTACACGAACCTTTTTTGATGTTTTAAATGTGAGAGTCATATGAAGCTAGCACGATACTAAAACAATAAAGTAGGTATTCGATGATTTTAACAAATTTTAACAAAGTATGATGCTATATTCTATTAAAATTTGCAAATTCGTTGTTTTAACTTATTATCATACTAAAACAGGTTTAGCATCGTACTAATTCAATTAAAATTTTGCGGCATTGATTTTATTTTTCTCAAATATTTGAAAACATTTTTTTTTAAATTTTGTAATACATTATTGAAATCCGTTATGCCGATAATGAGAAATTCAAAATTCATAAAAATTAAAAAAACTTCATATAATTAAATTAATCGAATGAAATGAAATGTTATCCAAATTCTTTTCGAGCAAAATATGATTTTCGAAAACCATTTTTAAAATTTGTATGGTGGGTACCGTTATTTTTAGATAAAATAAGATTTTTTTCTCATAATCTTATAAACCGTGTTAAAAAACTTTCAACTGGCAAGTTTTAAGAAAATCGAGAACAGGGTTTTCGAAATGTTGAGTTTTGAAAAAAAAATTTATTTGTTTTTAAATCCAAAAAAAATTTTTTTTTGAAAATTCGAATGCACAAGACTATCCAAACTTTTAGGAAACCTTAGCATTATAAAAATGATCAAAATCAATTGTACTGTTTTTGTGAAAATCAAAAATAAAAAAATGTTTCCATGGGGGGTACCATTAATAAGCATTTTTTTGGAAAAATATTTTTAACTATTATCTAGCCTTAACTAAATGAATTTTTTTTTTTTAATCTGCGGAACAGTTTCTGAGAAAATAATTTTTTATAAAATTTCGAAAAAAATCATATGCCAGGTACCGTTATTTTTGGTCTAAAAAAAAGGTGTGTGGGGTGGGGGGGGGGGCAGGTTAAAAATGCTATATACCAAGACAGATAGACAGATAGAATTGCCCAACTTTTTTCGTCTTCCCCATCATCGTACTGTTTTTTATTATATATGTATTTATATTGTATTATATATTGTACCTACAGTTGCGGTCAAAAATAATAGTAGTGTAAATAAAATCAATGGTAAGTCCCTGACGGTCAGACGAGTCCAAGATTGTGTTGTATGGTGAAAAGGGATCCGTCAAATATACACAGAATATAATCCACGCTTCACAACCAAGACAATAAAACATGGAGAATCCAGCATAATGGTTTGGGCATGTTTTTCCTTCTATGGTGTTGGTCCCATATACCAGATTAAAGGCATTATGGATCAGGATCTTTATGTGAAGATCATGGAGAAAGTTATGTTTTTTTTTTACACTATCAGAATTGGTCGAAGAAAGCTTATAGCAAGCTCCGTCTTTCGACCAATGGTTTGCCAACACAGAGAACTGTGTTATACCACCGGCTCATCATTTAGTGCAGTGTTAGTTGTTAGTAGGCAAACTCTATTACAATTAACACTGACACAAATAATATTACGTAAGAACAAAACAATAACATAACAGGAAACAAAGAACATTCAGGAGCGTGGACCACTGGTTTTGAGAAGGTTTTTTAATTTACATTTATTTATATTAAAATCAAAAATATTTGAATTCCAATTTACAAGTCTACCCATACGTGTCAAGGGCTCATGTTTCCATATGCTGAAGATGAAATGCTACTGTTGTCTTTCAACAAGACAACGACCCAAATCATACAAGTAAACTTGGTTCCAAGAAAAGAGGGTTAATGACATGGAGTGGCCTGGGCAATCCCCAGACCTCAAACCCATAGAAAATCTTTGGTGCGATATCAAGAAACACCACAGCCCTTTGGGAAGCTATACAGTAGTTGTTTTGGAAGTCCATACCTATAGAAAGATGTAAAAATCTTATTAATTCCATGCAACATCGTCGTGCTGCTGATGTTTCTAACAAGGGACATGCAACTAAATATTAATTTAAGGTTCAAACACTCGAATATTACTTATGGTAGATATTGTCTATTAACTTTCCCTTTTGTAATAGGTATTTAAAGGTGGATTTTTAATGTGCTACTATTTTTTTGACCGCTGTTTTTCTATATGACTTAATAGATTTGAAATTTCCAACTAATTTATTGAATTTGAAAATGATTTTTTTCTGAAATTAAAAGCTTAAAACTATTAATTTGAAAATCAGATGACTATTTTTTTCTTTGCAATAAGTAGAATAATTGAATCGGTCATTTCAAAAACCTCATAAGTCATTCAATTATAATTTTTCAGGAACAATAAAAACTGTTTCATGCTCAAACAAATGAGTTTTAAACCATTTTTATGCTTAACTAAGAATTTTAGTGGTAAGAAAATTAAAAAGCGAAAAAAATTCACAGTTTATTACTAAAAATAATGAAAAAAACCTAAAAAACTGTTCTTGACTTAAGTTGTTTTAGCAAGGACTGGGGTAAGTGGTATATAATTTAACCAAAACAATGGTAGTAGTCATATTTTGTGTAGCTTATTACTGAAAATTACACTTAAGAATAACTTTTTGTCATGTTTTAATATCTTTAAGGTACATATGTAGATTGATTATCTTCAACATTTTCCTATTGATGGGCACTTTTAAAACATAAGCCTCTGCTGATAGAAGTTAAACCGAAGTGGCAACTTGCAAATGTTTAATCAATCCATCAATATATTCCTATGATAGTACCTTTTCTATGTGAAGCATACTTAAAGCTCATATATGTCGAAGGTGTTTTATTCTGTTTTTATGGGATTTTTTTCTATAAGATTCAGTGTTGACAAACATGTTTTTTTGTACAAATTTGGCCACAATTTCATGAATTCCAAAACATCTTCAGTTTTTAGCTCTATGACTATATTTTCTAAATTTCGAATGAGATGGACGTTAATTTAACAGACGCGACTAAGATAGACAATGAAGTGCAAATCATTAGATCATTCAGTTTCAGAGATCATTCATAAAAATGAGAAAGAGAGTCTGAGACTAAGCGGAGACCTTGGGGTCCCCAGCATTTATTTTGTGAAGATCCGATTTGAAACCTTCCAAAAAAAAAAGTAACGAACAATCCAGTAGAAAATTTCTAATCCAACGAATAAGGGCTTCATTGATACCAAACTTAAAGTTTTCGATATAATAGCTTGATGCAAAAATCCATCAAATGCCTTAGAAATATCAAGCTCAATGATCTTACTTCGACATTATGATTCTACTCTTCTGCAACTTGATATCAACAGTTCCTCGGTTTTTCAAACCTCTTAGATAAATTAGTTTATGTCTTGTCTTTCAATTTTATAATTTGTTATAACATTTCATTAAGGTATTACACGTTCTCTTCTTTTTCGGCGCACCATCACTCTCTGTTTCACTTGAAGACATTTTTAAAGCTAAAATTACTTTTTGCAAAAAATAGTTGTATGAAAAACGCAAATTTGACATTAATGACGGTTGTTATTAAATTGAAGATTTGAATATTGTTGAACCAATCAGAGCAAGGCAAATTCAAAATATCAAACTACTCCCGCCATTTTGGTAGTGCATGCAAAAACCTCTTAAGTCACTGACTTATGTTGTTTATGCAATGAACGTCCTTCCTACAGTATGATTTGAAGAGGAAGGAATGTACAGACTTACGTGGTTCTTACCCAGAATACGCATCTCCCTTTAAGGAACCATTTTCAGCAAAAAAAGCATTTTGGAAAAAAATGTGACTTAAGAGGTTTTTGAAATGACCGATTCAATTTATTTTAGTTTTTGTTGTGTCAAAGGGTTCACTATTATTATTTTGACCGCAGCTATGTCGCAAGTAAAAAATCAAATTTCTTATCTAGACTATCTAGACTATATTTTAATCAAATCGTTCCACCCATTTAGGCTCTAGCTCGATTTACAGTACAGTAACATACTCACTTAGCTGGCCGCTTTGCATTTGGGTTTCAAAAATTTATGTTTCCAAAACTAAATATTTCTTGGGTTCATTGGGAAATAAAATTGACTGAGGGATAGTCGATTTGTATATTGCTACATATAAGCAAATTATTTTTAAAGTTATAACACCGTTTAGGAGTATCATGAGAGAAAATTTGATGCGAGAAGATGCCAGAAAAGTATCATGCGAGATAATTATCCTGTCAGAAATAAATCATACAATTACATTATCAGGTAAAAAGAAGTACCATGCAGGATAACTATAATTCGAGAAAGATTTCATGCTAGAAGACTTTCATGCGAGAAAACTATCATGTAAGAAACATATCATGTGAGATAAGTATCGTGTTAGAAAGCTTTCATGTGAGAAAAGTAGCATGAATTAAAATATCAAGCAAGAAAACAATCATACTTGAAAACTATCATGTAAGAAACCTATCATGCGAATGAACTATATTGCGAGAAAACTGTCATGCGAGAAAAAAGAAACTTGAATATAAGAGTAAGTTGAGTAATAAAATTCAGTTTTGCCGAAAACATTGTAGATTTATAAACTCATATACACCACTCATACATATACATATTATGAACTTATGTATATAAAGCATTAACTTTTTATGCAATGTGTACATAAAATTGAATTTTGTTGTTTATTAAAATTTATAATTTATTATTTTTTCCGAAATGGAGAGCTGTCAAATTAGCTGTCAAACTTGGTTTGTGTGATTAACTTTTTTATTCAGTACGTTTTGAAGAATTACCATGCAATGACTCATTCTCGAAATATTGTCATATAGTATATAGAAGACTTTTGGTATCGATTTGCAGATAGCATCTTTTGGCATTCGTTTCACATTGGGCAGAAAACCCGTGGGTCCTTATTCGGAATTCCCCCCCCCCCCCCCCCCACCAAAATGCACTTTTTTTAATGAATCGATAAAAAAAAGTGTGCTGTTGATAAAAAACATCAAATTATGGAGGAGAAACACTTTTTTATGGTAAAAAAGTGAAGTATAAAAAAATGAATATAGGCCATAGGGTAAATTCAAAGTTTCTTTAAATCCAGATTCTGTAAATGCCAGAGAAACCTTGCATACACCCATCCTCGCACCTACCCCAAATCCTATAGTGTGCCCAAGCAGGGGGGTTGCAGGGGGATACATATATCACTGTTTATACGCCGTAATGCGTAAGCAAGCAAAAAAAAGCAAATATCCCATAAAAAAGAAGTAGTTTTAGTTATAGTACTATGGGTGGTCCGGTTATACTTCACTTTTTTACCATAAAAAAGTGTTTCTCCTCCATAATTTGATGTTTTTTTTATCAACAGCACACTTTTTTTTATCGATTCGTTAAAAAAAAAGTTCATTTTGGTGGGGGGGGGGGGTGAATTCCGAATAAGGTCCAACCCGTGGATTGGATACTACCCTTTTTCGATTTGACCTTACATCTGTTTTTTTTTTTTTCTAGAAGCATTTGTGATCGCTGGTCCATGCTGAAAATTAATCAATGATTAAATAGTTGGATGTCAACATTATTCCAAATATTGGCGAAATACGATTTGGAGTGCTCGAACGCAGTCACGTAAGCAAGATCCACGAAATGATTTTCAAAAAATAAAAAATATTAATGTGTGTCGTTTACTTAAATTTTTGCCATTTCATTTTTTAAAAAATGTTCAATCGTTGATGTAATTAAGATTTAATATGTGATAACATCCAGCCATCCCTGATTCAATATTTTCATCTTAACTTTATTCTTTTATTTCTGTAAGTGAAAGTGCGGGAAAAATATCATCAGTAATCAATCACTTACTTCATCACTGAGAAATCGGAAATAAATAAAATAAATTGGAAACTCTCCTTCAATCAATAGATATTTACATTATGCAACATGCACCGTAGAAGGAAGTCAATAATACAAAATGAACACAAAAACTGCAGCATTTTCCTTTTGTTTTATTTCGTGTTTGTTACTTGTTTTTCTTCCATTGTGAGTGGTGAACAAAAAACTAAGCAATTTGTAGCACCATCTATGCGATACAATCATCCGTTGTCAACCGTTAAATGTAGAATTAAAACCAAACTCTCCGTATTGCGTAAAGTCACAACTTCGTTGATACTCGTACTTAACCTGCAACAATGGAGTTTGTCCATTTGTTCATTCAGGAGAGCATAGCCGGAACACAGAAGAAAGTTAATTAAACCCCGATATTTATTAGATTACCTCGTCATCCGGCAAAATGTACTGAGAGAAAATGATTTGATTTGCACATTATGTTTTATTAAAGTTATCTTTTTAGTGTCGTGTTTCCTCCGTATGACAGTTTGACAAAATGTCAAAAAAAACAGGTGTGTTTGTTTAGTTATTTGCACGAATTGTCATTCTCTTAAAAAAATTAGTCAAATTACTGGATGATGTGTTTAAAACTAAGAAAAAACTAGTAAACAGTTTTATTATAAGAAAATTATAAATTAAAAATATTGGCGCAAAATTTTAGCCGAATTAGTAATATTTTAAAACTGTTCTAATACGATACTTGGTTAAAAAGAGAACTTTGCCAATTTTAATTGAGTTTAGTATCCTACTTTCTCTAGCGTTTTATTAAATTTAAAATCATCTAATAGCTGTTTTATTTTTTTTAAGTGTCGTGCTAACTTGACATGACTCTTTGACATTTACAAATATAAAAAAGATCTGTTTGCTTAGTTTTTTTTTTACGAACTGTCATTTTATATGTATTCAGAAGCAAATTATGAAGAATAGTAGTTAGAAAATGTTTAAAATTGAGAATGAATTTGTAAACTATTTTAAAGTTAGTAACAATATACTGTTTAAAATTTTGCGCCATTTTATTTAAGTTTACTATAGAAATGGATTTGAAAATTTTTGAGTTTTGTTCTCAGTGTACGATGAAGCAAATTACTTTTTTTCCGCCAATATATTATTATATGATCTATTCAGACATTTAAGTCCTAAATCTTTTATTGGAAAAAGATATTGAAAGTTTAACTGCTTGTGGCTTCCGTTTTTGTATAAGAGAAGGTGCAATTACCTCCAGAAGTTGAACTCAGTTTTAATTAACTCACGACTAGTTTTAGCTGAAAGAAGATGTCCACAAACAAAAAATAAAAATGATCGTAAACAAGCTAATGATCGACAACCTAATTGCATATGAGCTTACTTTGAAAAGTTCAGTGCAATTGCTCAAATGATGTACTCCAAGGTAGTCAAATGGATTGAGATCACTTTTTGCGAAACATTCACTACTACGATTGGGTTATTTAGGATTAAGCAAAATAAAAAAAAGACGTTGCACAGTGACACAAATAAGGTCTCTAACGTAATGAACATTCTATTGTAAAAGATGTAGTGATGTGGAGATTTTGATGCTCTGCTCACCTTTGAATGATGCAGCAATAAGATTTGCTTGTCTCTTGAAACAACTTTCAAGTTTGCAATCCTTGTATGGCACAATTTGAAGGTGTTTATTGCAGGTATGATAATTTATGCAGAAAGTTTATTTTTAATTGGAGGTTTTTTGTTGTTAAATATTTTCTTAAACTTAAAAGTATATCTACGAGTAATTATCTTTTCTAAAAAGATCATTTAAAAAAAAACGAGACCTTTAGTTTTAACATGCTTGCACCCTATCAAAATATCACCTGGGCACTGTGGTTAAGCTATCAGATCCTGGAGGCTTGTTATCCTGAAAGTTTTTCTCTTTTCTATCTTCTATACAAGGTGGCGGCAGCTACTGGAAAAGCTTCTTGAAAACATCTACTATTCGCTGCAGTTTACTTACTGACTTAACTTCACTGACTCGAAGGGCCTGTATTCCAGTCCAGGAAGAGCGCCAAGTTTCTAAGAGTCGTTTTATAAAATTTTCGGATGTTATCTCGCGTGGTTGCTAATTTCTCTTTGTTATGCAGTCGAGCTTTGAGGCTCAGTTATGTAGTCGAGCTTTGAGGCTCAGTTTAAGATTTGCTGCTCGTTTTCCTTTCTGAATTTAGCATAAAAGTCTACGAATATAACTCTGACCGCAAACTACGGACAAGGTCTGTCCAACAGAATATAGAACCCGGTAAATGCCTTGCTTGCCTTATGACAGGATGCTAGATAGCTTGATGGCAGTCCCTTCACTATGGGGATAATATTAATTCATTACGACTTTATGCGCGAACATATCATTTTGAGTACAGAACCGTATTGTGTTTAACGTGAACACCTGTTAACTAAGATTTAATTCCACGGCGGGCCTACCCACATTGGAGTCAGATTGAGCGCTGACCATTAGCTCTGATATAGCCGAAGCCATATCAGTAGCAATTCTGTGACATGTTGCGGCATGAACACACACTTTGCCTTAGAGCGATTCCTACCAAGAAGGGTAAACCAAGTAAGCCCGGTAAACTTGGAAACCATTATGCCTCCGCATATGGAGTAACCACAGCCACCGTGATACTCCGACTAGTGGGCCTACCTCATAGATAGTCTGAGATAGAGACACTATGGACACTATCTCCCATGGTGCCATAATATAGCTTCTGGTAAGGCTTTCGCAACCGTAAAGTCACTTCCAGATAAGTTCCGCAAAACTCAAGGCCTGTCAACCTTAGATACACACACCCAGTAATTGATCGAAGTAGAAACCAACATCTAAGAGTGTGCACTCCTTTCTTGAATAGTCTTTATTAACCCTACAACGAAACTAGGAACGAAAGTCCTAAGCAATCTTTCTTAATCTTTTACACTGGGAAGGACCATTTATTATCAAAATTGCTGAAACTAAAACATCATAGCAAAAGAGAACACTATCTCAATTACTTTTCTTTATGTTTTGGCCGTGATTTCCCCTAATCACTCGCCCAAGATTTGTGTAAATAGTGCCAGGGATCCGTTGTTCAGATTACCTGAGATAGCAGATAGTACATAGCACTAAATTTTTTCGGATACAGCTTGGGCTACAACTAGTATCCTTTGTCCTATTTAGTTGGTTCAGCTATGGGAGAAGAATGTGTCAGGATTGCTCCGTCCTTCTTCTTTTGTAGCTTGTCCACAGGCACCACAAGGAGGTCGATAGGAACCTGAGTGCAATAGCGCAACCGTAGCAATACCGGCTCACCAATACAAGTATCAGCGGACGAGCTCATTTGAGCCCCGGACAAGCCTTAAACTACTTCACGCACCATTACACTCCACCTGCACTCTTTTTTTGAGTACAGTTGGGTAGTATAGTGAAAACCTTAAATGACCTCAGCTGTAGATCAGAGTGACTCATATAATGTGATTTTATTTACAGAATTTTTCCGCTACCGTATTTTGAGAGCTTTTTGACGGCAACACAGCTCTGGTGCAGGGTATAATGAGTGGTTACATCCAACCCTCTTTTGTAGTCCTAGGTTCTGGAGTATTTGTTACTTTAAACCCTTTCGCTGCTCCAAGGTTACCATGTGGTGCTGGCTTAATGTTCAATCAAATCCTTACTTTTGATATTTATCCAAAAGGTGCTTATATTTCCACAACTAAATTAAGCTGGGAATTATAGACGTATTTCTCTCTGAATTGCTTATTAAAAATGTGTTCATCTGTTCTATTCGTAAGACTAGAATCTGGTAGGGGAACATTCAGATCTGCGTTCGATTCCGAGCCGTTGCCACTCGGCAACACTCGCCTTTTGCGAGGAATTGACTCTTGTCATTAAAAGTGATTCTCATTTTACATTTTCAGATTGGTCAGAAAATTGTAGGTCCCGTCCATTTCTGCCGACAATTCACCCACAGAAATGTTGATATTTTCAAGTCATGAATTTATTTATTTTATTTTTCAATGATGGTAATTTCGACAAAGATTATAAATGTTCCTAAGCTTCTGTATTTCGACATGAAATCAGCGGTATGGAATAATACGATCTTCTCGGAATTATTTTCGACAAGAGTGCATTAAAAATGGTCAAACTTTTTAACCTCAATGAAAAGCGCTTTGAGTTGTAATTTTGTGGCCTGGAAGAATATTATATTTCTTATTGTGGTGAATTTTGTAATCTAAGGCTTGGCCAGGGTGCAAAACTAAAGTCACTACACGAAAGTTTTAGTTTAAAGGTATTTTATTTTTATTATATTTATATTTATTTTTACAAAGGTTTACGGGATTTCTTTCTCAATGTTATCGCTCGTAGTTCGTTGTTAGTGCGTTGGGCTGTCGTGCAGATGGTCATAGGTTCATTTCTCAGCCGCTTCACAAAAGTATCTCAGGGATGTACTACCTCTTGCGAGGAAAACCAATATTAATAAAGATGGTTTAGTGGAGGTTTATCGTTAAGTCCTGGACTAAGTGCGAAATTTGATTAATAAAACCAATTTTGTACTAAGTGACGTTTACTAACTATGATTAAGCTAAGCAGCCGAAGAGGGTGGATTTGTTGGATAATCCGAACTTTTCCATAAGAAGACCAAAAAAAAAAACATGGAAAAACTTGTAGCTTATACATATTCCTGTGAATTTAAGTTTTAAATAACAATACTGATTTAGAGCTGTTTCAATCGCAATTGATTCGGTCTTTATGACCCGTTCACCAAAAAGGTTGATTGATTGCAATCACAGTAGACTAAATCAATCAATCCTAATATCAAGCTTCACTGAAACCAATGAACATAAAGTGAACGAAACGAACGAGAAAAAGTTATGTTTCGTTCATTCAACTTATTTTCAATCATTTCACAATACCAAAAAAGGAATTAAAATGAAACAGAATGTACATTATTCATTTTGTATACAATTGAAGATGGCGTAAAAGAAGTCGAAAAAGCCAAACTTTCGTTCATTTTCACATTGTTTCGATCTCGGTCAGAATGAAACGACTGGAAAATGAAATGCACGACTGGGTCGCACGAACTGTTCATAAGGAAAAAATTATTTTTTTAAATTCTTTTAGTACGAAGAGACAAAAACAGAATGCTATGCAAATATGAATTTATACAAGAAAAAAAATTATAAGTCCTTGTAGTGGTTTCTTAAAAAAAAGCTTTTATATACAAAATTTTTAAAAGATTATTAAGAAACAAATTTCGTATGTCACCTTTAAGTTTTTATTACTGTAGATACGAATGAAAATTAAATTCTTATTTTTTTCAAAAATTCAAAAAAATATTTTTTTAAAGTTTTGAAATGCAATGGTTTTAAGACTTTTTAGAAGCATCTCTACAAAAAATTTCATTAAAATCCGTTATGTCGATAATGAGTAATTCAAAATTTGAAAAAATGGTTCTATGGTAAGTACAAGCTGTAATATCTTAATTTCAATTTTTTTTATAATATTAAAGATCGTTAAAATTAATTGAAACAAAAAAAATTTTATCAAAATTCTAGGCGCCGTTTTCGAAAAAAATAAGATTTTTGAAATCCATTTTTTAACATTTGTACGGTGGGTACCTTTATTTTTAGATAAAATAAAACTTTTTTTTCATACATCTTATAGATTATGTTGAGAAACCTTGATTTATCAATTTTAAAAAGAATCTAGCATAAGGTTTTCGAAATATTGAGTTTTGAAAAAAAAATTGAAATTTTTTTGAAAAATCAAAAAAAAATTTGTATACACAATTCTATTTAAGTTTTTGGGGAGCTCCAGCAAAAACAAAAAAATGATCAAAATAGGTGGAACCGTTTTCGAGAAAATCAAAAAAAAAAAAATGGTTCTTTGGGGGGTACCCTCAATAACTATTTTTCGGAAAATTTTTTTCAACTAGTACCTAGCTTTAACTAAATGAAATTTTTTTGTATCTTTTTTTTTAATCTGTCAAATAGTTTAAAAAAAAAAATATTTACAAAATTTCGAAAAAAATTCGTATGGCAGGTAACTTTTAGTCTTAAAAAAAAAGAAAAAAATGTGTGGGGGAAAAAAATTAAAAATGATATCTATCAATTTTGAAAAAAATCGGCTGAGCCGTTTAGGCTTTAGTCGAACCGACAGACAGATAGACAGAATTGCGAGACCCACTTTTTTAGTCTTCGCTATCATCGTAATGTCAACTTTGATCAAAATCTCGAGTTCGATTTTTTTTTTTCGAATGCATAACCTGCCTTATATAGTACCTAAAAGTCGCAAGTAAAAATATATATAAATACTCGTATATAAAGTGGTTTTACTCTCTGCTTACTTTGTGTGACATTTGGAATAATAGTCCTTGTATATAATTTTCCTTGTGGAAGCTTTGGGCTAGAATCACATTCCTACCATTTCTGTATTCATTTCTTCTAAGTTTTATCTGACTGCACTCCTATAGCTCAGGAAAAAGCTTTGAAATATATCCAAGACATTCTCCTAGCATGTTCGAATACAATTATAGGCCATTAATTTGTTGGAAAAAATTTGTATAAAACAGTTAAATGGTCGGAGATCTTCCCTTCTTCACCCGTGTTTTATTTGCTTTCTTATAACGCTTCACGAAAAAGCTATGTAGAGTATGCTATTAAAAGGAACGTGGTTAATTCGATTAAATGAAATTGTATAAAATTCAGAAATAAGAATGTTAGCTTAATAGAAAAATTTATAGTCCGGTCAAATTAGGTCAAAAAACAAGAGCAAAGCTACAAAAATTACCATCAAGCTGAAACTGAGTAAACTTGTTCAAAACACAATTAAAAACAATTTTTCAAAATTCCCCATCGTTACGACCCATGGAAAAAAATTGACTCAGGGTCAAACGTCAAAAAATGGGTTTTTCACGATTTTCTTCAAAACGGTAAGCTTTATCGTAAAATTACCTCAGACAAATAAAAAAGGTATCAATATTTTTTTTCCTAAAAGCTACTGCTTCTGAGATAAAACGATTCAAAAAGTTGTAAACGTCATTTTATGCACACGTTTCCACGCCACTTCTGAGGTAGTGTACTTAGCACGTTTTTTTTTAATGTGGTTTTCCCTGTAGGCCTATTCCACAATTTGAAATTGATAAAAGCGATGGAAATGGAAGTTGGAATTGATAAAAGCGATGGAAATTAAAAAACAGTAGAAAAATGTATTACTTCTACTCGTAATCTTCAATTACTTCTTGATAATCTTCGTCGTCGTTGTCGTCTTCTTCTTCTTCGTCATCGTCTTCTTCTTCTTCTTCTTCTTCTTCTTTTTCTTCTTCATCTTGAGTGCAAGTAAATTGCGTGAGAAGTAATGTATCCCATGTTTGTTCATCAGTATCAAACGAATCCTCTGCTGTTGGTGATTCAACGTTAGAACACGACCGGCCTTGACAATTCATGCATGCAAGAGAATAAAACAGTCCAACTTTTTAGCAACTACATTTAGCACTGCATCCTTTTT
The DNA here is from genome assembly GCA_963931855.1 of Philhelius festivus. Classification (NCBI taxonomy): domain Eukaryota; kingdom Metazoa; phylum Arthropoda; class Insecta; order Diptera; family Syrphidae; genus Philhelius; species Philhelius festivus. The sequence goes on from OZ007556.1 coordinate 60,589,283, forward strand.
TACAGTTGCAAAAAATTGAGTTTAGCAGTTTTTCCGGCGCAGGTGGAAGAAAAGTCTGGATTGGTTCCAATGCATTATCAACCAACTTCCAACCCCAATCTGTTGGGTACAGCTGATAACCAAGCCACATCTGAACTTGATAATATACCCGAAAAAGATGTTGATGAGCAGCGACTGAGGTTGGAGGAAGACAAGCTAATTGTACTTGTTTTTTATTCCGAGTAGTGTTTTTAACAAAACATGCATATCGATACTTATCTAAGCAGGTAGTTTTTTTAAGGGGCTCCGTACATACGAAGAAGAAAGCAAATTCCGTTGGTGATAACTTCTTGTGGCGTTGAATTACTTTTTTGAAAACTTCAGCACATTGAACTAAATCTTGCTTTTCAAACATTTTAAAGACTGTTGTTTTACCTCTCCTGATTCGACGGTGAACATCCGAAGATCTTCTGTTCTCAAACTCTTCGTTTGTTTCCTTGCCGCAAAATAAGCATAATTTTTTAAAACAAAAATCTGACTCACTCATACGTGATCTAGTACGAGGAGGGCTTGCTGTAGATGTACTGGCTTCTTGTTTGTCATGTTTTCTTTTTTTAGCTGATACAATAGACAACTTTCGAGTGTAATTTTTACGACAGCTTTCGTGTATTGTCACAGATTTCTGATTTTCAAGATAGTCTGAAAATTCATCACCTCGTTTGATACTTGCATTGATCAATGTCTTCATACCACGTTCAACAGTAACAGTTTCATCTTCACTTAAAAGTTTAGCACAAATAAAACAATATTCTGACATTTTTATAATAAAAATTAAAACAGCCAAAACTAGGTTAAAATAAACACGTGTTTCCCCTACAGAGCGGTACTCAAGACTAACGGAATTTCATCTATTGCGCATTCCAACATGAAGCAGGTATACGACCCTAGCCACGCACACTATTGAACAGAGGGACAGATGTTGCTTCAAGGTTACACTAGCGTATGAATTAAGGGACTGGGTTACATGTTACCTGATATTCTCATAGTGATACTTATGTATATTTTATACTTTAAAAATAAGTGAAATCACCCATAGAAACATATTTTTACTTATATTACAGCTACAGAGGTAACTATATACGTGGCGCGCTTATGCATGCAATGACGTTTACAACTTTTTGAATCGTTTTATCTCAGAAGCGGTAGCTTTTAGAAAAAAAATTATTGATACCTTTTTTAGAGATAATTTTATGATCTACAATTTTTGTCTGAGGTAATTTTACGATTACATTTTTTTGACCTTTGACCTTGAGTCAATTTTTTTCCATGGGTCGTAACGATGGGGAATTTTGAAAAATTGTTTTTGCCCTCCATCCAAGTACTAACCGCGAGCAATGATGCTTGATTTCGCTGATAAATGGAAAGCGATGTTTTTATTAAAGCCGAGGCCGTTGACTAGTTAAAATTAATCGAGAAACTAGGTTATAATTCGAAATTTCCAAAATTTCTTATTTCAAACTAGTAACTTGTTTAAATCAAATAAATACACATAAACAGCTTAACACATTTCTAATTGTTTATCTTCTTGGTTAAATTGAACTATTGGTTATATTGTTTAAACTAAAGCTAAGTGTACACGATTGGTAGATCTTACAATATTATCAGATCTGTCAGCGAAAAACATACTTACAATGTCTTACAACCGTGTAGTCTTACAATTAACTGTCAGAAAATTTGTCTGACAATTAATTGTAAGAAATCTGACAGTCATGTGTACGCTAGCTGACAATCGTGTTATCTTCCAATTAATTGTCAGAAAATGTATCTGACATATTAATTGTGAGACGGTAAATTGTAAGTTATTTCATAATCGTGTACACACACAATTTATTGTCAGGCCTGCCAATTTTGATCCTTGTCTGACGTTTCTGACAATGAAGAAATTGTAAGATGTACGTATTTTAACATCATACAATTTTTTCATTGTCAGACAATTTACAGCCAATGTTCAAATGAAGCAGTTTCCATAACCAACAAAAACTGACAATTAGTTCTGTGTGTACACGGTTGGTAGAAAATCTACCAATCTTACAATTAATTGGTAGGTATTTAGCCAGCTACCTGAAAATAAATTGTGAGCCAACTTCTGACAATAAATTGTATGAAATTGGTAGATTTTCTGCCAACCTTGTACACACACAACTTAATTGTCAGCTCATTGGTAGATAATTGTCAGACATTGTCAGGTCTGACAATATTGTAAGATCTACCAATCGTATACGTATACACTTAGCTTAAACGAGTATCTAATTTAGGAAAATTAACCAGATTATTTAATCTTACCTCTTTTATAATTCACACGCGCTCGAGGGTTTATTAAGAGACCCTTATAATGTTTGACATCAAGGCCGATGGGGAAATTACGAGGAGGGGGGCGGGGAAGGAGGTTTCAACGAGTTGGTCTTGAATGTGTGCAAATTGAAATGGCAAAGAAAAAACGTGCCGGGTAAATTATTCCATAAAAAACGCTTATTTGAGTTAACATTGCTTGTGAGAGAAGCGATAAAAAAGAATTGCGATGGTGTTTAAAAGATAAGAATGATTCCATGATAGCTCTGTTTCCTATAAGCTTTAACACTCTGTTCTGGATTCTGCCCAATAAATGATGAAAAGTTTGGGCTGCACTTGCCCAAATAAATGAGATATAGTCGAGTCTTGGACATATAAACGCCTTATATAAATTGTAGTTAGATCAGAGGGGTGAAAAATTTCTTGCATCGCTATGGGAATCCTAAACATTTAGCAGCGGTTTTGGCTATCTCAAGAATGTGGTCGTTCCAAAGAAGATTATCGTTAACTCACATACCGTGTACTGATACCGCTTTCTTCGATGCAAGTGCCATTCAAGAACAATGACATAAGGGTTACATTTTGCTTCAGCAACAAAAGACAGCATTGAGTTTTCGATGCATTAAACTCCAAACGATTGCCGAAAAATGTATTCAACTTAAATTGTTTACAATTTAATTTTCAATAACTTTCATCATGACAATTTTTGTATTACATTGCATTGTTTATTGAAAGCAATGTTTGAAATAATCAGGACTTTGTTTAGATACCTTAAGAATCTAAAACTGAATTTTTAGAAGATTACATGAAAAATGTTTTTTTTTTTTTCCAAAACAAAGTTCCCATAGGTAATATCATTCCGATCATGATATACTTTTTTGAGCAAAAGAAAAATAAAAGAGGAAAGGCTACGACAATTTCCATCATCTGTATCCGCATCTCTATAGAAGTTGAAACCACATACTATCTCTCTGCGCCCTGTTCCGTAGAATTTGCGCGCTTCGGTGAGTCCTATGGATATCGTTGCGATTTGAATTCAAATGATCATGGTCTTAGCCACTTTACTCTACTTGTCCCAAACTGTCCGTTGAAAGTTACTACTATAACTAAGTCGTTCGGAAATTAAGTCAACCTTAGCTTATGTAGATATGCTACTTTAAGCAGCTTGTGGTGCCAATCGGTAATTGGTATGATTAGCAATTGTGTATACAAAACCACGCAAGCACTGGACAGATAGATAGCTTAGTCAGTTGCAGGCTCAAACCCTCCGCTACCGCATCAAATTTCTATATATATATCTTAATTTAGTGTAGACAAATTTGAGAACCACTCTTCCTTTGGGATTAGTTTAACATGATCAGCATTTTAACGCTCATGACGTCGAATACAATTAGCAATTACGCCGCCGCACTGACGTACGTGATGCTAAGGAGTTAAGTGATTCGGTTGTGATCTATAGCAGTATTGCTCTGTTGCAGCTCGTAGGTGTCACAAATCAAAGATTCAGTGCACATAACAAGTTGATTGGTAACGGAGGCTACGCGGTGGCGGCGGCGGCAGTGGCGACGCAGATCCTCAACATGGGGAAGGTGCATGACTATACTGTGGAAGCCATGTTAAGCACTCGGCAGGTAATGATGACAATTACCTTAGTGATGTTGACTCTGATGGAAGCACGGTCGTTACAAATCTCTCAATATTTGATGTCAAGAAGTCATTAGGTTGGAAACTTAAAGTTGTAGTGCAGTGAGGTTTTTGTTTTGTTTTCTATAATGTTTCAAAGCTGAAAGAGTGTGAACGTAAGTTATGTACTGTGCAATGTAGGTTGGCTTAGCGGTCGTTCTCGGTGAACTGCACGAATGTGATTTATAAGTTAATTACTAGCCATAATCGGTTATGGGTGATAGATATTTAAAGAGATTGTAGCTGCATAGGGAACTGATTAATTAACAACTATTGAGTGATGAAACAGATGTTTTTTTTTATTTTGCAATTTTGATTTCATTTTAGGAAAAAAAAACGTCTTATCTATCGCTACAAGTAGCAAGTTCACTGATTGAATACAATGGAATGTCGCTATAATAGAAGATGAAAACTACAAAAATGGATATACGCCCATTAGGCATCGCGTAAATGAGAAGTGGACACGCCTTAAGAATATTGTCATTCGTACTGCCAACTCCATCTTAGGCAGCCGTCGTAAAAATCGGAACGACTGGTTTGATGATGAATGCAAGCTAGCGACTGAACGTAAGAATGTTGCGTACCGAGCAATGCAACAATCTCATAGAGCGCGGGCACGCGAAGAGGAATATAAAGAGCTCAGAAGAATAGAAAAACGGCTACACAGACAAAAAAAAATCAGCCTGGGAGAAGAACCTAATCTGTGAAATAGAAAATTGCCCAGAGAGAGGTCCGCACCAGGCGCGGAAGTTCTACCAATCCGTCCGAAACATGACGCAGTACACACCACGCTGCACATACTGCAAGGACGAAGAGGGAAATCTGATCACCGATCCTGAAAGCATACTGGAGCGATGGGAAGTGTACTTTAATGAATTGCTAAATGGTCAGCTCACTGCAGAAGTGGAGGCTCCACCAAGCATAGAAGAGGTTGAGAAGGCTATAGGCCGGCTTAAACAGAACAAAGCCCCGGGAGTCGATGGCATACCAGCCGAATTATTCCATCACGGATGATATTATAGTACACGTATGGGAGCAGGAAGAAATGCCAGAAGACTGGCGAAAAGGTTTATTATGCCCCATACATAAGAAGGGAGATGTCACAACGTGCAGCAATTATAGAGGTATCACGTTGTTGAGTACCGCCTATAAGATACTCTCCTCTATCCTACAAGACCGGATAACCCCATACGCTAAAACCGTCATCGGACAATATCAGTGTGGTTTCATTCCAGGCAAATCAACAACTGATCAGATCTTTACCCTTAGGCAGGCGATGGAAAAATGTCTAGAATTTAACATCCCAACATACCATCTGTTTATAGACTTTAAGGCCGCCTATAATTGCATAGTCAGGGTAGAACTCTACACAACCATGAGAGAATTCGGCATCCCAAATAAATTGACACGACTATGTAGGTTGACCATGACCAACGTAACAAGCCAAGTAAAAAAAGCCGGATTGCTATCCAGACCAATCAACATCTTTAATGGACTCCGACAAGGGGACGGTTTGGCCTACCTCCTCTTCAACCTGGCGTTGGAGAAAGCAATCCGTGACTCTGGCACGGCAACAAGAGGGACCATCGTCAACAGGTCCAGCCAGTTACTGGCTTACGCAGACGACATCGACATCATCGGAAGAACCGAACAAGCTGTACACGATTCCTTCATCCAGATCCAGCAGGCGGCACAAAATCTGGGGCTGCACATTAGTGAAGGTAAAACAAAGTACATGGTGGCGTCGAATGCGAGAGGAACAGTTGGTCAAACAATCAAGGTTGCGGAGCACGAATTTGAAGTGGTGTAATCCTTTAAATACCTTGGGTCAATAGTAGCAGCCGATAACAATATAGAAGAAGAAATGCGCGGGCGGCTTCTCAAATCCAACAGAGCCTACTATAGTCTGTCAAAGCTCTTCAAATCCAGAAATCTCACCATAACTTCAAAACTGCTGCTGTACAGGACCATGGTCCTGCCAGTACTCACATATGGATCCGAGACTTGGGTGCTTAGTAAAAGGCACTCCGACCTCTTAGCTGCGTTCGAGAGAAAAGTCTTAAGGAGAATTGTTGGCCCCATATGTGATTAAGGACGATTCCGGAGACGGTACAATTATGAACTGTACGCAATCTACCTAGAAGCAGATATCGTGACAAAAATTAAGCTCGGTAGACTCCGGTGGGCAGGGCACCTAGCTCGCATGAGCGAAGAGGAACCTGCTCGGAAAGTTCCTTGTGGTACATTATATGGTAGACGACAGCGTGGTAGACCATAATTGCGCTGGAGAGATGGCGTAGACCAAGACGCCCGAAGCCTTGGGGTGCGCAACTGGATGGCGTCGGCTAGAGACCGGGATAGGTGGAGAGACTTGTTGAAAGAGGCCAGGACCGGAACCCGATTGTCGAGCCGATGATGATGATGATGATCTTGGTTTACACCCATACAATATCAAGCTGACTCAAGAATTGAAGCCCATGTACCATTTGAAGCAACGTACGTTCTGCGATTGGGCTCTGGAGAAGATGCGCCAAGACGATGAATTTCATCGCAAAATCATCTTCAGTGACGAAGATCATTTTTGGCTCAATTGGTTCGTCAAAGCAAAATATGCGTTATTGGTCGGGTGAAAAACCACATTTGCTTCATGAATCACCACTTAATCCACAAAAAATAACTGTTTGGTGCGGTTTGCATGTCGGCGGCGTTATTGGGCCATATTTTTTCGTCGATGATAACGATCGTCACGTTACTGTGAATGGCCAGCGTTATCGCGTCATGATTACCCATTATTTTTGGGCCGAATTGGAAGATATAGATTTGGACGACATGTAGTTTCAACAGAATGATGCTACAAGCCACACAGCACACCTTAAAATCGATTTATTGAAGAATAAGTTTGATGAGCGTCTTATCTTAAGAAATTCTCGAAAACGGCTCTCAGAATGTTTATGGTAAGGTTATTTTTCTTTCGATTGATTTTAGCGATATATTATTAAAAAAAAATGGAAATTGAGATATTACTGACTGTACCTGCCATAGAACCGTTTTTTCGTATTTCTATTTATTAGTGTTATGGATCTTAACTATTTTTTTATAGAAGAAGAAAAAGTTTGAAGTTGCATTTCAAAACTTAAAAAAGAGGCTGGGTGCGACCCACACCGATAACTTCCCATTTGTGGTCTTGAAAAATTTATATTTAGTTTTTTTTTTTCAAATAACCAAATTTTCAGCGAAACAAACTCTAGCTGTAAAATTCAAACAAACATTATTTTAAGATTGAAAAGCATTTTAATTATTTAAAGAGATTTGAAATTAAGATTGTTGATGTATAAGTTGTTGTTTGTTAAAATTGTAAATTCGATACTTTTCAAAATTTAACCATATGTTAATAATTGTATTATGTCGATACCTTCCCGTAAGAATGTACTAAGCGACACTTTTTTCGAAAATGACTTTTTGATGAGGAAATATACTATATGTTAAGGGCCACGTTGTGGTCTGGGTTTCGCCAACCTATTATGCATGAAAAGGAAACTAGAGTACAAATAAAAATATTTATCAACTGCCATGTTTTCTCATTAAAATAATGTTGCGCCCTGAAATTTGTATTATCCGCCAAAAACATTATGCTAAGCGACATTAATAAAGATCTCATTGTCGTGAGCAACAAAAAATTTTGTTAGATGTCACTTAGTTTAACCAAAATTGTCTCTTAGCACACTATGATTCAACTAGAACTTTCTTCGTTTTTTTCGTTTCCTGAACAATTTTAGAAATGTCGCTCAGTATACATTCTTACGGGAAGGTATCGATGTATAAAACAACAAACTTTAGAAGGCACTATCGGTGTTCATTCCCAAGAAATTCGACTTGAAATATAATTTTAACTAGTTTTCACTAGAATTTTTAATAGTTTTTTTATTTAAAAAAAAAACTATTAATTCAATATTTGTCAACATTTTACCAATTGTACAAAACTATACTATGTATAAAATAAACTAAATTAGAAGTCAATATCACTTCTAGTTCTCGAGAAATTTGAGTCGAAAAACAATTTTTACCAATTTTAAATAGAATTTTATATAGTTTTTTATTTTTTGTAAAAAAACTGTAAACTGATTTTTTTTGAAATTTTGAACAGTTGTCAAACACATTATTTTTCGTAAAATAAAATTATTTTGAGTTTCCAATTGTTTTCCGTTCTTAGAATATCTGGGTTATGAAATTTTTTTTTCAGTTTTTTTTTTATTTAAAAAAACAACGGCATGTTCATTTTTTTCCAAATTCATACCAAATCTGTATGACCTTACAATGAGTACATTAAATTTTATTTGAAATCAATAGCATTATTTTTTCGTGAGATATTTGAAACTAACCAAAATTTTTACTTTTTTTTTAAACCGTTATAGTGAAAAACCTACTCACTTAATTTCAATAAACGCCCTTTCAGCCCCTTTCGAAGTTATTATCTATTAAACAAAATTTATTTGAAGTCGTTCTTGAGATATCGACGACGAAAAATGGTACCAGAACTTACGGACGTACGAACGTACGCACGTACGAACGTACGAACGTACGAACGTACAAACGTACGAACGTACGAACGTACGAACGTACGTACACACACACACATAGACATCTCTCTAAAAATGATTGATATAGCCTCTAGGGACCTTGAAACGCCGAGAAATGTCAAAAATTCCAATTTGACAAATCGGACCGATTACAATAACTCCCTATGGGAAGTTAAAAAATATATTTTTTGAATTTTTGAAAAACTGGTCAATATCTAAAAACTTTAAGTTGGCGTACCAAATTTTTTTCTTAAAAATGTTTTAAGATTTTGTATATTTTTTTAAGAAACCACTACAACGACTTATAATTTTTTTTCTTGGATAAGTTCATATTTATTCTAAGAAATTGCATGGGATTCTGTTTTTATCGCTTTCTACTTAAAGAATTTAAAAAAATGAATTTTATACTTTGTACAGTTTTCTCCAATGACATTAATCTTTAAAACTTTAGGCAAGTTCGTGCGACCCAGTCGTGCATTTTTTATTTTAATTTGTGAAATTCACATTGAATATTCATTGATTGTTGCAGTCCCTGGTCATCTACGAGCACTAATTTTTATATTTCATATTAGTAAAAAATACAGGGTGGCTCATAATTTAATGAATAATTTGTACGAGTGTCCGTCTTTGTTTGTTTATAATTTTTGATTAAATTAAAGAGAATGGATTTTATATTGATAAATGCCTTATTTAATGTTGGCAATTATGTATGGAATACAATATCAGGTAAATGTCCGCCTCTGTTAGCCTCACAAATGCGAGCCCTTTCGAGCACATTATATTTCATTATTTCATCACGAATATTTTGTTTGAGTTGCTCAAGCGTTTCTGGTTTGTTTGCATACACCTTGCTTTTCAGATATCCCTACAAAAAGAAGTCCGGAGCAGTCAAATCAGGCGACCGTGGAGGCGAATCAACATCACCATTTCTTGAAATAACTTGTTGTGGAAAGAGGTCTCGCAGTAATTCTATTGTAATCCTGGCTGTATGCGATGTGGCACCATCTTGTTGATACCACATGTTAATCAAGAACAAAGCATGCAGTTGTGTCGTTAAAAAGTTTTCAATCACATCACGATATCGCTCCCCATTCGCAGTAACCGTTACGCCGTTTTCATTTTCAAATAAGTAAGGTCCAATGATTCCTTCTGACCAAATTGCACACCAGACTGTAACTTTTATTGGATGCAAAGGTGACTGATGAATAATTTGAGAGTTTTCCATTGCCCAGAACCGACTTTTCTGTTTATTCACATATCCATTCAAATGAAAATGTGCCTCGTCACTCATTATAATTTTTTCATGAAAATCGGGGTTGTCATGGGCTAGCTGTAACATCCTAATGGCATATGTACGGCGCGGAGGCGTAAATGGTCTTGTGGAAGAAGCTCTTGTGTCAACTTAATCTTAAATGGAAACAAATGCAAATCCTTGTGCAAAATTGTGCCCAAAGTTGTTCTTTGAAGACCAAGCTCCTGAGCACGGCTTCAAATTGAGGTTGATGGATTGTTTTGAACGCTTCCTTGAGCAGCAGTAATGTTCTCGGCCGATCTTGCAGTACGTTGTGGTCCATGCTTGGACCCTCTTTCTTCGAAATCATTCACTACACGATAAATAGTGCGTTTTGTTGGCACGTTGTTTCTCCCAAAAATTTCACGTAACTTTCTCATCGTCACAATAATCGATGATTGATTTTGATAAAATGTTTTAACGATTAAAACACGTTGGTTTATCGAATATTATTCCATAATAATAATTTGCCACGTGTCTACTTCACGACTGCCAAATATGAACTGTCAAGTCAAGACTAATGTTTACCAAAATGGCGGCAAAACAAAGTAGTATACCTTCCCGGCGGACACTCTGTATTTATGTATGTGTTTCTTTTTTCGGAATTAACTTTGAAATAATTTTAAATTTACAATGCAAAGACTCAGCAAAGAACAAAGAACTAAAATTGTTGAATTTTATTTTGAAAGTCAACATTCAATTATTCAGACACAAAGATCATATATATGTCTTTTATGTTCTAAATGCGTAATTTAACGCTTGGTCAAGCGTCTCCAGCAACAAAGGACTGTCTTTGATTTTCCACGGACTGAAAGACCTAGTGTAGTTCGAAAGTATGTGAATATTGCTCGGGTTCATTTGTTCCGACATAACAACGAGTTTATTTACAAAATGACCCATGAGGCCCATTTTCACCTCAACGATAACGTTGATAAAAACAATTGCAGACCATGGAGCATCGAAAATCTAAAAATAATTGTTAAATGTCAAATGCCCCCTTTAAGATGCACAGAAAGGATCATTAGGTCATATTTTGATCGATAAATACGAATAGGTGTGGCTTTCAATACCGGTTAATGATTGAACATTTTTTAAAGCTAGAGATAGAGAACAATAAATTCAGAGTTGTGGTTCCAACAAGATGGAGTGACAGCTCATCGAACTATGGCTCTCTTGAAGGAAATTTTTGGTGATCGGATAATATCACTTTTTTTCTGATTTAACTGGCCACCGCGTTTGCCCGACTTAACGACGCAGGATTTTTTCTTCGGGTATACCTAAAAAAGTAAGGTGTATGCTGATAAGCGAAGAACCGTGCAACAGCCATAATCTAAATTTTAATAAATGCGAAAGTTAGATAAAATCAGAATGAAAAATATTAATCATTAAATAAATCATAACGTTATTTATGCGCCACCCTGTACAAACAAAATTTGATAAAAACAGGTAGGCCGGTGTAATAGTAGGTTCCGGTCTAATTATTGTGCTAAGCCTTCTACTTGGCTGATTTATTTCAGGTTGCGCATAGGAAAGCACTAAGAATTTTTTTCCGGCATAGATCCCACTATGAATTTTTCCCAAAAATTTTCATGCTGGCCTTGATCACATTATTGGAGGTACGGCCATATTTCCTAAGTTATCACCTGGTATAGTTTTCAATCAAATTAAGTAGGAAAATTAAATTATCGTGTTGTTCATTTGAAGAAGTCGTCTGCTTAAAGACATCTGCAAGACAATGCTGAATAAATTGAGACCTTTCGTTTTCTAATGCTACCCACATATTTTAGTCAACATATATCAATTGAGAGCCAACACTCATTGAATTTCAATGAAATTCAAATGGAAAATAGTGATAGGATATTTCCAATGCATCACCAAAAATTTTAGCTATAAACATTTTTATTTCAAATTTACAAGGACAAACTCTTCATTTCAAATTCACGAAACAAAACTTTTAGAACATAATAAATATATCAATTTGAAATAGATATATCTCACCAAATACCATGAAATCATTTATATCCAAACTATCATGGACATTAACTAGGTACAGTAGCGGATTACGATACAGACATCACTGAACTTTAATGAACTTTTATTTTGGGTTCTTACTTCTTTTTTTCTGCGCGCACTAAAGACATTGTGAATTCCATTAAAATGTTTGAGCACAGTGCGACCGTTTAGAAAAGGTGGAGGGATATGAAAACTAAATAACGATGTACCTTGGTTTTGAATATCGCAATGGGAGGGAATAATTGAGCAGAAAAAAGTCATTCTACATTCGTGTAGTACGGTTAAGGAAAGAATCTCTAAACATAATTGTACGTCCAATTGGGCTGGCAGAATTTCCTTAAGCACGAGTATTAAGAAAGCTAGAAAACTGTTTATAAAAAAACAAGGCTATATAATAAAAGACAAAAAACATTGCAACATTGCTTGAGAGATGCAAATTTGTCCATTATACTCGTAATTCAATAACTTATTATTTTTGAGCTATTTTTGGATTCTATCCAAATCCAAAATAGGTTATTTGAGCGCTTGCCCAAATATCGGACTTGTACTCAATATTTGGAGGAATATAGAACTTATAGAACAGAAGGTTAGGAAAATTTCTTGCAACGTAAAAGGAAACCCAAATACATAGTCCACATAAGGTGGTCTGTGATCCACATGCCGAGAACTAAAAGCTATTCGCATTCCTCAATGCAAGTGCCCCTCATCGATAGCGAGATGGTTAGGTATAGCGTTCCGCTTCAATAGGAAACTGCATTAAGTATTTGAAGCCTTAAATTCTACACTGTCGAGATCAGAATTTAATGAGCTTATCATACGCTGCTGTTTTGGATCCACATCTAAGGAACAAGTTCTTGAATCTAGAAACAAGAAAAACTGAGAGTATTGTTGTCAGCAAAACAATTTAATGGATTAGTAGTTTCAAGCAAAAGATCAATAATTTTCGATAATTTATAATCCAATAAACCAGAGATTCATCAATTCCAAAGGCAGGCATTGGCGATAAGAGATATTGATGCCAATGATGAACTTTTTCCTCTACTTAGTACTTATTTTTTATATGTACAACTTTCAAAATTTCAAATTTCTGGCACTTCAGAGCAAGTAAGTTATTTTGTTAGCTGTTAATTTCTTTTCTGAAATGAAAACCTTCATTCAGAAAACAATTTCGGAACATCCTGTAAGGCAACTTTTTTAAGATTGGGAAAACTTATTGGAAACAAGATTGAAGCGATGCGATGGTGCAACGAAAAAGTCCTTAACTACATCACATAAAATAACCTTTCTTCAAAGTCTTAAGGTCTTAATAAAATTTAGATAGATAGATAGATTTTTATTTCGTTATAATCTTACAATTGTCTGTTACCGCACATTTTACATTAAAGAGATTTGATACTATACACATATCTTTCAACTTGAATATTATTTTGTAAGGGTTTCTATAAGTTTCAGTTTTAATTTAAATATTATGTTCGGAGGAAACACGACAAAACCTCCATTTAAGAAAAAAAAAAATGTATAAGGTATAAATTATACTTAAAACTAATGATTAAAAAAAATGGAAATAGTGAATAAATAGAGATAAATAACAGTGAGTTAATAAATAATTTAGTTAATTAAAACAATTAACAAAAAAAAAAAAAAAAAAAAAAACAAAAATTAAGAGGTTTGAGGAGCAAAAAAAATAAAAAAAATAAAATGGTCAACAAAGTTGAACAATTAATATATGTAGATATATATAAATAAATTAACATGTAAATTAAACAAATAAATAAATAAATACTGATATGGAATATATATAAATAACAAACTTAAACAAAATAAATAATAAGACAAATAAGTAAACAAGTAGACAAGAAAAAATAAATGAATAGATAAATAAATAAATAAATCAGTAAATAAAAGAAAAAAAAAAATCGATAAATAAATAACACTAAAAATCGTACTATGTTTGGTTATTAAGTTGGCTTATGAGAATATTCTCAGAGACTTCAAGTCTATTCATGAAGGAATTAGTTAATTTTTGGATTCTTTCCGAAATTAATTCAAATTTCGCCTTCTCATGGAGATCAGAAGTCGAATGATGCCAGGGAAGGTCAAGCATCATTTTTAAAAGTTTATTTTGAGAAATTTGTAGCCTTTTCATGTGACATTTAGCTACATTTTTCCAAACGGGACAACCATACAAAAGAATTGCCTGAAAAATGACTTTATGAATAATTATTTTGTTTTCATTTGACAATAAAGACTTTCTATTGATGAAAGGAAATTGCATTGTTATGGCTAGGTTAACCTTTTTAATTGTTTAAGTTATATGCTGTTTAAAAGCTAATTTGGCATCCAGATGAATGGCGAGATATTTCACTTGACTATCCCAAGAAACTTCTTTTCCTAGGTTTTGTAGTTGGTGGGTGAGAAGATGATAATTTTTTCTTTTTCGAGTGAAAAAGATGGCTTGCATCTTATCACCATTTAACTTGATTTCCATTGGTTATAATAGTGTTCCAATATTCGAATCGCATTATTTAGGTTCGCCTCAATGTTAAGACCAAACTCATGTGAAGAGAATATGGCTTTGTCGTCAGCAAAAATTGCTGCTTCACAATTTGTTAGTTTCGGGAAGTCTGATGTATAAATTATATAAAAATCGGCCCCAGAACTGACCCTTGAGGTACACCATAATTAAAACATATACGTTCAGAGATACCACCGCTTACATGAACTATGAAGGACCTATTCGACAGAAAACTTTGTACAATTTTACACAGATAAGTAGGAAAATTTAAAGATATCATTTTATATGAGGAAATCCAGCGTACTTTAGGATTTTATGTCACTAGCAGATATAAATATATTATAGTTCATTAAAATAGTTGTTATTGGTGTAATTTTTTGAATAGGACTTAAATAGAGAGATGATCTATATGTATATTTCAACAGAAAATGTTTTAATTTTCAATATACAGCTATTTTATTACGTGAAAACAACGAAATTTAATAATTTAATTTGTCCCTTTCAATGTTTTTTTATTTCAAAACTTTGTAACTTTTTTGTGCAATGTTTGATTCACCTGAAAATTGAAATAATTATTGTAGTTACTTCACTAAGAATAATCTATGTTGATATTTGGGTGTGCCACGAATGATATTGAAATTGTGAACTAAGAAAAACACGTCCCTCGCTCTTTTTGAAAATTAGATCGTTACACTTTTCTTTTCATAACTTTTTGATGCATTTATATATCGTAATAAAATTTTGTGTGCATATTCTATATACAAAAACGAAGAAATTTAGTTTATAAAATTATATTCGATTAATTAAAATGAACGTGATTTTGTGGTCGTTATATATTAAAGAACGGAAAATGTTTATTTTCTTATTGACCGCAAACAATCGATAAAATATAAAAACACAAGATGAAATTTTAGTTTTTAATATTTAATTTAATTATCGTATGCATTTCGAACTTAAAATTGAAAGTTCATCTTCAGCGCGAGTTTAATGCAAAATGAAACAAACGTAGCTTAAAATGACATTTAAACAAAACCAACTCGCTTACAAAATATGCTTACAATAGCTTACACAAAATATATAAACAACAAGATTATACAATTATACATTAAAAGTATTAAAAAGAGTTAAAAAGAGCGTAAGATCGTGTCATGTGTTAGCTCTCCGTTTGCCAATATATCAAAATGGTTAGTGGCTGAACTGGCTGGTATCGTAATTTTTTACGATTTGAAAAAAAAAACGGAGGGTGGTGGACTAATTCTAACTTGAAATTCAAATTCAGCGCGTCAAAACACTTAAGGATATGTAGGTTCGGTTTTTGAAATTAACTACATACTTTTTTATTTTTTTGTGCACCTGTGGAGAACCTCGACATATTTTTATCAATTAATTTTGGATGCATTGATGAATTTTAGTAACGCGACTTGATTTACATTTCTCACGTTACTTTGATTATAAAAACATCAACTGTTTTGGTGTGCTAATAATTTGATTTTTTTTTTTTAACGAAAATCTTAAGATACGATGGATTTCCTCATATATCATGCCATCGTGCCAGTCGAAAGCTATTTCAATGTCTAGTAGTATCATTCCTGTAGATTACGATTAACATGGTTAGATATCCGAAGTACTTGATGTGAGGTGCTGTGAAATTTCCTAAAACAAAATTGCTAATCTGGATAATAATCTGGATAATCTCTTTAATAATTTTTTCGTAAATTTTGCTGATATTATTGAGCAAACTAATTGGCCTATAGCTGTCAGCTTTAACTGCAGGCTTGTCAGCTTTTAAAATTGGCACAACTTTAGCAGTTTTCCATGCATTTGGAAAGTATTGCATTTTTATACACGCATTTATTACAAACGTAAGAAACAATATTCCGATCTTTGGTAGTTTTTTTTAATAAATAAATCGTATTTTGTCAGATCCACCAGTTTTCCTGATATTTAGGTTTTTAATGATTTCAGCCACATACTCCTGCGCTGTAAAACTATTTTTAGGTACTTCTACCGCCATCTGATTTAAATTTTCTATAGTAGAATCTACTAAATGATTTGTTGCAACATTTCCAAGATTTTGGGATACTGAATGGTTTTTGGAAAAGTTAAGTGCAAGCGCATTTGCTTTTTCTACATCGGTAAAGAATGTGTTGGAATCATTTTTTAAGAAGGGAACTTGCCTATGTTTGTTTTTTTCAATTTTAACAATGTTCCAAAAAGGTTTTGCGTTTTTTTCTAAAGCACATAATTTATTGTTCCAATCATTATATCTTTTGCTTGATAATTCTTTAGAAATAATACTATTTAGATGAGCAATATTTATTTAAATAATTAATTGAAATTTTAATTTCGGGCCATCAAAAACATCCATCCGCTGCTGAACGTACCCAAATGCGTAGTGTCGATTTTAAAATTATTTTCGTGTTGCCTCTGTATTACCAACATTAAAGCCAATTATGCAAACAATACTAAAATTGATTTCATTACAATCTCTCAGCGCATACCAAATTCATTTAAAACGTTTAAACAATTCTAAGAACTGAGATTCTTTAATGCTATATCTTTAATATGCTTTAAACTCTTGGCAGCTACCATCTGATCTAAGCCAATCGATATATCTCTGCGGATCGTTACAAGTCAAGTTAACCCATAGCCATATGCTGATGCTGATGCTGATGCCGTTGGTTGTAAATTAAATTTGCAAATGAGCCGCTTGTAACCGATGTACACGATATCGAGTACTGACAGCATCAACATCGTCGTTTTAATAAAACAGATATGCTAATTAATTACCTCGCTTAAATTTATGGATTGACGGAAGTATATCAAGGATGCCAACGCGATCAGGGGGAGTTATGAATTTGTGCGGGCAAAGCAGGCGCGTATCTAGATTTTTGTTTTGTTTTTTCTTCAGGGGGAGTCGAATTTGTTGGAAAGTCATCATTATTATAAGACCGTTGTTATTCCTATTTATATTATACATATGTATCAATATTTGATATTCAGATCATCTGACTTATGTAGATTCAAGGGTCTATAAATCTGCCGACAGATTTCCTCCATATATTATCATTATGTTGATTTGTTGTTATTTCTGGAACTAATTTGCGGTGGCGCACTTTGTACAGGAGAGCGCTTACCGCTCCACTAATGACTAATGTCATAAGAAATATTCACAGTTAAATTCTACTCACAGATATAATTGTTTAAACAGATTAAAATTCCAAATGTTCCCTTAAAGAATTCGGCATTTTTATTTTGCATGCAAAGGTATTCAGATAAAATATTTGAATCGAAAAGTCATCACATATTTCCAACTACTGTCACCCAAACAAAATATCGTACAGCATCCTAAGTACATAAAACTTATTATTGTGTTCTTAAAAAAAATTGATTTTCCCAAAACAAAAGAAAAAAAG
This sequence comes from Philhelius festivus, assembly GCA_963931855.1. Lineage (NCBI taxonomy): Eukaryota > Metazoa > Arthropoda > Insecta > Diptera > Syrphidae > Philhelius > Philhelius festivus. The sequence continues at coordinate 60,607,106 of OZ007556.1, forward strand.
ATAAATTTCCTCCATTTGTGTAAGAAATTTCATTAAAATCCGTTTTAATGAGAAAGTCAAAAATAAGCAATGTCTTAATTTGATATATTTTTTATTGAATTATAGATCTCAGAAATTTATCGAAACAGAAACTATTTTTTTAACATTTTGAATGATGGGTACAGATATTTTAGGATCTATAAGTACATCTGGGAGCTCGTTTATTGTATTCCATAATTCTATAAAATCAAAATTCTTTAGTTTTTGGTATGGTTTTTTGAGTTTTAGAAATAGGCTCCTATTTTGAACTCTCGGGTTGTTGGCTAAATATGATCGTTTCTTAGATCTTCAATAAGTGTGTGTAATATATTTCGGGTTTACTTCTTTCATGAACCTGTGCAAACCTTCGACCTTATTTTGTGTCATTGGAAAGGGTTTCGATCTACAATTATTATTAACAGAATTTCGGAATACAAAATTTTGAAATGAAGAATTTCGGAATACAGGATTATTTATTTATAGATTAATTAAAAACAAGGTTTTCGAAAATTTTAATTTACAATGCTATTAAAACTTACTAGGAGTTTTAGCATGAAAACCATAACCATTTTTCGGGAAAAAATTGTCAACCATTAGCTAGCTTTTCTAAAGATATTTTTGTTTTAATTTAAGAAAAATAAAATGCACGACTGGGTCGCACGAACTTGCTCCTATGTAATCGACTAGGAATTTTAAAAACGAATGTTATTAGAGAAAAGCTGTTCATAAGCATAAATTGAATTTTTAAATTCTTTTAGTAGGACAGAATGCTATCCAAATATGAATTTATGCAAGAACAAAAATTATAAGTCGTTGTAGTGGTTTCTTAAAAAAAGTTTTATATACAAACTTTTTAAAAGCTTTTTAAGAAAAATTTTTGGTACGCCAATTTAAAGTTTTTATTATTGTTCGAATAAAAATTAAATTTGCAAAAAAAATGTTGAGCCATTTCTGAGATATTGAATTTTCAAAAAAAGAAAAATAGATTTTTTTTTTTCAAAAATTCAAAAAATATTTAATTTAAGGTTTTGAAATGCAATGTGTTCTAGACTTTTTAGGATCTTCTCTATAAATTTTTTTATTAAGATCCTTTATGTGGATAATGAGAAATTCAAAATTCGAAAAAAATGGTTCTATGGTAGGTACTATCTTAATTTAAATTTTTTTTATTAAATTAAATATAGTAAAAATTAATTGAAAGAAAAAAAATTTTATCAAAATTCTAGGCGCCGTTTTCGAGAAAAATACGATTTTTGAAAACCATTTTTTTTTTAATTTTTAGCATTTGTATGGTAGGTACCTTTAGTTTTAGGTATAATAAATATTTTTTTATCACATCTTGTAGATTATATTGAGAAACTTTTATTTATCAAGTTTAAAAAAAACTAGCATGGGGTTTTCGAAATATTTAGTTTTGAAAAAAAAATTTTGAAGTTTTTTTTTTAAATCCAAAAAAGTTTGTTTTGAAAATTTGAGTAAGTACACAATTCTATTTATGTTTTTGGGCAGCTTTAGCAAAACAAATGATCAAAAGTGGTTGTACTGTTTTTGAGAAAATCAAAAACAAAAAAAATGGTTCCCTCGGAGGTACCCTCAATAACCATTTTTCGGAAAATTTTTTTCATCCAATATCTAGCTTTAATTAAATGAATTTTTTTTGTATTTTTATTTTTAAAATCTGTCGAACAGTTTTTGAAAAAAAAAATGTTTATAAAATTTCGAAAAAAAAAATCGTATGACAGGTACCGTTATTTTTGGTTTTAAAAATCAAATCAAAAAACATCCGGGGGTAAAAAATTAAAACCCATATCTACAAAGTTTGACGAAAATCGGCCGAGCCGTTTAGCTGTAATCGAACAGACAGACAGAGAGACAGACAGACAGACAGACAGAATTGCGAGACCCACTTTGTTGGTCTTCGCTATCATCGTAATGTGAACTTTGATCAAAATCTCGAGTTCGATTTTTTTTTACGAATGCGTAACTTGCCTTATAGTACCTATAAGTCGCAAGTAAAAATTGTGGAAGAGTTCTGGAGAAAAAAAATATTTTCTTAAATTTCGAAAACAAAATTAAATATTCGACTGGATCCAAGGAACTTACTCTTTGTAAAAGCCTAAAAATTTTAAAAGTGCATGTTACTAGAGAAAAATGTTCATAACAATAAAACTCATTTTAAAAATGACTAAGAGTTGGAGCTAAAAACAGGATTCTATGTCCTTGTAGCGATTTCAAGCTTTTATAAAAAAAAATTCTCAAGACATTTAAAAAAAAATTTCGAAACACCAATTTTAAATTTTTATTATTGAACAAATAAAAATATTTTTTTTTAAGTGAAGAGCCTCCTCTATAAAATATTTTATGAAAATCCGTTATGCCAATAATGAGAATTTCAAAATTCGAAAAGTAGTTATATGGTAGAAACAGTCAGAAATAAAGTTTCTATTGTTAGTACTAACAGCGCAATTACAGTTAATATAGGTCAGGGTACAAGAAAATAAGCCTTTTCTTAAATAAAAATTGGAGATAGGTCCATATTGTAGAACAATTTTTACTTGCAACTTATAGGTACTATAAGGCAAGTTATGCATTCGTTAGAAAAATTAAACTCGAGATTTTGAAGACCAAAAAAGTGGGCCTCGCAATTCTGTCTGTCTATTTGTTTTTCTGTTTTTGGGCTACAGTCTAAACGGCTTGGCCGATTTTCTTTAAACTTGGTAGATAGAATTTTGTATGTTTCCCCCCTACACATTTTTTTCTTTTTTTTAAGACAAAAACTAACGTTACCTGTCATACGATTTTTTTTTCGAAATTTTATAAATATTTTTTTTTCTCAAAAAGTATTCGACAGATATTAAAAATAAAAATACAAAAAAATTTCATTTAGGAAAAACTAGATAATGGTTGAAAAAAATTTAATGAAAAATGGTTAATGGTACCCTCCCCGGAACCATTTTTTATTGTTTTTGATTTTCTCAAAAACGGTACAATCGATTTTGATAATTTTTTTATGCTGGGGCTCCCCAAAAATTTGAATAGAATTGTGTACCTATTCAAATTTTGAAAATTTTTTTTTTGGAATTTTAAAAAAGTTTCAATTTTTTTTAAACTCAATATTTCAAAAACCCCATGCTAGATTTTTTTTAAGACTTGGTAGATAAAAGTATCTCAATATAATCTACAAGATGTGAGAAAAAAAAAATTATTTTACTTAAAAATAACGGTACCCACCACACAAATGTTAAAAACTGGTTTTCGAAAATCGTATATTTTGCTCGAAAAGGGTTCCAAGAATTTTGATAAAATTTTTTTTCTTTCAATTAATTTTTACAATCAATAATGTAATAATAAAAAAATTTAAATTAAGATATTACTGACTGTATATATGTATAAAAAATATTAAAAAAAAAATATTTTGTGAATTTTTGAAAAACAAAGAGTTTTGGAAAACTCGATATCTCAAAAACGGCTCAATATTTTTTTTGATAATTTAATTTTTATTCGTAGTTACAATACTAAAAACGTTAAGTTAGCGTAAAAAATTTTGTACTTGAAAATGTTTTAAAAATTTTGTATATAAAAGCTTATTTTTGTAAAGAAACCACTACAACGACTTATAATTTTTGTTCTTGCATAAATTCATATTTGCATAGCATTCTGTTTTTGTCTCTTACTACTAAAAGAATTAAAAAAATTAATTTTATCCCTATGAACTGAACAGATTTCTCTAATAACATTAGTTTTTAAAATTCCAAGTCTATTACATAGGAGCAAGTAAAAAGTGTGCACGAAAACCCAAGACCGTCGACGCATATACAAGAACTCGGCCTTCGCAGACCTTAATTTGGTGAATTTTGCTTCGGGACTTGTTTCTGTACCCATATAAGATCTAACTGACACAGGATCTAAAAATGTTTGACCATAGACAACGATATTGAAGCCAATATTGGCCTTAAAATCATCTTTAGTGACGAGGAGTATTTTGTATGATTTGGTATATGCCGCAATGTTTATTGTCTTTCATTATTTCAACGTTATTTTTATAAACAGTATTCTAGTGAAGTAGCCAGTTGCGTTTCTCCCCTTACACAATTTAATCGTAAAACTCGCGCTTCACGAAATACCCTTTTTAGCCCAACTTCCGAAGTACTAAAAAATTCATTGATTCTATCTTTAGTCGCACTTCACGAATATGAAATATTTTACCCGACTCAATATTTACCTCTCATTCAGAGTTAGAAATTCAAATATACCAATATGCAATGTGCTCAAACATTTAAAAGGCAGTGATAACTCCTTTAGTGCGTATTTGTATTTGCGCCAACACCCTTGAGGTTTATCAGCTTACAAGGTATCAACAAAAAGTTACAGTTTCGGGCAATGGCAAGCGCTACAGAAGTACAGATCAATTATTAGTAATTACTTTAAGCCCGAACTAAACGATATGGACCTGATCGTATGTGGTTCCAACAGTAAAGCGTTTTGTGCAACCCAGCGAACGATTGAAGGTAGAGCTATTTCTCATGAAGGTCACGTGAATTGCGCACCAACATCGTGCGATTTGACCCTTTTAGACTTTTTCTTGTGGGTTTTATTGAAGTCGCATTGTTATGCAAATAAGCCTCTTTCGACCGATGGGCTCAAAGTCAACATGTGAAAGATTCATTAAAAAATAAAACCTCTCGGATCCGCACCAATATTTGAAAATTCCTTGTCTTTCCGGAACTTCTTATATCCATCTTGTACTGTACCACTCACTTAAAAGAGCTCCTGATTCACACATTCCAATGACTCAAACGTTATCTTGCAAGGGGTTAAATTTTCAGCGGACAGTATAATATTCCCCTTTGTGTATCCGCACCTGGAAGCCAAGAATTAGAGGAGTGCCTCGATCAAACTCAATTAAATGATCTCACGAGCTTGTCTCATGTGGTTCTAGCCTCTGGTGGATGTAATATTTGTTTAATATTTCCTTGTTCTTCAAACAATGAACAAATAAATGCTTATCTTTTAGGCCCAATACACCAACGCAAAAATCTCTCCTAAGCCCACCAACAGAAATTCTTACTTTGCTTTGTATAGCTTAATGTGTCTAGTTAGCTTGGGTGTTCGAAAAATAATTATTAACCAATGACCATGAGATCAAAGTACCTTCAGCTGTCGGGACACTTGAATGGCTTACATTTTTTTCCTAAAGAATTGACAAAAAAGAATAAGTATTGGCATGTGGCGGATACGTCAAAGTGTTAAGACGCTTTGGGGGTCCAGGGCGGTTATTTTTTGCCAAAGTGACACGATTGTCTAAGACAATGGCCGTTCTCTCATGTGAAGACTTTAATAGATTGCTCCTGCATTTTTGTGCGTGCCTTTGACAGGCACATGAATTCACTTTGACATGATAATGGAACGTGGACCATGGAACGATTCTTTTTGTTTTGTTTTTATAGAAGGTAGCTATCCGTAACTTTGTGGGCGTTCATACACGTTAACAAAGTAACTATGCGTCGTCGTGGTCTATAGGTTGCGTCTGTCGTCTCTTAGACGTCTGAGATATTGTTGGCCTCAAAGCATTGTTTGTTTAAGCCTTACCTACAGAATCACGCACTATACTTCAAAAATGAAATCTATTTTTTAGCCTTAAGAATTTTATAGACAAAAACATAAAATTGTTCATTATTTCAAAGGTTGATTGTAGTTTTATCTGCCATAATCACGACTTGCGGAAGTGTCTGCAGATTATGGAAAGATTCAAAAGGCTGCGTAATCTGGCCACGCATGTACCATAACTACATACATACGTTTGTTTGCTTTGTAGCGCAAAAGTTGGTAGGTACTTCGAATGGATTACCTCAAAAATTAAGACATTAAGCTAGAGATGTGAAAAAAGATTTAGACATTTGATGTACTCAAGATAAAAGTGTCTTGCAACACGCGATGCGTCAAGGTTTACATTACCAACATAATGAAAATGTTAATGAAAACTTTGCTTCACTAAAGTACAAAGAAGATTTAAAGTACACAGAAGTAAATATGTTCAGATTAAAATCATTAGAATATTTACAACTTTGGTTCAGCTAGATTTATGTATAAAAGACAAAGATGTTTTGTATCCGCTGTTGGTTGAAATTGGTCTAGCGTAGATAACGAACTTCTATTAAAATAATATGGTAGTCAAACGCACGAGTAATTCGCAAACGTATTTGATCTTCAGATTCAAGGCTTCAACTAAGCTTAGCACTCAAGGTGTAAGGTGTTGGTTTATTAATATAATGACTAAGTTAAGGAGAAAAAAAGTTTTAAGTAGGCACTTAAAAAATAATATATTTTTTTTTTCTTAATTAAATTTTTTGTTAAATATTGGAATCCAAAGGTCTTCGAAGTTCATTTAAAAACTTCTCGCTTCATACCTAGTTAAAACATAACTGGTCGTCAATTCATAGATGAGGAATAATGGAATACTGTAAGACTTTTCGACAAAACTTCAAAAGTAATTTACTAATTGCAATTCCGCCGTTTAAAAAAATTGATTTATTTTGTTTCCTAACTATTTTTCTTGATCAAGAATCAAAATAGCTCGATCTTTTGAAATGTTAATATGATGGGGAAGCATTGATGTGAAGAATCGGCAATTATTAATTTCGTGACGGAAGAAAGTTCGACGTTTTATTGAAGAATAACATTACAATAATGTATAAGTCGAAAAAGATGATGTTTGTTAGAACGTTGCGGCCAGCTGTACATCGAGTTAGATCATTAACGAACAAACGGGCTTAACGATTTTGTTTAAAATTCGTACGTGCAATACATTAAGCTGGCATGCAGGTTGTGGCATTACATACGTTTATTTTTTGAAATGGGCACCATTCAGGCCGCAGTAGTCTTAAGGAGTCGTCAGTAATCTAACTTTACAACTGTGGTTCTAGAGTTCTGGTTAACTTCAAGTCAATCGTTATTATGTGTTGGAACAGTGAGGAGCGTGCGCTTAAAATTTCTTCAATTCAATTATTTGTAAAAAGACAAATAAAATGCATTCCCTCGGACCATCCCATCACTTGGTGAGAGCAATGTGAAAATTTGTAATATTTTTTACAAACTAGCTGGTTAAAGCTAACGATAAAAATTTAAGTTTGCTAAAATAAACGAATCGAAAAAAAAGGTTTCTTAAGAAAAAAAGCGTGCGGATAATTTCGAGTTTCGGTTTGGAATGAATTTATTCTTCTTATTCTTTTTCCTTCTTATTCTACTGTTTTTTCATTTTTACAATTTAATATGGCCCGATGGGCGGCAAATTCAAATTTTAGACCAAATGTAATAGTTCACACAATCAACAATGCATCTGCCCCTGACTGTTGCTTTGCTGGCAAGAGTCACGAAAAATGTCAGAAATTGGCTTATTCCTTGTTTGTGTGAAGGAAGAGCCACCTACCTCATATAATTTTAAAAACTGTAAAAATCAACTTTTAGATGCATGAATACATACATTATAATATGTACATACCATTATTTATTGTTCCCGAATTGATGAAATAAACTAAACTATATTTCCGTCAATTGTAACAAAGATTTGCTGATTACAAAAATGTATAAATTAATAATAAGTATATGGTTTAGAAGAAAATTTGCAATTTATTACATTAATTGACGAAATTTTACTAATTAATTATTTTCCTCTTAAAGCAACCTTTATCTTTAGAAAGATAACTCTCATGACATACCATATTAATCAATTTTAAAAAACGCCAATAGTTATTCAACCCGCAATTAGTTCTATGAGTTGGACTATAAAATAACTCGTTTCTATTTTGAAGAACTCTTATTAGGATATAGAAAGAAATTAATTAAAGCAATTCAGTAAAGGTTATTCGATTATCAAAAATATCTTTTACAAAAACTTGCTCTTATATAAAAGACTAAAAATTTTAAAATTATTTTTACCGGATAAAAATGTTCATAGCCATAAAATTCATTTTAACTTGCGACTCATAGGTACTATAAGGCAAGTTATGCATTCGTAAAAAAATCGAATTCGAGATATTGATCAAAGTTGACTCTACGATGATAGCGAAGACCAAAAAAGTGGATCTCGCAATTCTGTCTGTCTGCTTGTCTGTTCGACCACAGCTAAAATTTGGTAGACATGGGTTTTAATTTTTTACCACCGGATGTTTTTTTCTTTTTTTTTTAAGACTAAAAATAACGGCCATACATTTTTTTTCGAAATTTTATAAATATTTTTTTTTCTCAAAAATTGTCCCACAGATTAAAAAAAAAATTCAAAAAAATTCATTTAGTTAAACCTAGGTAATGGTTGAAAAAAAAATCAAAAAAATTATTATTTTTGGTCCTCCCCTTGGAACTGTTTTTTTTTTGTTTTTGATTTTCTCAAAAATGGTACAACCGATTTTGATCATTTTTTTATTATTGTGAATTCGAATTTTCAAAAAAAAAAATTTTCGATTTTTAAAAAAAAATTCAAATTCTTTTTTGAAAACTCAATATTTCGAAAACCCCATGCTCGATTTTCTTAAAACTTTATAAATAGAAGTTTTTTAAAATAATCTACACGATATGAGAAAAAAAAACTTTATTTTACCTAAAAATAACGGTACCCTCCATACAAATGTTAAATAATGGTTTTTGGAAAATCGTATTTTTCTCGAAAACGGTTCCGAGAATTTTCCTTAAATTTTTTTTCTTTCGATTAATTTTTAAGATCTATAATTTAATAAAAAAATTTTGAAAACACGATATTACTGACTGTATCTACCATAGACCGATATTTTTAAATTTTAAATTTCTTATTATCGGCATAATGGATTTTAATGAAATTTTTTATAGAGAAGTTTCTAAAAAGTTTAAAAAACATTGCATTTCAAAACTTTAAGAAAAATATTTTTTTTTTGAATTACAAAAAAAAACAATTTTTTTTTGGAAAATTCAATATCTCGAAAACGGCTTATTTTTTTTTGTAAATTCAATTTTTATTCGAAGAATAATAAAAACTTTAAATTGGCGTACCAAAATATTTTCTTAAGAATTTTTTAAAAAATTTTTATATAAAAGCTTATTTTTTAGGAAACCACAACAAAAACTTATAATTTTTGTTCTTGCATAAAGCTGGCATCACATGGCATCCTATTTTTACCTCCAAATACAAAGGATGTTTTTTTTAATTCATTTAAAAAATTAATTTTATGCTTATGAACAGTATTTCTCTAATAACATTCATTTTCGAAATTATTAGTCTATTACATATGAGCAAGTTCGTGCGACCCAGTCGACCCAGTCGTGCATTTTATTTTTTTAAATGACTTAAACAACTCCTTTAGTAGTTGGAGCTAAAAAAAGGATGCCAAGTGATTTTGCAAACAAATATTAGAACAATTCTCAAAAAGAAATTGTTGTATCGATTTAAAAATAAAATAATACAATTTTATTATGATACCTATATTTGTAACAATGTCAAAAATTACATTACAATAAAATCTCCATAATTAAACGGTTGGAACAGCTATTGATTCAGCTTGTTATTCCTTGTTGCGGTCCTTCTTGAATCTTGAGTGGTCCTATGAATGCCAATTTGTCGGTGGCAGATTGGAAATGACCATGACCCATCTTCGACGATGTATCTACTGGAGCTTAATTTGTTCCAAGGCTTTGGTGCTGGCGTGGACCAAAAGTGATTTTCATTGAGTAATGACACATTTTTTGGAACCAATGCAATCTCCCTTGAGCATAACAAAGTCGTTGTCACTTCAGCATAATGGAGGAGACCACCCATTCAGGTTATGCCCTTATCGAGCCAAAATTGGCGCAAAATTTTTAAGCAATAAAGCCGGCTCTACTTAACGCTGTCGTTTAGCTTGGAGGCTTTGTCTAACTTTTTCATTATTTTAAACACTTTAGACAACTTTTCTAACTAATGTGGGTTTAAAATCAGAACCTAAGTGAATTTACGTTGAACAACCCTTAATTTGACAGATACATAACACAAACAACACAAATAAAACACAACACAATTTTTTTTTTTTTTTTTTTTTATCCGATGGAAATCTTCAAAAGACACTCGGTAAGAATCGGTACCGAGTAGTGTGGGACTCTTACCGCACTAAAACCACCGGTGAATCAGGACCAATCTATGAAAGATCGACAAATGATTTTTATTTCTTAATTTTAAATCGCATTGGGGGAAGTTTAATGTAATAACTCTTTCCCATAGCTTTTAGACCATCAGCTCATGAGGCTTGGTTCTTCTTAATCTCCGAACATTGTCTCGTATATTTAATACGGTCTCCATTTCGGAGTTAGTATGACTTTGCAGTCGCTGATTATGTGATACAGCGTGTTTCTTAACCACTTCTGTATCCATTTCAATTTGAAGGTCACGATGTAGATCGCTATTTCTTATATACCAAGGGGCATTTATTATTCCACGAAGGACCTTGCTTTGGAATTTTTGGATGGGTTCAGCATTTGTTTTCTTTGTACAGCTCCATAGTTGGATGCCATATGTCCAAACGGGTTTCAATACTTGCTTATATAACATTAGTTTGTTCTGGATAGATAGGTCAGAGTTCTTTCCTAGTAACCAGTACATTTTTCTATACTTTAAGCACAAATAATCATATACAGATGTCTTACGCCTATGGAGCAAAGTGACCTATGAAATTGAAAAAGCTTTATTCTATAAAGCTTTTTAAAAAGCATTTTTTCTACGAGAATCAAAGTTCTTCTCGCAGGATTTTGCAGGATAGGATTTCTCTTCTCTCAATTATGTGTTGCTTCTCTTTTGTTTACCCTTTCCTACAATTTTTGTTTATACTTGCAATATTCGTTCACCCCTTTGTAACGATCAAGCCGCAGACAGTTGATTTTTTTTTATATTTTCAAGATTTTTTTTTGGGTTGTCTGAGGTTTGCGATAAATATAAAATGTGTGCTTCTTGGGTTTGACCGATTTTATTTAAGTTGGTTGATAATTAGAAAGATTTTTTCAATAAACTGTGTCGTCGGTAGTTATGTATTTGTACATAGTTTAAATGACGCGACGGAAGGAATTTGTTTACGAGTATTTAATTTTTTTTTCATTCGTCTGAAGTTGATTTTAATAAAGGGCACATTTTTGTTGCGTAATTATGTAGTTACATTCGCCTTTTCTATTTCGTAAGTGTCCAGGAATACTATATATAGGTACATATTATATTTTTATAGTAATGTAGGTAGGAAGATACCTAGGTCTTTTTTGGGTTTATTATTATAAATTTCAAGATTTTGGACAAGAGCTTGTTTAGTATCTACATATGTAGGTATACCTAGCAGAAACGAAATTAGTTTGAAAATTTTTTACTTATGTACAGTACATATATATACATAAATATGTTTGTATGTAGGAAGATAAGATAAACATTTAAATAGTTTGAATACAATCATTTATCAATTAAGAACTTTTTGTATTAGATGGACTTTTAAATAATTGCCTACAACCGCCTCAAGGCGGGGTAAAGCTTACAGGTATTTACATGTAAAGGTATGATCTCTTGTCCAATCTTGTAAGCTTAACATATAGCTTAAATATTGCTTAATCCATAACTGTTTATATCATAGCTGTAGTGCCTTTCGTTTGCAAGCTAAGCTTGTTCAAAGTGAAAAATACCCTCTCAAGCACAAAATTAAATATTTTTTTGCAAACACGATTTTCATTCATAAAAAACAAGTAATAGTTTCCGACAGATCATATTGAAAAAATAACAGATGGATACATAAAAGTATTTTTTATCAATAAGTGAAACAAATTTTGTGCTCTAAGCTTTTTTATTTAAGCTACCAGAGTTTTCTTAAGCCCGTCTAGAGGCGGGTTCAAGCAGTTGAGTGTAATTTTTTTCTTGTTAGATCTTATTAGATAACAGATTCACTGCTTTTGTTAGGTAGCAATGTCAAGAAAATCTTTGAGGAACCTATCGAAGATGACGAAAAAGCTGAATTGATGAATGCAATTTGAAGCCCTGAAATAACTGACGGTGAAGATGATTTCCAGATTTTATTTGTTCTAAAGATGAACACTGAATGCAGTAAATGTGCTTTAGACATAGTCATCAAGAGCCGAGTTCAGCCTTACGTCAATTCTTTCAACGTCCGTTGCTTCTGTTGCTGCTTCGGAATCAAACGCCAGAGCTAATGCGGCATTAAGTTCCGCTAGTATATTTGAGCCTTATTTTATCTTGGATCTTCATCAAATGTCGTTGTTCGTTTTTTTTTTTTTTTTTTTTTTTTTTTTTTTTTTTTTTTTTTTTTTTTTTTAATTCATTTTTATTTTCATTCATCTTAAAACTATCTTAAAGCTAGACAAAAATTCATAAAAACTAGCCTAATTATCCAATAACTTAAAACTAACTTACTGGCCCTATGCGGGCGCTCTAAGCTAAACTTTATCTTAATTGTAATACCTTTCGGCCTAAAAACTATATTTTATTTAAACTATATCTTTTTTTTTTTGTTTTCTCGAGAAAATGTAAAAAAACTCGGATTCTTTAACTTTTTTTTTTTTTTTTTTTTTTTTTTTTTTTTTTTTTTTTTTTTTTTTTTTTATGTCGTTGTTCGTTTGTCCAGTAAAATTCCAAAACATTTGAAACATTTGAAACATATTGTATATTTTGAGAATTTGTACACATATTTGGGCTTGCTAACATACCTTATAGACTAAGAGCCCACAGCAATTTTTGGGTGTGATTGATAACAAAAAATAATTTACATAATTAGATAGGCCTTTTATAGCTATTTACAAATGTGAAAGCTTCGCATACTCTAGTGGGCGCAATAGTGCATTATAGTGCATCAAGTATGCAGTTCTTTCCAAGTCCAAATAATTGTGATAACAACTTTGCCAAAATGTAGAGTTAAGCCCCCTGATTGAAAATATTGAGGTCCAAGACGTTTTACAGACAGCCTTCTGTCTGCCAGACGCGATAAGAATATGCAACTTCTTGCACTAAGAACGCCACCTTCAAAACGTCTACTTTGTGTGATGTGTAATCTCAAAGAACGTGGGGATGGGGATGTTTTTCATTTGTGTGATGTGTAATCTCAAAGAACGTGGGGATGGGGATGTTTTTCATTTTATTGGAAGGTGTCCCGTTCCCGTTCTAAGAAAAACTAGAAGACATAAAACTGGAGTACTGACTTCTTATCAGAAAACGAAACCATGGATCTTCTTAACGAAATAGATGTATCGAATATGTTAAAATTCTGCAAAATAGCACTAAGTTATCGAAATAGAATAAAACATGAATACTTTTAGTTAGTAACTGTAACTTAATTAGTTTATCTATCAAGAGCTGACGATAAGAGCGATTTTATTTTAATTTACGAGTAGCCCGAATGTCCTTTGGAAGAAGTCTGTTTTTATAAGATTTGATATTATTATGCACTTACTTTTTTAACATAATGCTAATGTGGTTTTATTTTATTTGAAAGTAATGAAGCTTCTCTTAAATCGGAATCTACAAAACTGAAAAACTCCTACATTTTAGATGTTTGGTGTCACGTCGATCGCACTGACACCGAGATCTTTTACACCAGAATACAATAAAGATATTGGTTAAACGATATATATTTAACGTTTTTTTTTAAATGTTTTAAATGTACAGAAAACATTGAATCAAGTTTGTTAACGGTTTCTGAATTCCCCCGGAAATATGTTTTCCAAAAAGTTAATATATCTACTAATGCGAAAACCACGGAAAAGTTTTTAGTTTTCCATTATTTTAGACAATTCAAATGAGTTCAACGGTGAATGTTTTCATAAAATAATAATAATATAATATCAGCATCAGGGAATATAACTTATGATAATTTGCCAGAATGGGAAAATTCCGACGATTCTCTAATAGACCCTGATTTTATACTAAATAATATTGTTGCTTCTCATGTTTCGCACCCAAAAAGTGAAAAGAGTAAAATTTGGATATTCCGTTCAAAAACTACGATTCACAATCGTCAGACATTAAGGAACATTGAAAAGTCATATAAGACACTTTCTGAAAAAGTGAAGCTTGCAAGATCTCCAAAACCATTTGGATTGTGTTGAAGCAACTGCCAAGACAAAATTTCTTTCGAGCAAATAAAACAACTATTTATCCAATTTTGGTTTTGGGAACATATGACCAGAAAATTGTATACATAGAAAATCTTCTGACTATAGGAGATAACAAATGAAATACTCTGTCTAACGCAATGCAAAGAAAGCGACGCGGTGAAACCTGAGTGAAGTACGCTTTGGAATATGATGGCATGCATCTACCAATTTGAAGACTACATTTTACAATATGTTTTTATCTGAAACGAAAAGTTTCATTAAAAACGCAATAGCCGCAAAAGTTTCATGTCCAACCGAACCACTTGAGATTTGTCGGGGTACATCAAAAAAAATATATTCATGGCAGTTTAAACCATATAGAAATGAAGTTTGTAATCCTGTGAGCCTTACCAAATATTCAAAAATATTCGGAACCCTGAATTTAAAATTAAAAGTTTCCAAACTAGACACATGCGCAACTTGCTATGGATTTTAATCTAAGATAAAAGTAGCCCAGCAGGCCTAGATAAGAAAAAGATCTTTTGGGTTTATTACAAAACATAAATCCAGATTTTAGTTATTTTAATAAAAATCTCAAAACTAGTTCTAACAAATCAACATTTAATCAGATTAAGGAAGTGACGATGAAGATAAAAAACACTTTTTTTAATTTGGTTTTTAATTTTTGATTTGTTTTTATTAATTTACAATGCATGATGAAAAGTTTGTTGTTTTTTTTTTGTATTTTCATTAATTCTATCTGAACGTTCAAAGTTGGTTCGCATTCTCTACTAAAAACAATATATTTTTCTTTATTAAGTTAGGAATAAGAACTAAAGTTGACACACGAACTGGATAATTTAACAGAATAGACAAGGAAAATCAGCTAACGTAGTCTGACCAGAACAAAAAATGTCTTTAAAATGGAAAAACAACTAAACTGCAGATAATTTAATTTAATTTTTAGCTAAGAAAGAGTAAAATTATCTTTATTTAAATTTTTGTTTCAACCTGAACTGAGTTTCCAATCGCCCAATATAGTCATTTGTAATTTCACGCGTTTGTTAAAAACTTTAAACTGCTCTCCTGAAAAATTAGTAAAAAAGACTTTAGCGGCTTTTCCTTGTGACCACAGAACTATATATGTACTAAGCTAAAAAAAGAAGTAAAGAAACTTAAAAACTAATACCTAACCTTCCTGCCAATGCCGTTCTTCTTTCTTGAGACGAGGAAATAATTTTCACTTTCGATTCTGTCTACATAATATCTCCAAAAAAAAAAAAAAAAAACAAAACAAACATAAATTGTACCTACGAGTACTTCCTGGAGAATACAAAGTCACACGAATGCATTTTGATATAATCAATAATTCTCAAGTTATAAGCAAATCAACATAACCTACTTACATAACATACAAAATCCATTTCCATTTTTCTATACCTACCCAAAGTAGATACACTTGAAAACGAAAAGATATTGCCAAAATTAAAACAAGAAAATTCCTACCAAAAAGTACAATACCCTCACAAGAAATCAAAATAAAAACAAAAAAAAAAAAAACAAAAACACGAGCCAAGGAGTCGCCGCGGCATACACCAGCCACCAAAACCAATAAAGGAACACAGGAAAAGGCAAATATAAAAACAAAAATAACATCCAACATCCATCCACACAGAAATTCTACGAATGACAAAATATACTCGTAATAAGAAAAAGTAGAACAGAAACAATATAACCCCGGTGGGAAAGGGATGCGCTGTGTCTGGTACGATTTGTTTGTGCTATAAATTTTGATGAGAACAAGAGAATGCTTGTCGCTTAGTCGCTTACCCAATATGCAAAGATACATTTTTCGCTCTCCTACATTGTAGTCATTGTAGTTCTCTTTTCGCTCTTGATTTTTGTATCTTTGTCTGCTAAAGTTTGTCTGCTAAAAAAATATCTTAGGACATTTTTTTGTATGGAGATGAGACATCTGTATATGATTATTTGTGCTTTAAGTTTAGTTCTTCTCTTTTCTTTTTGATGTGCTCTTTCCATTTAAGCTTTGCATCCAAATACATTCCAAGGTATTTGGCGGTATTGGAGTAAGGTACTTCTGTACTGTTTATAAATATTGGAACATTGTTTATGTTTTTGTTTGTAAAGTTTATATGCGTCGATTTTGTTTCGTTTAATTTGATACGCCATTTCTGCGTCCAATCACTAACTTTATCGACTGCATTTTGCAATTTTTGTGTAGCCTTCGTAACGGATTTATCTGGCACCAATATTGCAGTATCATCAGCAAAGGTCGCCAATGATATCGTTGATGTCCACTGGAATATCCCTTGTATATAACAGATACAGGGTTGGTCCTAGGACACTTCCTTGTGGTACACCGGCTTCAACACAAATAAAAAAAAAAAATAAAAAGCCAACTTTAAACCAAATTATTTTTTTGCCTAAAAAAGTACATTTTATATACTACCTCGGTACAGACTGTTTATAAGTTATTTACATTATTTTAGATGGACACGAAAAATATGTAGCTATACTCTGTCCAACAAAAATTGTCAGTACAGGCCTTATGGGAGAGCTTTTTCTAAAGCAGTGGCGCCTGATGCACCCTCAGTACAATGCGTTAGGAAAAATGCCACTAAAAAAGAGCAAGCCACTGACTTTTCTTAAGGAATTGTTGTTGTAATTCTTTGCAAAAAGTTGTGTATCCCAACACGACCGTCGTATCCCACTGCTGATGAGATACTGTCAAGAGTGTCGAGTGTCATTCAATGACTCAACACTCAATACGATCGTGCGCTCTTTATCTACATCAAAACAGAGTTACCATTATCATTCTCAATTGCAAGCAAGGAGCTTTTTCAGTGGTTTTTATTAAGGAGCTTTTGGGATTTGAAGCTTTTGAGAACACATTTTAAGAAGATGAGTATGTTGAGTGTTGTCGTATTGCTTTTCAACCTAAAAAAAACGCGCCTATTATCTTACCGCTTGGCGTTGTGGGAAAAGGTAAATTGAATATTGTTTTCAGTCGTTTTGAATCGGCAGACGGTAGCCCTACGCGTTTTTTACTCTCATTTGCGGCGATTTATAATTTAAACTACGGAATCTCTCTGAGAGCTTTAAAAGGCGACACACTTATGCATAACAATGCAACCAGAATGAGAGACAAACGTCCTATCTTCCCTGTACTGACAATTTTTGTTGGACAGAGTATAATTAACAGCATACAAATTCAATTTTGTTTTTTCAAGATGCACATTCATTTGGCTATACTCGTCGCGGCTTGCATACATAACATATGTACAGATTTGCTGATCATAGAGCACTTTTGTACGATTTTTTCGAATTTCTAATATTCAGTAATTGAGTCTATTTAAAGCGCATCTTTTAAAAAATCGAATAAAACATCAGTAAACATTTTTACTTCGATTTGCTTTGGTATGAAATAATCATTGTCAATATGGATAATATACACATGAAAACTAGCTATTTGCTACTGTTAAAGTATAGTTTATGTCCTTTAAAATAAACAAAAAGTCGGTTCTCGTTTTATATACAATATTTAGAGCCGACTCCCATTCTTAAATTGATTTAGAGCAGGTTTTAAATGTTTACAATTTTGCGCCATTGTTTTGAATGACCTTGCCATCCTTCTTGCTGATTTCGGTACGTTCATATTAACTTTTTTGACCAGGACGTGCCACAATGAAAGATATACGACTTGGATGCCATGCTCCAATACACACCACCTTATGCAGACCTTGTGTGTCTTGTGGGATAACTTCTTTGTAAGCCAGCGACTGATGACACCTTTGGATCCACTTACACCAGCACAGTCAATACCCTCATCTTGTCCGAAGACCTTTGACAAGGGCACAGCTTGTTCCAAATGCTCCTTAACTCATTTAACCTTATCTTCAATTAAGCCATCGTTTAATTGGATTTCAATGACGTGGACCTTGTTTTTAAGTTGTTTGATCAAACGGATCGTCAGGGTGCAATAACATAGATGACAAAACATCTTCCTGAAGTCGTTTTAAATACTCTTCCTTCCAAAAACATCAGTCCATTTTTTGGTGGCCTTGGTGAAAGCCTTCTTCTTGCTCTTACACCAGTTCTTGAAGAAGCGACGAAGCACGGCATTCTTCATACAAGCGCTGGGCCCATACATTAACTAGGGCACAGAGACCAAGTGGATCATCAATGTAACCCGCAGCTGCGACTACAATCATAAAAGGAGTTTCCAAGACTGTTACTGCTTCAACTACTTCCTTCCAGTTGATCTTTGATCCAGTACGGTCAGCCTCACTGACAATGTGAGTCACAACTGCCTTGTATCCAACAGAGCACGTTAGATGTACTGGTTTTGCTGCATAATCCTTGGGGAATGCCTCAACTTTAGCTAGCTTTAACTAAACATTTTTTTTAAGAAAATTATATTTATCAAAAGTGATAAATGCTCCAAGAAGATTTGTTGCTTTTTTTTCGGAAGTGTCTGTGTAAATTACAAGACTTTTTTTCATTTTCGACGGAAATCAAAAAGGAGTGGAATTTTCAGAAAATCCATTATGTATTATAAGATCGTTTATAAAAATAAAAACAATAATGTAAGGAAAGTGGTCGTAGTTCAAAATGAAATAAAATGCACGACTGGATCGCAAGAACTTGCTCTTATGTAAAAGTACTTTGGAATTTGAAATACATTTTATAAATATAAAACATGGATTTAATGAGATAAAAATGTTGAAATGCATGGAATTGTATGAATTTATGCAAAGAAAGTTTTAAAATCGTTTTATTATTAAAGTAATTTTTTATATAAAAAAATTTCTTTAAAATTTTTCGAGAACAAAATTTGGGATGCAAATTTTAAGCATTTAGTAGTATAGATTTTAAGAAATAATTTCAAAAAATAATCATTCACGCGTTTTAAAGATATTGATTTTTCAAAAAAAAAACTTTTTTTTTTCAAGAAACCCACAAAATATTTTTTGAATATTTTTATATACAATATTATTTTAAACTTAAGGAATCGTTAGAGCCGTTGATGAGAAATTCGAAAATCAAAAAAACGGTTCTATGACAGGTACCGTTGATAACATTTTGGCCTATTTTTTTTCACCAAAATGTAGTTCATGTCCATAATATTACACCTAAATATTTTTATTAAAATCGCTATAGCCGTTTTTGAGATAAATAAGATTTTGCTTTACGGGTGTATGGGGGGTACCATTAGTTTTGGAGCTAAAATAAATTTTAATTTGCCCTCTAGAGAATCACGCAAGACCTTTAAGTACCGAGTTTGAAGAATATAGCTCCAGTTTCTTAGGTCGAGGTACAAACAGACAGGCAGACAGACGGAATTGTCGGACCCATTTTATTCGTCTTCGCTATCATCGTAGTGTCAACTTTGATCAAAATTTCGAGTTCGATTTTTTATTTCCAAATGCAGAACTTGCCCTATAGTAAAACTACGATTTCTTCTTTTTCATCTATACTTAAGTTCTTAGAAGTACTTTAGAAGAATATACTTATATTTTGCACCCTAACTTTTTACACCCGAGAAAATAACAGCTGCAGCATGAGTTCAGACTCACTTTCAACAAAATTAATGTAACCAAATTCGTACTATATTTAGTTTTGTATTTCTCGCTAGATCTCTTACTAATGAGGCAGACGTCGCTTTTTCGTCTATAGGGGATTGCATTTGTATACAAATGTTAAAATTAAGAAAAGCGTAGGTAGCATTTTTTAATTTTTCCTTCTATTTAGACTAAAAATAACAGTGCCTGTCTTACAAATCTAAATCTTATAAAATATATTTTTTTCTTAAAAACTTTTCTTAAAAACTTTATCAATCTTATTTAGAAAGTCATTCCAAGTTTCTTCTAAATTAAGACAGCTGACGAAATCCAATTTTGTTTTTAAATTGAATTAAATGGTTGAAATTGGAATACTAGCCACAATATGTTGTTGATTTTCAGTTAGTAGCACGGTAGGTACTGCATCAGCTTTTGAAATCCAGTCACAGAGAAAACATCAAATTCGAGTTCCCATGATGAACAAAAAGAAGTTGGGCTCCTTGAACTAGCTATAAATCCTGCCTAATCTTGATAATATCAATGAAGATAGAAAGTAATTTCGGTTTAAGTGGAGTGATTGAATTGAATTCAATTGATAATATCCCTCCAAAATTATCTTTGTTTCATTCAACAATTTAGTTTCAAGTAATAATAATAAAAAAATATTTCTTAGAAAACCAGAATCTAGTGACTTACAAATCTCAACTATTCCTGTGTGCATGTTACCAGGTATGGAGGGGACCTACAATTTTTACCAGCGTCCTTCTAGCAGCAATTTTTTTTTGTTGATATAATTACTTTAATGAATGTTTAAATTTGGATTTTGTACCTTAAGGTCCAGTTTTTCATCAATGATTTAACTTTAAGTGAAACCAAAAATGGTTAACCTACTTTGGCTACATGAAAAACAAAAAATACAAAAATCGATAAATTTTTTTTAAATTAGAGTGATTCTGCATTTATTTTGGGTGTTTTTTTGATTCTCATTTTGGGGCGAAATTTCATTATACAAAATGGTCCCATATCT
Source organism: Philhelius festivus (assembly GCA_963931855.1). Classification (NCBI taxonomy): domain Eukaryota; kingdom Metazoa; phylum Arthropoda; class Insecta; order Diptera; family Syrphidae; genus Philhelius; species Philhelius festivus. The sequence goes on from OZ007556.1 coordinate 60,627,803, forward strand.
TGCAGCTTCAAAAAAAGTCGGGAAAAGTGAGGTTTTTCCATAATGAAGAATGTCCTCAAATTGAAAATTGAAATATTTCTTAATTTCATCCAAAAACTAAAAAAAAGAAAAGTATACTCCAACTAAAACTGGGCCCAAAAATGTATGTACAAAACAACAACAGCAAGTTTTTCTTTTATTTTGTAGGATTGGGACCTTCTTTTGTTTTCAAGTTTGGACTGATATTTTAATTTCAAAAATTACCCCAAAAGAAGATTTTAAATTTTTAAAATGTAGATAAGCAAAAAGTGTTTTTATCAACGCTACCTTCTTGGCCCGCTTTGCGGATTATAAGGATCTTGCTCCCGCTTTGGGTCTTCTGTACCGTACATGCAACTTCATTGCTCCCCTAAGAGTATTTTCAGTCGCCAGAGAAGCGCCTATATTAAAAATTTCTTTGGGCAAGAGTATCTTGGCTATCCGCTACACGGGTCCAAGGATTCTAACTCCCTCTTTGGATTCCCTCCGTTTAGGGTATGCTCAGTTACCAGGCGGCCGGTTTCTATGTGAACAAATTTCTAAGGTAAGAGTTCCTTGGTTGGTACCTTGCGTGAAACTGTTGCCTAAGAAAACTTTTGACGCAGATAGGTACCTGTGTGAGTTGTGTGAGCGGTACAGAGGATACTTAAATCCTGGTGGGTCATTCCTTAATTTTCTAAACGATAATCGTCGACGATATCGTCCATGATTTGCTTCACGTAACTAGACTACTATCGTCTCGTCTATCGATCACAGTTTTAGAGATTTGTATGCATTTCAGAAACTACTCTCAAACTGTAGTCAATCTTTCAATTCAATAGAAAACAATAGAAAATACCAATTTACAGTGGAAACTCAATCACTCAACTACAGTCACCTATAAAATTCAAAATTAATGCAAGACGATACCTATTTAGTTATCGCCCAAACGCTATCGTTTTGACGATAGCGTTTTGACGATTATCGACTTACGTGAATCAAAAAAAGGCAACGCTATCGTTCAAACGATATCGCCTCACGATAATCGAGTTACGGAATGACCCCCCTGAGAATCCGGAAAGTTGGCCACCCAATGTACAGTGACGAACAAAAATGGTCAAATGATTTCGCTTTTTTGAAAAATTGATTTAAGTAAGGATTTTTTAATAGAATTAAAATCTTTTTTTATTTTTTTTATTTTGTTTATTTAACTCACATTTATTATGTATAATAAAATTTTTAAAAAATAATATATTATACAAAAAAAAAAAAATAATAATAATTTTCTGGTTTTGTCCAATTATGCACGTTTTAGTTCCAAGATATTTAACATAGTTTATTCATTGAGAGATGTTCCTCTCTATTGCGCTTTGTTTGTTTTACTGTTATTTAACAAGTTACAGTTAAGATAATTTTATTTGTTGATAGTTTGTTGTGGGTAAATCGTTCATTTTAAAACGTGTAAAGCTGATTGTCAAAATGAAAAAAAAATTATAAAAATACCGTCGACTGCGCTATTTTTTTATACTAAAAAGTAGTGAATCATCGCGTGAAGTGTCCAAAATCAAAATCAAAAACTTCTGTGCTTAATATTTAAAAAAAAATACAAAAACATCGATGTCCCCCAATGAAAAAAGGACGGAAACGACTACTTTCTGATTTGGAAGCTAGAAGAATGGAAAGAGAGTTGAGAAGTTGTATGTCCAAAACACCTAAGCAGGCAGCCCACAACATAGAGAAGCCAGTTAGTAAATGGACTTCACGGCGGGCACTCAAAAGAATTGGGTTAAATGCTAAAGAGAAACCGAAGAAGGTTCTGCTTTCTGCGAAAAATATTAAAGCCAGATTAGCTTTTGCTAAAAAGCTAAAAACACTGGACCATTGACCAATGGAAAAAAGTCATTTGGTCGGACGAGACGAAGGTCAATAGAATAGGAACGGATGGTAGATCTTTTTATTGGTCACGTCCTGGAGAACCACTTCAACAACATCAAGTTCAAAAGACCGTGAAACATGGAGGAGGTTCGGTGATGGCTTGGGGCTGTTTCTCTTGGAACTCTGTTGGTCCTTTGGTGAAAATCGATGGCATCATGAACAAAGAAAAATATTTGGACATTTTGAAGACAAATTTACTAATTTTCACTGCATCAACAGACTTCAATGATTGTGAAATAACTTTTCAGCAGGACGGAGATCCAAAACACACTTCAAAAATGTTCTCGGAATGGCTGAGAAAATAACAGTTTACGACGATGACATGTCCAGCACAAAGCCCTGACCTCAATTCAATTGAAAATTTATGGTCAATTGTAAAGCGACGGTTGGGGCAGCACAAAAATCTCCCATCAAACACTCAGGAGCCTTGGCAACGAATGGAGCTGGAATGGGACCGTATTCCAGAGCAATTTCTTTATAATTTGGTGGAAAGTATGCCAAAGTCTTACTCCCAAGTAATTAAAAATAAAGATTTATGGACCTAATACTAAAAAAAATCATTGATTTTAAACGTGCATAATTGGACAAGTCTAAAAACTAATGGAATATTTTTTGTTTTGTATAATATATTATTTTTTGAAAAAGTTATTATAAATAATAAAATTTAGTTAAATAAACAAAATGACAAAAATAAAAAAAGATTTTAATTCTATTAAAAACTCTTACTTTAACTCAATTTTTCAAGTAAGCGAAAACATTTGACCACTTTTGCTCGTCACTGTACTGTTACCAGGAAAGACTGTTGATATCGGCGCTTGCCTGGTGACTGACATACCTTATGACACATTTTTGCATAAATTAGAAGTATGAAAAATAACCCTAATATTTTGTCCATTCATAAAAGAAAAGTTATTTTCTGGTTTTTTTTTAATTTATTTGGGGTAATTTTTCGTAATGAAAAATTGATAAATTTTGTTAAGATTAAAAGAATGGGCCCATTTTTCATAATTAAATATCAGTGCAAACTTCAAAATGAAAAATTTTTTTATTCTTAAAAATTTTATCAGTTTTTGATTTTCATATAAAAGTTTTTGGGTCCATTTTTAACTTCCCATAGGGAGTTATTGTAATCGGTCCGATTTGTCAAATTGGAATTTTTGACATTTCTCGACGTTTGTGTGTGTGTACGTACGTTCGTACGTCCGTACGTTCTGGTACCATTTTTCGTCGTCGATATCTCAAGAACGAGTAAAGATATCGACTTCAAATAAATTTTGTTTAATAGATAATAGCTTCGAAAGATGCTGAAAGGGCGTTTATTAAAATTCAGTGACTAGTTTTTTCACTATAACGGTTTAAAAATTTTGGTTAGTTTCAAATATCTCACGAAAAAATAATGCTATTGATTTAAAATAAAATTTAATGCACTCACTATAAGGTCATACAGATTTGGTATGAATTTGGAAAAAAATGAACATACCGTTATTTTTTTAAATAAAAAAAACTGAAAAAAAAATTTCATAACCCAGATATTCTAAGAACGGAAAACAATTTGAAACTCAAAATAATTTTATTTTACGAAAAATAATGTGTTTGACAACTGGTGAAAATTTCGAAAAAAATCAGTTTACAGTTTTTTAAACAAAAAATAAAAAACTATGTAAAATTCTATTGAAAATTGGTAAAAATTGTTTTTCGACTCAAATTTCTCGAGAACTAGTAGTGATATTGACTTCTTATTTAGTTTATTTTATACATAGTATAATTTTGTACAATTGGTAAAATGTTGACAAATATTAAATTAATAGGTTTGTTGTTTTTTTTAAATAAAAAACTATTAAAAATTCTAGTGAAAACTAGTTAATATTGTATTTCAAGTCGAATTTCTTGGGAATGAACACCGATAGTGCCTTTTAAAGTATGTTGTTTTCTACATCGATACCTTCCCGTAAGAATGTATACTAAGCGACATTTCTAAAATTGTTCAGGAAACGAAAAAAACGAAGAAAGTTCTAGTTGAATCATAGTGTGCTAAGAGACAATTTTGGTTAAACTAAGTGACATCTAACAAAATTTTTTTTTGCTCACGACAATGAGATCTTTATTAATGTCGCTTAGCATAATTTTTTTGGCGGATAATACAAATTTCAGGGGGCAACATCATTTTAATGAGAAAACATGGCAGTTGAGAAATTTTTTAATTTGTACTCTTCTTTCCTTTTCATGCATAATAGGTTGGCGAAACCCAGGCCAAAACGTGGCCCTTAACATATCGTCGCTTTAGATCGAATACCTCGTAACCCAGAAAAAACCGATTTTTAGGTAATGATGCAATTATATTGTGAAAAAAATTCCGGACCTAATGACAAATATCCTGTGAACCTAAAAATTATAATTGCAGAGCCACGCGCATAATTAACAACACGTCTTTGTCTCTCCTGAAAAATCGACTTTTCTGGGTTACGAGATATTCGATCTACAGCGACGATATAGTATATTTTCTCATCAAAAAGCCATTTTCGAAAAAAGTGTCCCTTAGTACATTCTTACGGGAAGGTATCGAAATAATACAATGATTAACATATGGTTAAATTTTGACAAGTATCGGATTGACAGTTTTAACAAACAACAACTTATACATCAACAATCTCAATTTCAAATCTCTTTAAATAATTAAAATGCTTTTCAATCTTAAAATAATGTTTGTTTGAATTTTACAGCTTAAGTTTGTTTCGCTGAAAATTTGGTTATTTGAAAAAAAACTAAATATAAAAATTTCAAGACCACAAATGGGAAGTTATCAGTGTGGGTCGCACCCAGCCTCTTTTTTTATTTTTACTGTGGGGCCAATTCCATATCGGTATTTCGGCGCATGTTAAAAATATCTCTTCAGTTAATCCAGGCCTAACTCACCAAATTGTATGGCTTAAGACTGAACTAACTCGAGATTTGTAGTTGTATCTTTGTAACCTATAGTATTATCATGGAGCGTGATTTTGTATTGCGAACGCTAGCCTGGTGGTGGCGCAGAAATTAGCGCACGCTTTTACAGTGGAGAGTAGGATAACATACAAAACAAGTAGTAAAAAAGAGAATATTTTATTATTAAACTTAGCAAAAACAAATCAAGCAATTGCAATCCCTAGCCTTAAGATGTTGCCAAAATCTTTCGTCTTCTTGATAGTACTATAAGATGTATATACAAGCGTTGTATATTATGTTTTAGGTAATGACTTGAATTTTAGTTAAACCTCTGTTGATCCCACATCGAAATACTCACCACTTGTGAGAAGAAGAGACTTAAAAGTTAATTACCTGCCTACCAATGCCCTCTAGTGGTGTGTAATATTAATCGCATGCAACATATCATGTCACATTTCCATTTTCAGCATCCTATCAAAAATGACTTCTATGATTTAAAAATAAAATAACTCTTGCCACCTCATTTAATCATTTCGTGTTGTATTTGACGCATTTGCAGGGAATTTATCTGACTTCTGACATATTTTTCTATTGTGTTTTGTTTTATTTATTTCAATTTTTCAAACTCGTCAACACCGTCAGACACTCCCAATTCATGACAGTTGCTGTCAGCTTTTCAATTAAATTGCGTAAAATGATTTGTTAGCTGTAAGATACACTTTATTCGCATGAATAGTAATCACTTGATCCTAATCCAATCGCTGTCATAATGACTTTGAAAACCTCTCGGGGGATAAATGGGTTCTTTTGAAGAAAAGAACAGAAGTTTGATACTTAAAGAGTCTAACAAGAAATAGGCATACATTATTTAAAACGTACGCAGTAATCTAATGGAAGTTAGGTTCTTAGATATTTAATTATTATTTTGTTTAATGAATATTATGTACATTTCTGAGAATTGCCTGTCCATCATTTTTGTTTTGAGATTATTCTGCTCCAATTACTTCTTATTTAGATTATGCAAACAGATCAATAACTATGCCTTTGTTTATAATTTTTATTATTTTCTGTCTCAATTAGCCATAGTGTCTACTTAGCATTTAAACAAAATTGATTCAAATTAAATCATGCCTCCGCAAACAATTATAATACTTAGTGCCACTGGCAAAGCCATGACAATAGGCGTAGTTTTTTTTCAAATGATTGATTTTACCTTTTAGAAGACATAATAGGTACTGGCGTTTCATAGTGGGTCATGACTTAAAATTTGCAATACAATTAACTTACAAAAGATCGGATTGATGAAGGATATTTTTTTCAGAAGCACACAAATGCAAAATTCCAATTATTCAAAGATATGAATTTTTTTAAAAACTGTTGTGTTTATAAAAAATAATAAATTGTTTAGTCTACAATTAAATATTATGGGTCTCAAATTAGTTGCGAGTTCTTTGATGAAAACATCAATCTTCTACCTTTAATCAGCTCTCAGAAAATCTTCACATGCATTTCTTGTCAAAAATTTTGTTCACTGACCCTCGTGTATATGACCATCAATTAATATTTTAAATGTGAACAGTTTAAATAATGGTTCGCATAAATTCAAATTGAATGAAAGGATCTTCGCAACTTGAAAGTCCAATAACTCATATATTATCAAAATAGTTCTATTTACAATGAGTCAAAAATACTAAAAAAGTGATCTGAAAACTACGAGTATCTAAAGTGAAAATAGCATTATAATTCAATCTGCTGTGTTCCTTGTCACAAGCTATTTATATTCATTATTTCGGCAGGACAAACCAAATAAATTAAGACTTAAAAATGACTATACTAGCTCTGTTTGAAGAAACTATCATCGATAGTTCAGACACTAATGGAACATTTGATATCATACAAAATAACACCACATAATTACAGAAATATATCTGCATTCGTTTATTGTATCGATATCCCGACAAAACAAACATTAAAAAGCGAAAGTTGTATAAATGCTAAGACAGTTTAAGTCTGTCGACTCATCCTTAGTAGACAAAAAATACATTAAGATGATAGTTTTATAATACCTTTTTTGCACTGATTGCGTGTGTAAGCGATCTTTCTCATCAAGTCCCATAAAAACGTTGGTCTTTATTTTCTAATGCCTGGTTGCATAACTGTGGTAAATCCATCAAATTTAAGTCTGGTGGAAATGTTGGCAGAATTTTAGGAGAAAATTGTTTTTAAGATCTTTAAAAGTCGATCATTTATAACCTTTACTTCGGGACACTTTCTGAGTATCACCGGTCTTGAATTCTTGTTCAGTGACGAAATCAACGATTCAAATGTTAAATATTTTAGTTCCGTTAGTTGTTCACTCTGTGATATGGAGTAAAATCTTCAAAGTTAAGATTTTAAACTAGTTCAATTGAAAGTTCCAGTGACTTTAACTCCAAAGTGCGTTTCATCAAGGAACGACAGAGTGATCCATCAGTTAGATACTGTCGTACCCTTCTAAGATGCAAATATTGGTCGATGTTTACCGACTCTTATGAAATTCACATTCTTGATATACTAATTTTAGACAAGGATACCTTTAAAACCAGAGCTAATACCCATTAATTGTGAGGTTAGATTCAAATAAAAGATATCAAAAATCTTCGAAAAAGTATCACACTATTTCCCAAAATTAAAGACCAATACATTTTGTAATGATTTTTGGAAACAATCCTACATTTTTCAGCTTTCATTTTCGCAGGTCCTAGAACATGGTGCGTAGCTCTTTCTCCTTCTTCGATCCCGGAATTGAAAATGTTTTCGTTGAATCTGTTTATGTTCTACTTTCAAGCTTGTTTTTGTCTCCCAGTAGAAGCTCTTTGATTCCTTTCTAGATCAATTGCAATGTACTACTGGTTGCTGTCCGTGCAGTTCTCGATGATTCGTCAGTTTTTTTATGCTTGTGGATGTAAATTCCATCGCAAAGATTACGGCTGGAATAGTGCCTCTGTGTCGTGGTCTCTTGAATGTTGGGGTGTTTCCTATATTCGATACCTTGAGGCCACGTCTTTCGGTCATCTCCAGTATTTTCCTTGCTCGAGAGTCTGTTCCCCACTCTTGGGCTCCTGAACGCTCGAAAATGAAGTCCTCCAGGTCATCAAATTTTTAGCGAAAATGTTCGAATCGTTTGGACTCAGATAGATGCTTATAATCGTGGGTCCCTTGGTCTTCAACCATGCAAAACCTTTTTGTACTCCTTGGTTTTTTGAGGGGAATACACTTGCGTTCGGAATCCAGATTGCAGCGCTTCCTAGCGAATCCATTATTCAGTTTGTCTCTTTGTCTACGTACTGTTCGCTGATAATGACGACGTCTATTCTCAATTCCTTCGGCAGGTTAGTCTGTAGGTTAGGTTGTCAAGCTTTCGACTCCTGTGGATGTTTCCCTATAAGATTCTGGTCATTGTAAGGCGTTTTTCTTCGCATTTTCCAGTATCTATTGGGACACTTGACACTTTCTGTACCCTGGCACACGATGTAGAGCAGATTGTGGAGTTTGTAGATCTGCGTATATGCAACACTTTGGTGGTTTTCGGATTTGGTTCTTCTTGTGGTCCTCCTCTTGGCAGTTAAAGCAAAGCCTTTGCCCTTATCTGTCTGAGTCCTTACGAGTTGCCATATTCTTCCGTACCCGAAACACTTGAAACATCTTTGGACTTCTTCCCTACGTCGTATTCTGCACTGAAGCCATCCGATTTTGATTTGGGAAATTTTCAGCATCTTGTAGGCTGCTCCAGCGTTCATTTGAACTAAAGCCGTTTTTCGAGAGTTTCTGTTTGCCCCTGTCACTGTCACCTGTAGATCCAGATTTTGGCACCCCGTCTTCTGGTTGATGGCTTTCTCAGCCTTCTCTGTATTGGTCATTTCATTCAGGTCCCTGATCTCGAGTGCAACGTTTTCTTCAAGGTTGTGAATTGTTTTTCTTTTACCTAGAATATGTCTCTAAGGGATCTCCCAAAATTTTGTTTTGTCTCCAGTCCCAGTTCCAGTAGAACTTCCTATCGCTATATTTGTCGCACCGATCTGTCGTAAGATCAGGGTTGCGAATTTTTGAATTAAAAAATCCTTAAGTCATAAGTCTATAGATGACTTGTGAATTAAAAAAAATTAATTCATAAGATATTTGGTGACTTATGAATTAAAAAAAATTAATTCACAACCCTTAAAGTGACTTATGAATTAAAAAAAAATTAAATCCTAAGCTACTAACTGACTTATGAATTAAAAAAAATTGTATTCACCACCTACTAAGTGACTTGTGAATTAAAAAAAAATCAAGTCATCAGGGAGTAAGTGACTTATGAATTAAAAAAAAATTAATTCACAAGTCAGTTGGTGACTTGTGAATTAAAAAAAATTTAATTCATAAGTTAGTTGGTAGATTGAAAATTTTTAAGCTTGTTTTGACTACATAATTATTTAATTATTAACGAAAGCTTTCAAATCTAGTTTTTAAATCATAATATTATCACGCTAGCTTATAAATTATCCATTTCATAATTTTTCTAATCCGCATTTATCCATTAACTTATGAATTAAATTTTTTTTAATTCATAAGTCACTAAGTTGGTTTTGAATTAAATTTTTTTTAATTCATAAGTCACTTACTTGCTGATGATTTGAATTTTTTTAATTCATAATTCACTTACTTGCTCATGACTTCAATTTTTTTAATTCCTAAGTCACTTAGTAGCTTGAGAATTAAAATTTTTTAATTCATAAGTCACTTACTTGCCCATGACTTAAATTTTTTTAATTCATAAGTCACTAAGAAGCTTATGATTTAATTTTTTTTAATTCACAAGTCACCAACTGACTTGTGAATTAAATTTTTTTTAATTCATAAGTCAGTTCGTAGCTGCTGAATTATATTTTTTTTAATTCATAAGTCACTCACTAGCTTGTGAATTAAAGCCAAGCTTAAGCTAACAAGTGACTTAAGCTTTTGCAACCCTGCGTAAGATTTCGGTAATTTTTTTAACAATTTAATGTCTTGATTTCCCCCTATTTATAGGAATTCCCTTTTCGCATTCCATAAGGAGGAGAATTTAGAGTTTTACCATTTTTCTTTTTTAGCACTCCTGTTCTAGGTTTGTCCCTTCACTGTCCGCAAATTTCGCCTCGTGTGTTGTCTTCTATTTCTATTTGTTCGCTAGTTCTGGGGATTTCCTGGTCTTTTTTATCCGTTTGTTTTTCAAGAGGAAAAGCAAATATGTAGGTCTTAGTCTATGTTAGATTACCAATACTACCATTATTAATTTCGGTTAACAACATAATTGTGTGTTACAGATGGTCCACATAAAAATTACTTAAAGTGACAGACAGGTGGTCTAGTCACGTCCAAATCTAATAGTCCCACAGGCGACACCTGGTCCTCGATTGCTGATGTAACACTGTATGAGAACGCCTTAATGCTCAACATAAATATTTTTTTTTAATTAATTAATTACAATATGGAAAGTTAACGCTATTCCTCAATCCCTAAGCCTGCGCAAAATTCCAATGATATAGGGTAGAATTCCGAAGTAAGAAATTACTGCCAACTTCTCCGCTATGACATTTTAAAAATTGAAGTAAGCTTCAATGGGTAGCTAAATGATGACGCCAACGAGATCCAAGCTTTCTGATTGGCCTTAAGCATTTGGGCATTGAAACAAAGAAGAAGTCGTACAGGAAAAATAAAATCCTGGGAGGGAACTTCTTACCCGGTTAGAGAGTAAACCAGAGGTTCTTGAAAATTGGCGAGAAAGAAGTTTTAGCTTATAATACCGTATTTTCTATCAGTTATGTGAATTAAAACCAAAAAATAAGGAAACCGCTTCCAGTTGAACTTAAAAAAATTATAAGGAAAAAATATTTAATGGGAGAATGTATAACAAACAAAAAAAAAACAAAATAACATATTAACAAAAAATAAAATTTTAAAAAAGTTAAACACTTTTTATACTTTTGTAACATTGTGGCAACGCTGGCGCTGTTTCAATTGTTTATTAAGCTGGATTTCTATCTTCATTCAAAAGTTAAGCGTCTGTCGCAAATTGATGGATCAGTTCTAGCAGCTTCCAGTATTCTTTCATCAGACGTCTGGTGGCGGTTTTTGCATTGCATGCTTGTCTGAGAACGTAGTGATGAACTATTTTGCTGAGATGAAGTTGTACCTCGAAGCCTTGCAAACTTGTAAGCAAATAAGACAACTTTTGTCTTAATTAGTTAAATAATTAATTTTTATACTCTTTCTACTTTTAAAAAATATTAAATAAAATATTAAATTTTCGCTTAATCTAAAATATCTATCGAAATCTATCGATATGCCAATTCATATCGATAATTTATCGATATAAATTTTTTTCTTCATGATATTTGGTATTATTAGGAAATAAAAACTTTAAATGTTGGTGAAACTGAGCATAAGTTCAATAAACGTTCATTCAATCTGTAAATTGTATTGGCAGAAGAGGAACAGTCTCTATCTAAGGCTTGATGGTAGATTTTATTTAACACTCAATGCAGTGGAACTCGCGATCTTTGTAAAGTAATTTTACAATCTCAGCCGTAAAGACCGGGATCTTCTTCATGCTGCCTCCAAAGAATTCAAGTAAAATTAATGGTTTTGGTAGCAATTCACTTCGACAACGAACGAGAATTTATGGCAACAACCATTGTCAGGCTATGCATAAAGTTCTACAGGTACTTAATTAGTTGCACGTCGGACATTTATCGTGACACGCGTTGTAAATTATAATGTGAATGATAAAATATCATGAAACAGAACCATTAATCAAACAGCAATCTATTTTAAGGATCAAGGTAGATAGAGCTGGAAAGAACCAATACAAAATATTCTCATCCACATAAAGGGAGACCCTGACACATATGGGGCATTTCACGTGAAGCGGACAACGAAAAAAGTGATGGGTGTTGAAATTCATTCATCTTTGTGTTATTTATACTTCATTTGAATCTAAAAATACATTTAGAAGGATTTTGAATTTTGAGGTCTGGTACTCCAGTTATGGGCTTGTAAACTTTCGACAAGCAATGAGTAATGGTTTTTAAGAAAAATGTTGATAAATTAAAAGAAGCAATATAAAAATAATTTTAATAGTTGAATATATGGTAAAACAGATGTTCTTTTTATTTATGAAATCTAAGCCGGAAATGAAATTTTTTTTTATATATAAAACCGGAAGTTAACATTTCAAATAAAATTTTCGTAAACTTGGCCCATTTTTATATTTTTTTTTTATGTCTCAAAATAAAGCCCATATATTAGAGAAAATACGTGCCAAGTTTCAGAGTGGGATACCCATACGTTTAGAAGATACATAATTTTTAGTGCGTGGACCTCGTGCAAAACACAGATTTATTATACCTATAGAAAACCGGATGTTGGCGATTCAATTTTAATTTTAAGTAGCTTAGACCATTTTGATATTTTTTTTTCTTTTCTCTTATTGTTCTTTATATAATAAAGATTCCAAATACCAAGTTTGAAGATGGGATCTCCATCCATTTAGAAGTTACATATTTTTTAGTGCTAAGGTGGCAACTTCGTGTCATGCGATAAGCCCTTCTTGGTCTAGCTTTCTTGCCTTCTCATAGTATGAAGAGATGCCATCTGTTAGGAGTGTAACTTAAATGCTAGAAAAAGAAAGATATAATATGCGGCCAAGTTACAATAATTTGTATTGTATGTTTTTTTGATTTAAGTTCTTGCTTTAAATGAATACAACGCTTAGTTAGTTCGCACTTGAATTTAAGTTTAATAATAAATAACACAGGCCCACAAAAAAAAAAAAACTTCTCTGACTCTGGGATGTGAACATGTGTCTCATAGGTTTTTCGGGTCGCTGATTTCAAATCCGGGGTCCGTTTGACTCAATCAGGTCAGGTTTAAGGGCATTTGAAGGTCAAATCGCTAAATATTCGTTTACAAATCTGAGAACCTATATATATATGTTTTTGGCATCGCTGAATTCGAATTTGGGCTTTTTTTGAGCCCAACATGTAAAGGTCAAGGTCAAACGAAGGTCAAACCTCTGCAATCTAACGATATGATATTTTTGACCCCAGATTCTGAAAGAACGTAAAATTTTACATCTAAATTCATCTAGATCTGTTGTTTGGAATGACCTCTGGAAGATATTCCAAGGTAAAATACTCCTTTTGGATCTCTCGGCTGATGTATCGACAGTAAATCGGGATTTGGGCTCTCGAACCAGTTGATTCTTATGTTTTTGGAGTCACTGAATCCGAATATAAGGTGCGTTTAATACCATTTTGCAGACTCTAGGTCATTTGAAGGTATCCATATAACTTCAGAAGTAGCCAATTCACAGCCAATACATAGGCCAAAATCTAAAAACCGAGTCTTATTTTGGATGACCGCTACATGACAGAGGTCGGTAAAAAAAAAAGTAAACACATATTTGCACGTAAAATTTTACGTTCTTTCAGAATCTGGGGTCAAAAATATCATATCGTTAGATTGCAGAGGTTTGACCTTCGTTTGACCTTGACCTTTACATGTTGGGCTCAAAAAAAGCCCAAATTCGAATTCAGCGATGCCAAAAACATATATATATAGGTTCTCAGATTTGTAAACGAATATTTAGCGATTTGACCTTCAAATGCCCTTAAACCTGACCTGATTGAGTCAAACGGACCCCGGATTTGAAATCAGCGACCCGAAAAACCTATGAGACACATGTTCACATCCCAGAGTCAGAGAAGTTTTTTTTTTTTTTTGTGGGCCTGTGTTATTTATTATTAAACTTAAATTCAAGTGCGAACTAACTAAGCGTTGTATTCATTTAAAGCAAGAACTTAAATCAAAAAAACATACAATACAAATTATTGTAACTTGGCCGCATATTATATCTTTCTTTTTCTAGCATTTAAGTTACACTCCTAACAGATGGCATCTCTTCATACTATGAGAAGGCAAGAAAGCTAGACCAAGAAGGGCTTATCGCATGACACGAAGTTGCCACCTTAGCACTAAAAAATATGTAACTTCTAAATGGATGGAGATCCCATCTTCAAACTTGGTATTTGGAATCTTTATTATATAAAGAACAATAAGAGAAAAGAAAAAAAAATATCAAAATGGTCTAAGCTACTTAAAATTAAAATTGAATCGCCAACATCCGGTTTTCTATAGGTATAATAAATCTGTGTTTTGCACGAGGTCCACGCACTAAAAATTATGTATCTTCTAAACGTATGGGTATCCCACTCTGAAACTTGGCACGTATTTTCTCTAATATATGGGCTTTATTTTGAGACATAAAAAAAAAATATAAAAATGGGCCAAGTTTACGAAAATTTTATTTGAAATGTTAACTTCCGGTTTTATATATAAAAAAAAATTTCATTTCCGGCTTAGATTTCATAAATAAAAAGAACATCTGTTTTACCATATATTCAACTATTAAAATTATTTTTATATTGCTTCTTTTAATTTATCAACATTTTTCTTAAAAACCATTACTCATTGCTTGTCGAAAGTTTACAAGCCCATAACTGGAGTACCAGACCTCAAAATTCAAAATCCTTCTAAATGTATTTTTAGATTCAAATGAAGTATAAATAACACAAAGATGAATGAATTTCAACACCCATCACTTTTTTCGTTGTCCGCTTCACGTGAAATGCCCCATATCCAAGTTTAATAAATTCACTTACCATCATAAAAATAAAACTAAATCACCATTTGCCACCGACAGGAATTCAAATTATGATTGAAAATATTATTACTTATGACTAGCTGGCCTGTCCAGCTTTGCTCGGGTAGACACATCTTGTATGAAACATTATTGTGAGTAAGTCATGAAATGAGGATACATATGTATGTATCTGCCAATTTAAAAAAAATATATGATTCTTTGAGTTTGTTGAAAGTTTGCATTAAATTTCTGTTATTTAATGCCTTGTCCATTTATTTATTTAAAAGAAAAAATTATTTTATATATATACATGATATATATGTATATTTATGATCGTAGAATAAGGGCTTTACAATTTACAATGATACACAGCTTGCACAGAGATATGATATTTGTTTATATCTTACAACTGAAAAATACATTCAAAATGATGGTAAGGATTTACAAAAAGAAAAAAATTTTATTTTTTTTTAAGGAAAACTACGTAAAAAAACCTTCATTTAATAGAACATAATAGTACATAATTTATTAATTTTTTGCTTGCTTAACTTTTTCAAAAGATTTTAATATACTGTGAGTGTCAAAAGTGAGTAAACACCTAAATGAATTCTTGAGTTACATGGAATTGAAACCAAAAAATAAACAAAAATCGAATTCCAATAATACAAAATAAAAGTTTTATTTAATAGCAATAAATCAAAACCAAAATAAAATTTCAAAAAATGAAGTAATGCATTTTTTCCTAATAAAAACTAAAAATACTCCATATTTTAAGCGTCAAAAGTAAGTAAACATCTGTTATATCTTCAAATTATTTATAAATATAGTATCTTAAGTAAAAAACTGGGTATTTCATTTGATCAACTTTAGACTTCATAACATCTCTTAGTCAGCGTGACATGGAAACAACAATGTTATTTCTAACATCGCAGGATTATTTGGGACAATTCTTCAATTAAAGCCTTTTAAGGACATCTTTGTTCTTGATGGCCCGTTTGTGAAATTTTCCGGTTCAAATGATTCCATAAATGTTGTATGGGGCTTAGGTGTGGGGATTGGGGAGGGTGGTGGAGGTGCTTTGAAGTCCTATAAAGTATTCATTTTTTAAGGAACTGCGAAGTATGCTTAAGATCATTGTCTTGCTAAGAGATCCAATTACTAAGTATCCCTAAATTGCGTAAGGTCGGTTGAAGGTTATTGCTTAGGACGTTTAGATAGTCTTCATTATTCATTGTACTTTCAATGAAAACAAGATTTCCGATCGAATATGCGGCCATACATCCCCACACCATCATGTTTTACTGTGCTCCTTATAGTTTTCTTACTTCTGATGCGTTAATATGAATATTTTTTTTTGTTTATAATAACAAATAAACAATGGATTCTTATAATAAAAATCAATAAAAATAAATCAAAACACAAATAAAAATTCAAAATATAGCTTCTTACAATTTTTCCTAATAAAAACTAAACATACTATCCACATTAACACCTCAGAAGTAAGAAAACATCATAAACAGAATATAAGGAGCACAGCAAAACATGATGGTGTGGGGATGTATGGCCGCATATTCGATCGGAAATCTTGTTTTCATTAAAAGTACAATGAATAATGAAGACTATCTAAACGTCCTAAGCAATAACCTTCAACCGACCTTACGCAATTTAGGGATACTTAGTAATTGGATCTCTTAGCAATACAATGATCTTAAGCATACCTCGCAGTTCCTTAAAAAATGAATACTTTATAGGACTTCAAAGCACCTCCACCACCCTCCCCAATCCCCACACCTAAGCCCCATACAACATTTATGGGATCATTTGAACCGGAAAATTTCACAAACGGGCCATCAAGAACAAAGATGTCCTTAAAAGGCTTTAATTGAAGAATTGTCAGAAATATCCTGCGATGTTAGAAATAACATTGTTGTTTCCATGTCACGCTGACTAAGAGATGTTATGAAGTCTAAAGTTGATCAAATGAAATACCCAGTTTTTTACTTAAGATACTATATTTATAAATAATTTGAAGATATAACAGATGTTTACTTACTTTTGACGCTTAAAATATGGAGTATTTTTAGTTTTTATTAGGAAAAAATGCATTACTTCATTTTTTGAAATTTTATTTTGGTTTTGATTTATTGCTATTAAATAAAACTTTTATTTTGTATTATTGGAATTCGATTTTTGTTTATTTTTTGGTTTCAATTCCATGTAACTCAAGAAATCATTTAGGTGTTTACTCACTTTTGACACTCACAGTATGTAAATAAAAAATTCTATGGACCTAAGATTCTTCTAATTAAATAAGGAGAAATTGGGTGTGGAATACCTAAGCCAGTTTTCCATAAATGGGAACTATCAAACACATATAAGTCAATTGGGCAGTGGCTGGATAATACTGAACTTTTAAGGCTGCAACTCTACTACTTATGCTTCGAACATTCCATACAACATATAAGGCACATATGTATCCAAATCAATAAACATTTTTCGGGAATATTAAGTATCAGCAAAATTTAAATAGATGGAAATCGGGTATATTCGCAAAACTTCATAGGGAAAAAAACCCTACTACAGTTTTAAGCTTTCTACGGAAATATAACAGGAGAAAATAGACATAAACAAAAGTAGGCGTGGCAGTAGGTGGATTAAATTGGTATGCCTATTATTAAAAAAGAAGGAAGTCCAAGTCTAAGAAAAGTTGGCGTAAGAGCAGACGGGATATATTTAAACTCCCTTAAAACAACTTCGGGCCAATAAACCCAAATTCTGAAAAAATCATAAAGTTTGGCCGAGTAGTGTCCAATACTATAAGCTACATACGAAAGATATTTTATTTTTATAAGACAATATTCGTATTAATAAAAAAAACACACTCTTTAAATCACATGTAAGCTGGTTAGGTGTACCTACAGCTGTCCATTTAATTACTTTCCAATTCTACTAAATTACTGAGCCAATTTTAACTAAATATAGATATACAAATCCGTAGTCAAATAATCACTTCAACCGTGAATAAATAGACTAAAAATTTGAAAAATAAAAATTATTTTTTTAAATGACTGAATTAACTATTTTGGTAGTTGGAACTTAAAACAGAATGTTGTGATTTCTCAAGTGCAAAAATTATAAATCGTTGAAATGGCTTTTTTTAATAAATACAAAAATTTGGACCACCAACTTAAAATTTTTATTATTATTACTATACGAATAACAGTTAAATCTCATTTTTTTTAAAGATATTTTTCTTGAAATGCAGTTCATAAGACTTTTTGGAAACTTCTCTATAAAAAAAATTTCATTAAAATCCGTTTTGCCGATTATGAGAATTCAAAATTCGAAAAAATTGTTCTGTGGCAAATAAAGCCAATAATATCTTAATTTCCAATTTTTACTTACGACTTATAGGAACTATAAGGCAAGTTATGCATTCGTAAAGAAATCGAAATCATTATTTTTATTCAAGTTGACTTTACGATGATAGCAAAGACGAAAAAAGTGGATCTCACAATTCTGTCTATCTGTCTGTTCGACTACAGCCTAAATGGCTGGCCGATTTTCTTTAAATCCCCCCTCCCCAACACGTTTTATTTAAAGACCAAAAATAACGGTACCTGCCATACGATTTTTTTTCGAAATTTTATAAATATCTTTTTTACTCAAAAAAAATTACAAAAAAAAAATATTGATCTGTTTTTGATATATTGTTCCAAAAGAAAAAAAATAAATATTTTTTTTCAAAATTCAAAAAATAAAATTTATTTTTTATTTTTGAAAAGCAGTTTTTTAAACTTTTTAGAAGCTTCTCTATAGAAAATTTCATTAAATCCGTTTTTTTCTCAAATCTTGTAGATTATGTTAGGAAACTTTTATTTGTCAAGTTTGAAAAAAATTGACCATGGGGTTTTCAAAATATTGAGTTTCCAAAAAAAAAATTGATTTTTTTAATCCAAAAAATAAAAAAATGAAAATTTGAATATTTAATAATATTTAAACTTTGAAGGAGCTTTAGCATAAAAAAAAAATGGTTTAAATCGGCTGTACCGTTTTCGATAAAATCAAAAACAAAGAAAATGGACCCAAGGGGGGCTACCAAAACTAAGAATTTTTTGGAAAATTTTTTTCAACCAATACCTAGTTTTAACTAAATGAAATTTTTATAATTTTTTTAAAAAAAATTCTGTGGGACAGTTTTTGAGAAACAAAAAATATTTATAAAATTTCGAAAAAAATCGAAAAAAAAAGAAAAAAATGTGTGGGGGGAAAAATCAAAACCCATAACTACCAAGTTTGAAGAAAATCGGCCGAGCCGTTTGGGCTGTAGTCGAACCGACAGACAGACAGACAGACAGACAGACAGACAGACAGACAGACAGAATTGCGAGACCCACGTTTTTGGTCTTAGCTATCATCGTAATCTCAACTTTGATCAAAATCTCGAGTTCGATTTTTTTTTCCGAATGCATAACTTGCCCTATAGTACCTATATAAGTCGCAAGTAAAAAGTACAATTACAATTATTGGTTTTTGAAACTCTCAACGTCATGTATTTAATGTTTATTTAATTTTCTCAGCTTTTTTTTTACTGAACTAAAAAGAAGCCAGAAAACTAAATCATTTTTCCAAATAGGGAAAACAGATAAGTCGAATCAACACACATCAACTTTCAACAGATATAACCAGAATGAAAATAGAAAAAAAAATCGAGGCGCTTCAACTCTTAGGCTAGTCGCGCACTGGCAACTGTGTTACTGTGATCGAAATCAAAAGTTTAATCACCAGTTGAAAGAGAACCGCGCACTGGCAACTCTTTACTCACGCTCACACTCTTTTCTCTCATGCTCTTACAGAAAACAGCTCAACTGTTGCGAAGGCAATCATTTATTTTGTGTCAAAACACAAACTTTTTAGTTGCTCGAATCGAGTTGCTCTAAGTGCGCGGTGTCCCATATAAGTCCATATGTTTCATTTTAGCAACTAAACAGTTGCGAAACTAAAAATTGAATGTGCGTGCCTGGCATTAGAGAACTAGTGGGCCTTAGGAAGAGGTTGTACCCCTGCAAAAATATGTTTTTAATTTTAGATGGCAGCTGCTGAGAATCGATTCCATCGTGACATTGAATATTTTTGTATTATTCCGAAAACTATCCGTACAAAAAACCTTGGAGAGTAACTCTTGTATAGATGCATAGGTGTCTTACCTACCACAAATTTACGCACGTCCATGTTCCTTGAAAAGATTGCGACAGTGTTTTAACTCTGAACTAAACGCATAGCACTTTGAAGTTGTTTAAAATGTTTGTCCAAAGAGTTTGTCTAACAAATGAAAAACGTTTTCTTTGAATTTAAGTGTCTTTTTCAGACCCAGCCATACAAACTTTGGATTGGGGAAAGCAAAACGCTCATTAAGCAGGAATATCTGTAAGAATTTTGGAAATTTAAAATGAACCTATATATGTATAAAACCAGGATTGTTCTAAATGTGTAGATATTTAAAGGTTGGTTTAGAAAAGAAAAACTATGAACTTCATATTATGTGTTTGACAATACGGATCATGTTTATGAAAAATATTTAGTCGAAATGCCTTTCATTCCCCTCGAAATACTATTATAAACTTAAAAACAAAATGTTTAATCTGCATGACTCTTTATAAAACAGAGACAATTATCGAGGGTTAAGCTCAATCTGAACTTGTATTCAAATCTCCTATTCTTACAATATCTCAAAAAACTATTTTCTTCGATCAAGAACTGTTGAAATTAAATTTAGCTTTTGAATTGATATCCATTTCTCAGTAGGTTTCACTTCATAAGTTTCTATTCAACTGAAACAATGATCTGTCAACAGATCAGAGCCCTCAACATGTCTTTCAGGTTTGATTTATTCTGACAGGTTAATTAATAAAATGTAAATATAAATCATTAATATTCCACATTAAAGAATTTCCGCAACCCATTTGATTGAATTTGAAAACATGGAGCTATCACAAATGTTGACATTTTTTCAAGTAGAGAAGTAGGTGTGTTCTCTGCGAGTATTACACTCCATTAATATGCATCTTACCCAAATCAGCCAACTGTTCTGCCATTAAAACAAAATCAATTACTAGGACTATCTAAATTCCAACACTCACCCTATTATCGCCAAGACAAAAAGAACATTGCAAGTGGTTATTTATGACCACAAATGGATGAAATCTCTGCAACTGGGTGACAACGACAACGTCGTCAGACGGGCTAATAGCCCCAAGCAAGTAATGCCTCGGTAAGACGGGCGCACGGGAATGGAATACTTGGCGCGTCAACTTTTCCTCTCAATTGGAAGCTTGAGTCATGACCACTTCGCTATGGAGACTTCGGTAGACGCCCAGTACCTAAATTGTATACAATCTTTACGTATGCTTTGTCCTCCAATCGAGAACCGTACCCATACTTGCTGCAAGTTAGGCGAAAATGTGGTGGCAGTATGTATAGTACGTCTTGTTGTCGGCGAGTGCTGCTTCATGGTCATTGCCCGGTTGACTTCGGCCTACGGCAAGTTTGAAGTTTGCCAAGATTTGGCGCGAGTTGACCAATAAATTAGAACACACACAGTAGATAGGTATCCGCGGTAATTAATTTGTTGTTCTTTTGTCTCAAGGCGTGAATATGCAATTCAAATTCAAATCAGATATCGGTGCATTGTTGACTGCGCCAACATTTAGCCTATAGCTGATATGCGGAAATCTGCACTCTGTTAACCTATAGCACAACTTAAATAAAAAAAAAAAAAAAACATATTTAAATTTGCATCCAGGTAAAAGTATGCAAGCCGCTGTACAACACAAACAATTGAAACTTAACAGCTGAATTATTTCGTTCAGATTCTGAGGTGTGGTTCCTACTTCGACAACAATTGTTATTATAGACAAATTTGATTTAATCATCATTGGTTTGGTTAATTTAGTTTAATATTCATAGACCTTTGACTTTAGGAATTATAGATACAATTTAAAATTATATTAAACACATGAACGTCTCAAAAAAACTACCAATCACTGTATGATATCAGAGGAGTTTGCAAATGAGTTGTATTAAAACCAACTATTAATAAACAACAAACAACCGCAAGTTAGCATTTTATCTGCTGTCTGTGAATATTGATAAAAATCGGATATCTTTTAACTCACTCACTCACTCACATCAGCATTCAAGGAACTTATAACTTCTTAACACACTTACAGTTTATAATTAACTCAGTAAGTGTGTGTGACCAAAATGTATTAGATTATTGTCATTCTTCTATCGAAAAAAAACTGAAAAAAATCTCATAAAGAAATATGTATATATTTATTAATAAGAAACTTAATCAATCGGACCAATTCTCTATCCTTGTACCAGCGTGTAAGGGAGAGGATAGCATGTAAGGGAGAGGATGGCGTTTGTACACGGTGGGCCATCTAGTACTTTCTTCTTAAATTATAGGTTATTTTGACACTGATAGCTGTTTCCCACTCGAAATCTTGACAGAAATTCAGTATCATACCACCGCGGAATGAAATGAGTCGCTTTACGATTGAATAACTTTGGGAAATATTGAAAACTTATTTCCAAAGTGAGTTCTTTGTAGCACCCACCGCTCCTACTGTACACAAGTTGTGCAGAAAGTTCGTGAGACTGGTATGCTAGTGGACAACACTCATGGTCCCCGTCGTGGTAGGGTACGCACAAACGAAAATATTTTTGCTGTAGCTGAGAGTGTGAGACTCAATTCACAAGATCGATTTTAACAACTCAACATTTCACGGACTAGCCTCAGAAGAATTCTGCACAAAGATCTCGGTCCAATTGACTCAGCAATTAAAGGCGCACGACAACCACTAGCATGACTTTGTGTTCCATTATTAATGAAAATGTTTGTTCTTACTAATAAAGCTATAATACATGGACAAAACTTAATTTTGTTCATTTTATTGTATTTTTAAAAAGAAACTTGTATTTGGCCATTTTATTTCCGAATTTATTATGAATAATACTTTGTAGTGTTTATTTGACTATAAATACTTTTAGTACCAACGCTAGCTCAATTCTACTCATTCACGACTGTCATTCCCAGAACTTCTGAGTTTTCCGTTAAAAACTTAAAACTTGTTGTGTACATTCCTATACTGTTGTTGGCAGGAATGGGTAGTGATATTATTCTACCAATCCATATTCCTATGCCTTGATGAGAAGTAAGGGTTGTATTTACAGCCAAAGTTGGCCAATATTCTCAAGAACAACCGAAAGATCCTAGACCTATTAGTCTTCCATCATTTCTTCTTAAAACTTTTATGCGAATGATTGATATTTATTTAAGAACAAGCATTGACCCTACACTTCTGCCTACGGCTCAACATGCGTACTATAAAGGAAAACCGGTGGAAATATCTCTTTATATACTTGTAAGAACCACCAAATATTCCCTCCACCATAAAGATTATACTAGTGTTGGCTTCCTTAATATACAGAGCGCTTTGAACAATGCTGACACATCTGCAATTGCGTCTGCACTGTCCTTTCTTAATATAGAAGGCTCGCTTGGAGAATTGATCAATCAAATGCGAACTAGCAGGAATATTAATTCAAAGTTGGGCAGGTTTTCCGCAAGAAGATCTGTCAGCATAGGGATGCCGCGCCCGCCGCCGCTGTAAGAAGCACTTCGCACGACACATTCTGTTGTATTTACATAACACCCCTCGATATATTTGGCAAACATACGGCTGCAAACGCAGATCTTAGTCTAAAAGCCTCCAATCCATTTTTACACCGATTGATCAAAAACTTTATGACGGAATTGGTGGAGATGTATACTCCTAGTTTTGTTTTGACAGCGTGTGGAAGCCAGCTTGTCCGCGAATTTAAAAATAAAATAAAAATAAAGATCAATATCGGTCGGTGGTTCGATTCTTGTTTTTGGAAGGAAAATCTTACGGTGACTCTTCTCCTTCGATGGCGACTGTCAAATTGGTATAACGAGTTTCAACGTGGTCGCACATCGGTTTTGATCAGCCCCACCCAGGTGCCCCAAAAATGGCTACCTCGGAATAAAACGTGTCAAAAATCCACTATCTCTTATTGGCAGACTGCGGATTGAAGGTGCGCGAGATAGCTTAAACAGTAGGCATCTCACAAGACCGCCTGGGTCATATCCTCCATGAAATTTTAGGCATAAGAAAGCTGTTGGCGGTATGGGTGCCGCGTTTGTTTACTCCGGACAACCCGTGCGACTTTTTTTTGTTTGCAAACTTGAAAAAATCACTCGCCGAGCAGAAATTTGAGCCGAATGAGGAGGTCATCGCTGCCACGGAGGCCTATACTTTGCAGACCTCTAGAAAACCTATTTTCAGATGTGTTTAGAAGTTGGAGCATCGCTGGATCAAGTGTATCGAGCTAAAAGGAGACTATGTTGAGAAATAAATTGCCACTTTTCCAAAATTTTTGTTTTTCTTTTGTAGGCCAAGTACTTATTGGACTGCCCTCGTATAAGTCTCCTTTTTTGTCTTCGTAATCACTGTAGAGTGATCTATGCGAAACTTTTTTCCATTAAAGAATTTCTCTCTTGGCTTGAATAAAACGTGATAACAAATTAAGATATCCGAATTTTCTCGGACAGCCAAGCACCCATTAAATTTCTTGATTCTGTTTCTACCAGATCAAAAACAGCCCTTAACTGCCGATCGTCTCTGATGGAGTTGGAGCAACAGTTTAATATTTTCTTTATGCTGGGTCCCGGGCCACATTTCAGAAAATTATAAAGCTGACGAACTTGCCAAAAGTGGAACAACGATACCTTTATTGCCAGATAAGGCAAACATATGTACATAATTATGTTAGGCATTCCCATTTTTATTATGTGTAAGCTAAAGCAAGATGATATTTATGGAGAACAAACCTTAGGTGGAGTACCTGCTTGGCGACAAAAAAAAAAAAAAAAAAAAAAAAAACAGATTTGGGCAATGCTGAATCTAAAGAGCTCGAAAGGTTTAGTATTTTTAAGCAGATCGCACATAGGCTCCGTAATATAGGTGTTATAACCAGGACATTGTTCGAAAGGCAAGCACGCATTGCGGCTTGGTGTTGAGTCTAACGATTTGTGCAGAACCCGCATGGACCAAAAAGAGGAGGAATCAATCAAATCCATTAGTTAGGATTATCAAAAATTTTTAAATCTTTTAAAAGGTAGTTTTTTTTAGATAATGAGACTTATAAATTGAGATATAGTTTTCGGATCTTTTTTAAACTATATTTGCGTTCATTTTTAATTTAAAGTTATGAAAAAGAAATGAGAAAATGTGAATTATTTAAATTTTTTTTTTTGAATATTGGTCTATTGGCAAACTATTTTTTAGTGTGTGTGAAATTTTGAAATTCGATTTTCCAAGCAAATTAATCCTGTAATCCTCCACCAGTTAGCCAACGTGAAATCATTTTTTTTTAAATAGTACACTCTCGTTATTTAACTAAGCGTCAAGAATTAATACAGCAAAAATAACGAACAACAGGAATGGGAGGGTGTTTCAACTTTGAAAGAGTACTTACAGCCAGACCTCGCTTTAATCGTGAGTTATCCTGGACTTCAAAGCACCTGTAACACCCAACAATATCCATGGAAATTGATCCTGAATATCGCTTAAAACATTAGGTTCTGCAGAGTGTTGTGCACTAACTGCTAGGAGGATAGACATTAAGCAAGCTTCAATGGTTCGCCCAAGTCTTTGAGTGAAAGTCAACTAAGCTCTCATGTTAGCAGCAACAGAGGTCCAAACCATCGATAAGTAAGTGAGGCCCCTACTGATTCAATAACATCCTAGTTACTTATCAGTCAAAGCACTTACAATTATTCCATGTTCTTCATGTATCTATCTTTCCATTGCTAATTCCCTATCAGTCTTCAACATAGATGTCAAAGCAAAATCAGTTGACGGCATTTGCAAAAAATTAAGGCACATTGTACATATATACCTACATCGCTGGTAAAGGAAAGGAATTCAAACGATCCACAAACGGGATCTTTCCATACGAGCAGTTTGGAGAGATCTTCATGTATGTGAATATCATGTTTGCAAACTCTATCAAACACCACAACATCACCTAATGTCATAAGAGACTACAAGCGCTAACCCCACGACCTAATGCCGTTAAAGAAATCAACAAAAACATTCGAAAGAAACTACCGATCCCGGAAACGATTTTGCATTATTACAGTTTAAATATAAACGTTCGCCATCTACTTCGAAGAAAACTTCATACCCAAATACTCTTATGATCCGTCGCTCATAGACGAAGCTCTTCCGTAATACAGCTAATGACCCAATGAATATTCTATAACTATGCAGTACAGCTGAGATAGCTGATACTATCGGCAAATCAAAGCCAAAAAAGTCGGCTGAACCTAATGGAGTCTCTAAATTCCGTGTGAAGAGGATTCCACTAATATTAATGATTCGCAATCAGTATCTGCACCAATAACTGTTTTTTCCCCTAGAACAGCAAAACAATTCCAAAAAGTGTATAACCAACTTGGTTTTCAAATATAGGCGTATTGCCGATTAAAATACGATACGCGTATCAAGCAAAATTATTACAGTTTTGAGAGCAGTATACGAAAGCAATGTAGCATACGTTTGGGACGAAGATACCATATCCGATGAATTTGTAACAAGAATAGGCCTCAAACAAGGTTGTATTTTAAGCGCACTTTAAGTTTTAATGGCTGAAGAATAGACATCTAGAGGGTAAATTAGCTGAATCAAAACGAGTAATCTCTTCGATATGGGAGCGGTTTATTAAAAGCAAATATATTCAGCACAGTGCAAATCAAAAGATATTTCGCTCTACAGCAAATCTTTGGAAGCAGTAAAAAAATTTCTTCGATATTTCATTAAAAGAATTTTTAGATTGCCAAGAAACTCCCCAAACTATATGCTGTATCTGGAGACAGGAACCAGGAATGGAAAATGAAATTTTTAAATTGTACTGAAATCAAGAATAAAATTGTACTGAAATGATGTCAATTGTACCGAAAACGAATTTGGTATGAACACATAAAATAAATAATTCAACTATTTAAAAGTTTTCTAAAGTACAATTTGATTAAAAAATATTCAAATCAGAAATAATCAGTTTGTCTTTTTATAAAAAATAAATAAATATCTTCAGTTTAAAAGTATATATGTACTTGTACATAACTATTGTATTGTTATGACAAAACTAAATCTTTTACTTGTCCATTTTTGCGGCACCAGCTTATACAAACAAATTGAAATATAAAACAAAAATTCACAAATTAAATATCTTAAAAATGCACAGACGAAACGGCAATCACATCCACAAGTTTTCAGTTTAAGCCTAGTACGCAGATCGAGCAAAGACAAATTTTATCTCTACAATTTTAATCTCTACAAAACATTTCCAAATATAGCGCAAAAGTTTGAATTTAGAGAAATAAAAAATACTGTCAAGTATCTATCAAGCAATAAATATTCGTATAAGTGTTTTTTTGAGTGTATTTATGGAACGGGTTGTCTTACAAAAGTCGGTCATACCTTTTCGGAAGCTCCTATTGATGCTTTCAAGAGAAGTATCAGCAGGTATTACATAAAACCAGTTTTGACAAAAATCACTTAGGAATACGGTGGCTGTCAAAATTTGTCCCACAAAATAATAGGTACTTCTATCATTCTTTTTTTTGGCAAAATTTAGTGGAGACTTTTTGACATATTAAAGTACAGCGAAGCACAAAAGTATCAATTTTGCGCGCGAGCTGCGTACCTCGGAAAACAATCCAAGATAAAATTTTCGAGGAAAAAAATTATATGGGAGACAAATTTTTTCCCGATCTGCGTACTAGGCTTTAGTGTTTACAAAACGAAGTGATGTCTGAAAGAAAGCTGATCGATGAAGAGGCAGCAAAGCAAGGCGCCATCTAGAAGTGAAAACTGTAATTAAGAGTTATAAGGGTTTACAGCCGAGAGTTATTGTTCTGGTATGAAAATGAATGCATTCAGGCCAGGATGATGTATTCAACTTTCAATTTCCTTCTATGTGCTTTTGTTTTTATTTTGTGAAATACATAAAATATGGAAATTTTGAAATTGTACTGATTCTTGTACCAAATTTTCCATCCCTGACAGGAACTCCTTTTTTGATAACGAATACTCTTCAGATGTATTTAACTACGGTGTCAAATACGGTAATCCAGGCGAAAGGATCTATGTTAGAAGAATGGGAGAGCCTTGCTTCAACATGGGGTATTGATCTCGAAATAGCACCATAAATGAATAACCTGCCCTGCTACAATTAAAGTTGAGTATGATTTTAGAAAAAAATTGAAAAGTACTGAATAGAAGATATGAAGCTGAAGCTAGGTCATCACTGTTAAGGAGCCACTATAGCCGTTTGAATTTCAGTTTGCAGAATAGAATGTATGCGCCTAATAGCAGTGCACTGGATAAAATAAGCATTATTTTTAAAGCAAGAGGAGAATGGCTCAATATTAATTATATGCCACATCAACGCGATCTGCCTTTATTATGCAGTCTCTGTAGTATGAAAGCTATGTATGTCTGTCCAATTTTGAAAGAATTCCGGATTATTTACTTCAATAAACGCAGCATCAATGAAATTGAATTCCTCAGCTTAATAAATGGAGAAGATGGTTGGGATTCACTTTATAATTATTTTGTTGCTGCACTTAAATATAGAAAACTTATTATTGAAGAACGAAAATTCTTATTAATTTAATTTTTAATTCCTATATTTTTCTAATTTTGCTATATAAAATGTATTTTTTGTATTAGAAAATGTCAGTCTGGTAGACGGCCATAAGCCATAGGCGTATTCTCTCCTCTATAACATCAGCTAAATATTCGAAGAAGTAATGCCCCTGCAGTTTTCCGGAAAATACACGAACCTGCATCCGCTGCTGAAATTTCCTTATTTGCCTTCTGAATTTTAAGAAAGCATTTGACAATATATGGGTAGAAGCGGGAACGGATCCTTATTCTGTATTTTAAAATTCTGTAAGACCAAAATTCTGTATTTCGAAATTGTGTAAATCCATAATTCTGCAATTTCAAAATTCTGTAAATACAAACTTCTCTTTTAAAACTCTGTAAAGACTTAAATCAAAACATATTTTCTTTTATCATTTACAGAATTTTGGAATACAGAATTTTGAAATCCAGAATAAAGGAATACAGAATTATGGATTTAAAGTATTTTGAAATATAAAATTTTGCATTTTCAGAATCTTGAAGTACAGAATTTTTGGATTACATGATTTCGTAATACTGAATTTTGGATTTACAGAAATTTGGAAACCGAAGTTTTGCACCTATAGAGTCAAAATACCAACACAAGGACACTCTTATTCATAAATTCCGTCTGCTGGGATTACAAATACTTAACAGCAAATCCAGAATGAAGAATATCAAAACCGAATTCACCCAAGGGCTCTAACTATGTATGTCCGTTCATCTACAGCCTAAATACGACACAACACAACGCCACGGTAATAAACGCCACTGTTTATAGCTGTTCTACCGAGATAGGCTATCAGAATCAAATCTCCAAATCAGAAGTATAGTTTGATGGCCAAGAAACCTGGGTTGGGGTCGAAATTCGGTATGGTCATAATTCTGCTTTCAAAATTCTGCATGCCAAAATTCTGTTTTGCATAATTCTGTTTCTTCAAAATTCTGGATGTCCAAAATTCTGTATTACAAAATTCTGCATTTCAAAATTCTGTACGTTCAAAATTCTGCTTTCAAAATTCTGTTTTTAAAAATTCTGTAAATACATATGTTGTAAAAGAGAAATCGTTTTGATAATGTAAAAAACGGCGTATAAACAGTGAGGTATGTATGGGGGGGCATGCTGCCCCCCTGCAACCCCCCTGCTTGGGCACACTATAGGATTTGGGGTAGGTGGGAGGTTGGGTGTATACAAAGTTTCTTTAGCATTTAAGCGGGAATGGTTATTTTTCTTAGACAGAATTTCACTGCTCAGGAAACAGAATTTTGGACATAGAGAATTTTGAAATACAGAATTTTGAAATACAGAATTTTGCATTGACAGAATTTAGTAATACAGAATTTTGGACAAACAGAATTTTGACCATACAGAATTTTTATAAAAAAACAGAATTTTGACCAAACAGAATTTTGAAAACCAGAATTATGACCCGCTCCCAAGAAACCTCTTTTAATTTTCAGCTTTCCAGCAGAATTCAAATGAAATTAAAAAAATAAATAAAATTAATTAAAAAAATTAAATCCGTTTATTAAGATAAACATTACATTACAGTATATCTAGATGCCTTACAAAAATAGACTTTTAGATCTAAAAATATTAAGCCTAACTTCTCTTTATAAATCAGCATTTTAGTTTTAATTTAATTAACACTTAGTGGAATATATTTTGTTGTTGTTTTTCTGTATGACATTTCATAACTTAATTTAAGTATGTTTATGTAAATAAATGTATGTACTCGTAAATATATTATATGCATTTTTTTTTTTGATGAATTTAAATGTCCCACGGGGTTGATGAAATAATTAAAATATAAAATAAAATAAGGTGATTGATTTATTGATGAACAAAATGCGTGTGATGCTGCCATATCGATTGCATCAATGGTAAATAAAATTATTAAAATAGTTACATATTTGTCGATATAATTTAAAAACGAAAAAAAATATTTCATTAAATGTGGCTGTGGTTAGATATTTTGAATATCCCACCACTTAACTTATATAATTTAGTGTGAAAGTCCTCGATGGGTAGCTCAATGGCTACTGTTTAACTCAGCGCTAAAAGGGGTTCATAGTCTTGGTCCTTTGGAGCTGTCTTCTTTTTGTACTTCTTTTCGAGTTTTGTACTGGTGAGTTTGACTTTTGACTTACTGGTGCGATTCTTCTTCTCTTCGAGCGCCTTTTCCTTGTCCAATAATTCCAATTGCTCGAAGATATTCTTCGGCCTGGGATGTGGAGCTGTGGGTGTAGTGGAATTCTTAGCTGCATATACAACAACGAATTGCGAGAAGGCAGATTCAGCTGGGGTGTTAATGTCGGCAAAATCTCGGAAGTTTGCAAACTGTTCCTCAGGGTAGGTGAATTTTTGCACCAATTCATCGCCCTGGGGACGGCCATGGCCATTGTTTGCGTTCTCGCCGTAGAATTGGTTGAATTCACTGTTCTCCTCAGGATGATATGGCATCTCGTCTTCTGGATAAAATGTACCACCACGAATGACACCAAAATCGCCGGACCCCAAAATTGCTGGATCAAAACCTCTCGTTGTTGGATGTGGGGCTGCGAACTTTTGTGGTGTTGGACTTGGTCCGTCAAGAGGATGTGGCGGCGGAAAATACGGTCGGGAGTGTCCGAGGGGTGGGGAGTCTCTGAAGAACGATGGATAGAAGTTCTGTGCTGCATGTGGTGGGTCGATTTCAGTGTGCGGTGGCTCTTCATGATAGAAATCCGTTGTTGAGGGAAAATATTGACGGCCTTGTGAACGTATCACTGAGACAGGTGAAAAATCATTTGGTTCCATCAACATGTCTGAGTCTTCTTCTGGGAATTTATCTGAAAGTATAAGAAATAAACATTTTCAATTAATGGATTTTATAATAATTCTAGATATTATTTTTATTTATTTTTAGATTTAATAGTTAAGAGCTAATATTTGCTTTTAATTAAATGAAATTTTTCCTTTTCACATTTTTTAAAAATAAATCTTTGTAAGTTCCATACGTGGGAAGATTTAAAAATTTGTTTTAGAAAATTCCGCCTACTGACACGCCCAAAATTTCTTATAATTGTAGTTTTACGTGATTTTATTTCTTTATACTATCATTATATAACAATTAATATTAAACAAAATAAGACATAGCATGGCATTGCTCTTTGCAAAATTTTTATTTTTCAGTTTCTCCTTATTTAACGTATTTTTAATGATATTTTGTTATTATATTAATAAATACCCTTTATTTTGACGGACACTTTTTGGCGCAATGAAATAATTTTGAAATCTGAATTTTAAAATAAATAAATGTTTATAACTGTTGCACAATTTTATAGCTCAAATGGTTTTTTAATATTCAAGTTCCCGCTAAAATGAAACTGGATTTTAAAGAAAACAGTATCAGGCAGTAATTTTCTGACATTCGAAGTTGTGGATTTTAAATGTTTGAGCAATTGGAAGTAAAATTTTCAAATTCCAATTTTTGGAAAAGCATTTTTGGTGTGAATATGTCAATTTCGCCACGAAATCTAAAACGATTAAAGGAAAAATGTATCACTAGAAAAATTGGGAGATGTAAATTCAAACTAACAATAAGTTTTTGTTGACTTAAATCTTGAGCTTACATGTGAATGGAATAGCAACTAAAAGCCCTTCCACACGATCTCACAGAGATTAAGTATCTATAAGCACATTTCCATAGACACGTCTTTATGGGAAAACTTATAACTTTATACAACAGTTCACAAAATGTAAAAAATCTATTGACTTTGACAGCAAATTGTGTAAAGTTATGAAACGTTTTAACTTACCAAATTGCCCAAATTTACCATTGTCAGAATTTGTTTCTTGTTGTATGCGTATGTCAAGTTAACGTACACGTACATCCGTCATGCTTATTCGATTTTTTTCACGACTTTTCCATTCATTATATGATAAATCGGGGAGTGTTAATCCAAACAAATCAAAGTCAAAGCGTGGAAACAAAACTTTAAACTCAACAGTCCATGTCACTCAATTATACGAGTACTTATGTCAACACATGAGCAGTTATAATTCTAAAATTTGGTGCCATAATCCAACAAAAATTAGCTTTTCGAATCATCAAGAAGAAAACACACCCGAAATCCACTCGAGTGAAACGGAACACAACTTGGTTTTCAATGAAATGTCAAAACAGAAAGGGACAAGACATAGTAGATAGTTTCATGAAGACCATAATTAATGATGGGACATTTCTTCTTTCTTATTCAAACACTTCAAAATCTTCACTTTGATGAAACTGAGATTTTTGTATATTTTGTTGAAATGAAATATTGACACCTGGTGCAATATACATATCAATAACAAAAATCAACTCTCTCCTTAGTTTTTCAGTTTTCGTCTGTCAGATCCATAAAAGTAATGTTTGCAACTTTTATTCTTGAAGGATTCGTAAAATTTCCTAGCAACATTTCTACAGTCAAGTCTAAATCGTGCTAAATTGAAAACACATACATACATATATGTATGTACATAAGTCGATTTTCTTTTTAAGCTCAGAGCAGTGAACTAAGCTGTCAAAAAGTCTGTTTCTTTTTTAGCTCAGACACATCAGAGCCATTCTTCTTTGAACCAGAGCTAGCTCGCAGCGCGCTCTATGATGTCAGAAAAAAATGACTGAAAAGATAGAGTAAAAAGCTGAGCTAACTTCCTTTTTTTTTTGTGAGATATGACAGACACAGACAGCGAAAAATCCAAATTCTAAAACTTTTGACAGTTGTGTGTTCTCCAGTGTGTTTCATAAATTAATCAAACTCTGATCAGAGCGTACTTGACATGCTGAAGCTATGCTCAGTGGAATTTTCCTCTTGAGTTTTCTGGCCCACCTGCCATTACTCTTAAAGTGGATCTGGATAACGATTTGCAGGATAAAAATTATTTTCGGGACCCATGCAGTGTTGATGAAATTTCTGCCATATTTCTTTTAAGAGGAGAGCTTCTAAGACTTAACCTTATACCACATAGACAAGCCCTACCTATCTTATGAACCATCTGTAAACTGCGAGAACGAGAAAACACCTTTCATTTTAAAGGCAGATGCCCAGTTCTGAGGGAGACAAGAAGAAGTGTCTTGGGATGTGAATCCCTATTAAGAGAACAAACTATCGAGCTACTAAATTAAGCGGATGCTACAAAAATATTTCAACACTGTTAGAAAATTTTTAATTTACTAAATAACGTAACAATTTAACTTCAAAACTAATTATTTTAATAAAATAGGAACTAAAGATACTATTGTAGATCTATAATATAATTTTTAATAATTGCTGTCAACCAGGACTGAGGTCTGAGCCTCCATTACTCGACTATCCGACAAATTTTCCTCACAGATAAAATTAGAATTATTTAATTTATTAATACTATTTTTAATTGCGTAAAATTAATTTTCGTTTTTCTATAAACTTCTAACACGATCCGTTCTCACGCAGTATGTCTCTAAAAGAGTGCCATCATTGCGAGTTCCTTCGTTATTTTTCGCATCCTCATTCTCATTGCAGTTCTCTCTTTTTAACTTCTTTTATAGTGGCGTTGTTCGATCACGGGTATAAAGCAAAACTTCGCCCATTGGCCTGCTTCGTTGTTTAACCCAATCCAATCTCTCATTTACTAAGTACGTTTATACGCGATCTTGAAGCTCGATTCGACTTCGACCCTTTGCGTATACTTGTATTGAGTTCAAATGAGCTTCTTTCGACTCGATCCCACTCGCTCAGCGGTGTCGAGTCGAAATGTGAGATGAAAAACCTGGGTCGATGAGTTGGTTTGACAAATTGTTTCAGAATCGCTCAACACCATTTCAACTCAACTTCAAATCGAGCTCTTAACTCAAATGACGAAAAATTGGGTCGAAAATCCGACCCTAATCCAACTCGATCTTTCGATACTGTACGAGTGTATAGGTATAAACGTAGTAATTTATAACTCTAATCCCTAATGAAAGGGATCATTCATAATGGAGATAGTTCAATGCACAAATTCAGCTCACCTCCGTCCAATTCCACTGCAGTTAAAAGTTAAACAAAAAAACTAGCGCCATTTTCATAATTTATTTATAATAAATGATGTCTAAATGCCGTAATTTCCTCTCAACACACTATTGTTATCGGTTATCGCACTCCTAAATTTCTAGAGGAAATCATTGGTTCAATGGCAGCAACTTCAAAGAGTTTATTTTTTTTTTCTACGAGTAGGGTCTTAATTATGTGGGGATAGTTGCTGTAAAACCTGGACTTAAGGTATCCTCATGAAAAAAAAATTAAAGGTACGTTAAGCGAGGTGATCAATTAAAGTGGGAAAAATTGCTCTATTTTGTTTTTGTTCCCGGGAAACAGCTGCATTTGCGATACAAACTAGTGAATAATTCGGGAATACACGTCAGTAATAATTGTCTCTCCCTAGTAGAAAAATAAGGGCTAGTTATTCCTCTGGCAGAAATGGTACAACACACTGTGATTTTGAGACAACGCAAAGGTTCTTGAACCCGCTGCTCAGTCATTTTCGTTGAGAAACTATTTTGCTCTGTCGATTTTCGTGTATTACACATACTTTTTAGCTAAACTTAAGCCACATGTTCTGGTATCGGTGATGACTAGGAAACAGAACAGATTTAAGTTCCCGTTATCTGCATCACAGAACACCTAGTGGGGAATGTCCACACATTCGACTTGAAAGAACGCTGCTAACTGTTTATGTTTCCTTCATTGATGCAAGAAATTGTTTACCCATATTTGGACTGGTGCTTTAATAACCCTCTTGATCCAACCGTAATACTCGTGCTTCAGACTACCCATCAGCCTGCCCTTGCGTCCAACTTTGGACGTACGTTTAAATTTAGAGATTCTTTTTTCAGCTGCACTATACGAATGTTGAATGCTTTTCCTTTCAGACATTCAAAACCAATGTACATCGTAATCTCGTTTTCAGTCCTCTTCAGCATTTTAAGGTGATTTCTTGCAATATTTTGATATTGCAAACTGGAACAGGAAAATTCAATAGCGGTTGAAGTTGCTATAGTATGCAAAGAAAAACTTAGAAAATACCTAAAATTTAAAAGTATCACTAATAATTGCTAAGAATTTCATGAATTCAACGGATTTTCCACATCGATCTTCTGGAATTAATTTTCACGAGCAGCAGCGATATTCTCGGCTGATCTAGCGTTTCTATGACGTAAAGGTATTGTCTGATAGCTACGGAATAGATGCTCTCGAATCTGGCCATCAAACGTTAGATGTTCGACCCTTAAGGGCCACTGGATCTGCCGAAAAATGGACGCAGGGTGTGCAACGTTGTCCTTAACGAACACTCATTTTGTAACTTGCACATATTTTGATAGATGCCACCGCAACACAATGGCTGCCACAGACTTTCAAGATCGGCTCGCCCCTTCTGGACGACCCTTTTAAATCCAAATTATCGAAAGTTCCTAAGTTGTATTTCTTAATCGACCAAACCAAACCAAAAATAGTCATTAAGAACTTGTCCAAGTCAAATTACAATATTGTATCATTTTAAAATGCTTATTTGTGATACACTAACAATATCACACAAAGAGTAAATAATATTTTCTCACACTAAATATCATTATTTATACTTAATTTGTTTTTATTTGCTTGGCTTCAACAAGTCTTGCGTCTGATATTTATTTAACACTGGACAATCAAATTACTGTCAAGATCAACAATGCATGTATGATTGGTATTATAACCGGTTCAAAATAGGCATTAAAAAAGAGATCCAGTTTTGTTCGTTTTAATATAATAACATTTTGCTCAGAAGAAGTGGCCGCTGCACTTAACTTTCTCGCAAGCTGGTTTTCTTGAAATAAACAAAATAAAAGAAGTTCACATCAATCCAAATAAAGTAAATATT
Organism: Philhelius festivus; assembly: GCA_963931855.1. Taxonomy (NCBI): domain Eukaryota; kingdom Metazoa; phylum Arthropoda; class Insecta; order Diptera; family Syrphidae; genus Philhelius; species Philhelius festivus. Next base: position 60,664,044 of record OZ007556.1, read on the forward strand.
TACGTGGGTATTAAAACCTGCCCTAGTACAGATATACACTTCTGAACATCGAAGCTGTGGGAGAAAGTGGTAGTTGATGGAGCTCATGATCGATTGCCTTTCAGGAATCTTTTTAATTTCTTATCTTCCGATACGGTTACCAACTTTTAGGGCAAGTTAAACATACATACATACATGAAAACGATCACGGCTCACGGCTTTATTCAAATATGGCATTAAAGTTATTAGGAAAGCCTCAATTGCATCCATCCATCTACCTACACTTACTGTGCATATTCAAACACACAATCATGCACACAAATTGATCCAGCGATTAATATCAACTTTGATATTAGGTTTTCTGTTGAAAGATCAAGACTTTATAAGAATTGGTACTTCTGCGCAATAGCGATTTAGTTTTAAATTATAGGTGCAAAATTTTATGTAAATCAGTACTTTTTACAGAATTTTAAAATCACACTAAGGTAAGGTGACCATTTTGTAAATTTTAATCGAATTTAGCATCATACTTTCTCAAGCATTTTATTAAACCAAAAATCATCAAAAACCTATTTTATCTTTTTACGAGTAGTTTCGTATTAACTTCGTGTGACACTTGTGACATTTGTAAATGTCAAAAAAGGTGTGTTTGCTCGTTTGTTTGCATGAACTGTCATTGGCTCAGAGGTGTTCATCTGCAATTTAGTAGAAATTGGCTTCAATTAAGAAGCAATTATTAAAATGATTTAAGATAAAAAATGATGAACAAATATCTTGGTTATTACTTAACACCAGCCATTTCTCCCTCTGACACTTCATTCAAACTAACGATTTGGTACTTATTTGGAGTCCTAAGGCTCTGTCAGATGTTTGAAACTTATTAAAGACTATCAAACACACGGAAGACAAATGTATGACAAGTGGGAACTATTAAGTAAAAGATACGTAACCATCTATCATTTTATTCAAGAGCAAGTGCGTAAGACTCTTTCCTTTCTTAATGGAAAAAATGAAACCTATCACAAAATAAATTTTAACCATTTTTAATGTTTGTAAACCTTTCTTGGGAAGTTCGAACTGTAGGTGCATTATACCTTATCTGTGTGACAGACAAATTGCTATGGTGTCTCAGACTTACTTAACAAACGGACATTATTGCGAGAGTGAATATATATCCAAGTTGTATGACATCTGTCATGATGACTTATTTGGATGAACTGAAATACAAATTCGATCTGTCAAATTGGATGATTGACATTTAGATTTATGGTGTGTGAGTTAAAATATTATGTGTGCAAGGATTGCATTTTGATTAATTAGTTAATTTTATGATAAATACCGCCGTAAGAAATGTTTTGAAGTGTAAAATTGTGAGAGTGATTGATCTTCTCTGAATGTATGGTTTGTGAAAGCTTAAAAATAAGCGAATTATCGGTAAGTAACTTCGAAAGAAGCTACTGACACATACATTGTGCCTTCAAAACTGTTAACAAATGTAGTTTTGATATTTATATGTATAGAATTAGTAAGTACGTCTTTGCTAGTTGTGGAAGAAGTCGCTCTTACGTAGCCTTTAAAATTTGGTCTCTGTTGAAAGATTTCATAATGAGTTAAATGCACATTTTGAGTTTTCGAAACTATCATGATAAATGGAATAAAGGAGATGAAGAAGTCAAATGATTAGATGAGGATTGGATGAATACTAATTGTTTAAATAGGTACATGGTTGGCTTGTTTGTGCATGGACAAAGAACTTCGAACAACTCCCTTTGCTGTACTAGACATTCTCTTTCATATAAAACCCTTGATATATTCGGAAACAAAGGGTTGGAAGCATAGCTATTCGTTTAAAAGCCTCCTCGCAGTGGGTCAATAATTAAATTGGCCACTCCATACTTCTGAACTCATTCGGTCTATTTCCAAGTAGCATCGATCAGATTAAATTTGATAAGAACTTCCAGGTAACAATTTGTCTTTCTTGGAAGATGATTCAATCTGGCGGAACTTTTGGGGCTTAAAGTCCCATCTTAGCTTAATAAAAAGTGGTATCAAATAGAGATATCTGCATCTTCTCAGACAGCCAAAAAGCCATAAAATCTCTTGAATCTGCCGCTAATCAATTCCTCACGTTCTCCGTATATGCCTTATCCCAAAGACGTAGACTTCATATGGGAAATTTCTACATACTACAATGATCTTAGTGGTCTGGCAAATATAGATGTATGCAAACTCGCTCGCTTCATAATGAGCTCGAATTGGTTTAACGATTAGGGAGAAAGTATTCAAGATTCAATGTGCGATTACGATGGACCAACTTATGGTCTTAGTGTGTCCGCTCTCCTACTAATAGTCAGTTAAACATAACCTTACCTAAAATAAAATACGAATTTAAGATCCATTAATAACACTGTGATGGTTTATTGGTTTAGAAGTTCAAAATTTTTCAACTTTTTAGTAAAAATAAAATTGCACAATATTTTCGATAGGTAGAACAGTTTCCAAGACAAAAACTAAAACAAAAAACATGTTATACGTCGCACACTGGGACCCATTGTATGGAGAGCGTGCTCAAAGTGCAAAATTGAGATTAACGGTTTCTTCCAAAATGAATATTTTGTTGCAAAGTTGACAGAATTGTCTGTCAACTGGTAAAATTTTGAAGGTCGGAGAGGCTGAAGGTTAAAAGAAAATAAGTTGTGAAAGTAGTGTTTTAGGTAAATAGGAGTTTCTGCTGTGTAGTAGTAGATAATAAAAACGTATTTTTATCAGGATCAAAAATAAAACTCACGGAAATATAAAGCTGTATAAAATGTTTTAAGACTTTTTTTCCAATTAGCAACAGAGGCTTTTAAAACTAAATACATAATTTTATAAAATATAACTTCGTTCAGTTGAAACATAAGCTAAAAGTGAAAGCCTCTGTTGCAATTTGGAAAAAAATGTGTGTGGCTTAAAGATAGTGACTGACTTCTGTCAATTCTTCTATGTACGTATTGTCGACAGGAATGGAAGAATATAGAACCGCTTGGAATAGTAATTATATAATAACGTCACAGTTCGGGGTTCAGCTCCCACTCACTGGAACTTAGAAAAATGTTTTCCAAGGGTGCTACAGTCTTTTGCATTTATTTAAATTTTTGCAAAGTTTCAAAAGTGATGTAACTATAATAAACTTTTTATTGTCATATTTAACTTACCTTAACGTACTCAATATGATAATAAACTTCTTCTAGTCTAGTTCTTTAACTTGAAAAAGCTTCTGTAGGTTCTTCCAATAGAGTTTCTTGAACTTTCGGAGGTGCCTGCGGCCATATTGTCTTGCTTAATCAACGTGCAGAGTTATAGTGGTCAACAGCATGTGTAAATGATTAAATTGATTTATGAAAGTCAATCTTCTGTTCGAGCAGAATTTCGCGCACTTGGCCCATTTAACGGTCGCCATAATCTCCCTTCCGAGAGGTTCGGGGAATAATCCGCCAACACGCGTACGTCAACAAAATGCTCGCTGTCTGCGAGAGTATGTATGAACAGAAGAACTCGGACTTTCGCAGGCCATACAACTTGGTGAATTTTGCGTCATGAATAGGGTCTATACCCGTACACACTTCAACTGACTCAGGAGCTCAGAGCTAACGACCATAGACAACGACGTTAGTTCTCGAACTGGGCAGTTGGAAGTTGACCTCAATTTCGGTGGAAAAAACATATTCAGCGACGGCGCCATTTTCTTGATGAATGGGTTCACCAAAATCCAAAATTTACAATTTGGGATGATCATACAAGGCACCAATGCCCTGAAAGCAAAGATAATCAATACCATTGGTCAAATTCATCCTGAATTATGCGCCAGAGTATTGAAAAATTGGATGTTTTGATGCACGACACCAAGCAAAGTAGCATCAAACATTTGAATGATAGCTGTAAAATCTTCCTGCTTAACTTCTCTGCATAAAAGTATTATTCAAAGACAAAAACCTGTAGGTTATATATAACACTAGCGTAAAATACCCGGCGTTGCCGGGTTCTTGTGGAGAAAATTTTATTCGCACAGAAAGTCCTATGTAATAACAACTAATTATCCTAGAAAGTTTATTTCCGATACTAACAAATTCTGAGAGAATCTCTAGAGCATCATTCACCTACCCTAAGTTTAGTAAACGGGAAATATTCCGAGGAAAATTTATTCGCGAAAGCCCTTTACAGTTACATGATTTATCAAACCACAAATTGTTGGGGTAGATTTTTGCATATTTCATCCAAAATGAATATTTTTGCATACCATGCACACGTAGAATAGGTGAACTAAACATATTTAGTATTGATTACTATTTGTAAACATTGAAAAAGAATAAATTTATTGAAGCATATGCACCATTAACATATGTATGTTAAGCGCTTCAAACTTTTTTTTAGAGCATATTTTTATCTGCCGTAGTTATCACTATCTGTTGTTTCTTCATTTTGGGCTTCTTTAGTCACTTTATTTTAATTTATGTTTTTCATTTTCATAAAATTGATTGAAAAAATAACTTGCCTTCAGATTCTAAATCGATTTTAATAATATTTCTGAAAAGACTCCGTAATTATCGAAGAATTCCATTTTTGTTTCGTTCAAAAAAAAAATGTTGTCTCTACATTTAAAATGAAATTGCTTGAAACCACTAATACTTTCAAGAAATATGCATTTGGAATAACTTTATTTTTGCTGTCGATTTCATTTTCTTAAATATACATACCTAAGCATGCGATTTTAAATTATTGGCCATTAAATACTTTAAAAATGTATTTTATTAACTTCGTTAAGTAGGTAATTAATTTTATTGAATTTTTAAATAATTTTTAAATTATTTTTTATTGAAGCATATTATGTTCATATGTATGTATTTAATTAATAACATATTTTATTAAAACTAATATTTCAAAGCATATTTTTGCCCTAGTCATCACTATCTGTTTCGTCGGTTATTACTTCATTTTTATTATTTTTTCATTTTCATCGTTTTTATTTGTATGTTCTTTTTCCTGGGATAAAGCGAAAATGTCATCTTCAAAATTAACATAAGAGCAGCTCGAGAGTTCCATCAACTCAGCCCGCGAATAACTACAAAGAGTGAAAAAAGTGTAAACAAAGTGTAAAGGACGAATGCCAGTCAAATTCAAAGAAAATAGAGCAAACAAAGTGTAAGCAAAGAGTAAAAGAAAATGATAAAAAATTCACAACAGTCAGTTTCTGTCTATTTTCTGTTTAATATAATCATATGCAACTGCGCGCACATTCAACTAAATATTTGAGTTGTTTTTTAGCTAGTTTTTTCCTTCATATGTTCTTGATTGCATGGGAAGTGTTGCACAATTCACATATTTCGGGTGAAACAAAACAGTTTTTTCAACCAAAGAGGAAAATAGTACTACTTGAAGATACCCTGTTAAGATATCATAAAGACGTTTTAGTGAAAACGTCCACAGAATATCTTCAAGATGTATTCGAAAGATTAAAATAAAAAACTCTTTCAGCATTTTAAAATTACTCCTTTTAAAAAGGCTTTAAAGGGGGTATATAGAGAGTCAATATAATGACATTTGTCATGAATATCTTTAAGATGTTTAAAAGATGTTTTATTAATAGTATAATAGAAAGAACACTTTTAAAGAGTGAATTAGGAGATTATAAAGTGAAATGGTATTAAGAAGATTGAACTAATAGCTTGACCTAGATGCATTTATTGAAGTACTCTCCAAGAGTTTATGTGTTGCTTGGGTATGTTATCGGGTTTTACCAACGATAAAAATAAACATTATATATTTCTGGACGCACCCTTTAGCCAAAGAGCATTAAATTTGTCTGAACGCAGTCAAAACTTCCCCTTGCCACCATTGCAAATAGTTGCGCATGTTAAGTAGCTACATCTGTCCGAATTGAAACAAATACATGCTGAACTGAAATGGAACAAAAATAAACGGTTCAAGCCTAAACTGAAATGAAACAACTATTCACTTTCCTGTTTTCTTTCACCAAATTTAAGGATCTGATTACACGACTCATTTTTTGCGGCCATATGGTTTTTCAAGTAACTGACTTTATCGAACATCGATATTGCGAAATTTTTATGCACAAAAAGGTGTGCTCAATGTGTAAACTTGTGCTTTTTTGATATTTAAAAATTTTGATCGCAGAAAATCGTGCGCAAAAGCTTGCATATATAAATGCTGACTCTGTAAGCATCGATGATTTTATCACTTGAATGTGAATGTTAAAACATAATTTCTGTAAAAATTAACATCATACAATATTGACGAAAGTAATATTGCAAGGCATTTTATGTGTAAACTAAAATGCAAACGTTTTTTGAACGAAGTTTGTATGCACACAAAGTCGTGTGAAATGTGTTAACAGAAATCCGTGGCTTTATCGAACATCGATGTTGCAAAAATTTTGATGCACAAAAAGTCGTGTACAATGTGTCAACTAAGATCTGTGCTTTTTCGATTTGGCAAAATTTTGAACGGAGAAAATCGTGCGCAAAAACTTGCATATATAAATGCTGTCTTTCTAAGCATCGATGAATTTATCACTTGAATATAAATGTTAGGATAGTCGCGCACTGGCAACTGTGATCGAAATCAAATAGTTTAATCACCAGTTGGAATAGAACCGCGCACTGGCAACTCTTTACTCACGCTTACACTCTTGTTCCTCTTGCTCTTATAGAAAACAGCTCAACTGTTGCGAAGGCAATCGTTTAGTTTGTGTCAAAACACAAACTTTTTAGTTGCTCGAATCGAGTTGCTCTAAGTGCGCGGTGTCCCATATAAGCCCATATGTTTCATTTTAGCAACTAAACAGTTGCGAAACTAAACATTGAATGTGCGCGCCTGGCCTTAAAACATAATTTCTGCAAAAATTAACATCATACAAAATCGACGAAAGTAATATTGCAAAGCATTTTGTGTGTTAAATAAAATCCGCAGGTTTTTTGAACAAAGTTTGTATGTACACAAAGTCGTGTGAAATGTGTTAACAGAAGTCCGTGGCTTTATCGAACATCGATGTTGCAAAATTTTGATGCACAAAAAATCGTGTTCAATGTGTCAACTAAGATCTGTGCTCTTTCGATTTGGCAAAATTTTCAACGTAGAAAATCGTGCGCAAAAACTTGCATATGTAAAAGCTGTTTTTCTGAGAATCGATGATTTTATGACTTGAATATGAATTTTGAAACATAATTTCTGCAAAAATTGACGAAAGCAATATTGCAAGGCATTTCCTTTGTAAACTTAAATCCACACGTTTCTTTAACGAATTTTTTTGCACACAAAGTCGTGTGGAATGTGTTAACAGAAATCCGTAACTTTATCTAACAACGATTTTGCGAACTGTTGATGCACAGAGAGTTAAAACTAAAATCCGTGCCTTTTTTAAATATTGATAGATACTACAAAATTTATATGCACGTAAAAATCATGCGCTAGAACTTGCGTGTATCCATGGCCGTGTAAACAGTTTCTTGCTCCAATAGCCCAAGTAGGTGTTTAGCCTCAAAATATATAGAGGAATAAAATGAAATGAAATGCGGAATAGTTAGAAACCGCAGACAGTTCTCAATCTTATGCTTTCAATTTTCTATTTTGGAAATATTTTTTGGAGGTAAGTGAAAGTAATTTAAATTTTAATATATTATTTATTAGTTTTTTCATTTTCAGATGATACTATGTTACTATCGACATACAAAGGTAAGTATATAAAATGTTTATAAAGTAATACTGACAAACAAACAAAAGTCTTACTTTATATAATAGTATAGATTATATATAGTACCTGAAAGCCCACAAGAGGTTTTTTCCAAAGTCTTCGAATATTTAAGCTATGTCTATCGTTTATTAGAATACCAGGATAAAATCATTTGCCTTGGCGATTTCAATCTTGTCAATGTCTCTTGGATGCGCTGTCGTGACACAAATTGTATATTACCAACTGGTAACCTCAGATCCAACGAATCTAAACTAACTGACGATTTAACATCACTTGAATTTTTAAATTAAATTGTGATAAATATACCTCGAGTATTTTCAATAGAATATCTAGTTTAAAGCATCTTTATTACATTCAGAAGATGCAAAGAGATCTGAAAATGAATCCAAAGTGTTTCTGAAATTTTGTTAATAGCAACTTACTTGTCCTTACCCGTCTGTTCTCAAGTTAAATAACATTTCAAATCATGCCCCACGGGTTATAACGCAACTTTTTCCTGACTTCTTTCAAAGTTCTTCCAACTGTGATAATTCCAACTGTGATAACTTCAAACTGTGATAACTTGATAATCTAACGTAATGACTCAAAACTTTGACAACTTGAAATTTTTTACTTAATTGACTGATATGAACTTAAATATTGATATTGACAACATAGTAAAGTTTATAACTATTTAACTTTGGCGATAGCTGTATACCAGGTCCTGATGGTATACCATATTTTGAAAAACTGTGTACGTCACTTGTCATTGCCTTTGTCTAATCTTTTTAATTTTTTAATGTCTTCATGTTCATTTTCATCTATTTGAAAAAATTCTTTCATAATCCCTCTACATAAAAAACGTACAAATGATGAAGTTAAAAACTTCAGGCCTATTATCTGTGATTCCTAAACTTTTTCTGGCTATTATTTGTGAAGAGAAATTTTAAAGTTTTTCTGTCAGCACAAAATCTAGCGCACAACATGAATCTAGTAGACTTGTTCATTACTTGTGAAACTACTTGGTTCCTTTTCAAGCATGCTAGACCTAAGTGTATTTTCCACATCATGGGGATTTTTGTAATAGAACTTTCCCAGATGGTGCATATTTATTTCTTTTAAGAAAAAGCAAATAAATAACGTTTTTTGTCTTTCTTGAGCATATTTTCTTGAGAGATTATTTTTTTTTATTATGTTATTATATTTGCGATATGTAATGAAAAAGGTAGCGTTATTGCACTTTTAGGGATTTCGTAAAATTTTTCCATTTTTGGAATATCCCTACGACCACTCAGCACACAGCAACGGCCCGATGATCGCCAATAATAGAGTGTATAGAAACAGATTCCTGAGAAGATGCGGATATGTAAAGTCAAAATCACATATTGTTTCTTATCGCCAAAAGTTCCGCCTCAAATACGGTACAATGATTAGGAACACTTAGATTTCGTCTATCTCAGGTTTGTAGCCTTCACCAACCCTTCATATGAATTTTTATACGTGCGTAGAAATGAATCCATTCATTTGCCAAAAATGTCTTTTTTTGCCAGGCAGATACGGAATCATATCATATACTTAGCTTGAAGGTTTTTATTAAAATGTAATTGGGGTAGTGTGGTCAATACAAGTGTTCTTAATAAGGTCAGAGTGACGGAATAGCCAATATCATTATTGATCCACCGTGAAGAAGCTTTAAGACGAACGTTTATGCTCTCTGGAACTTGTTACCTGAATACATCGAGGGTTATTAGTTCAAACAAATTGACCAGTGCAAGGGAAGAAGTTGTGTATACTCGTACTGAGGCAAGCTGAACGGTGAGCTTTGCTATCTTATCACAATATATCGCTATGTCCATGTGAGAAATTTGTTTTTTGTTCTTACATGCAAGAACTTTTTACTGAATTAAGTTCGGAGTGTCATGGTTTTCGTCGTTCGATGGTTTCTTTGGTTTTGCTTGCATTTACTTGCGATTTAATAAAACTGAAAAACTTAGAAGTCTTAACGTCTTAAGGCGCTTAATCGCAAGGTTTCGGTAGCCAATTCACGTACTGCCCCAAGTTGTGCGAAAGAATCATGTCCTCAAATCCATCGAAGAGAATGTTCATATGGCCGATGTGTGAAACGTTCCTCCTGAAATAATATCTTTTCGGTATCCATACCATCGTTTCAAGTTATGACTCTGCCAGTCCTACTTTGGAAGGTACGGACCGATAATTTTGTATGATCAAAATTCTTACTAACCAGAGAATTTCTAAAAATGCATGTGGGGCTGGAGTATTTTGTGCCGATTTTGGTATCGTTCCAAGCTAATTTACTTGTTCAGACATTCATTCGTCCAAAAAAAGATATCGTCCCTAACAATGATACTTAAGTTTTCTCAATTTCCAATAATATGATATTTGTGTTTTTGTTGAATTGGAAATATGTTTATAAGCCTGGTTTAATTAGTTGCACCGTGGCCCTGTATTATTTCTCGATTCTCTAGATTTCATTTAGAATAAAAGCAAATTCTTAATGATTTTCCGTTTTCCACTCAGAATAACCTTCTTTTAGTGGAACAGTGGATCAGCCATTAGAATATTGCTCGTATTTCATAAATTACATATTAGCGGCTATGAAGAACAACTCTTCATGCTAACAGACTTAAGGCCGATTCATATTATACATTTTGACAGTGCTAAATACACGTTCTAGTAAGACACCTGTAAGTCATGTAGTGTAATCCGTAACACCTCCAAATATATGTACCTAAGCAATCATAAAACTGCAAGTCGTTAGGCAATGTTTACAAGTTATCGTTTCTCAAACTTACCCATAAATCAAATAAATCACCAAGCAACATCTCGGCTAGGTAGTTAGGTACCTGTTTCTCGATCAATTCTAAACGCGGAAGATCTTGCTGATTCTAATGATCACCTGCCGCAGTTCTTGTTCACTCGATGCTCAAGCAAGTGCCTTACTTCGTAAATCGATTAAAGTACCATAAAAACGTTAACCCGTCTTAATATGCAATAACTTTATGGCTAATAAAAGTGTTACCATTCATGTTGTATGTACAATTGGATTCCCTTGTATCTCAAGCCCCTTCTACCACCCCACGAACCATTTAAGAGAAGTTAACAAACGAATTGCAATTCATGACTAATTGAGTCGACTTCATTATTGCACTCCAATGATATAGATTTAGATTTTGCCAGATAGGTAGTTATTGGTTAAGAAGGCGTGAATCCAGGTGCTTTGTTATATTAGCAAAAAAATAAAAGAAGTTTTGTTTGACTTTGTTCTTTATATGAATCTCGAGCTGATGGGGACTTGCTTCACATTTATTGGCCATTGTGACATTGGATTGAAGTATCTATTCAATAATTCAGTCAGTTATTTGCTGCTGCAGCACAGTGAGTCTCAGAATTTTAAATGTCTTCCGCATTGTGAAGAAATAGCTTTAATGGACGAGTGAATTGTTTCTGTGAATTTCCACACATACGTGATTAGTTTCTACAAAACCATAAGAATAAAAGTGCATTACCTTTGTTTGAGCTGAAACCAGTTTTTGAAGCAATTGATTGACCATCATTAATAATTGTTGTTTCATAATGTACCCTTTGAAATGTTGAAGGAACATTGAAAGGGAAATATTTTCTTTATAACCTGCCCTTCCAGAGGGTAATTTTTGACGTGGGCTTAAGATGATTACTATAATTAAACTTAGAGCTATGCGATTACGTAACTCAATTATTCATATGGCCCAGCCATGGTTAACTGGTCGAATTGGAGTAAAATATCAGTTCTAAAATACCTGCAACGAAAGAGTGATCCCACTAAAGAGCTCCCGAAAAGACGGTAACGAAAGAATTCTTTAGAGAGAATCAAAGGTGGTGTCTCCATTTTCTCTAAAGCTAAACTACATTAGGTTACTAAAAAAGAAATAGTCTCGGATAAAGCCTTAATAGACAAACATCACCTCTCATATGCGCGGTCAAAGGGTTATGTGATCAAGTTAACTTCCTGACTAAATAAAGGGCTGGTTTATATGATAGACATGAAGAACATGATACTTACGCTCAAATAACAAGAGAAACAATATGCGGAACGTCGACTTACTTGATAGTTAATATCTGGAAGGTGAGAACACTTTACACCCCATATGGTATTTACAATCTTGAGTTTGTCCTCTCGCGGTTTGAGGCGCACATAACTGAAATTCATTGAAAGGGATCAAGTTTGATCAAGATAGTTAAATCAGACCAAAAGCATAAAAAAAACTTGCCAAGTAAGCCCTTCAAATTTTAGTCAGAATGGAAAACCTCAATTTTTATTTTTGGTCCTTTATATGCAATTTGAGCCCTACCGTTGGTTCAACCAAATTTCATCGTTTTACAGCAGTCGGAAGTCCTCCATTCAACCAACACCAATTCGGAGAAAGTGGGCGGATACCACGTCCCCTGAATGGACAACCCCAAATTTTTTCCTCCGCTTGCATGACAAGACCTACCGTTGTGCAAAATTACAAGATTCCTCAATGTCGGGAAGTGCTCCATAATTTTGTTGATCTGTCAGTCGGTTACGGTTTTTGTGATTTTCGAGGCCTTATATCTCAAGAACGGCTTATGCTAGAAAATTTGGTTAGGCGCCTGTGCCTGACTAGCTCAACAAATATTCGAAATTTTAAGTTTCTGACATAATTGGTACTGAAGATAGGGAGGGGGCAAAAATCGCTTAAGTTTGTTCCTGTAAAAAGGGTGTAGTGCCAGAACTTGGCTGGGCACTACCGTGCTCTTTAATTGCATACAGGCTTACAAGTAAAACTTGTAGTCAATGAGTTATCACCTAGATGTTATCCTCATCAAAGTCTCTTTCCAAGAACATGAGTCTAACAAAAATATGTGCCTTTAGATACAAGCTAAAGAATCTTTCAGGAAAGAGTTTTATGACCTCTTTGAGGTCCGTAATCTACTTTACATGACTCCATATATCTCCCTCCTATTTTTGTATTCAGAGTGTAGTTAAACCTCCATTCATGGGGCGTTATATTAAAAGCCCACCAAATCGAATGTTTTCTAAGTTTTAGGTATAGTAAAACTTTGGTACACAAGCCAAAGACTGAAGACAGACCCCAATTGAACAGCACATTTAAATGATAAAACCTTATTATCAAAATGAGTGTTCTTAAGTGCGAACGTTACGCCCATTTTACGCCCACAGTAGACATTTGGTTGCTAAATTTGAAAAGATCTGTTCGGTAATTAATCAGCCAACATTCATACGTCAAAGGAACGCCAGATCAGTCGAGAATATCGCCGCGATCCAAAGCAGAGCTCGAGGCAGTCGATTTCTCGTCTTGCAAAAGAGCTCGGCCTTTTGCATAGTTAAAATTGGTGAATTTTGCGTCAGTGCAAGATCCAACTGACCCAGGAGCTCAAAGTTCATACTCATAGACAAAGACGTTTGTTCGCTGACTTCGGAGCGATTAAAAGAGGACCCTACGAGGCGCATTTTTGGATGAATGGCTGTATTAATATCAAAAATTGCGGTATGTGGTACGACACCAATCCGAATGAGGTACAACAGGTGAGAATTCATCCTCAATTGGTATGGACATTTGGCCGCCGGTGTCATTGGTTCGTACTTTTTTGAAAACGTCGTTGGTGAGGCGACGATAACCATTTTCTTATGGTCCAAATTCAGCTATATAGACCTAATAGACATGTGGTTCCAGGAGGATGGCGCTACGTGCCACACAGCGGCTACCAAAATTTACATTCCAAATAAACGGTTTGAGGATTAGGTTATCTCTTGCAGAAGTTACGTGAATTGGCCACATGGTAACGTGATTTGACCCTGACAGACTTTCTTGTAGAGTTTCCTAAAATCGCAGTTCTCTGCGATTAAATCAGAATCGACTGATGCGATTAAGTAGAACATAACACAAGCCATTGCTCAAATTTAGCCGGATATTTGAGGAAGTGTCTTGGACCACTTGGCATCGTGCCACGTATGACCACCAGCCGAGGCAAGCATTTAAGAGATGTCATATTTTACACATAATGGCATATATGGACTTTTAAAATAAAAAAAGAATTTTTTTAATACTTCACGGACAGATTGTTTTCTTCATTTTTAACATCTACCCGCCCTTATTGAAAAAAAGCATTTATATTTCATAATTCTGGGACAAGTATATGCTTAGAACATGCACAACAAAGTTAAAGTGGGATGAAGTAAAGCCGGAATGTACAAAACTATAGCTGATCTTAGGAAGGAAATGATTTGGGCAAAAACCACAAGCATCTAGGAATTCAGAATTTAAAGTTTATTCCTAAAGTAAGAAAAAAAAAAATACTTAAAACTAAATAAATTAAAAGCTTAGTTAAAAAAAGAAGAGTATTAATTCCAGCTTCACTTTGTTGAATGTGTTACCAGTCTTGGTTTTAAAATCAATCAGTCACTTTCAGGCGAAAATAACGTAAATTTCATAAAGGGTAGAGTCTACTCTGGACTACGTAGAGTCTGGCCATTTTAATACCAAATAATAATACCTAAAATAATAAAAACTTTACTAGTGCCTTTAATTGACTATTCTAATGTGGGATATTGTAAGCCTGACTCATATTCTCAACATAAAGTCCTTGTAGCTTTTAACGACATGATAAGATGTGTTTATTATCTCCTCCGGAGTTACCAACATATCTCACATTACCATCAATTGGTCCTTGAATGCTCGTTACAGCAGTTACTAGATACTAGATGCTGTATATTCTTGCACAAAATTATAAAAATAAAGCACCCTTATACATTTATGATAAACTTAAATTCGGCCAATCTCTTAGAACTTTCATTCTCTTAGCACTGACTTTCAACTACTTGTATTCTTCACGGCTCTTCATGGTACTCGTATTATGCAACTTAGCTATTGAACTCTCTTCCTCCTACAAAGAATAATTGGTATTGCAAGCTTTAAAATTGCAATCTTTTTTCTTTTTCGCTAAGTTTATTTAAAAGAAAACTTAAATATTTAAAAACATACAAAATTTAAAAACACAAATTTAAACAGGTTAAATAATTTAATTAAAGATAAAAAGATAAATTAGGTAATTTAATAATAAGAAACGAATAAAAATATTTTATTTTATATTAATTTTAAGGTTAATTTATTTTTATTATTATCCGTATTGTTAAGTACTATAAAAAACTAGGTCTAAATTGTACATTGATTTTTAAGTAAATAAAAAAAAATAAAAAAAAAGTCAGACAGAATATTTAAGAAGTTTAATATATTTATTAAAACTCTATTTTCTTTTTTATTGAAATTAAAACTTTATGTTGTTGGTTATTTAATTTAAAGTTTTATTTACCAATTAAATTAAAAATTAAATCATTATACAATACAGAATAACATAGTTACAGAATAGTGGAATACCGAATTATAGTCATTCAAAATTTTGGAATCATTTACAAAAGTTGGGTCATACTTTGGAAAAGAAAAAGAAAATGTATTTAATTTTAATTTTTTTTAATTAAATTTATCTATATTTATCGTTTATTTTTAACCTGGGGATATTTTTGGGCCTCGTTACATTTTCTACCAATTTTTTCACTTTCAGTGAATGTCAATTTTACAGACGTATTCATGATGTATTATGACTTCTCCAAAATGTCACGGTTCTGAGGTATTATTGCCTTGTTCAAGCCAAATAAACGAAGTTCTTGCTTAATAATAAATGTTTATCTTTTTAGCTTTTTAGGAACACATAAATTATTAATTCTCAGTCTCTTTTTTCTTTCAAATCGATAGAGTACTAAAAAGCATACTTATTTTATTTTTTTTTTCAAATTTCAAGAACTAAAAAGCTGTCACGAATATTAGAATCATAAGAAACAATTTTTCTCATTATTAAATTATGTTCAACAACTTCATGAAAGACCTTGACTTAATATTATGAGTAATGAAGCCCTGATGATGCACGCCAAAGCTTATGAATAAGATTGCACCGCGAACACCTTACTACTGCCTACTCAGATATCCATTTATGTTATTGTTAAGAGAAGACGAAGACAAAAAACATTGCAACACATTGCAATGCTGCACAAGAGAAGATCACATTTCTGTTTAGAATAATTACATACATCTGCAATAGACACGTGACTTTACGGAGGTTGAGTCTGCAGTGTTCTTTTGAACATAACTTTTCAAAATGCTATGTGTATTGAATGCGGCTGGCTGACATTAAACGTCTCAGTCTGAAAAATAACTCACTGCAAAAGTCACGAACAAAACTTAATACCTACCAAGTCTTTCAAGGTCTCTCAGTTGGATCAATTTTTAAAAATAATAACTCAAAAATTCAATCTCATAGAAGGATTGATTTGAGTTTATACATAGTTATTATGTTTTCTTATTTACGTTGAAGAAATGTTCATAGTTTGATAATTTCGAGAAGCTTTGATTCAAAATAAAACCAATTTTAAATTCTTATTCTGGAAAGTAAAAATAAATTAGTCCCTAGTCATTTGCAACGTTCAAGTATTTTTGTGTGCGTGTTGTCGACAGAAATGGAGAGGATCTACAATTTTCTGCTGATATATCAAGAGGACTTGCCACTTGCTCGCAAGAGGCAGTATCCAACCGATAAGACACATAAGTATATTGTTCTTAAGTGTGGCTATGACTGGGAATCGAACCCAGACTTTTTGCGTTACAATCAATGCAAAAACCATTAAATCAATGGTCACTTATATTAATATTAAAACATTTCTTTCATTGAAATTAAAAATTAATTAAAAATTTACCAATTCAAATTTATTAAAAAAGTGATGAGAGTTGAGCTAAGAATGAACGTTTTATTTTCTTACATAAATATGCGTTTTTGAAACAAAATTTAAAAATTGTCAGAGCGGTCTTATTTTAAAATAAATTCTAATACTTTTTCCCAAAATTGAAAAAGGAAATTTGAATAGAAAATTCACGTTAGCCATGCAAGACGTTTCGAAATTTTCAAATGAAAATGAAAAAATATTAATCCTACCTTTGAAATAAAAACACCCATGTCTTGTTACGGTTTAATGCCTCCTTTTATTATTCAGTTTGCAATCGAAACTAAACCCATTAGAATAAATATATTCTTTTAAGAATTTAAATATATGCATATGTAAGTACTTACATATGTATATCGCGGAAGTAATATTCATCTTAATTGCGTGGATAATCTTCTTCTTTACGCTTTTTTTCGTCATTAGTGCGGTTGTTTCGTCATAGATCCAAGCACTTAATTCCATGACGCAGCATTCATTTCATATTTAAGGTATTCAAACGACACACCACCACCGACCGTAGCGCCGTCAGGTCATCAGACAGTGGTACTCTTTGTTAAAAATTGGAAACAATTTCTGTCGTTTTGATAGTAAACAATTTTTACGTACAATACAATATATGTAGGTACTTTATGGCAAGTTATGAATTTGTAAAAAAATCCAACTAGAGATTTCGATCAGTCATGACATTTCGATGATAGGGAAGACGAAAAAACTGGGTCTCGCAATTCTTTCTGTCTGCCTATTCGACTAGAGCGACTTCGCCGATTTTCTTGAAATTTTGTACTTAGATAGCGCTTTTTATTTCACCCCTGCGTTTTTTTTTGTTTTTTTTTTTAAAGACCAATAATAACGGTACCCGCCCTATAATTTTTTTTTCGAAATTTTAGAGAATGTTTTTTCTCAAAAATTTTTCCACAGATTAAAAAAAAAATCATTTAGTAAAACCTTGAATTTTTTTTCAATATTTTTAAAAACTGTACAATTCATTTTGATCAAATTTTGTATGCTTAAGTTTCTAAAAAGTTTGAATAATAGTGATTATTTCAATTTTCAAAAAAATCTTGAATTAAGAAAAAAATAAATTTATTTTTTGAAAATTCAATATCTCAAAAATCCTTAAATATTTCTCTATAAATCTTCTACAGCCTAAGCTCCTAGAGGTTTTTTCTTCAAACTCGGTACTTAAGGGAATTCGGTGATTGCCAAGAGGTTTTTGTTTTAAGCTCCAAAACTAACACCCGTAATGCAAAATCTTATTTATCTCGAAAACAGCTCTAATAATTTTGATAAAAAAAATTAGGTCTGCTTTTATGAGCATGGACTACATTTTGGTGAAAAAAAATGTAGGACAAATTGTTATCAACGGTACCTGTCATAGAACCGTTTTTTTTTTTTTTATTTTTGACTTTCTCATTAACGGCTCTAACAATTCTTTGAATTTGAAAAAATTTGATCTTTCAAATTTTCGGAAAAAATTGTTTGTGGATTTAAAAAAGAAATAATATAAATTTTTCTTATCTTTAAAACGTGTGAATGATTATAATTTGAAATTATTTCCTAAAATCTATATTACGAAATAATTAAAATTGACATCCAAAATTTTGTTCTTCAAAAATTTTAAAGAAATTTTTAATATTAAAAAACCAATTTAATAATAAAACGATTTTTGAGCTTTGTTTGCATAAATTCATACTTTTCTAGAAATCACACTGCAATTTTATATAGAACAATTTTATCTTATTAAATCCATGTTTTTTTATTTATTTATACACAAGTTTCAAAATTCCAAAGTACTTTTATATAAGAGTAAGTACTATCGATCCAGTCGTGCATTTTATTTTTAAAGATCCTTGTTCTATCATAAATTCAAATTTGCTTAGAAATGCAGGGGACCTACAATTTTGCTGCCGATACTGGCTGCTTTATGAATAGCACTTTTCATGACAAGAGATACTTTTGGAGGTAGGAAGCTCCTGAAAAAACTTTTTTTTGCAACGGCTGACAATCGTTCCCAAGACCCTCTGCATGAGAGTCCAATGCACTGACCATTATGCCAAAGGGTTACTTGTGAGGGGTAGATATTGAAATAAAAAAATAAAATTGTCTTACATTTTTTTAATTCAATATTTCGAAAACCACATTCTTGATTTGTTTAGCAATTATATTGGCTCCCGTTAACTTAAGCACACGATTACTTGCACATTCCAATAACTGGAACACAATATTTTTATTTGCACGAAAATAAAAACTTGAAACTGGCGTATCTTCAGTTTTTCATTAAAATTGTTTTAAATATTAACTTAAAAAAAAACCATAGATTCATATTTACTTCAGAAATTATTGATATTCTTTACTTAAAATAATTTAAATTCATACAGTAATAACACAAGTTAAATTAATAGTACAAAATTAAAGATAAAACTGAACAGTTTATAATAACAATATTCTATCAATTGAGGAAATACTCGTACAATTTAGAAGCATAAATCTTCATTGACAAAAATTATTTTCAACAAAATTTAATGCCACCGTGCAAAGGCAGTCCTTTAGTTTTTACTTGTGACTTATAGGTACTATACGGCAAGTTATGCATTCGTTAAAAAAAAAAACAACTAGAGATTTTGATCAAAGTTGACATTACGATGATGAAGAACACGAAAAAGTGGGCCTCGCAATTTTTTCTACCTGTCTTTTCGACTACAGCCTAAACGGCTCGACCGATTTTCTTTAAGCTTGGTAGATATATTTTCTAAACCTCACCCCCCCCCCCACACGTTTTTTTCTTTTTTTTTAAGACCAAAAATAATGATACCATACGATTTTTTTTTTACAAATTTTATAAATATTTTTTTCAAAAAATTTCATTTAGTTAAAGCTAGATAATGGTTGAACAAAAATTTCCGAAAAATAGTTTAATTTCCTCAAAAACGGTACAACCGATTTTAATCATTTTAATTTAAAAAAAAATCATTTGGATTTAAAAAAAAAAATTTAACATTTTTTTCAAAATTCAAGATTTAAAAAAACCCCAATAACCCAAACAACCAATGCTCGATCTTTTTAACCTTGACAAATAAAAGTTACTCAAAACAAACTATAGAAGATGTGAAGAAAAATATTTTATTTTACCAACGAAAAACGGTACCCACTATACAAATGTTAAAAAATGGTTATCGAAAATCGTAAATTTTTTCGAAAACAGCACTGCCTAGATTTTTTATAAAATTTTTTGTCTTTCGACTAATTTTTAGGATCTATAATTTAATATACACAAATTTTGAAATTAAGATATTATCGACTGTACCTAAGACCAATGGTACCGTTTTTCAGAATTTTGAATTTCTCATTATTGAAATAACGGATTTTAATGAAATTTTGTATAGAAGAAGTGTGATAAACATTACATTTCAAAACTTAAAAAAAAATATTTTTTGAAATAAAAAAAAATCATTTTTTCTTAAATTCTCAAAAACGGATCAGTATTTGTTTTTTAAATTTGATTTTTATTCATACAGTAATAACAAATTAAATTTGGCGTACCAAAATATTTTCTTAACAATGTTTTAAAACATTTTTATATAAAAACTTATTTTTTTTAAGAAACCACTTAACCACTTTTTGTACTTGCAGGTGAGGATATTCTGTTTTTTTCTCTAGCTACTTAAAGAGTTTAAAAAATGAATCTAATGCTTATGAATAGTTTTCTCTAATAAAATTATTTTTAAAATTCTTAGTCTTTTACATAAGAGCAAGTTCGTGCAACCCAGTCATGCATTTTTTTTTTTTTTGAAAATGAGTTAAAATTTTTAGTTATTGCAATCGAGGCTGGAAGTTTATTAAAACATTGACGGGCAGCGGCAGTACAAAAATAAGAAAAATATACTTAATAAAAATGTTTTAACAAATAACGAGCATTAAGCTAGATTTAATATTACAGATACGATCTTTCCAAATAAAATTGCAATCTATAATTATACCTTAGTGTCTTAAACTTAGTCTTAAACTGATTCGATGTTGAAACCAGAATCTGAGTATTAAATTAGATTTACCAAAATCGTGTATAGGAAAGCTTTATCGTCTACAATTCAAAGAATCAATATGCAGGTTGTATTCATAAAGTTTGTAGCCTGATGTTTTAAAGATCATCAACTTAGTTATTTTCAATAATTATAAGAAAACCAGGTCCTTAAGCTTTGGAGGTTGTCTTTAATTTGTTACACATCGTTAAGAGCCAAAGCTGATGTCATCTGCAAAGGCATTCAAAGGCCATTTTTGAACTTGAGTTTGAAAAGTCAGTTGTATAAATTAGGAAAAATTGAGGACCAAGAACGGATACCCATTTTTCAATGTGCAAGCTTCGCTTTTAATTCGCTTTAAGGTCACTGTTTGGACTCTACTTTTCAAAAACGATTACTCTAATACCTGCATTAAATAATTTTCGAGCTATAAGTCATGTTCAACCATGTCAAGGGCAAACAAAAAACTGAGCTATGGTAGGTTTGTTATTATCTAAATTATGTTAGTGATCTGGAAAAATATAGATATTGGCAATTTCGCTCCCTTCATAAGAAGCTCCAATTGGTTTAACAATTGGGAAAATTCTCTAAGATTCAATGTGGTATCACAATGGACCAACTCATGGCTTAAATGTGTCGGACTTCGTGCTGACAGCCACGTTAGTGCTAAAAAAACTAGCCTTTTATGATTTTTTATACTCCAAGAAAACACTGTTTTCTGACGTAAAATCCCATTGAAATATCAATAAAATGCAAACAAATATGTTTGTCCAATTTGTAGTTTAAATTGCTACACTGTGTGCCTCCGCTGCGCCGCACTGTCCCGCTTTCCCAGTTGCGTAACTTCCTACACATAGTATCTCAAAGGTTCACAAAGCGTCTAATGACTTGCTTACCGCTAACAAGATAAACATAATAACCATCGATTAGCTACTTCGTTAATTTATTAACAATTTCCAATGGACAGAATAAATATTATATCGGGCTTAAAACAAAACCGATGATAAGACGATTAAAGCTTGGTTCCAAGTCGACGGACAAAAAAAAAATACCTGCTAATATATTGGTAGGTCCAGTGAAAGCGATAACTGCTGGTCAACAACTGATCACAGCAGGGGGCAGCGGCACTCTGTTCCGGCTGCGGGCGGCATCAGCACTCGGTGTGCAAAATGACGGAAAGGCAAGGCACTTCATTGGAAAAAAATCTTTGCAGATAAGGGGGCTTCAGGTTTAAGTGATGTTAAGATGAGAGTGAGAGTTATAAACAAATGTGGTTATGTCAATGCGCGATACGCACACAAGCTGCTGAGGTTGAGGCAGGTT
Source organism: Philhelius festivus (assembly GCA_963931855.1). NCBI lineage: Eukaryota > Metazoa > Arthropoda > Insecta > Diptera > Syrphidae > Philhelius > Philhelius festivus. Next base: position 60,685,903 of record OZ007556.1, read on the forward strand.
GCTAGCTTTTGTTGTCTTGTCGATGAACGGTTATGAGACTGCCAGCGACCGACCTGCCGCCAAGCAAACGTGGGATGCTGCATGTTTTTGTTTTTATTTTTATTTTGTTTTGAACACGGACTTTCTTATCGAGCTACGCGTAGATTTCTATTTAATCGAAGTTTATTTCGTTGTTAAGATTAGTTTGTTTTAATGAACTTGTTACGCAACGTTCGTCTGTCGTCGCGTCATTAAATCGGTAGGTATTACTTTCTCACTATAGTATGCTTTTAGTAAGATTTATGTGTGTTTTCATTAAAATCAGTTTTGATTATTATTGTTTCTTTTGCTTTTTGCAATCCGATTTCTATTTTATAACTCGAATAAAAATATTGTGAATATTACATCATGATTCACTATGTAGATTGGAATATGATTAGATTAAGCGATACATTAATGTTCAGAGCAGATGGATGCGGAGTGATTACGATATACATACGCATAAGTTAACATTACATGACGTGATGCTTTTGCCCGCAAGTTGATGGAAGGATTTCTTTTGATTGCGGAATTGAATCAAATTATTTTTAATTACCTACATCTTGAGGGACGAGTTCGAAAAAGCATTGCTGGTGAACCATTTGTTGAAGATATAAATTAATTTAGACAATTTACGCAAGTAGTCCACGAGTATAAAAAATAAGGTACCTTCATACATATGTATGTAATTTAAAAAAAAAATGTGTCTCGTTATATTATCTTCTTCGAAGAAGGTGGAAAACTAATTACAGTTTAGTTATTTTGGTTTTATTGAATCGTTAATTTATTGAGGCAGTAAAGGTTTGCTATAAGGCACAATGAACATTTCGTAAGGTTCGACTTGATCATAATAGTAGGTATATTAGATTTCAAGATAAATTATCAAATGTTTGGGGAGAAAGGGCTTAATTAAATACCTATCTTTTGAAACATGTGAACGCTTGAAAGAGATTTCTTCATGTGTATACTGGGCATTAAATTGAATAGGTAGCCAAAGGGCAGTTCGGCTTCTGAATTATATCTTGCCGAACATTCATATAAAAAAGAGAAAAGACAAGTTGAATAATACCTTTGTCAAAAGATTGCGTACATCTTCCTCAATAAAAGCTAACAATAAACCATATTTTTTTAGAATAAAAAATTACCTTCTTCGTCTACTTGACTTTTCTACCAAATGGAACGAACAAAGCTTCCTGAAATATTTAAACTCATATTTAATTAATTTAATTAAGTCTTTAATAAAGTCACTTGATTGACCCACTTGATTGCTCTAAATATCAATCTAAATAAAATGTTTTCCACTAGGGATCTTAAAACTTTGCCAGGTGATTGCGGCCATATTATTGAATTATTGAATCTGTCATATTGGCTGTCATTTTATAAATTTGTCTTGTCAAAAAAACATTGAGTTTGATAGCGTTCATTAATACGTGCAAATGATTAAATTATTTTATGAAAATGGGACTTCAGTTTTATCAACCATGCAGTTCAGCAGTTCGCTCAATTCAGGGCCACCATAATCGTCCTTCTGAGATGACTATTCGCAACGTGATGAGTAAATTCGAGTCAAGCTGTTCAATTCATCAATAGGTACCTTTTCGCTAAAGAAACACAAGATCTGTATAGAGAAGGGTCTGAGGCAGTAAATTCCTTGTTGCGCACAAGAACTCTGTCTTTCGCAGACCACAATTTGGCAAACTTTCCGTCATGACTTCAGCCATCACCCGAACAAAAAATTGTGTGGTAGTATGAAGCATCAACTGGTTCCTTGGGAATAACCTGACATTTTGATTTCAGGTGATTTAGACAAAGTCCAAGACCAGCATAAAATCTTGTCCAAATCTTCACTTATTTCGTAAGCAGCATTTTTCACAAGGCCCAAGTGAAAACTCTTGCGAACCTGCACATTGTCGAAAAAAATATCAACCAAAAAGACATTAATGTAGTTCATTTATGTACAGTGAGAAGAATAATGGCCCAAATACGGAGACTTGTGGAACACCTAAACTTAGTGGAAGAAAATCGGATATGGAGTTGTTTAATACTACCATCTGGAATCTACGATGTTAACAAAAGGCTACTAGCTTTGTTCATGATATTTTCTATAGATTCAAAATAGCTTTTTTGGCCTTTAGTCCACAGAAATTGGCGTGTGGGGACCTTGTCAATACGCAATTTTTGTTAAATTCAATTCATCTTGTGGACTACAGGCCAAAAAACCTATTTTGAATCAATAATTCAATAGTGCTAAGTCTTCTACTTGGCTGATTTATTTCAGTAGTATATAGAATTTGTATTATAAAAAACTTTCATATACATAGATATTTTCTATATCATAAAGCTAAATTGATTTCGGAGTTACTACATATACATAGAACATTGTGACTTACCATATCAAACGCTTTAAATAAATCAAGCAAGATAAAGAAATTTACTTTATCGGTGTCCACCGCTTGCCTGATGCCTTCTGTTACGTTTAATAGTAGTAGAACTATATATTTTCGACAAAAACAAGAATGATTGAATTATTATCTATTACGTTTCTGGTAACTCATCAACCTTTTAAAAACCCTAGACATAAGGGATTTTTTTTTTTTTTTATAATCTACCCGCGCTCAAGGGATTATGATTGATTACCCTTTAAATGGTTCAACACAGCGCGGGCGTAAAGTTAATGAAGAGAAAGAAGGATAGGAAAGATGTGTGGCACGATGTTCTGAGACTGTTGGTGGTTGTCTCAGATATTTTTATCTCCAGGGATGGTGGCTGAGCTAAAGCGGAGAAATGCCGTGTCTTATTTCTATGTCGCTTATAATTCACATTAAATTGCAATAGGTCTAAATTTGTGTTGGTTCTTGGGACTGGTATTATTTTGGCATGTTTCCAAGGTAAAGAAAACACTACTGTAAAAATGGTATTTAGTATGTGTGTTATGTACCTTAAGATATAAATAAGAATAATAAGAAAAAAAAGTTGGGCTAATCTCATCGAATGTAGTGGTGATAGACTTCAAAGCCGCATATCATAGCATTCGTCTGCAGGGGCTGTATAGGTGGATGGGCCGTACTTGGAAACCCGGAAAAACTGAGCCAGTTGTGTCGCAAACTTGTGACGAAACTTGTTAGTCTTTAAAGAAAGCACCTACTTGGCAGTAGTAAAGGACTTCATCTACCTTGAAAGTTATTTTAATTTCATGAATAACTGACATGAATCTGACTGAAAATCTAACGATGAATTACCCAAGGAAACCGCTGCTGTTTCGGTTTGGAGAAACAAATGGATTCAAAACTACTCACGCGAAAGACTAAGTGCGCGCTCTTTAAAACCCTTGTTCTACCAGTCCTTCTTTACGGCGTCAAGTCTTGCACTTTAAGCTTAAAAGGAGAGCATATACAGGTATCTGGTCTTGTGCGTGAGGTGAGCGAATGGAGGAAAAGATCCAGTCACAAACCAATCTACATTGACTAGACCACATCAAGCGAATGGACAAAATTACTATAGGAAAGTCAATTGTTCGCAAAAGTCAAAAGTGGATCAATTCTTTAATTTTTTTGTTTATACGTAAACAAAATATTTGTAAAATTTTGGCAATGTAATTTTATTTGAATTTAATAAGAAAATGTTCTTTTCCAAAATAAAACAAAGTTGATACAATTTTATTATCAAAACGACTTACTATTTTTGGTTATGGAAGTTTTTGCAAGATCTGAAACGCAAATTTATTACAACGGCATTAAATGTTACAGTTACAAAGTTTAATCGAAATCAATGAAGTAAAATAAAAACTTGAATTTTTTCTTTAGAGAACCACATACAAATAGTTTGTAGGAAATGTGAAAGTTCCATAGTGCCATAGTTCAATTTGCATTTGAACGCACAAAAAGTAAGAACAAATAGATGTACGGATGCAAACAGACCCTTGTAAAATGAGTCGAGGTGGATAAGAATTTGTATTTCATAGTTAACCTTACTTGTATTTTTTCAACGGTCAACGGCCCGACTATATTTTCTGGACGAGCTGCCGCTTTGATAACTGAACATTAAAGCCGTAGGCTCTAGTTGCTTTATTGAGTTTATTTTTTGATATAAATAGTATCTAGCTATCTTCACTTTCTCGAGGTCTGCTAGACCGAAATGTTGAGTAACTTGAATACATCGTTTAAGGATAGTTGTAAAAGAATGCACCCGTTTGTAAATGCAATCTTTAATGACTTCAATAAAAAAACATTTCTTTCATTAAATTCACTTTGAGACTGCGACTTCAAGTATGCAATTTCGATTCATTTTGCATTAAAAATATTGCAATCACTTTTTTCCAATCAATTTATTGCAATCTTCTGAAAATTCATACATTCTTTGCATTTTTGTGCATTCTTTAGAATTTTTTGAATTTTTTGCATTCATTTGAATTCTTTGCATTATTTTGTATTCATTTACAATCATTTGAAAACTACAAATGATTGCAAAGAATGCACAAGAATGGAAAGAATAAACGAATTCTGAGAAGATTGCAATCTTCAATTAGTTGCTCTGTAATGAGTTGAGAAAAATTTTTTCTTAATGTGATTTCAGATTTAAAGTTGCATTCTCAAAGTGAAGTCAATGAATAATCTTTTGATTGAATTCAAAGAATGATTAAAAAAATGCCATTCACAAAAGATTGATCTTTCAATCTTTATTTCACTTTGAATGATAAGCCTAACAATGGAATTCGCTTCGAAGTGATTTTTTCATATTCTGAGCACCAACTTAGATTCTACTACGATGTTCCCTTGATTGTCTTTGCTGGATAAATTCAGACACTGTGTCCATAAAGAATTCTTTTTACGTTCTCCTAAGACCTCTCGACTTCATTCTTTCTACAAAAACGCGCAAAATTATTCATACAATTTCTTTTTTTGAATGAATTTTTTACTAAATGAATAAAAATGACTTTGAGTGATGGAAATCTTTATTTAGACCTTTACAATTTTTTCTACTAAAGTGGAAAAGATGATATTTGCTCAAGTTGTTGCCGCCAGTGTTGATATACATTTGTGCCTGTTTGATCGGATTTTTCATGACTTTCCGCAAGATTTCCGGTGATAATTGTTCGCTGGTGATAACTGTTAACTGGTGCTGCTATTGTCTGAAGCTTATTGGCATAGGCCCGTGACTTCAAGTAACCCCAACGAAAGAAGGACCAGGAAATGCTTCCATCACAATATACATATACATTGTGTCTCGCATACTGTGTGTGGTTGCACCGTCTTGTTGAAACCACATGTTCACCAAGCGACGCTCATCCAATTCCGAGATAAATAAGTCTTTTATCATAACCATGAAGCGTTCGCCTGGAATAGTGACCGTAAAAAAAATACGGCTAAATCAGTCTTCCCGAGTGAACGCCGCACCACGCAGTTGCGTTAAAGGGATGTAATGGCTTTTCTCGCATCACACAGTTCCCCAGAAACGATATTTCGCATATTGAAGTATACACTTTAGTGGAAACGCGCCTCGTCGCTCATGATGATCTTCGACACAAAATCGTCTTCTTCATTGTTAACATTGAGGATGTCTTGACAGTAATCAATACGTGACGGACGGCATTAACCGATACACTGTTTCCAATTTTTACGGGAACATGTGTATTTCTTTCACTAAAATTCGTCGTTGGGTTCATCTGGTGATGTCTTTTGGTTGTTGTTTCTTCGTTCTCAGCAACATTGGGGGTGGCCGTGCCGCGATGGATGTGTGGTCGCCTGTCAACCTCATGATCACAGGTTCGATCCCTGCCGTCGTCTACATATGTCCTTTTAATTCCATTAAAAAACCTTCTAAAATTGTCATCAATGGGTTGCTGGTTACCATTACATGTTGTTCAGGCATAACACTAACAACAGTTAATTGAGTTAAACTAGTATGCCCAACAAGGATGAACAAGAATAAAATAATGTGAATTATAAGCGACATAGAAATAAGACACGGCATTCTCCGCTTTATTTCAGCCGCCATCCCTGGAGATAAAATATCTGAGACAACAACCTTCAGTCTCAGAACATCGTGCCTCGTGCCACGTGCCACACATCTTTTCTATCCTTCTTTCTCTTCCTTAACTTCACGCCCGCGCTGTGTTCAAACATTTAAAGGGTAATCATAATCCCTTGAGCGCGGGTAGATTATAAAAAAAAAAAAAAAAAATCAGCAGCCACAGCCGTGATATTCTCGGCCAAACGCCCTGGTCTCCTGTGTTTCCAGTCTGTTTAAGTCAAGTAGCTAGGCGCGACACGATTAGGAAATCGACGTCGGTCAAAATTCACGCTAATTTTAAATTCACTATACCAACCGATTATATTAGTCAAAAAAATCGACACAATTATTCCGGACACGCTCTTCCGGAGTATTTTATTCACTATTTGTATAGGTACTGCTGCTGTCTAGTTCGCAACGAAAGACGCCATTTGCAAAAATTATATCATCTTCCGATAGGGTGATTAATTTTGCGCCACCTTGTATAAATGCATTTAATTCCTCGATCGCGCTTTTCTCTTGTTTCATTTTTAGCTTCTGAGAATCTGGTATTCCGCTGTCTTCTTCTACTTGTGGAGTTCTCTAAAATCTCTAGTTTTTCAATAGAGCTTTATATTTTTCTTGTTAAGCTGAATGTACTTGTCGGTATTTAATATCCAGCCATCAAGGTTTTTGTTGTAATGGTCGTTTAAAGCCCATAACGTCAGAAGGCAAACTTGTTTTCGATACTTGATGGTGGTTTTATTTAGGACTTCGTAAGAATTTACTATGTGAGCGTCTAAAACATTTCCGCAACACTATAATCTGCACGTACCACTATAAGCTGCAGACCAGGCAGATCACCGATAGACCAAATCTTCACATTGAGGCAAATCCTGGAAAAGATCAACGAATTTCAAGTCGAGACCCACCATCTTTTTATCGACTTTAAAGCCGCATATGATAACATAAGTCGCCAAGAGCTTCCATTGGCGATGTCGGAACTCGGGATCCCGGAAAAACTGATCCAGCTATGCCGCATGACGTTACAAAATACGCGGTGCAACGTGCAAACGGGTAACAGCTCATCTGAGCTATTCCAGACATGTACAGGCTTCAGAAAAGGAGATGCGCTATCATGTGATTTCTTCAACCTAGTCCTGGAGCAGATGGTGCGCAAGAGTGGTGTTAACCTGGAAGGCACTATCTTCAACAGGTCTTCCCAACTGGTTGGCTATGCGGACGACATCGATCATCGGCCGCTCTAAGCAAGCTGTGCTAGAAGCGTTCACAGCTATTGATGAACAGGCGAAACGCGTTGGTCTTGAAGTTAATGAGGACAAAACAAAGTATATGCTATCAACAAACAAAACGTCACTAGGAGTGATATCGGGGTAGTCAGTTCACATACCTCGGACTAAACATCAATCCCATGAACGACACCTTAGTGGAAATCCGACGAAGAATTACCCTAGCAACCCGCTGCTACTTCGGTTTGGCAAACAAATGGGTTCAAAACTCCTTTCGCGAAGGACAAAGTGCACGATATACAAAACGCTAATTTTACCAGTTCTACTCTACGGCGGCGCCGAGTGCTGGACGATAAGTAAAAATGGGGAATTGATACTGAGCACTTTCGAAAGAAAAATCCTTCGGCGGATATTTGGTCCTATATGCGAAGAGGGCGAATGGAGAAGAAGATTCAATCATAAATTATACGAGTTGTACCAAGATGTAGATGTAGTCCAAAGAGCCAAACGCTCCAGCCAAGAAAATCTTCGAATCCCAGCTCCCAGGTTCGAGACGACGAGGAAGACCGAACCAGACCGAACCTCCGCTACAGGGACCACGCGGTTACAGACGCAAGAGCGCTTGGTCCCAATGACTGGAGGGAGCTCGCGAGGGATCGTAACAGATGGAAGACCGCAATATCTCAGGCAGAGACCCTCCATGGATCGGGAGCCGGATAAGTAAGTAAGTAAGAATTTATAAGATAGTCGATAGAATAGAGCCTGGAGATCTGTTGAGATATTAGTCATCCCAAATAAAATTGCTTCACAGTATTTCGTTAATGGCCTTGGTCGAAATATCCGTAGGTGTCTTGAAGTGAAAGCTGATATTCTAAGAGTACTTGATTGACGGTTGATCAATCAGGAGATCTCCATATGTCCCCTTGTAAATATTGATATGACGGAACTATGTAATGGCTACTACATTGCTTCGCTTCGCAGCAAAATTGATCGAACTGAGTCTATTATCAGATGAAATGTCGTGCTGGCTGCTGTATTTGACGATTATGCCACACTATATTTTATCTTCCCAGCTCGGCCTAAGACAATTTGAATGTCATAACTACCGCACTTCTCAAGCTTATATCTCCTGTCTTGGACTTGCAGAATATATCTTCAGTGTCATAATCTTTCTCTTTTGTGGGGGCATGGGTGCATATGAGGCAATCGTTCACATAACTGAAACTCAAGATTTCTGACCTAAGTCTTTCTCTATAGTGACAAATCCAAACCCAAATAGACACGGCTTCTTTTAGGGAGAAAGTAAGGCTTTTGAAAGAAAAAATTGAGGCCTTAGGCCAAACATTTAATCTTCTGCAGCAGATTGTTTTGTACATAAAACGATATCCAATAGTCAACAAAGGTGCTTAACAGATATCTTAGACTACATGCTCTGGTCGTTTATTCAATCGTTCTTAGGGCATTTAAGTGAACATCAACAAAATTGCCTTTTTGACTACTTAAATAGGCTTTTGCCTATATATCTGATATTTAAAACATAGATGGCAGTCCAAGCTATCTTCTGATACACATTTCATATAATACATTTTAAAGATTTAGGTAGGCTTATGACTTCTAGACCATAATCAAAACCTCAAAATGTTTTAAATTTAAATACGTTAGTATATAATACATACATATTACTATAAATGTTTTGATCTTAAAAAGACGAATTTTAAAACATTTAAACCATCGAAACAAAATTACATGTGAAAACTTCTTAGTGTCTTACTTTCGGTTGAGATTAATCTTTGGACTCAGTTAAGCTTTCATCCAATCTCACCCTAAGCTATAAAGCTTACATATTTGTAATCAACAAGCATAAAGTCGGTGACCTTATCCGCGAAAATTGTTTGGTATTTTTTTTTTTTTTAAGTGGTTAGAGTTAAATACCAGTTTGACTACTGTCAATGACATTGTCATAGATTTTAAAAAATAAATAATAAGAAAAAATAACAGTTCGTGGCTTGGCAGGTATAGTGATTGTGTGTGCCGATGGCGACTTGAATTTTGCAGAATAAAGTGGATGCAAGTGTGTCAATGCATAGAGGAAAAGTTGTTCCAAAATTATACCATGAATGAAAAATTCAATTCGATCGTTAAATATTTAAATACGAAATATCTGAGTACAGTTATGTTTCCCCTGCTTCCGCTTCTTCGACGCCATTGCCACTTCAACTTCCAGCATCATTTGGCATGACCGTTAAATGTAGAACTTTGGCTCCTGGTGCGCTTAAGACCGTTAGATTCTTGACAACTCTAAGGCCGATTTTATCTAATTGTCTGCCGTTATTTATAAGATTTTAGTGATATCTAAGGTGTAGGCATGTCTATAACTTTTGGCTTGATAATAATTTTAGATATAAAATCTGAAAAGCTCCTTATTTGGAATATTTATTGGAAAAAGATTATAATAATAAACATGTCTAACGGGTGTCAGCTTTCATGTATTTATTTGAGTTTTTTTTTTTTAGAAAAAGCTTGTTCTTGAACTAAGTCGGCATTTTTACAATGCTCTAATTTTGGAAGGAAGTTTTTTTTGTTTTATATATTATGTATCTGCAATATGTATATTTTTCACATGACGATGGCTTTGGAAGGCTTAGATAAGAATGTTTGTTTGATTTGTTAAACAAAAAGGTTAAAGAATGCTTCAAATAACTTACGCGGTTGCAGGAGGCTTGGAGCCATGTAACATGTTATACTATCGAAACCTCGAGTATATTGAAGCGCCAAGAATTTAAAAAGGAAAACATCCTATTTTTTTTTCAAATTTTTCAAAGAAACGTGAATTTCACAAAACTTTAAATAAATAAAATGAACGACTAGATTGCACGAAGAAATTGGTTCCACGAGTATTCTTAAGTGACTTGAAAATTTAAAAGAAAAATGTTCATAAGCATAAAATTCATTTTAAGTTTTATTTAAAAATTCGGTAAAACATTTTTAAGACAAAAAATTTAGTACTCCAAATTTAAGTTCTTATATTTTAAAAATTTAAAATTTAAAATTAAAAAAAAATTAAAAATTAAGTTAAATTTACACAAAATAAAAACAGAATTCTAAGTCTCAAAAATATATTATATTTGAAAACCATATTTTTAAATTTGTGCGGAGGTTAGCGTTATTTTTATATAAAATATTAATTTTCCTCTTCATCCTGTATAGTTTTAAAAAGTATTAATTGCAACCGTTAAAAAAAAACACCATTCGTTCTTCGAAATATTGAATTTATAAAAAAGAAAAATGGTAAAATTTGTATTAAAAACTTTTGAAAATTTGTGTAAGCAATACCATTCAAATTTTTAAGGAGCTACATAGACAATTGATGAAAATCAATTTTACAGTAGCCGTGTTTTATGGAAAATTAATAGCCACTCAGTAAAGAAAATTGAAAAAAACCATTATAGTCACTTTTATATTCATTTTCTTTTATTCTCAAAGTTTGACACGAATTTTAGAGTAATTTCAAATTTATTTTGACGTATTTAGAAAACTTCTTTCCATATTCTTGCCAGCCCCTAACTTACAATCTTAATGAGCAAAAAAATCGATTTTTCGTTAAAAAAAATCAGATTTTGTAGATGATTTTTAATCCATCAAAATCTCAGCCATCCTTCAAAGGAATTTGACAGTTTATGGCTTGGTAGATGGGTAATGTACTATATTTTGACCTAATTAGAGTATTTCTTTCTAGATAAATCGCAATTTTGCTGAACAAAAAAAAAAAAATAGATTTTGCGGTGGAAAAAATAAGATTTTTCAGAAGTTTTTCAATCATTTGACATTTTAGATTTTTTGCACGTCTTTTACAAAAAAGACATGAAGCTTTATTTCCAAATGTCTTGACGAAAAAGATGCATTCCATAACACATCCCAGTACCAAACAAACGTTTTTCTGCGCTCGATTTAAGCGCCACCTATACATCTCAATATATCAAAAGAATTTATTCATTCTATATTCACCCTGATTGCTGACCAAATTATATTCACTCTTGATGTTTTTATTGTTTTGCATGTAAAATTTTGCTAACTTGGCTATTCACTATTTCAAAAAACACGGCTAGTGTTTGAGAACATCGAGAACAAAAGAAAGAGAGGTAGAATTCATAGCCGTTTCTTGTAAAACTTTTTTCAACCATTAGTTCGAATTTACTCAATAAAATTTTTTGATTTTTTTTTTAAATCTGTGAAAAAGAAAAAAAAATTCTTTAATTTTGAAGAAAAATTGTATATGGCATGTACCGTTATTTCTAGTATTAAAACGAAAGTAAAGAACGTGCGAGGAAAAAATGCTATCTACCAAGTTTAAAGTTTAAAGAAACTTGTCAAAACCATTAAGGCAGTATTCGATCATACAAACAGACCTTACCGACAGAATTGCGAGACCCACTTTATTTTCGTTTCTCTAGATCGATTTTTTCTTACACCGGCTTGACACCAGAGTAAAAGTCTCCATCAGGCCGATGATTGCCTATGAATGCCCGGTATGGTTCAACGTTGCTCGTTGCCCCATCTCAAATGAAAAAGATTCGGGTGTTTGAGAGGCAATGCTTACATTATTGTTCCAAAATGAACAGAATGAATAATTTCTTACTGAAGCTGATTCGGGGTCACATTGCAAGACATGACATCAGCTAATAGCTGATTTGGAGCTTACAACCCCAACAATGAATATTTCGAGAGTGTGTTTTTTATAATTATTTCTAGAAAAAATAAATAAACCGTTATTGAATTATAATATTAAGCTAGTTTTTGGGCCGAAAAGCATTTTTAGTATTAAGTCATTATATAGTTTAACTTAGAGTGTCCGATTAGGGCCAGTAATTTAGTTGTAAGATATTGATAAGTAGGCTAGTTTTTCATAAATTTTTTGTCTAGCAAGAGAATTATTATCATAAAGTTTGCAGAATATTAATTTGTAATGACAGAAATTGATTTTGTTGGTCAATCGTTGGCGAAGTTAAAAAGTCCAACCAATTTGCTCAATCAAAAACTACTTATCTATTTTCAGTGAAATCAAAAGCAAGGGAAGAGCTCGATGGAGGAAATAGAAGGATGTCTACGGAAGAATTTACCAAAAAAAGCAACATCTCAAAGTAACAAACCCTCAACTCAATCTTCACAAAAAAAAATTAAAGGAGCATGGCAATAGAATCGCAGTTGGTGCTGAGAATAAAAAAAATCATGTATACTACTTAACTGCGGTGATGAATAAAATTTGGCTATTGGCAGCCTGTACCATTAAAACTAGGTGACGCAGACAACAATTATCTTCTCTATCTCGGTGAAATGAAGATATCTTTAACTAAATATAAGACCGATAAAGCTGGTGGAGCTCGCGACCTTGGTACCGAGCGATAAGGAGCAAACAAAACATGTACGTATTATGTGAACGCCCGAAGTCGTTAATAGGTATATAAGTCCACCAGCGATCGAACTTACACACTACGCTGGATCTTATACTACCACCTCCTTTAAATAAATTCCCACCCAGTCCAGTATGGTAACGATGTGTGGATTTTGAATACTTGCCAAACTTGTCTTTGTTTTCAAAAAAGGTCTTAGACAAAGCCATGAATTGTCATGTCACGTGCTTAACATCGTTCTTGAAAGAATAATGCAAAACTCTCGCCCCAACACTTGATGTATTGTTCTTAAAAGTCCGTCCAGTTACTAACATACGCAAACGATATTGACCTAGTTGCAAGTACTTGATGGCAGTGGTATTTTGTGGGGTATTGAGACGGAATAAAAGAAGATGAGTTCATATATATAAGTATATGCTGTCATTGAAAACGGACACTCAACACCACCACCTCCTACAGATTGTTTCGATACGCTTAAAAGACTCTGTTTTCCAGTCTTCGTCATAAGCTGTAGCTGACATCAAACGACGAATAACTGTTTCAAATCACTGCTTCTTAGAGCTTTACTTACCATTCCTGTAGGATATGTAGTGCGGAGGCATAGTCCCTCTCAAAGGGGTGGATGAGAACGCTTTAGGCTGTGAATAGGCAAAAACTAATAATGGTACCCAAGCTTTGGACAGTGGACAGTTTGACAGTCTCAAACAGTGATTTTACCTACAACATTATTATTGCATTAAAACACAACAGTAGGTGTACTTTTTTGATGCATCTTTTAGGCAACACTCCTTGGTATGATAGTAAGTGCGCATTGGACTAACATGCAAAGATCTAAAGTATCTCTTGTCATGAAAGTGCTGCTCAAGTGCTCATCTTAGTCATTCGGAATCACCAGAAAATTGTATTTCCCCTCTATTCCTGGTAACACGCACTCAGGAATGATTGAGATTTGAGAGCCGTAGGTCATTAGGTTTAGGGTCTCTACGAGTCGTTATGGCCTTTTACATAATATTATGTATTTGTCGCCTTTTTAAATTCGGGGTGAACTCATTTTTCTGTTTTGTTATGTAAGACCAATGCTTATAAAAATTTGAAGAGAATAGTAGAAAAAAGATTTGTCCGTATCTATTTTAAGGGTTCTATTGTAATAATTTTACAATCAATATACAAAGATGCGTAACTACTATATGGCATGTTAAACACGAGATTTTGTTCAAACTAAACATAATAGCTAAGAACAAAAAAATTGATCTCGCAATTCTGGCTGTCTGCTTTCTTTCTTTTAAAGACCGAAAATATCGGTACTCCTTCCACTTTTTTTCAAAATTACAGAAAATATTTTTTTTTCTCCAATATTTTTTGTAAAAGCCAACGTAGGGTTAAACAAAACTTTCGAAAAGTGATTACTGATTACTAATGGTAACTCCCATAAAGTTTTCCCCAATTTTTTTTTTACAAAAATGTAGTACATGTCTATAATATCACACATGATTTTTCTTATCAAAATCGTTAGAGCCGTTTTTGAGATAAATAAGATTATGCATTACGGGTGTATGGGGGGTACCGTTAGTTTTGGTGCTAAAACAAAAATTTCAATTTCCCCTCACTGAAGACCCTTAACTACAAGTTGTTAGTATAAAACACATTTTAAAACGTAATTTAAAAATTTAATTGTGTATCCGTTTTCAAAATATTGAATTTTCAAAAAAAAAATTGTATTATTTTTTTTAAATCCAAAAACTATTTTTTCGAAAAAAAAAAAAATTAGATTATATTTTTTTAAATTTGAAGGAGCTCCTGCATAAAAATTTTGGTAAAAATCGTTAGAGCCGTTGATGAGAAATTCGAAATTCAAAAAAACCGTTCTATGACAGGTACCGTTAATAACATTTCGCCCCCAAAATTTTTTCGACCAAAATATAGTCCATGTTCATGGTATCACACCCATTTTTTTTTATCAAAATCGTTAGAGCTGTTTTCGAGATAAATAAGATTATGCATTACGGGTGTATGGGGGTATACCTTTAGTTTTAGAGCTAAAACAAAATTCTCAATTTCCCCTCTAGGGAATCATCGAAGACCCTTAAGTACCGAGTTTGAAGAAAATAGGTCCAGCGGCTTAGGCTCTCGATCGAGGTACAGACATACAGATATATAGACATACATACAGACAGGCGGAATTGTCGGACCCACTTCATTCGTCTTCGCTTTCATCGTAATGTCACCTTTTTGTTCGAAATCTCGAGTTCGATTTTTTTTTTCAATTGCAGAACTTGCCCTATAGTACCTATATATATCGCAAGTAAAATGTTAAAATCTAGTTTTGTCTCCAGGAATTTTGATAAAATATTTACTTGCAAGTCTTGTATTTGGAAAAAAAAAAACCAAACTCCAGATATTGATCCAAATTGACATTTCGGTTTTGGAAAACACAAAAAAGTGGATCCCGCAATTCCTTCCTTCTGTATATCTGTACCTCTATTTTCTTCAAACTTGGTACTTGAGAGCCCTTGCGGATTCCCTTGAGAAGAAATTGAACTTTCTTTAAGATCCAAAACTAACGATACCTGCTATACGGCCGTAATAAAAAATCTTGTTTAACTCAAAAATGACTAACGATTTTTATAAAATTTGTTGGAAAATTCAATATCTTGAAAACGGGCGTAAGAACTTTTTTCAAATTATTTCCTTAAGCAAATATTGTTGAATACTTAACATTGATTTCAATTGGGTGGCCGTGGCGCGATGGTTCTGTGCTTGCCTATCAACCTCATGATCACAGGTTCGATCCCTGCCGTCGTCTATGTCGTTTTAATTCCATTAAAAACCATCTACAAATTGTCATCAATGGGTTGCTGGTTTAGTCATTACATGTTGTTCAGGCATAACACTAACAACATGTAATTGAGTTGAACTAGTATGCCCATAAAGGATGAATACGAATAAAAATAATGTGAATTATAAGCGACATAGAAATAAGACACGGCATTTTCTCCGCTTTAGTTCAGCCGCCATCCCTGGAGATAAAAAATCTGAGACAACAACCTTCGGTCTCAGATCATCGTGCCACACATCTTTCATATCCCTCTTTCTCTTTTTAACTTCACGCCCGCGCTGTGTTGAAACATTTAAAAAGGGTAATCATAATCCCTTGAGCGTGGGTAGATTATAAAAAAAAAAAATAATTGTAAGTGGTTGGAAACGAGTGTCACCAATGTTTTCGAAGAAATACAAAGTTGATATTTTACAAAAAAAATAAAATGAAAATAAATTTGCGATGCGATCTCGAAGTGAACGGAGGGGAATTACAATTTTTTGCCGATTCCGAACGGCCTATGAGCAGCAATTTCCATGACAAGAGATAAACTCTTAGAGGATTTGTCAGTTCCTCGCAAGAGGCAGTACACCCTTGAAAAACATTTTTGCTGAGAATCGAACTCGAGATCTTCCGTATGTCAGTCCAATGTATTAACCATTATGCCTAGGGGAACTACGAATTTTTACAAAGCAATAAATATGTATTCAAGTGGCCGGCAGTGTAGTTAGTATTACGTAAATAATGTTTAGCCATATATTTTTTCTAAGACACAAATCAATTCATTGTTGTCGATCGCCGCCGTAGGCCTTGATTACCTAGGTTTTTAGTTTTTGACATTTTAAAAGGTGACATATACATTTAACCGAAAGCACGTCTCATCTCATCAAACACTTTAAATTTTTTTTTAACAAATAGAGCTTCATTATGCCAAGATACACTCAGGCATAAGTCACTCACCAAACATTGTCTCTATGATCAAAGAGTATTTTTTTGTTTGTTCCCCAAGTCTTTACCTCTAGTCAACCAGCTATTAATCTTCCATTTTCAATATATAATAACTTAGCTTAAAGTCACGTCTATCTTGTGCTTCTTTCCATATGGCCAGAGATCAACAATGGATTGAACTTTAAAGCATAAAAGGCCGTTGTTTCGTATATACGATTCAGATCCGTTTATCCTATAACATTACTGTGTGCCATAAACATATTGTCAATGTCATCCAAATGATTTTTCCCATAATATGCCTCAAATAATAGCGTTCACGACTTAAACATGAGATTCTTTCCACAATAGGAGTCGTGTCATTACCAACGAAAATTTACAACAAAAAGAACAACGAAAATTATGAACAAACATGTGCTGCACCTCCTCCACACCAATGGTGGCAGCCTTGTTTATAAACTTAGAATACTCGTAAGCCTCAAGCAGGCAGGTATTTAGGCGAAGAATTATAATCATCTTTAATCTTATGTATCTCTTGGCCTTAGGGTCAAATGCGTGGGGATATTGTAATCATTTGGAGAATATGTCTTCAGCAACAACACAATGCTCGTGATTGCTTATGTTCTAACATCCTCTAATCACATGTAATTTGGAAGAACAAAGGCGGGAAGATAATTCTAGCCATCACTCAAGACACTGCGACATTGAGCGCTCAGAAAACACCGCTAATTGATGCTTTGACAAATTGAATGTCGAAGAACTCATTTATTCTCAGATAAAGTACCCAAGTACAAAAAGAAAAAGAATTCATTGAAAATAGTAATTGATGAATAGACAAGGAAGGTTGAGTTTTTTTCACACCCTTCCAAGGTTCGAACTTGAGAATGAGGCAGAAGACATCACATCCTAATGAAACCGTAGCCGAAACAAAATTTTTGCAGATGAGTAGTTGGTGAAGATTTAATTTTAAAATTTGGATCGAATACTTCATTTTTAACTTCCCATATAGGGAGTTATTTGTTTTTTTTTTAGCTCAAACATTTAAGTACAACAAAAAATTAAAAGCTCAGCTTGTTAGATTTTTTTCTAATTTTAAATCATGGTTTGAAATTTGGAAGAACTAATTCTAAGTACATACGAGTATCTCGATTTATCCGCATAAGCTCTAGATGCTAAGCTTCCGCAAAGATGTTCCGAACGAATACCACTTAAATAACTCTCCTCCATCATCATAATGTTCATAGTCAAGTATACAATATTTTATTGTAGCTTTTTGGGGCATTGCTAATGGCAGATAACTTTTCCGAAAGTTTTATGTAAACAAAGATTGCTGTTATACATAGATAATAAATTGTTTTCCAAGATCAAACTGAAATTTGAAGGTCAAGCAAAATTATTCAGACCAAAAAATACGCCTTGGCATAGTGGTTAGTGCGTTGGACCGTCATACAGAGATCTTGGGTTCGATTCTCAGCCAAAACAGTTTTCAGGGGTGTACTACCTCTTACGAGGAATAGACTTCTCCAAGAATTGAATTGAATCCTCCAAGACTATCTCTTCTCAGAAAAGTGCTGCTCCGTTTGGAATGGGCAGAAAATTGTAGGTGCCCTCCATTACTGGTAACACGCACACATAAATGGTTGAGAGTTGAAAGTCACTAGGTTAAGGCTCTCTATAAGCCGTTATTTATTGTATTTTTAAAAAATTCAAATAGGAAAAAAAATTGTTAGATCTTAACAAAAAGGCATTTTAGTTGTGGAAAGACTCGATCGCACGTACTTGCTCTTATGTAAAAGTACTTTGGAATTTACAATTCATTTTATAAATATAAAACATGGATTTAATCAGATAAAAATGTTCAAATCTATGGAATTGCCGTCTGATTTCCAGAAAACTATGAATTAATGCAAACAAAGTTCAAATATCGTTTTATTATTAACGTAATTTTTTATATAACAAATTTCTTTAAAATTTGTGATGATTTAGTAATATAGATCTTAGGAAATAATTTCAAAAAATAATTATTCACAAGTTTTAAAGATATTGGTTTCTCAAAAAAAAAATTCTGATTTTTAATTTTTTTAATCCCAAAAAAATATTTTTTCCAATATTTTATATACAATATTATTTCAAACTTAAGGGGCTCCTGGTAAAAATTTTTGATTAAAATCGTTAAAGCGCGAGTGAGAAAGTCGAAAATCAAAAAAACGGTCCTATTAAAGGTACCGTTAATGACATATTGCCAAAAATTTTGTTTGACCAAAATGTAGTCCATGTCCATAATATCACACCTGATTTTTTTTTATAAAAATCGATATACCCGTTTTCTATATAAATAAGATTTTGCATTACAGGTGTATGGGGGGTACCGTTAGTTTTGGAGCTACAAAAATTTGAATTTCCCTCTAGGCAGTCACCGAAGACGCTTAAGTACCGAAAAAAAGGATGCCATGTGATTCAAGTAAATATAATTATGTAGGTTTATGCAAGAACAAAAATTATAAGTCTTTTTTTTTTTTTTTTTTTTTATAATCTACACGCGCTCAAGGGATTATGATTACCCTTTAAATTATGTTTGAACACAGCGCGGGCGTGAAGTTAAGGAAGAGAAAGAAGGATAAGAAAGATGTGTGGCACGATGTTCTGAGAATGAAGGTTGTTGTCTCAGATATTTTATCTCCAGGGATGGCGGCTGAACTAAAGCGGAGAATGCCGTGTCTTATTTCTATGCCGCTTATAATTCACATTATTTTATTCGTGTTCATCCTTGTTGGGCATACTAGTTTAACTCAATTACATGTTGTTAGTGTTATGCCTGAACAACATGTAATGAGTAAGCCAGCAACCCGTTGATGACAATTTTAGAAGGTTTTTAATGGAATTAAAACGACATAGACGACGGCAGGGATCGAACCTGTGATCATGAGGTTCACAGGTTCTGTAGTGGTTTGTTAAAAAAATGAACTTTTATATATAAAAAATTTTTAAAACATTCTTAAGAAAAAAATGTTGGTACGCCAATTTAAATTTTCTATTATTGTTCGAATAAAACTTAAATTTACAAAAAAAATATTGAGCTATTTTCGAGATATCGAATTTTCCCAAAAAAAAAAAAAAAAAAAAAAATAGATTCTTTTTTCAAAATTTTTTTTCTTAAAGTTTGGAAATGCAATGTTCTTTAAACTTTTTATAAGCTTCTAAAAAAATTTAATTAAAATCCGTTATGCCGGTAATGAGAAATTCAAAATTTTAAAAAATCGTTCTATGATATGTACAGTCATTAATATCTTGTTTTCAAATATTTTTTATTTAATTCTAGATCTTAAAAATTGACGGAAAGAAAAAAAATTTAAGCAAAATTCTCGGAATCGTTTTCGAGAAAAATACGATTTTCGAAAACCATTTCTTAAAATTTGTATGGAGGGTACCGTTATTTTTAGGTAAAATAATTTTTTTTCTCATATCTTGTTAATTATTTTAAGAAATTCGTATTTGTCAAGTTTTAAAAAAAGCGAGTATGGGGTTTTCGAAATATTGAGTTTTCAAAAAAAAAAATTGATTTTTTTTTTTAAATCCAAAAAAAAAAATTTTTTTGAACATTTGAATACACAATAATATTTAAACTGCTGGGGAGCCTTAAAATAAAAAAAATGATCAAAATCGGTCGTACGGTTTTTGAGAAAATCAAAAACAAAAAAAAGGTTCCAAGGGGGGTACCAAAAATAATAATTGTTTGGAAATTTTTTTTTTCAACCATTATCTAGGTTTAACTAAATGAAATTTAATGAATTTTTAAAAAAAAAAAATCTGTGGGAAAGTTTATGAGAAAAATAAATATTTATAAAATTTCGAAAAAAATTCGTATGGCAGGTACCGTTAGTTTTGGTCTTAAAAAAAAAAAAACTGTGGGGGGGGGGGAAATTAAAACCCATATCTACCAAGTTTGAAGAAAATCGGCCGAGCCGTTTAGCTGTAGTCGAGTTCGATTTTTTTTACGAATGCATAACTTTCCTTATAATATATGAGTTACAAGTAAAAACTTATGTTTGGCAATTTTAAGTATTTAATAATATACATCTAAGGAAATAATTTTAAAAAAGAATCGTTGAGTCGCTTTACTGTCGAGATATTGAATTTTCAAAGAAAAAATTTAGAATTTTTTGTTAAAAAATCCAAAAACTATTTGTTTCAAAACTTTTACTTACAAAATATTTTTTTTTTTTATTTTATAGAGCTCTTGTATAAGAGTTTTGATCCTGATCAATACTGCCATTAACGATAAATTCAAAATTCAAAAAGAAAACAAAAACCGTTATATGAACAAAATGTAGACTACATAATTTATTTTTGAAAATATCAAATTTTTTCATATGGAATATACATATTTCAAATATCAATTTTTCCTCTCGGCAATCACCTATGACTCTTAAGTGCCAAGTTTGAAAAAATCGCTTCAGTGGTTAAGGCTTAGCATCGAGGTACTGACATACAGAAAATCAGACTATCATCAAATTTGACAAAAATCTGGAGTTCGAATTTTTTTCCAAAGCAAAACTTGCCCTATAGCACCTAGTACCGACATACGTACATATATCGCAAGTAAAATGAGGGTTTAACTGTTTCAGTCGTACTTGGTTTTTTAAGACCTGTATATTATTGTTCACCATTTTGTTCGTGATACCGGAATTTTCTATTCCGAGGGGTTGGGGTCATAATTCTGTACGTGCCAAAATTCGGTTTCCAAAATTCTGTAAATACCGAATTTATGCAACCCTGAAAAATATTCTTGCAGTGGCTGAGAATCGAACTCAAACTTTCTGCATGACAGTCCAACGCACAGTGGAGCGCATTTATAGGAAAGCAGAAAAAATTTTCCACACATGATAGATAAGTGATGATGATGATACTACAGGTTGAGTTTTATGATCCAGGTCGATTTTATTTAGTTCCATTTTTGTGTGGATGAAATTTGACAGTTGGAGTTTGAGAGTCGTAGAGAGAAGTCAATTGAAATTGTAAATTATGAGTATTGAAGCATATTTTGACTTCACTGGATGGGTTAATAAATAGAAGAGCCTTCTATCCTTCTATTGATACACCAAAAACCAAAAACCCCGTATAGTAAATGTATGGTGAGCCATATGGTCCGGAAGCGTTATTGGGACATATTTCTTTGAGGATGTCATAGGCAATGATGTGACAGTAACTGGTTACCGATATCGTCACATGTTGCAAAACTTTCTTGTGTCCAAATTGGATCAATTAAGCCCACAGAAGATGTGGTTTAAACAAGACGGCTTGCGAGAAATTTTTCCCATCCGAATAATTTCAAAAACTGGTGATATCGACTGTCCCCTCATTTGACAACCCCCAATCAACAAACCAACCATAACCTCTAAGTTTAAGAACAACATTAAAACAAAATTGCTGAAATTAAAACAGAAGTCTGCGAAATTATTATGTAAAATATGCTTAAAGTGTTCGGCTTTGCTCTATAACCCCTCAGAGCCATACACAAAAATGAAGTACAAAAAAAGAACTGGAACTGTTTTCTCCAACGAAAAATGAAAACAATAGCCAACCAAACACAGCAAAAATAAAAAAGTTGAAGTTTTTTCACACTTGCCCCACTGTGCAACGTACTAACATAATGGCAAGGGATACTACACGTGCCAATGATATCGAAATCATTCTTTATTGTTTCTAATTTAACCTTCTACAAGATAACAACAGTTTTTCTTATTCGATAATTTGAAAAAATATCAGTGTTTTAAACATTTGATTTGAATTCGAATAATCGTGTATTTCGCTTTATACTTTCAAATTCGGAAGTTGTTGTGTTCAGGTGATTTCCTTTGCTCATAATCTTTCGAATATGCTTTTTTAACGAAGCTATGTCTATAGCAGTTGAGTATCAAACAAAATGTACTCACTCGTACATGCATATGGTTTTTTTTAAGGTTTACCAAATAGTTAAAAAATTATCATTCTATGTTCTTCTTACTTTCTGGTAATAAAGAAATATCAAGACCGTCAGGTACTACATTGTTTTAAGCCGGTGGTGTTTGTTACAAGCATGATAAAATCCATTTAATAATTTGCATTTGTACGTCCACTTGACATGGTGCTAGGGCCTAAGCTGATTTACTGATTTTATTCAAATTTAAAATATTTATAAAAATATTCCTTGATAAATTATGTTCCAAATCTTAAGACAGCGGCTTACTCGTTTAGGTTTTGGCTCGATGTATAGTTAACATAGGAACGCTAATTATGTTATGGAGTTATCATGCTTCTACCAAATACCCCAGAGATATTTTCTCAGATAGGCATCGTTATCTTTACTAACCCATAATCGTTTTCTATATTTCTCTAAAAATTTTAGTTATCTTACTCATTAAGCTTTCTGGTCATGCCTCTTATTAGCAGCCAAAGCTAAATTTTTTTTTGAATTTTTGACAAAAGATATCAATTGTTTTTTTGAAAAACTTGTTACCTCAAAAACGGGTTTTTAAATTTAATTTTTATTCCTACAAAAAAAAAAAACTTAATTTGGCGTACCTACCAACATTTTTTCTCAAAAGTGTTTTGAATTTTTTTTTTATAAAAGCTTATTTTTTACTTGTGATAAACATATGTAAGGTTTAATATGCCCCATACATAAGAAGGGAGATGTCACAACGTGCAGCAATTATAGAGGTATCACGTTGTTGAGTACCGCCTATAAGATACTCTCCTCTATCCTACAAGACCGGATAACCCCATACGCTAAAACCGTCATCGGACAATATCAGTGTGGTTTCATTCCAGGCAAATCAACAACTGATCAGATATTTACCCTAAGGCTAGCCGCGCACTAGCAATTTTTAGTTGCGAAACTGCTTGGTTCGAGCAACTAAAAAGTTTGTATTTTGACACAAACTAAACGATTGCCTAAAACAAGTTCGCCATTTTATTGAACATATAATTATCTGCAAATTCGCCGACATTCAACCAAACAGTTCATCTGTTTTCCATAAGTAACCAAACAGTTTCGCAACTAAAAATTGCTAGTGCGCGGCTAGCCTTAGGAAGGCGATGGAAAAATGTCTAGAATTTAACATCCCAACATACCATCTGTTTATAGACTTTAAGGCCGCCTATGATAGCATAGCCAGGGTAGAACTTTACAAAGCCATGAGAGAATTCGGCATCCCAAATAAATTGACACGACTATGTAGGTTGACCATGACCAACGTAACAAGCCAACTAAAAATAGCCGGATTGCTATCCAGACCAATCAACATCTTTAATGGACTCCGACAAGGGGACGGTTTGGCCTGCCTCCTCTTCAACCTGGCGTTGGAGAAAGCAATCCGTGACTCTGGCACGGCAACAAGAGGGACCATCGTCAACAGGTCCAGCCAGTTACTGGCTCACGCAGACGACATCGACATCATCGGAAGAACCGAACAAGCTGTACACGATTCCTTCATCCAGATCGAGCAGGCGGCACAAAATCTGAAGGTAAAACAAAGTACATGGTGGCGTCGAATGCGAGAGGAACAGTTGTTCAAACAATCAAGGTAGCGGAGCACGAATTTGAAGTGGTGCAATCCTTTAAATACCTTGGGTCAATAGTAGCAGCCGATAACAATATAGAAGAAGAAATACGCGGGTGGCTTCTCAAATCCAACAGAGCCTACTATAGTCTGTCAAAGCTCTTCAAATCCAGAAATCTCACCATAACTTCAAAACTGCTGCTGTATAGGACCATGGTCCTGTCAGTACTCACATATGGATCCGAGACTTGGGTGCTTAGCAAAAGGCACTCCGACCTCTTAGCTGCGTTCGAGAGAAAAGTCTGAAGGAGAATTGTTGGCCCCGTATGTGAGGAAGGACGATTCCGGAGACGGTACAATCATGAACTGTACGCAATCTACCTAGAAGCAGATATCGTGACAAAAATTAAGCTCGGTAGACTCCGGTGGGCAGGGCACCTAGCTCGCATGAGCGAAGAGGAACCTGCTCGGAAAGTTCTTTGTGGTACATTCTATGGTAGACGACAGCGTGGTAGACCATGCTTGCGCTGGAGAGATGGCGTATACCAGGACGCCCGAAGCCTTGGGGTGCGCAACTGGATGGCGTCGGCTAGAGACCGGGATAGGTGGAGAGACTTGTTGAAAGAGGCCAGGACCGGAACCCGGTTGTCGAGCCGATGATGATGATGATGATAAACATATGTAAGTAGGCACTATATGGCAAGTTCTGCATTTGGTTGATCAAAGTTGACATTACGATGATAGCGAAGACGAGAAAAGTGAGTCCGGCAATTCCATCTGTCTGTCTGTACCTCGATCTACAGCCTAAGAGCTATTTTCTTGAAACTTGCAACTTAAGGGTCTTCGGTGATTCCCTAGAGGGGAAATTGGAATTTTTTTTAGCTCTAAAACTAACGGTTCTCCCCATACACCCGTAATGCATAATCTTATTTATCTCAAAAACGGCTCTAACGATTTTGATAAAAAAAAAATTAAGTGTGATATTATGGACATTTTGGTCAAACAAAATTTTTGGAAAAATGTCATTAACGGTACCTATCATAGGACCGTTTTTTTTTATTTTCGACTTTCTCAGTAACGGCTCTTACGATTTTAACCAAACATTTTCAGCAGGAGACCCTTATATTTAAAATAATATTTTATATTAAAATATTCGAATAAATATTTTTTGTGTTTTTTTTGGAAAAAAAAATCTATTATTTTTGAAAAATCAATATCTTCAAAACATGTGAACTACTAAATGCTTAAAATTTGCATCCCAAATTTTGTTCTCGAAAAATTTTAAAGAAATTTCATATATACAAAATTTATTTAATAATAAAACGATTTTTAAACTTTGTTTGCATTAATTCATACTTTTCCGGGAATCAGACGGCAATTCCATGCATTTGAACATTTTTATCTCATTAAATCCATGTTTTATATTTATACAATGTATTTTTAATTCCGAAGTACTTTTCCATGAGAGCAAGTTCGTGCGATTCAGTCGTACATTTTGTTAAAAGAAACGGCTACAGCGACTTATAATATTTTGTTCTTGCATACATTTTATATTTGCTTAAGAAATCACATAGCATTTTGTTTTTATCTCTTACTGCTAAAAGAGTCTAAAAAATGAGTTATTATGCTTCATACTCGTAATTAAAAGGATCGTGAATTTATGGAACCTCTTGTTCCATATAATTTTTAACATCGCTCGAAAACCTGTATTTTTATTATTGCCTTTCTAAAGATTTTTAAGCACTTTGGATCTGCAACCGGAAAGGAAGGTTGAAAAGGGAAAAAGAGAATAGTAGAATAGTTAAACTTGTTGTGGTAAAATTGACCGAAACAATTTAAAAAAAAATAATAAGAACTAAGTATAAGGCTTCTAGTCAGGGGTCCAGAAGTCTATTTATTTTTGTAGCTTTTACTATAATATTCTAGCTTAAGCTATTTAGAATCACACACAATATTGAAACTTAAGCTGGAAAAAATGAACTATAGCTACATGAATTAAGCTTTGGCTATTTTAAAAGGGCTATTACTAGAAGACATCTTTTCCTTGTTTCCTCAAGCTTGTTTCTAATCACGCAAAACCTAGCTTTTACTTACGAGTAAAAATCCACGATTTACCTTTTTATTTTATGCACAAGACCCATAAACTTGGCAATATTCGCACTTAAACTGAATAAAATTCCGAAAATAAGTACTGAGCTATCTTCATAGACAGAAGTCCAAGAATCTTGCGTTTTTTGTAGCTTTTACTTAAATATTCTGGCCATTCCAAAAGCTGGCAAGCCCAAAAAAAAAATACAGAAGCAAAAGATTTCAGGCCAATCAGTCTGACGTTGGTTATTCTTAAAACGTTTGAAAGACTAATAGACCTACATATTCGCGGCACTCTGAAACTGGTTGACTTATCTCCAGCTCAACACGTCTGCACAAAGGGGAAGAGTGTAGAAACGGCACTTCACCGCTTCGTTAGCACGATTGAGAAGACACTGAGTGACAGGTAAATTCTTACTCACTATCAGCGAACAGATCGAATACGCTTTTTCTAAGGTTAGTAGATAGACTAGAAAGTGCGCCCTGATGGTTAACCCATCAAAAACAGAATTAGTCCTTTTAACAAACAAAAGGAAAATACCAATCTTCAGAATACCTTCAATTGCAGCCATCCCGCTGAAAATTTCAGATCAGGCAAAAAATCTTTGTGTGATTCTAGATCGCAAATTAAACTGGAGTCTTAACACTTAGGAAAGAGCGAAAAAAGGAATGATTGCGTTCTACTCCTGTAACAGAATCTTTGGGAAATCCTGGGGACCGAGCCCAAAAATTATCAGGTGGCGATAATCAGACCAATACTAACCTATGGTAATTTGGTATGGTGGAATGCAACGGAAAAAACCACGAACCTCAAAACTCTCACAAAAGTACAGAGACTTGTGTGCATTAGAATTACGGGTACCATGAGATCCACAGCAACTGCAGGGTTAGAGGCGATACTCAACCTGAAACCCCCAGAACTTTTCGTATGAGAATCCGCAGCATATAGCGCCTTAAGGCTAAGCCAGACTAATACCTGGAAAACAGCGCAATAGGACATTCTCAAATTCTTCAGAAATATTTGGGTGATAGCATCATTACAGATTATATAACACCCGAACTTGACTTTTATAAAACATTCCAAACTGCCTTTCAAGCAGAGAAGAATGGCTGAACAACCAACCCTACACCAGTAGCAATCTATACTGATGGCTCCAAAATGGACACGGGCGTTGGTGCAGGCTTTTTCTCAAAACCTCTTTAGCTAAACAACTCACTTAGGCTCCCAGATTACAGTAGTGTCTTCCAAGCGAAGGTCCTGCCTGGCAGTGACAACAGCTCCTAGATGATGGCGATACCACGGGCTGATATCATCTTTTACATTGACAGCCAAGCGGCAATAAAAGCGATTTCTGCTACTGTGATAAAATCGAAGCTTGTCTCCTGCTGCCGCGAAGAGCTTAAGGTTCTTGGCACGCAGCACAATATTAGACTCTGCTGGGTACCGGGACACAGCGGCATACCAGGTAATGAAAATGCCGATGAGTTGGCAAGACAGGGATCAGTGCTCGACGCTAGTCACGCAGAGATGATAAGTACCCCACTATGCAACATTAAACAGATAATTTCAGATTCAGATTTCAGAAATCCAATGAAAGGTGGAGTCTACTTGACACCTGTGATACTACCAGGAAAGTATGGCCTTGCTTTAACAAGCAGAGGACCGACAAAATTATGCAACTTACAGTGGGTTGCCAAATTAATAGGGACATCTTAAATTTTTATTAATTTTCATGTTTTAGCTTTCTTTTGAGCATTTGTTTTGGTTCTAAGTGTGCGTGGTGATTTTTTACGTGTTTAGCGGTTATTTTATGTTGACGGGAGATATTTAATATGGTCTTATTCGGGGAATACCCGGTTTTATTCCAGGAAAAACGAGTATTATTCTGAAAGGTGTTTTTTTGATAGTTGTTTGTGGATATTTTTTGAACTTTGTTTTAATTGAAACGTTAGTAGTAAGGTAATTTATTTTGTTTAAAACAAAGCTTTTCTTAAAACAAGATTAATGATTTTGGGCATTTTTCCGAATCAGAATGGTTCGAGGATTGGATAGCACTCCAAGAAAGAAAAAAACGAAATAAGAACATTATTACCTCATTCGAGTCATTTCCAAAGAGAAATAGCAACTATTACAGGTGTTTCTAAGTCTGTTGTTAACGGAATAAGACTTTTGGGTCGTAGTCCTGTTAAGAAACCACGGCTCACAGAGACAATGGTAAAAAAAACGTTTGTCTTGGGCTCGAAATTTTGGCTGATAAGAGCAGTTTCGATCGGCGGCGCGCGTCCCAGTGAGAATTGCCATCCTGATTGCATCGTAAAAATGGTAAAACATCCTGTTAAAGTTATGGAGCGGTCAGTCATCAGCACAAGAGGTGTTGGACGTCTCCAAATTGTCCAGGGAACCATGAAACAGGACCAATATAAGGACATTCTGCAAACTCGTCTCATACCCCAGTAAAGAGAATGGTTCTCTAACAACGAACCATATCTTTTTATGCATGACTCAGCCCCGTGCCATTAAGTTAAGAGTGCAACAAAATATCTAAATGGCCAAAACATACCAGTTTTATCCTAACCAGGCAATTCCCCTGACATGAACCCCAAAGAAAACCTGTGGGAGATCACTAAAATGAAAATTGCCAAAGAAAATATTACAACAAAAATAACACTTAAAGAAAAACTAATAGAGGTCTGGCACCACTGCCCTGCAATTAAAGAATGCGCTAAAAAGTGCATTAATAGTATACCGAAACGTATTCCAGCAGTTATTGAGGCAAAAGGCAAAGTTACAAAATATTGAGTTTTTGTAATTTTCTTACTTCTTTTTGATTTCGAACTATTTTTAAAGATTATTAATTAAAAAAAACTATTTAACTACTTTTTTTTATGTAATAATATCTTATCTTTATAAAAAATATCTATTTATCAAAATACACAAACGATTTTCAATAATTTGATAAGGAAACATACAATTTTCTTAAAATCCATGATTGTCCCTATTAATTTGGCAACCCACTGTAGTAAGAAGACCCTTCGCTCTCTTACGAGCAAAATTACCGGACATAATTTACTGAAATATCATAAATTTAAAATGAAACTCAGTACAGATGACCTATGCAGAGGATGTGGTGATGAAGAGGTACATGAAGACACATCACACTTTCTCTGTCATTGCCCTTCACTATGCCACCAGAGAAGGAAATGGCTTGGTAGTTGCTTATTTGACAATCTAGAAGATCTTTCCAATAATTCAGCAATTCACATATTTAACTTCGTCAATGCCTTAAAATGGCTTAGCTGATTAACAGAATACATAGGTTTTTATCAGAAAAGAGTGATTGCACTCACGGGTAACACAATGTGAGTGTGACAATAACGATATCAATTGTCAGCCCAACAACCTAACCTAACTTAACCTAAATATTCTGGTAAGGTTATTTCTAATTACGAAAAACCAAATTTAAGCTGAAAAACCAAGCGAACGTTACATGAAAATAGTGTTAGCTTTTTTAAAAACCAATAACTAGGAAATATTTTTCACTAGCTAGTGTTAACTAAAAATTTTATTAACTGAATACCTAACTAGTTTTTGCACAAAAAACCCAAATTCTAGGTTACGCTTTTTTTTATTCAAAAAACCCACTAAATACATTGGAGGGTTTTTGTTAGTTTTTTTTTTAAATTTTATTATTCATTCTTGTTTTTTATGGTTCTCATATTCCATAAAAATTTTAAAACCATAATCAGAACCATTCCCAATAATTTAATTGCCTTAAAAACCAGATAAATTATCAAGATAAAAAACAAAATTACGTCTATGCTATTTTCTTGAATGATATTCATCTTTTTTAATGGGCTCTGAATATGTGGTGCTCCCTTGTGCCTTATGACATACTCAATCCAATAAACTGCGTTTTCTCGTGCCGTCAACGGTCGATCTCTATAGATATTGGAGAATTTTTCAACTGTAGTCCTGTACTTATCATTTTGTATCACATTCAAAATGGCCTCTCGAAACGACTCTTCAGTCATTGTTTGATAATTAAGTTTAACACCATGTCCCTTTGCCTCCATTGTTTCGGCATTATTAAACTGATCTAGCATTATTGGCAACGCTACCATCGGAACTCCATGGTACTCCGACTCGGTAACGCCTCCCTTTCCGGCATGTGTTATGAACAGCTTTAGGTTTTTGTGAGCTAGAATATCATCTTGGGGGAGCCATTTTTTGAAAAGGATGTTTGGTGCGTTTTTGTGACTTTCGGCTGGGTCGCATTTCCAAATAACATTGTATGGTAACGTAGATAAGACTTTGAAAATGATTTCAGAAACATTGAGTCCCAGATGCTGACTACGAACATTTGATCCAAGACTAAAAAATATTGCTCCCTCGGATGAGTTCTCCAAAAATTCTTCAATGTCCTGGAGTTTTTTTTTTTTAATTTTTTTCTGGCTTAGATTATAAATAGGGATTAAATTTGAAATTTTATGAATACCTTAGGTAAGGGATCGGGCTTATCTTTTATTTGAATGCCTCCTATTTCGACTAAGCCAGGAACCAAAGGTCGTACTGGACCTTCACTAAAGTGGTGATTGAAGAGCATAAGCGAAATATTATCCTTTACTTCTGAATATGACGGGTACGCGTCCATGGGGAAATTTTTTCTAAAAAAAGTTATAAATAAAATATGTACAAGAAGGAAAATATCGTCAGTGGATTTGTAGAAGCTACTTACTCATAGACGGTTCTTGAGTTGAAATCAATTATTATCATCATAATCCTCTCTATAATACTGACAATAAAATTATCAATTCTTCTTAAGAAGTCCATTGGTTTTGAATCCACAAACGGTGACATGGGCACCAAAGCCGGATTCGTCGGATTTCCAAGTAGTCGAGACACATGCCCAAAAGGTTGTATCACATGAGACAACACCACTGGGCATTTAAAATGAGCCGCTACTCCCAGCTGATAATCGTTTAAAATGTACCCAAGTATCAATAAATCAAATTGATTGTCTTCCTTCAAGAAATTTATAAAATCCGGATCCGAAGAAAAATCGTCGAATTCCACTGCAACTTTTTTATACATAGAAAATGTTCTCCATGTCCTGAGGTATAAGAGCTCATCCTTAGATTCAGCAATCATGGACTTGACCCTATCGGATTCTACTTTCTTATTTTTGAGGAATATATACCTGCAGGCAGGATTTGTAATGTCATGTGGTATTGAAGTTATCACTGTGACATTGTGACCTCGCTCCACCAATGCACGAATAATTGACATATGAATGATAGCATGTGATGGGCTGTGTGTCAAAAACAAACCGAGAATATTTGATGCTCCGACACAACTCGTTATCTGAATAAATAGAACAGCCACTAACCGAATTCGTAAATTCATTCTGGTCTTCGTTTGAAAACGTTCCAAGTTCGACTAAATTTTAAATTTAGTGATTAGACCCTAACTGCTAAATATGTAGTTTTGTTTTTTTGGCCGCAACGATTGTCTTAATCTTGATAAGGTAATTGATTAAATAGTAAATTTGGAAACGAAATAAAATGTACGACTCACGACTGTATCGTACGTACTTGCTCTTATGTAAAAATACTTTGGAATATAAAATACATTTTATAAATATAAAACCTGGATTTAATGAGCCAAAAATGTTCAAATGCATGGAATTGCCGTCTGACTGGTGGAATAGTGTGAATTAATGCAAAAAATCGTTTTATTATTAAAGTAATTTTTTATATAAGAAATTTCTTTAAAATTTTTCGAGAACAAAATTTGGGATGTAAATTTTAAGCATTTAGTAGTATAGATTTTAGGGAATAATTTCCAAAAATAATCGCTCACACGTTTTAAAGATATTGATTTTTCAAAAAACAATTCTGATTTTTTTTTTTAACTCTTAAAAAATATTTTTTTGTTATATTTTTATCTACAATATTATTTTAAACTTAAGAGGGCTATTGCTGAAATTTTATGGTTTAAATCGTCAGAGCCGTTAATTAGAAAGTCGAAAATAAAAAAAAAACCGTTCTATGACAGGTACCATTAATACATTAATAAAATTTTTCCGCAATTTTTTTTTTTACAAAAATGTAGTCCATGTCCATAATATCACACATAATTTGTTTTATCATAATCGTTGGACCCCTTTTCGTGATAAATAAGATTTTGCAATACGGGTGTATGGGGGGTACCATTAGTTTTGGAGCTAAAAAAAAAATTCAATATCCCCTCTAGGGAATCACCGAAGATCCTCTACTACCTGGATTGAAGAACATACAGTCCCTGGCCATATTATTAGACGCACTATAAATTTTATGCTAAATCAAAAATAATTTCTGTTTTGAAAATTTGATTGCAGTAAATTTGTTATTTTTGTATAAAAATTGTTATCAATTATAAAACACCATATTTTGGACAAATATGAAAATTTAAAAAAAATCTAATATTTAAATGAGTCTTCTTCTGCCGCTTCAAATCTGCGCAGCTTCCTATTTATGCAAGACTGAACTGTCTGCTGCGTTTGTGGACGATAATTTCAGACATGAATGGTTTTTTCCAAGACCATCCTTTTAGTTGTGATCAACTCTTTAGAAACTTCCCTTTTCATCAACAACCGATTCCTTATGACGGATGTCTGTTAGCGTATAACCTAGTGCAATCCATGAATTTCTGAAAAATACATAGTGCGTCTAATAATATAGCCAGGGACTGTGGGTCTAGTGGTTTAGGCTGTAGGGACAGGTACCTGCCATACGAATTTTTTTTTTGTCGAAATTTTAAAAATATTTTTTTTTCCAAACACTGTTCGACAGATTTAAAAAATAAAAATATAAAAAAATTTTATTACATCATTTCAAAATGGTTGAAAAAAAATTTCCGAAAAATGGTACCGCCCCATGGAACCATTTTTTTTGCTTTTGATTTTCTCAAAAATGGTGACATCGATTTTGATTATTTTTTTTTATGCTAAGGCTCCCAAAAATTTGAATAGTATTGTGTATTCAAATTTTCAAAACACATTTTTTTGAAATGTAAAAAAAAATTAATTTTTTTTTCAAAACTCAATATGTATTTCGAAAACCCCATGTTAATTTTTTTAAAGCTTGATATAAAAAAGTTTCTTTATATAATTTACAAGATGTGAAAAAAAAATTTTATTTTGCTTAAAAATAAAGGTACCCACCATACAAATGTCAAAAAATGGTTTTCAAAAATCGTATTTTGCTTGAAAACGGAGCATAAAATTTTATTAAACTTTTTTTCTTTCAATTAATTATTATGATCTTTAATTTAATAAAAAAAAATTAAATTAAAATATTACAGCTTGTACCTACCATAGAACTATTTTTTTCTTATTTTAAATTTCTCATTATCAACTTTATGGATTTTAATGAAATTTTTGAAATTTTGAAAAACATTGTATTTCAAGACTTTAGAAAAAAATATTTTTATGAATTTTTGGTAAAAAAAGTCTTTTTTTTTTTTAAATTCGCTATCTCAAAAACGTGTAAATATTTTTTTGGAAATTTAATTTTTATTCGTACAATAATAAAAACTCAAAGTTGGCGTACCAAATTTTTTCTTAATAATGTTTTAAAAACTTATTTTTTTAAAGAAAAAACTACAACGACTTATAATTTTTGTTCTTGCATAAATTCATATTTGGATAGCATTCTGTTTTTATCTCTTACTTACTACTAAACGTATTTAAAAAATGAATTTTATGCTTATGAACAGTTTTCTCTAAAAACATTCGTTTTTGAAATTCCTTCGTTCATGAAGGTTTAATACCGGATATTTAAAGTAGAATAATATTGAAACAGCTACAATGTAATAGAGAAATTTTATTATTTATTGATTACTGACTAAAATTTGATGGGCTCACTTGGCAAGTTTTTTTTATGCCCAATTCGAAAGGTTTTAAAAACTTGACCAGTGAACCCATCAAATTTAAGTGAGAAATCATTGAATAATAAAATTTCTCTATTACATTGTAGCTGTTTCAATATTATTCTACTTTAAATATTCGGTATTAAACCTTCATGAAGTAAGAACTTGGCGTACTTTTAGATCTCAGTACTTTTAACGGCTGACTTGTTACACAAAGGTTTTTGTATAGAACAACTTGGCTCTTTTTTCAACATTTATGTTTTTGGTGTGATTTAAATTAAGTACATCACACCTCGCTCTACAAATCAAGGACACCGCTTCCAAACCGAATTCATCTCTGAAGTAGTTATTTTGACCAAGATCAAAATTCAGTTCAGGGTATATCATCCTGTTAATGGATGATACTGCTTGCTGGGTATAGTCGTTCTGCTGGTGTATGTCAAATTTTTCTACAAACTTGTAGAGTTGTGTTCTTAATGCAAACACATCCTTCCTTTGCAGATTCAGATCGCACCCGCAATTTCCGCGCAAGAAGAGACCAGTCTTATACCCAGCCCATTCTTTTTTCGAGAATATTTTTCGCTTTTACGTAAAGGTGTACGATTAGGACTATCCTATTACTTTTATTATATAGTCGAAGTGCAATTTTAATGTATAAATAAAAAGTGTAGGTAAACCGGTCTCGAGTTATATTAGATACATAGTTTGGCGTATTTGCTGGTAATCTAAAAAGTTACTCAGATACCGTTTCTATCTTCTGTCCATTAAAGAACCATTTTTCCATAGCGCTAACCTTTCTTTGACTCGCACTTACGCACGATCATTAATTTGGACTTTTCTAAATTCACCGCCAAGTTCCACATTTTACAATAATTGTTAAATTTATTAATCATTAGTTGCAAGCTTTGTTGTGACTCAGAAAACAAACAATGTCGTCCGCAAAAAGAAGTACCTTGATATTTAAACCGGCAATCTGGATCCCTGCAGGCAAGTGAGTGACTATGTCATCTAAAAAAATTGCAAATAATATGGTGCTAAGGACACAGCCCTGTCTTACTCCAGATAGAGTCTCAAACCATTCCAATAACGAAAAACCATCGCAAACCATCTGCCTTGTATTGTTATACATACTTCTCAGAACTTTAATCATTTTTGTGGATAATCCGTTTTGTGATAGTTTAAAAAATAAAGCATTTCTATCAATAGAGTCGAATGCCGCTCTAAAATCCACAAAAAAAAAAAAACAAAAAATTCTCTTTCCATTGCTTAAATAGTGGTTTGAAATGATGGTTAGTGCATATACATTAACTACAGTTGAGTATCCCTTACGAAAGCCCGCTTGAAATTCGCTGAGAATACCACTTCTCCCTACATAAGAATGAGTGCGCCGCAAAAAAATGTTGGCAAATATTTCAGCTACTGCATTCATAAAGGTAATTCCTCTGTAGTTGCTGGGAAAATTAACATCGCCGGCTTCGAAAAACTTGTTGAATAGTGTGTATTCGATAGGAGCGTTTTTGTAAAACTCCGTAGTTATACGGTCTGGACCTGGTGCTTTATTTAGTTTCGCATTTTTTAAGGCGGATTCAAGTTCAGTCATTGATATTTCCTGATCTAATAAAGCTTCCTGAAAATATATGGTTCTGCATATTATACGCTGTAAGCTGTAGGGGCCGGGTTTGACAGTACCTTAAAATAATTAGCTAGTGCCGATGCATTCAAATGTACACCACAAATGAAAACTGGGCTCTTTTAGTTGCCTTAGCTTTTCCCAGAAACCTTTACTATCAGTGCTAGATGATAATTCTTGCGCTATGCGTCTGTAGTAATTTATACTTTTAGCTTTGCATAATTTTTTATAATTGCTGTTTGCCTTTTAATACTCAGCCACGACTGTTTCGCTTGGGGACTTCATTTTGCTTAGTTGCTTTAAAAGGGTGAAAGAAAAATCTCTTGCTACAAGGCAATCATTATCAAACCACTTCTGCCGGGGGGTTATAGCTTTTTTTGAAATTTTTGTTTTCGCTACTTTACTTTGATTTGATCCTCAAGTGCACCATGCTCTACAAAAGAATTAGTGCAACTCCGCAATTCGTTTCAAATTTTCGTTTGGTAAAGTAACTTTTCGCTATCTTTCCACATTGGCTTATAGGTGGGAGTGCAATAGGGCAATGATCATCAAGGGTCTCGTTATATTGAATTTTTACCACTACTGGCATATGCTCAGAGAATGTTTTTGCCTTCACGCTAAAAGAGCTAATAATATCAGAGATGTGAAAGAATGCAGTCTTTTTAACTTCCCATAGGGAGTTATTGTAATCGGTCCGATTTGTCAAATTGGAATTTTTGACATTTCTCGACGTTTCAAGGTCCCTAGAGGCTATATCAATCATTTTTAGAGAGATGTCTGTGTGTGTGTGTGTACGTACGTTCGTACGTTCGTACGTTCGTACGTTCGTACGTGCGTACGTTCGTACGTCCGTACGTTCTCGTACCATTTTTCGTCGTCGATATCTCAAGAAC
Source organism: Philhelius festivus (assembly GCA_963931855.1). Taxonomy (NCBI): domain Eukaryota; kingdom Metazoa; phylum Arthropoda; class Insecta; order Diptera; family Syrphidae; genus Philhelius; species Philhelius festivus. The sequence goes on from OZ007556.1 coordinate 60,722,388, forward strand.
GAGTAAAGATATCGACTTCAAATAAGTTTTGTTTAATAGATAATAACCTCGAAAGAGGCTGAAAGGGCGTTTATTAAAATTCAGTGAGTAGTTTTTTCACTATAACGGTTTAAAAAAAAAGACAAAATTTTGGTTAGTTTCAAATATCTCACGAAAAAATAATGCTATTGATTTCAAATAAAATTTAATGTACTCATTATAAGGTCATACAGATTTGGTATGAATTTGGAAAAAAATGAACATACCGTTATTTTTTTAAATAAAAAAAACTGAAAAAAAAAATTTCATAACCCAGATATTCTAAGAACGGAAAACAATTTGAAACTCAAAATAATTTTATTTTACGAAAAATAATGTGTTTGACAACTGGTGAAAATTTAAAAAAAAATCTGTTTACAGTTTTTTTACAAAAAATAAAAATCTATATAAAATTCTATTGAAAATTGGTAAAAATTGTTTTTCGACTCAAGTTTCTCGAGAACTAGTAGTGATATTGACTTCTAATTTAGTTTATTTTATACATAGTATAATTTTGTACAATTGGTAAAATGTTGACAAATATTGAGTTAATAGTTTTTTTTTTTTTAAATAAAAAACTATTAAAAATTCTAGTGAAAACTAGTTAAAATTGTATTTCAAGTCGAATTTCTTGGGAATAAACTCCGACAGTGCCTTCTAAAGTATGTTGTTTTATACATCGATACCTTCCCGTAAAAATGTATACGACATTTCTAAAATTGTTCAGGAAACGAAAAAAACGGAGAAAGTTCAATGGCGAAACCCAGGCCAAAACGTGGCCCTTAACATATATTATATTTCCTCATCAAAAAGTCATTTTCGGAAAAAGTGTCGCTTAGTACATTCTTACGGGAAGGTATCGACATAATACAATTATTAACATATGATTAAATTTTGACAAGTATCGAATTGACAGTTTTAACAAAAATATAAAAAAAAAAACACGGAAATCTATAATTCAGTATATAATATGTACCTACCAACCTTCGTAATTATTACAAGTTTTCAAGACCACAAATGGGAAGTTATCAGTGTGGGTCGCACCCAGCCTCTTTTTAGTATTGCAGTCAATTGACTCAAAAGACTTTTTTTTAAGTCTTTTGATTAAACCTCAGTACTGTGACTTTCAAACTAAAGTCCCAGTCAATTTTGCAGTCGTTTATTTAAAAATCATCTGAAGCAGTCAAACGAATTCAAATCAAAAGAATGCATTCTTTTTGGACTGCTTGCAGTCTTTCAAGTCTTTCAAAAGCCTTTTAAATTCTTTGCATTCTTGAAGTCTTTTCAATGCATTCAATGTATTGAAGTCTTTTTACGGCTTTGAAATCTTTTTATTGATTGAATCATTTTTACTGCTGAAAACTTTTTAACTGCTTTCAAGTCGGTTAAAAGTAGTACACTTCAGCAATTATTTTAAATCTCCACTTAAAATCAAAATTTTGCCAAAACAGAAGTCATAATACGAGTTAAACGGTTTTCGCACAGTTTTTCTTTATGACTATATATCTTTATAAAAGATAACTGACTTGAAAGCAGCTTAAAAGCTTTCAGCAGTAAAAAGCATTCAATCAATAAAAAGAATTCGAAGCCGTAAAAGAACTTCAAAACATTGAATCCATTTAAAAGACTTTAAGACTGTAAAGAATGTAAAAGACTTTTCAAAGACTTCAAAGACTGCAAGCAGTAAAAAAATAATGTAAAAAGAATATTTAAAGTCTTTTGACTGCTTTTAATGATTGCATTATTTAAGACTTCAAAATAGAATGGGAATGGATTTCTGAAGTTAAAAGAATGAGATGATAAATTCTATTGCATTCCCGAAGAATCAGTTGAATGAGTGGGACTTTTCGGAATGCAATACCATAATATTGCATTCTTTTACAACTCTGCTAATAATACCTCTCCATTTTTGGGCTACAGCACAGAAACCAATTACTGATTTACCCCGCCCTCCAATGAAAGTGAAACCACCCATTCTATCAGGCTTGCAGCACCCGTTAGATATAAAAAGATCTTGTTCTTGACACAATTCGAATAGTTGCCTACCATTTTTGTTGACGATCATATCTTTTGAATTCCTCGGAGTTGTTAGGGTTAAACGTATGGGTTTTAATTTGACAATCACCTATCCGCGCATTACAGTCCCCAACCAGCATTATATCCTCCAGTATCGTGCTAATTAGGAATTCATTCAAGTTAATAAAATCGAGTTACAGTTGAAGTATGTTGGAACAATATTGAAATTAGTGTTTAAGATTTTAAGTGCAATCTTATAATTCAACGGTTGGTAACTGGAAACAGTTCTCTTAAGTCGAAGGTCCGTGCCGCAAGTGATCGGTGTACTGAAAGCCAACATAACCCATGTCAAAATCCGAATTTAGCCTGATCTCGGGACGAGAGTCATCAGATTGCATTCCGGGCATTTGAACAAATGTCTTATTCCACACAAAATGCCAAAAGATATCCCTTTCAATTAATAACAAAAAGCGTTGCCATAACTTGTCTTATTCAATTCTGAAATCTACTCGTCCCTTTTAATAATCCTTTTATAATAATATTTTATCAGGATCACCTTATTTGGCAATCCACCAAAAACAACAATCTAATAATAAGTACTCGTCTTCATGGCTTGTGAAATTCAACACAACTCAATAACTCGCCACTATAACTTCTTTATGTACATAATCAACTCAACTTCAAAATGCCTAACCTTCTTGAACTTGCGTGAAGAGTCCGTGGCAACGATAGTGTTTGACCACGAGATAATGTCAAGCCTATATGGATGTCGGACGTGCCTCAGACATGTGCCAGATTTGAATGTCTCATCTTCGAGCCAGAGATCGGAACATGTTCCGATGTTCCTATATGCTACTTGGCCATAATGTCAATGCCGAGTCTGTAATTGGAGATGATATCGTGTTGCACATGTCAAGCTCGTTTATTTTGTATAAGAAATATCAGCAAATTCTTTGTGTTCTTTGATGCCTGGCTCCAAGCCAAGTCGGTGTGGGAACGGCTCGAAAGAGTTATTACTTGCAAGCTGTTTGCAAAACCTTTTATTCCGATTGGCTTTAGGTGTGATGAGACGTACAATTTTAATCTGGCATCATGATCACATGGGTTGATATTATGGGGGACTGAGAGCAGTGGATCGCCTGACTCATTGTTTATTTGGTTTTGTTCTTGTGAATGGTTCTTAGAATCGTGATGTTCCTTGGCATCTGACCCATTTAGGTGTGTTGCTCAAAAGCAATTGAATTGCAGCATCTTTCTCATAACATCTATGCCCCAGGTTTAGAAAAGAAAAAAAAAAATAGGTTTTTATTATTGTGGCTTTCATGGCTGTAATTAGCTTTAATTATGTAGCTCCAACTGTATAAGCACGTTTGAATAATTTATATATAAATTTCCCAGATACATACATGTGAACGCTTGCAGATACTTTAATCATGTCACACTCCATCCAACACGCATATCAATTGACTTGCAATACGGTTCATGTGCCAAGGGTTACCCTCACCACCATTTCGAAACTCAACCATAATTGTACCGATTCTGCAACGATCCATGAGCGTGTAAATAAGGTTACCCCTAAGATTTTAGCTAAGTCGTGTCTTACCGGTGCGGCGCGGCGTCATAGTGCAGGCAGGGGTGTGTGCAATGAAAATATTATTGTATCTCAATTTCAAACCTTAGCCAAGTATGATTTTGCCGAGATCATTTCGCGGATTGTATATCAACTTCGACTTTGGCTCAAAGCTAAGTGCTACACTGAGAAAACTGTACTATGAGTTATTTAAATAGAAACATGTTTAATTATATGTTTAAATAAGGACAAACAGAATTCGTTTATAACTAAACTCAAATCTGTTTAGATTCGAAAATACTTTTATTTTTCAGTAAAATATGTTTAAATCAAACTCATTCATGTTTAAAAATTTCATTGAGATCTGCACTTCATTTTTTGTATGTATTCAAATTAGTTTGAGTTTGATTTTTAAAATGCATGTTTAATTTATTTTACTTACTTGAAAATTTTAACATAAAATGAACATGAACGAGTTTAATTTAGATATAAACGGAGTTAAAATATTTACAAGAGTAAAGATTAAACATAAATGTTAAATTTAAGCCCGAACAAGTTTGAATTGAATTAAAATGAGGTAGCTAAATACATAACTTTTCTTATTTTTGGTATCGAAAGTCATGGAGTGTGTTTATGTTCCGCGAGTGTTTGTGATCTTACTAAAGTGAGTAATTTATAAAAAAAAATCATGAAATATTTGATATATATCTAACAATATAATGTTAGATACCTGTTTCACGCAAGAACATAAAGGTTAAGATATTACTCGAGGAGTGGAAGTTAATATCATTGTTCCCTGTTCTCTATTGAATGTAAGTGTAAAAAAAAAATATTTGTTTCAAAAACTGATTATTTGTAAAGTTTTTTTTTTAAAATACTGATTAATAAGTATGTATTATATTAAATTATCATTTGACTTCTATATTCTTTCCAAAGGACGACCAGAAGATGACGAAAGAAGCAAAACAAGAAGCAAATTCCAGAAGACAAATTACATATTATATAAACCAGAATTTGACGAAGATGTTCTCAAGATGCGACAAAGATGAGATCTCAAAGCACTCCACAACAATTTAAATACTTTTTGGAAAAATGTAATCACAAAATGTTACTTAAAATAAAAATATAAATACATATGTATAGGTACTTATTGTATAATTTTTATTTTTGTTGAGTAATTTTTTTAATTTCTGAATTTCTGAAAAATCTGAAGTCAAAAAAAATTAATATGATTCTATTTGAAACAACATAAAATAAAGTTAATAAAAACAAAGATAAGCATGTTTAAATCAAATAGAAAACGTGGTAAATTTAAACCAAATCATGTTCAAATCGGGTCAAACATGGGTTAATACGTTTCTATTTAAATTAAATAGATATCGATTCCATGCCAAATCGTATGTGTTTGAGTTTGATTTAAATATGAATATGTTTGATATTTTCCTCAGTGTATGTTCCACTCGGTGTAAGAAAACAAAACAAAATGTGGTAACATAGGGTATCGGAATGGATGATGTGGTTTTTGTATTGTAAATTGTAGCTAATACGAGTATCTATGAAGACAAATGCGTCTTGTAAAAGGTATGAAAATGTTATTTGTGCGAATGCAAGGGCCATAGTCTTACCTCAATATAATTGACGGGTTCATTTTGTTAGTGGGTATATACCTTAATGAGGAAGGAGGAACCTTAACACTTTCCCTATCGATTTCTTGATGCCAAATTCATGTTAATGTATCAGATCACAGAAATAAGCGTACAATCCGAGGAAATACACAAATAGATTCGCTAGAATAAAGGAGTCATTTTTCTCCATGAACTGCCTAGCCACTTGTAACTTTCATCAACCCCTAGGAAAATGTGCGTCCTCGAACTAGGCATGTTTGTAAGTTCGTGAGCATATTTATCTAATTGTATGCAGACTTTGAACCCACTTTAAAACAGAGGTAAACTATTTTCAAGCATATGGTGAATAAGTTCAGATGAAAATATGAAAAAAAAACCAGTGCTTAAAGAAAAACATGTAAGAAAATTAACTTAAGTGCCTTCATACCTTTTCATGAGAAATAATTTGAAGCATTGGAAAAATAATTTGTTTTGTATGAAATTACATAAAAATGACCTAAAGGCTTTAAGTAAATGATAAGTTGTGTGGCGTTCATATCACATATCGGCATTTACATATAATCGGCCCAATAAGAGGTCCAATAGCCTAAGGAATGTATCAAAAGTATCAATCGAAATAATTGCATTTTTTTAATTCCAAAAGTGCGCTTTGTTTTATTCAATGCTGTATACGAAATAAAATGTACAACTTGACTACTAAACTCTGCCATATAAACGTTCATAAATAAGAAATTTATCTCAAAAACGACGTTTACGATTTGGATAGATTAATTCTGGATATTATTACAAGTATGATGTACACAAAAATCATGAAAAACTAATGTTAATGGTCCCTGTCATAGAACCGAAAACATTTCTCGTAAAATTCGTAGCATAAGTTATGTGTGATATCGCACCATCCGGTTGGAACTACATGTTCTATAGGTCTAGTTTGGGCACAAGAATATCTTCCAACGTGTCCTGATAGCAGTCACCATTCACAGTTACATCATTGCCCGTGCTATCTTCAAAAAAATATGGACCAATGATGCCGCCAGCCCGAATATCCCGCAATACCTTTAATCTTTAGCTAAATTTTAGACCATACGTTATTACTTTTAACTTGAGATATATGTACTTTAGGGCAAGTTTTGCATTTGGAAAAATAAATCGAATTCGAGATTTTGATCAAAGTTGACGTTAAGATGATAGAGTAGTGAGCACGAAAAAAGTGGATCCGGTCCGTCTGTCTGTATATCTGTAACTCAAACTTCGGCCTAAGCCACTGGAGCTATTTTCTTCAAACTCGGTACTCAAGGGTCTTCGGTTAAAAAAATAAAATGCACGACTGGGGTCGCACCTTTGACTTTAAAAGGGGTACATTTGACAATGGTGGATTAAACCCCACATCGTGTTTGTTATATTTCGAAAAGTATCAACGGATCCATGTCTGTCGTTTAAATAGTAAAACAGTAAATTTTTGTTTTTAAACAATTTATTAAACAATGTAACGAAAAAAATAAATCAATAAATTCACTTTCTAAAAAAAAAAACAACAGGAATAAAAAACATAAATTATTTCATTTATAAACATAAAAAATTAGTTCATATAAATCTAAATTCAAATTTATCGATATCGACATTTCTTAAATTATTTATTTAATACATAATTTCCGAAAATCAACGTCAAACAAATATTTTTTTACAAAAGTCCCAAAGGAACTTTATAAGTTTTTTTTTTTTAATAACTAATATTATATTTTCACAAAACTGGTTTTAATTTATTGAACTTTAAGCATAGTACTAACATTAATAATATTGATTCACGATAAAAAAATTTATTTTATTAGATTCATAAATAGCTTACTTACGGGTGGCCAAAACTTAGATCAGAGGCACAGAAAAAACGAAAACACGTGGTACTCCACGAAGAGTTAAAGAAAGACTGCCAAATTTCATAACGTTTCTTTAAATCAAACTAAGCTTCTTCCGTCATCCAAACTTTTCTGTTTTAAGGGCACGATCATACCGAAAAACGCAAAGTCAAATGTGCCCCGGTGTCAAATGTACCCCAGCTTACCCCACCTAGCTTTAATTAAATGAAATGTTTTGATTTTTTTTTTTTAATTTGTGGAACAGTTTTTGAGAAGAAAAAATATTTATAAAATTTTGATAATATCGTATGTCAGGTACCGTTATTTTTGGTCTTAGAAAAAAAAACAAGAAAAAAACGTGTTGGGGGGGGGGGGGGAATTTTAGAACGATATCTAACAAGTTTAAAGAAAATCGGCCAAGCCGTTTAGACTTCAGTCGAACAGTTAGACATCTCAATGTCGAGTATGATCAAAATCTCAAGTTCCAATTTTCTTACAAATGCATAACTTGCCTTATAGTACGTATTTTTCTCAAAAACCGCGCCTAGAATTTCGATAAACATTTTTTTCTTTCAATTAATTCTTACGAGCTTTAATTTAATAAAAAAAAATGGAAATTAAAATATTACAGCTTGCACCTACCATAGAACCATTTTTTTTCAAATTTTGAATCACTCATTATCGACATAACGGATCTTAATGAAATTTTTATAGAGATGCTTCTAAAAAGTCTAAAAAACTTTGCATTTCGAAACTTAAAAAAAAATATTTTTTGAATTTAAAAAAAAAAATCATTTCTCTTTTGGAAAATTCGATATTTCAGAAACGGTCTAATATTTTTTTTGGAAATTTGATTTTCATCCGTAGATATAATAAAAAAAACTTAAAGTTAGCGTACCAAATTGTTTCCTGAAAATCTTTTAAAAAAATTGTATATAAAAGCTTATTTTTATTAAGAAACCACTACAACGACTTATAATTTTTGTTCTTGCATAAATTCATATTTGCATAGCCTTCTGTTTTTGTTTTTTACTACTAAAAGAATTTAACAAATTAATTTTATGCTTATGAACAGTTTTCTCTAATAACATTAGTTTTTAAAATTCCTAGCATAATACATAGGAGCAAGTTCGTGCGACCCAGTCGTGCATTTTTTTTTTTTTTTTTTTTTCGACTTTCTAATTAATTGATCCAACGATTTTGACCAAAATTTTTGTACAAGAGCTCCTTTGAATTTAAAATAAATTTTAGAAATTTTTTTTCGGTTTTTTGAAAACAAAAAATCGAAACTAGTGAACGATATTTTTTTAAATTATTTTCTTAAATATTTATTAGGTATTAAATATTTATTATTAAATATTTAAAATTGGCATCCAATGTTTTTTTTTTCTAGAAAAATTTTAAAGAAATATCTTGTATGAATTAAAAAAAGGTTAAAAATTTAATAAAAACAATTATTAAATTTTTTTTGTATAAATTCATAGAAATCAGAGGGCAATTTTATGCATATGAACATTTTGCTCTAATTAAATTCATGCTTTAAATATTTGTAAACAGTTTTTAAATTTCAAAGTCCTTTTACATAAGAGTAAGAGCCTGCGATGTAGTAGTGCATTTTATTTTTATTAAAATCGCTTAATCCGTTTTTGGGATATTTAAATCAGGTTATGTGCCAGATTCCGTTATTTTTAGAACTGAGAAAATGTATGCTGTAGGGAATTACCTAAGAAATTTAATTAAAAAATTATAAGCAAAGTGCTTCATACATTTGTATGTACAAACAGACAGAACTACGACAAATTGTTTTAGTGGCTTAGGCTATAGGTCAAGATTCAGACATACAGATAAGGAGACGGAGTTGTGGAATTTGCTTTTTTGTATTCTCTATCATCGTAATGTCAAGTTTGATTAAAATTCCAGTTTGATTTTATTCACAAATCCAAACATATGTCATATGTATGTATCTCAAGCAGGGTTTTGAATTTTTGAATTTAAAAAAAAACCATAAGTCATAAGTCTGCAGATGATTTGTGAATTAAAAAATTTAATTCATAAGTTAGTTGGTAGATTGGAAATGTGCTTGTTTTGACTACATAATTATTTAATTATAACCGAAAGTAGATTTCAAGCTTTTGTGTGTCATAAAATTACCATGCTAGCTTATAAATTTTGCAATCAATAATTTTTCAATCAGAATTCATCCATTAGCTTACAAATTATTTTTTTTTAATTCATAAGTCACTAAGAAGCTTATGATTTAAATTTTTTTAATTCACAAGTCACCAACTGTCTTATGAATTAAATTTTTTTATATATTATGATTTTTTGTTTTGCTGAATTATATAACTTTTATATTTTATTTTACCTTTTGTTTTTCTTCATTTAATTCAATTAAAACGCATTCTTTTCTTTTTAGTTTTTATATGTATATGTATATATTTCGAGGACTTATTTGCCTCATCATCAATACCAAAATTATTTTATAGAAAATTATTTGATAACAATCTGTTTTTAATATTAGACATTTGTTTTTGAAATTAATTTTTTAATTCATAAGTCAGTAACTAGCTGCTGAATTACATTTTTTTTAATTCATAAGTCACCCACTAGCTTGTGAATTAAAGCCAAGCTTAAGCTAAAAAGTGACTTAAGCTTTTGCAACCCGGATCTCAAGTAGAAAGGTAAATCAAAAATACATATGTACATTAAAATAAACACATACAAAATATGTATACGCCACAGTGTACCGGTGTTTCACTTCTTGTTAACTAAATCATCAGTTATTGTATTTTGATCTTGAATATTTTAAAATTTCATGATATTATTTTAAGAAAATTAATTTTGGTCTTAGGCTGGACTTAGTTAAAAAAAGAAGCTTAATCAAATGATGTCAAATAAAAACCGGTCACAAAAATTATTTTTTTTATATAAATTCCTATAAATGCAATGGATCTTTTAACAAATATTAGTCAAGTTGGTTACACGATATGAAAAAACGTGAATCTTTAAAAAATATCTAAAAATTAAAAAAAAAAAAAATATCTAGAAAGCAGTTAGTAAGCTCGATCATTAAATTTCTATATTTTCCTTTACAATAGAAAACATCTAGTTGGAATAAGTCTAACAGAGCTTAGTGAAATTTATAAGTATCAATAAGAGCTAACAAGATTTATACATTCAATTTCTAGTAAACAATTTAAAAGAAAAGTGCGATCGCAGAAAGGTATTGCTTTCAGAAGGTTCCAAAACATACAAGATAAAACTCACTCAAAAACAAAAATATTTTTACCTATTAATCTAAACTTTTAGACTTTGTGGGTTGAGTTTCGCGCATTGGGTTTCAATTATTTTCAAAAAGAACTTAGGCAACTCTTATATACTCGTAATATTAATAGTGAACGATAATGACATGGACAAATTTTCACAAAATTTTTTACAAAATTTATTTCAGTTTGTTTAAATTCTAAACAATTTTTTGCTTCCAAATATTCTCGAAAACAACTCAAATGGTTTCAATTATACTTCGTACTTCTAATATCCACGAGATAATAATGAAACTGCATTTCAAGTTTTCAACGAAATACAGTTTTGACGTTTTTTTTTTTGTTGAAAAATTGTCTTAATTTTAGGATATCCCAATTATATTCTAATTTTGGAAGTTTTAACAAAATTTTATTTTAAAACCTTAGAAAAGTTATTTTTAAATTGAAATAATCGGCGAAAAATTCTCTTCAAGTCGTTTTTTCACAAATTCTAATAAATAATTTCATTGCTAAATAAACAATTTCTTAGCTTAGCCCCGTTAAAGGCTTGAGTAATAAGAGCATGTTGGTGCGATCCAGACGTGAATTATATTTTATAAGTGGCTATTGTAAAGTTGCTCATTTTACTTTGGTGCTACAGATAATTCGCTAAGCCGTTTATAATTTAATTGTTGCATACATTTGAATTTTTAAATTTATATTTTATATTTAAACATAATAAATAAAGCGTGAGTATTCACTTCCGTTTTAGAATAGAGTTTTGCAACTATTATTTTATGCTAAATCTGAAACAGAGTTATGTTTTAACAAATATTATATCATCTGCGATCTGTAATTGTAATTAATTTAATTCGCGAATTTGCCAAAAATAGTCTTTCGTCAACCATTAAACTTTACACATATGACGCCGCCAAACGACAGCACAAAATGATAACATTTATTTGTTAACAACTTACCGCTGACAATTAAATGTTGACAAACAAAAATCATTCTGTCATAATCTGTCGAATTGATACATGTCTTTTGCGAAGGCGGTCAGTTAGATAAATATCTCTAAAACTAACCTGACATAAGACGAATAACAGAGATACGATCCGAATTGGTAGAAGTATAGGTATTTAATGTCTATTTATGCGATTGCAAAATGTCAGAAGTTAATCAAATCATTTATGGAGCTAATTAGGTATTCAAACTTTCACTCAAAAAAACATTGGCATTTAGTTTAAAAGTGATGAAAATATTTGGCTTAAAATAAAAATATACATACATAACTACATTCATGCCAAGTGAATGGCCAATTTAGTTATTTATTTTTTTTTTTGTTGAATTTGGTTTGCAATTCGGGGGTTAAAAAAGTCAACACGAAGAGTATTTCACTTAAAACATTTAATAACACATTTTTCTTGAACAATAACAATGATTGATTGAAGAATAAAGACAGTATTCGGGTCCATTAGTGAGGTTTCTATATAACTAAGTAAAGGTTAAATAATTAGTCTTGATTTTGTTGAGAAAAACTAAATCAATGTGAGTTCTGAAATAAATTTTAATCATATGTGGGAAAAAAACTTGACCTCAATAGAATTTGATTTTCGCAGATATGAAATGTTACAACTTTACACATTTTTCAAATTAGTGAAACGTGTAATCATTGATCAAGTGTTTCATTTGGGGCTTTTACCAATATTGGCATAGTATAATTTGGACCATCTCCCGCTTGGCAAAGTGTTGTCTGTATGGTAAACTTCAGCTGGACTACTTTACCACAAAAAAAAGTTGGGTGACTAGAAAGACAATATGAATATCAGATAATTATTTCACTCAAATGGCAACAAATCCTAAACAAGTGTTGCCCTTTGAAATATATTCCCCAGCAGATCATTAAAAAAATCTATCTTTTCGAAGTTGAGTTTTTATTTAAAAATAAAAATATTCAGATTATTTTTGAAAAAAAAAAAATAAACGTAGATATACAAACTAATATTGAAAAATTTTAAATTAATCATTTAAATTTTCTTTACGAACTCGCCATTTCTAAGTCGAATATTTGCTAAGCTAGTCAGGCACAGGCGCTTCACCTAATTTTAATTTTCTAGCATAAGCGGTTCCTGAGATATAAGGCCTCAAAAATCACAAAATCCGTAACTGACTTACTGGCTAACAGGTCATCATAACTAAGGAGCACTTCCCGACATCGTAGAATCTTGTAGTTTTGCACAACGGTAGATCTTATCATACAAGCAGAGGAATTAATCGAAAATTTGAGATTTTCCATTCAGGGGCGTGGTATCCGCCCACTTTATTCGAATTGGTGTTGGTTGAAAAGAAAAGAAAAAAAATATAAAATTTAAGGTTTTCCATTCAAGGGCGTGGTATCCGCCCACTTCCTCAGTACTGATGTAAATTATATGGCACACTGCCGATTGCAGTAGAACAATGAAATTTGGTAGAAGGGTAGGGCTCAAATTGCATATAAAGGACTAAAAATAAAAATTAAGGTTTTCCATTCAGGGAGCATGTGGTATCCACCCAATTTCTGAGAAAATGTTTAATTTATATGGAGCACTTGCGATTGCTGTAGAATGATGAAATTTCTTAGAGCGGTAAAGCTTAATGTACATTCAAAGCGAAAAATAGAAAATCTAAGATGTTTCATTGGAAGTGTCTTTTTATTCTCATTTTGGAACTATACATGCATCTTGAAAATTCATGACTTTTCTTAGAACTATAGTGATCGATTTGGTACTCTATGTTATGTTAACATGACGTCGCCTGAGTTCTATCTTGTTCAAAAGACCATTTACCAGCAGAAGGTTCAGTTTCATCTAAAACAACTACATGCTTTACACCAAGAGAAGCCCTGGATCAAGTAAAAAAAATCGAAAAACATTTTTATGGAAACAAAATATACAAAAACGGATGGGTCAAGGTGGTAAGCAATATTCAAATGACATTCGCTTGCAACGTTAGTTGCAGTCATAATTGTTTCACCAAATTTTCTTATGATGAACGTGTAAAAATATTTGATTCATTTTGGACCTTAAGGCTAGGCGCGCACATTCAATTTTTAGTTGCACAACTGTTTGGTTGCTTATAGAAAACATATAATTATATGTTACAGAAAATAGCGAACTCATTTTAGGCAATCGTTTAGTTTGTGTCAAAACACAAACTGTTTAGTTGCTCGACCCAAGCAGTTGAGAAACTAAAAATTGAATTTTCGCGCCTAGCTTAAAAGATTCTGAAAAAGGACAGTTTTATTCCAAATTTGTGATAAGATCGGAACCAAAGTGAAAGAAAGTAGCTAAAGTAATTTCAAGAAAAAAGTTTACTTTCAATGTAGACAAATACAATATCGACAATCTGGGGCCTGTTTCTCAGATCATACACATCATACATTGTATGATATTGACAGTTCTGCTGTATGATTTCTATTTCTCAATTTTGTTGTATGATCCACTGTCATACAACAATGTATGACTGAAGATTACACTGGAAATATTGGAATGTTGTATGATTCTGTTTCTCAGAAATGTGTCATTTACATCATACAGCAAATTTACCTATAAATGATCATACATTTAAAACAGCACAAAATTCTGTTGTAAAGTGGCTGCTGCATGTAACATGTAGCAACATTGTTTCATCAGTCAAAGCTGGGGAAACAAAATTTATTTGAGAAGTTCTCTGGCTCGACATTCACAAAACATGGTAGAGCCTGTAGGGCATAGAGAGAGGTAGTTTCATTGGGGTTGTCTTATGGGCTGGCATTATGCCGATTTTTTTTTTTTTTTTTTTTTTTATAATACACTCGCGCTCAAGGGTATGTTACGAGACCCTTATAATGTTTTAGCACAGCACGGGCGAGGGGGAAATTAGGATGGGAGAGAAAGGAGGTGTCGATGAACATTGGTTTTGAATGTTTGCAAATTGAAATGGCAAGGGAAAACTGTGCCGGGTAAGTTATTCCATAATCGTGTTGTGCGACTAAAAAACGAATCTCTATATTTAACGGTACGACCAAAGTTAGGCTCAAGGGTGAACTGATGAGCATTCCTAGCAAAGCGGGTATCACGGGTGAATTGATAAAGGGGAGGAATGCAACTGGCTACTTCGAGTGAGCATTGCTTGTGAAAGAAGCGATAAAACAGGGAAATACATGAAACATTCCGACGGTGTTCAAGAGATGGGAATGAATCCATTATAGCTCTATTTCCAATCAGTTTTAACGCTCTGTTTTGAATTCTATCCAATAAATGGAGAGAAGATTGAGCAGCGCCTGCCCAAAGGTGTGAATTATACTCAAGTTTTGGACGTATATACGCCTTATAAATGGTAGCCAGATCAGAAGGGGTAAAAAATTTCTTACATCGATATAGAAATCCTAAGCATTTAGCAGTATTCTTGGCGGTCTCGTGTATGTGATCATTCCAACGAAGATCGTCGTTAACACACATACCGAGTACTGAGAGCTTTTCGGTTTCTTCGATGCAAGTGCCATTTAAGGACAATGGCATAGGGGGTATATTTTGCTTCAACGACAATAGACAGCATTGAGTTTTCGAAGCATTCAACTCCACACGGTTTTTTGTACCCCATTTAACAATGCTGTAAAGATCGGAGTTTAATGAACTTATCATACGGTACCGTTGCAAATTCACTTCCGAAGGAGATGGACGTGAGTTTGGGAACGAGTATGAAAAGCTGAGAGTGGAGTCGTCGGCAAAACAATGAAGTGGATTAGAAGTTTCAGACAAGAGATCATTTATAAAAATGAGGAAGAGAGTCGGAGACAAAACGGAGCCTTGGGGAACACCAGCATTTATTTTGTGAAGATCAGACTTAAAACCGTCCAATACAACATGTATTGAACGATCTAGAAGGTAATTTCTAATCCAACGAATAAGGGTTTCGTTGATGCCAAACGCACGCATTTTCGATAAGAGAGCCTGGTGCCAAACTCTATCAAATGCCTTAGAAATATCAAGCGCAATAATCTTACTTTCTCCAAAACAATGTAAAGATCTGTTCCACTCTTCGGTGAGACATGCCATCAGATCACCAGTGGAACGATTGCTGCGAAAGCCGTATTGCCGGTCATTAAGAAGCTTTCGATCTTCGAGATATTTCTTGAGCTGATGATTTATCAGCGATTCCATGACCTTGGAAAGAAGGGACGTAAGTGCGATTGGTCGATAGGACGAGGGGGAGGAAGGGTCACCTTTTTTAGGAACAGGCTGGACAAATGCTGTTTTCCATCTTCTAGGGAAGATTCCAGAACAGTAGGAGCGATGGAAAAGCTTACGCAATGGTTTTGCCAGCGATGAAGAACACCTCTTCAGAAGAATGGGGGGTATACCATCAGGACCAGCGGATTTGTTTATATCAAGATCTCGAAGGGCTCTTGCAACTGTACGAGTGCGGAAATATACCTGTCCCATTGAATGATTTACGTTCTCAAGTACAGGAGGGGCAATGTTGCTAACAGGCAACGTAGAGTTAGCAGCAAAATGAGCTGCAAGTACATTTGCCTTCTCTAAAGAGCTAGTTATCGGGTTTTCTTTGTAGATGAGCGTTGGAACCGAAGATGAAATTGAATTTTTTATGTTCTTGACAAATGACCAGAAATTTCTACTGCCTTTGGGACATTGCAGGATTTTTTGCCTTAATTTCTGTTCATGTAAGAATTTGGTTCTCTTTATAACAGCGTTGCATTGGTTTCTGACTTGTTTAAACTTTTTCCGATTTTCCTCGGTTGGGTTGGCTTTGTAAGAGCGGAAACTTACTTCTCTCGACCTGATAGCTTCCTTACAGCTTGTATCGAACCAAGACTTTTCTTTCGATTTTATACTCTTAATTCTGTAAGGAATAAAGGTACGCATCCCAAGAAAAATCACTTCTGTGATCATATCAGCACTGGCATCAACGTCACTATCGAGGAAACATAGTGACCAGTTAAAAATTCTAAAAAAGTTATTCAGACCGTCCCAGTTGGCTTTCTCGTATTGCCAAACGGTCCTAGTTGGATGCTTCTCTTTAACTGGATGAATGGGACACGAGAAATTAGCTGATATTACACAATGGTCCGAAGTGCCGAATGGAGATTTAACCGTTATGGTATACTTATCAGGGTTAGAAGTAAGAAACAAATCAAGAGTGTGAGCGTTTTGCCCAGCAACATCTGGTATACGGGTGGGCTCATCTACCAGCTGAGTAAGTTGGTGCATCTCAGCAAAGATCTCAACATATCTTCCTTCGGGTGTTGTCTGTCCTGAATGGCGGAGCCAATTTGAATTGTGTACATTGAAGTCGCCCGCAATAACGACTTCAGTGTGAGGGTACAGGGAAACAATTCGGGAAATGGAATCAGACAGCGCATCAAACTCATTAAGAGTTGAATTGCTGTCCAGATTCGGACTCCTATAAATAAAACAATAATGGATGATGTGTTTGCGGACAGTAAATTTGAGCCACATGAAATTAAAGTTCGTATTAGAACAATGTCCGTATTGAGGAAGACTCTGGCAAGCAACATCATGTCTAACGTAGACTAAAAGGCCGTGATGGCGAAAGAGTAAAGGCATTAGGTTATAGCCAGGCAGGCTAAATTCTGAAAGATCAGTATTTGCACCAACCTGTGTTTCACCTAATGCCAAAACAGCTGGTCTGTACTTAACAGAATGGCCGTACACGTCAAAGAAATTTCTTCTTAGCCCACGAATATTGGTAAACACAACACAAAAATCACTCACCATGTCAAAAATCACAAACACACAAAACACAACTCTGACGATCTAAATTCAACCGTGAAGTGTATGTCCAATGGATTAAAATCAAAATACAAACCGTTCTAGGTGTTATGCCCATAGAACGCTTTGTACCTGAAATCAATCAAGACACACAAACACAATCGAATTATACATCAGATGTCACTTAACTATCCATTACAAGAATCATGCGATAAGCATCACAAGAGACATGCAATGGATAGCAAGCGACAGTTACTTCAAGGCAAGTGGATAAGTAGGGAGATGGTATGAAGAGAGCGCGCCGTTAACTGGTGTAATGTTTATGCCAAATGGTTTGAGTAATTTTTTTTTTTTTGTTTTTTGTTTTATTGATGATGTTTATACGAGTATTATTAATATTTTTTTGGCTTTGTAAGGGCACACTGCGGAACTTATCGCACTCGCGACCGCCTGATACGAGCGGTGGATCGACATGATAATGAATTCCATTTCCAAGCTAATGAAGGGTTAACAATATTTGTTGCAAAGGTGACAAGGCTTCGTTGCAATTAGTTGAACGCACAATTGATCTTCCCAATTTTTCCACTAAAAATGTTTGGCAATCTAAATTTTTCAACAAAATATGGATCTTTAAGATTGAAATTAACAGGTTCTTTTATTATTTTAGGGCGTCATCTGACACGTATGTATATTAATTTCAACTAGTTCCAACACGTCTTCACCAAAAATTGAGATTTATATTAACCTTACACTCAAATAATAATGAAATGTCAGAATCATACACATTATACAACAAAGCAAATGTCATACAACACTTCCAATGAAATCTGAGAAACAGAATGATGTGTATGTTGTATAAAAATGTTGTATGTTGTATAAAATGTATGATGTGTATGATCTGAGAAACAGGCCCCTGATCTTCTTTCAATGCATTACAAATGAAATCATAATGGCACAAAATTTTAGTTGAATTATTACGATGTTAAATCTGTTTTAGTATAAAACTAGGTTTAAACAACGATTTTTATGAAAAAATAATAAGAAACCAATTACAATAAAACTCAGTGGCGCAAAATTTTAAACAGCCTTTTATTAAGGTATTAGTATGATAATTCTTAACGATTTGCTAAGGCAATTTTCTTAATAAATTGCACCTAAAACAATGAAAGTTCGTGCAAAGAACTAAGTCCTTGTGTGGCGTTTGTAAATAGCACGATACTAAAAAAATAATATAGGTATTCGACGATTTTAGTTTCATACTAAAACAGCTTTAGCATCGTACTAATTTAATTAAAATTTTGCGCCAGTTTGTTTAAAACAATAACAAAATTTAAATTAAAAATTGTATGTAAAATAAATAATGTATTTATTTGAAAAAAGAAGGGTAAAAAGTGAATTCAAAAAAATGTTTAACAAATTTTAAATTTCATTACCTACCGAGCAGCAGCAATATTTTTTCTGATCACCCATTATGTTCTAGTGCTTAACTCAAAGAATGAGTTAGAATTTTTTGTTCTATTTTCATAGTATTTTCGTAGTTTCAATGATTTAATTATTAAGTGCTTCTATTTTGTTCAATATTTAGCCTTTTTGTTCAATATCCAACAATTTAATCAACTTGTTTACAGCCCATACAACGTTGTTCAATATCCAAAATGACATCCCACTTGATTTTATTTTTTAACTATTTCAGGATTTAATAAAACCTAGATTTATAAATCATTTTCCAAACAAAAATTATTGAGTTTAATGGAGAAAAAACTCCACAGTATTTCCTTTCAAATTTAAGTAAAAATTTTGTTTCTGAAGTTAAAAAATCGTTTTCCCAACATTTTCCAAAATGGACTTTGAACAAGATAGAACTCAGGTGACGATGAATCAGACCAAAAACATAAATGTTAAAAAAGAGCCAAATTCTTCTATACAAAAACCTCTGTGTAACAAGTCAGCCGTGAAGAGTACTGAGATCTAAAAGTACGGCAAGCTCTTACTTCATGAAGGTTTAATACCGAATATTTAAAGTAGAATAATATTGAATCAGCTACAATGTAATAGAGAAATTTTATTATTTAATGATTACTGACTAAAACGGCTTCCGACTCACAGATTTTGTAGTAGAACGTAATATGCAGATAAGTATCTTCTGTTTTCCAAGAGAGCCAAAACATCAACCAAATCAACGCACCTGGTAATCGGCGGATGAAACTCATTCGACAATTTAGATGAGCATAAGAATGTATGACCGTCTACTAATTGAGGTTAAATATCAAGTTCAAATGTCGAATCAAAAGAAATTCCCAACCGGCTAGAATAAGAAATTTGACTTTTGGCATCTTAGCATACCTAGAATTGAACGAGTCTAGAAAGATCACCTGAGCATGATGCTTTCCACTGTGGATTCATTTTCTATTTATGCCAACAATCAGAGGCTAGAGAATGGCGATTTTTCAAGAGAGAGCCGAAACCACGATAGGCTTCAAACCCTTCTGTTATGATGATGAATGCGTTCAATAATTGAAAAAATGACAGTAAGAAGTACATTTGAATACTTTGCAGTGCAAAACAAAAGCAGCGAAGAAAGAGTATCAAGCAAGAAAAAAAAATCATGCTAGAAAGAAGAGAATGCTTGCAGTCGCCCAGCTCAACGAGAGTCTCATGATTAAAACAACACTCGGAGGTTTAATAAAAACCCAAGCAAGTTCTTCGAAACTCCCTTCTCATTTAACTACAAAGAACACTAGATGTAATGAAGTAGCATTTTCAACAATTGCTAAATGGACATCATGCAGAGCAAGTAATCGGGCAAGGAATTAACCCAATTCCAGTTAATAAAGACAAAATTTCAACATCTGGTATGGATAAGCTATAAGAAGGCCTAAAAACAAATAAGCCGCAAAATCAGATTACTTACCTGTAGCACTCTTCAAATACGGAGGTGATGTACAAACCAAGTACAAACCATCATCAAACAAAAGCAAACATTTTGGTAAGGATGAAACATCACTAATAATAGCAGAAACTTCAAAGAAGTGAAGGAATTCCCAGAGTTAATACTATTTCCACAAGCACAAAAGATTTGATTGAGAATTATGCTAGAGAACCGTTGCAACCTCAGTTTGGTGAAACAAATAATTTCAAAACTCCTTACGCGAAATATATACTGCTGGCTCTACAACACTCTTTTATTGCCAGTCCTACTCTATATTGTCAGTTTTCGAAAGAACAATTCTTTGACAGTTAATAACAAGATTGTACAATGTTGCAGCCAAGAGAGTCTCTGTATTGCAACCAATCAGCGCTGGAGAGAGTCGTTTCGATACTCTTCGGGCCTCTTTGAGAGTGGATATAATTTTTCCAGCCGGTGTTGGTTGATTAAAGCGTGTGAATTTCTTCTATTTACTGACCAAACGCACTACGGTTCTATTTTTCAGGTATATGTATAAAACGGCTGATATACAATCAGGTTAAGAAATATCTAGAAGAACGAAAGCTCTTTAATGACCAACAGCATTGCTTTCGTAGCAATAGGTTCACTCTTTATTCTGATGACATAATCTCACTGAAAAGTGAAAAAAAATTCGTATTGGAGAAAAAAGAACTAGTTGTACTTGTTATTCCGAAAGAATTTTATAGAGTTTGGTACAGAACTCTTTTATCGAAAATGGGAGCATTTGATATCAATGAGCCTCTTCCTCGTTGCATTAGGAATAACCTTTCTAACTATTCAATTCAAGTTATTCTTTTGTGCTTTCATATCCAATATTGAAATAAATGCTGGTACGCCACAAGGTTGGGTTTTGTCTCCGACACTCTTCATTATATTCATAATAATAAAATGCACTACTGGGTCACACGAACTTGCTCCCATGTATTATACTAGGAATTTTAAAAATGAATGTTATTAGAGAAAACTGTTCATAAGGATAAAATTAATTTTTGAATTCTTTTAGTAGTAAGAAACAAAAACAGAATGCTATGCAAATATGAATTTATGCAAGCATAAAAATTATAAGTCGTAGTAGTGGTTTCTTAAAAAAGAGCTTTTATATACCAACTTTTCAAAGGCTTTTTAAGAAAAAATTTTGGTACGCTAATTTGAAGTTTATATTATTGTTCGAATAAAAATTAAATTTACAAAAAAATATTGAGCCGTTTCTGAGATAGCGAATTTTCAAAAAAGAAAAATATTTTTTTTTTTTCAAAAATTCAAAAAATATTTATTTTAAAGTTTTGAAATGCAATGTGTTTTAGACTTTTAAGAAGCTTCTCTATAAAAATTTTCATTAAGATCCGTTATATGGATAATGAGAAATTCTAAATTCGAAAAAATGGTTCTATGGTAGGTACAAGCTGTAATATCTTAATTTCAAAATTTTTAATATTAAATTAAAGATCGTAAAAATTAATTGAAAGAAAAAAAATTTTATCAAAATTCTAGGCGCCGTTTTCGGGAAAATACGATTTTTGAAAACCATTTGTATGGTGGGTACCTTTATTTTTAGGTAAAATAAATTTTTTTTTTCACATCTTGTAGATTATATTGAGAAACTTTTATTTATAAACTTTAAAAAAAATCTAGCATGGGGTTTTCGAAATATTGAGTTTTGAAAAGTTTTTGAATAGTTTTTTCTTAAATCCAAAAAAAATTTTTTTTTGAAAATTTGAGTACACAATTCTATTAACGTTTTTGGGGAGCTTTAGCAAAAAAAAAATTATCTAAATCGGTTATACCGTTTTTGAGAAAATCAAAAACAAAAAAAAAATGGTTCCATGGGGGTACCCTCAATAACCATTTTTAGGAAAAATTTTTTCAACCATTACCTAGCTTTAACTAAATGAAATTTTTTTGTATTTTCATTTTTTAAATCTGTCAAACAGTTTTTGAGAAAAAAAAATGTTTATAAAATTTCGAAAAAAATTCGTATGGCAGGTACCGTTATTTTTGGTCTTAAAAAAAAAAACGTGTGGGGTTAAAGAATTAAAACCCATATCTACAAAAAAAACCCATTTGAACAAAATCGGCCGAGACGTTTAGCCTGTAGTCGAACAGACAGACAGACAGATAGAATTGCGAGACCCACTTTTTTGGTCTTCGCTATCATCGTTATGTCAACTTTGATCAAAAGCTCGAGTTCAATTTTTTTTACGAATGCATAACTTGCCTTATAGTACCTTTAAGTCGCAAATTAAAACGAAAAGCTTAGTATTGGCAATGTGCATGTTACTGACCATCTTGTATGGAATAATCATAAGTTGAACGTATCTAAAAACGCCCCTATGTAATTATGTACGTTTCAATATAAGAAGGAAGACATTTTTGTCCCCTTCTGAGCTTGCTACACTGAAAATAAAATCTAGGTATATATGATAAGAATATCTAGGTTGATTTGACAAAAATTTTGTCAATATACGTCCAACAAAAAGTCAATTCAACAAAATATTTTGTCAATTTTACAAATTTCTTTTGATGAATCCTCAAAAAACAAAATTAATTTTGTCAAAATCGTTATCGTTTTTGGGATTTAAGTCCACAAAAATTGGCGTTTCGTCCCTACGATCTCACATGCAATCGTATGGATAATACGCAATTTTTGTTAAGTTCAGTTAATCTTACATCGATTTTTTAACAAAAACCAAGTGTGAACTATATCATATACAAAAGAAATTTTTTAGTTTCCTTACAAAATAGTTTTATCTATCTGATAATATTATTTTATCAATATTACAAAATAATTCAACCCCAAAACAAAATATTTGTCATTTTAACAAAAATGTTTTCATTTTTTGTTAAATTGACAAAAGAAAATTAACAAAAACTTTGTGATATTGACAAACATTTAGAAAACAGATTTTTTGTAGACACAACAAACATTTTGTTAACATCACAAAAAAGTTTGTCGATGTGACAAAAATCTCTGCTTTATTTTGTTATATTAACAAAACTTGGTTTGTTAAACTGACAATATTATTTGTAGTGCATATTTTGTTAAACTGATAAAAAATCATGCTGGATTATAAAAATTTTGTGAAATCAACAAAATCATTCTTTCGTATTGACAAAAATTTTATCAAAACGATAAAATTGTTTTGTTAAAGGTCAACAAAACGTTTTTGTCAATATTATCTAGGAATTTATTTTCAGTGTACCATCTATGTACTCGTATTTCCAAAACTTGTGAAATGTTCTCAAATCAGAATATGTGTCCTCAATACTCATTTGAACTTGTTGGATATAATCTAGAGAAGAGCTCTTGGACTTTTACAGGGCACATCCACGTCTTAAGCACCATTGTAACGTCTCCTGCCTTTCAGTTATTTATCGTCAGACAATTTGGGCATAACACTATGAATGCCTATGAGTTTACCTTTTTGGGCCGTCGAATTTAATGGTTCTTTATTAAGCAATTCTACTCGAATGTGGAAAACTTAACCTGACTCTATTCACCACCATCAATTGTGATGCTTTCAAGATCAATTCCCATTTCATTCGCCTAATAGATACTTCCTTCTTTATCTAAATATCAAATTAAAAAAAAAAAGTAAAATTTAGTCAAGTTTTGACCATCTGCGGTAAATCTTAACTTAGACCATTATTAACAATAAAACTCCTTAAAGACATTTCTTGTTTCCAGGCATTAAAAACCATCTGAATTGAATTTCCTATTAAAAGTTCAAACATCATCGTCAAGAACAACATATAATTATAAAATATCTTTGCAAAACAAGTATCTGTATGAATTATATTATTTCCAAATGCCCAACCCATAGCAACATGACTCATTTAGCCTAAAGTCCTAGCTCCGGAGGCAAAGAAACTTACCGCTATATTTTAAACCTTAACGTCAGACTTAAATGGTAATCAAAACCAATATAATGCATTTTCAAGCCGCAATGGTCGCATAGAGATACTTAGTAGATCTGCACGTTTTTCGGTCACGTTGAGACTCACGTGTGATAATCCATCCAAATACCTTTGGTCTTGCCACAAAACCAAGACAATTCGCGTCACGTTGACGCAAGGTGAAGGTAAATATCATAAACTTCTTTGAATATCTTATTAGGCGCGTGGCCTCTACAAATAATTTTCAATCTTTCCTACCGAAACCTATTAAACCATTTACAAAGCCCATTAAGTTTATCGCCAATGTAATTAAGAACCCACCGTCAGCGTAGAGATTACCACACTGGCAGTCGCTTTGTGTTGCCAAGCACGGAAATCATTTAGTGTGAAATATCTGAGAAAGAATAATTACGAGTTCGTCTGTAGGTATACCATGTTAGCTGCGTGAGCTTTGATTACAAGTCAAGAATCTGACAACTGAGACTGACTGTTCTTTGCCATGCAAAGGTGTGAGCTTGCCTGCATCTGGGGGTGTACACACAAGATCTCTCTACACTTGACTTGCTTTGTTGAAGACAATGGGTCTGGGAAAGCAAGCAAGGTAGGGTTGGGCGCTGCCTAGGCTTTTAATTGACAGCATCTTGTGTGAAGAATTAATGAGATTTCCACCTTTATCCAGTCGCTTGGGCATGCGCAACGAACAATGTATTACAACGCGGGTGTCATTATGATGTCATAACGTGTGAAGTCGTTCACTGAGTCATTAAGTTACCTGGGCAATTGCACACGCATGCGACTTGCGACTGAAAGACAGCAACTACTTTCTAAAAAAATGACATAAAACAGAAGACAAAAGGTAGGGGATACAGATTTTAGGTAGGTTTTGTGTTTAATTATTCCAAAATCTTGTATTGTCATTTGCTCCGCAATTTTTTTTATTGTGCTAGCCGAGGTTTTGATTACAGGAGATTATTAATATTTCTACAAGCGCGAGAAACTCGCTGATGAAATGGACGGTTAATTTGAATACAATTGCGGTTTTGAAATTGTTACACGAAAGTGTGTTGTCGTCTATGAAACCTTTCACTAAAATATGAGTTTTTATTTTTCTGCAATTGATGGGTCTTTCTTTTAATTACGTTAATACAAATTGTGCTTCCTGTAAGTACTTTAGCTGGGCTTAAGGCATCGTGAATCTACTGTACAGCTTATGAGGTCAAAGTGAGAAAGAGTTATTGCGTAGCTTTTTATTGGATGCATAATTACACTTTGTAATGCTTTGAAATATGAGTATGTATGTCTAAGGAAATTAATTTTTTCATTTAAAATAGCTTTTTTTGGACTTTAAGTCCACAAAAATTGGTGTTTCATTGCAGCGATCTCACATGGACTCATCATTAGTTTTCTTATTTTTGAAACTGTAGGGACGCTACGTAGATTCGTTTGCCACCGAATTCACCCAACTACATGATAATGTTAGAAACAGGACTATCTCCACTTATCATTAGAACTTTCAACCTAAACGTTGATTACATAATAAAAGTGCTAAAAATGTCAATACAGGCTAAATCGGGATAGTTTAAGAATTGGCTAGATATTGCACGGGAGAGTGAAATAGTTTCACACCTGAACATAGGGGAAATTGGATGTTGGCAAAAGACAATGTATGAAGTGATAAAAAGCTTGGACGAACAGATTAGATTGAAGTACTTGCAAGAGGCATCGAAATCTTTGCGCAGAACTATTTACAGTCGACTGGATCACAATTTGCAGGATGAAAATTATTTTCGAGACTCGTGGAGGGTTGATGAAATTTCTACCATATTTCTTTTAAGAGAAGAGCTTCTAAAACTCAACTTCATACCACATAGACAAGACCTACCTATCTTATGTACCATCTGTAACTTGCGAGAACGAGAAGACACCTTTCATATTATAGGCAGATTCCCAGTTCTGAGGGAGACAAGGAGAAGTGTCTTTGGATGTGAATCCCTATCAAGAGAACCAAACTATCGAACTACTAAATTTAGCGGATGTTACAAAAATATTCCAATACTGCAAGATTGCACTCGCCTATGGAGAAAGTATACTATCGGAAAATTTTTAATTTAATAAATAACGTAACATTTTAACTTCAAAACTAATTATTTTAATAAAATTGGAACTAAGTGTACTATAATATATTTTTTAATAATTGTTTATGTGTAATCAAACTAAAATTTATATCAATAAAACTCAACTTATTCAAAAATCTAAATCTAACTCTCCTTAACCATGGATTGGAAAGTTGAAATTTACACATGAAAATACGAGTTCTGCTTTTAACGTTCTACGTACCAATTTTGTACACAAACGAAGAATATAGATAGATTCGTACTGCTGAGTCCATCGTGTTCCGATAAAATTAGATTATTAGCCCTATCGAGGTATCCCTTCGGAAGAAGTTCCGAAACGATAGTCCGTTCCTATCGGAACTTAGATTTCGTTCCAGGTACCCACTTCAGAAATGAAGCATACAATCGCATTCTTTCTATTTCATTTTTCTTAAAATAATCCGCAACTATTTTCGGTCGGATAATTTTCGAAGAAATTTAACGCACAACTGTCAAAAATTCTTTGCTGAATGTACTTAATCGCAATGCGTTGATGAGCGTCACATTTTATCGGAAGATTTTCCGGTATGTCAATCGGACAGCGTACCTCGGGAGAAAATTCTCCAATTTCGAACAAATCGGAAAATAATTTTCTCCGAACGGATACCTCGATAGGGCTGAATCTATCCTACTAAATATTCTATTGCAACCGATAAGATAACCTGCTCCAATTGAGTAAATTGGTAAAGCTTACCGACTAAATTATAAGATCCAACATAGGAAATTAGCTCCTCCAACTGAGTAAATAAGTTAATTTAGTTAGGTAATTTGGAGAGACGAACCGAGTAGATTGAGCGATTCAACCAAAAAATATTGAAGATTAGATACTCCAACTAATAAGAGTTCCTGCCTCCAAGCGAAGAAGTATATAAATGTCAACGAGCAGATTAATAAATCCCACTATCAAAGTTTTCTAAAGCAACCGAACAAATAGATTACTCCAACCGAGTATAATTAGCTTCTCCAACTAAGAAGATAGGCTACTACAACCCAGTTAACTAACTGCTGCAAATGGGACAGTTAATTAAAGCAAACGAGAAAAAAAGCTACTCCAATTATATATAAAAAATAATATGGCAGCTAAGCCGCTATGAATTAGGTATAATACGCTAATTTAAATGAGAAAATTGGATTTTCTAACCGAGTATATAGATAGATAAAATCCTTTATTTTTATTTATTTTTTAAATATTTTTAAAACTAAGATGGTTTGCCGCCATGTGCCTGAGTAAATCGCTCAGACCAATAGAGCATGTTTGAAAGGTCAAACGTGTACCTAGGTCATAGTAGATTAATTACTAATTACTAATTAATTAATTTTTTTACAAATAATCGAATTTAAGATTTCGAATAATCGCTTTTCTTAAGGTGACTAGCATAAAATTTTAAACAACATAGGGTTAAGGTATTACTTTGAAACTACTTAATAGTTTACTAAATTTAAAGTAGTTTTCAAAGTCTTTCTTAATTTTAAAATTTTTGTAAATAGTATCGTACTCATTTTTGTTTTATTTTAAAATTACTTCTGAACACACCTAAAGCAATGCCAATTCGTAAAAAAAAAACGTTTGTAAATTTCAAACAGTCTTATGAAGTTATCGCGATTCTAAAAAATAAATTAGCTATTTGATAATTTTAACTTCAATAAAATGAAAAAATAAGCTGTACACAATTAAAATTACTAAAATTAAACAAAATAAAATGCACATCTGAATCGTAGGAGCTGGCACTTATGTACATATGTAAAAGACTAAGAATTTCAAAAAATAATGTTTTTAGAGAAAACTGTTCATAAGCATAAAAATCAATTTTTAAATGACTAAAACAACTCCTTTAGTAGTTGGAGCTCAAAACAGGATGCCATGTGATTCAACCAAATATTAATTTATGCAAGAAAAAAAAATTATAAGTCGTTGTAGTGTTTTTTTTTTAAATAAGTTTTTATATACAAAATTCTTAAAACATTTTTTAAGAAAAAATGTTGGTACGCCAACTTAAAGTTTTTATTACTGTACAAATAGAAAATAAATTTTCAAAAAGAAAAAATTGAGCCATTTTTGAAATATCGAATTTTCCAAAAAAAAAATGATTTTTTTTTTTCAATAATTCAGAAAATATTTTTTTTTAAAGTCTTGAAATGCAATGCTTTTAAACTTTTAAGAGGCTTCTCTATGAAAAATTTCATTAAAATTCGTTCTGAATATGATGAGAATTTCAGAATTCAAAAAAATGGTTCTGTGGTAGGTAAAATCAGTAATATCTTGATTTAAATTTTTTTATTAAATTATAGAACGTAAAAATTAACCGAAATAAAAAAACTTTTATCAAAATTCTCGGATCCGTTTTCGAGAAAAATACGATTTTCGAAAACCGTTTTTTAACATTTGTAAAAAATTGAAAATTTAAAAATTTGATTACGCAATAATATTCAAACTTTGAAGGACCTTCAACATACAAAAACTTATCAATATCGGTTTTACCGTTTTTGAGAAAATCAAAAACAAAAAAATGGTTCCAATGGTGCTAACAAAAATAACCAGTTTTTGGAATTTTTTTCAACCTCTACTTAGTTGTAACTAGCTTTAACTAAATAAAATTTTATGATTTTTTTTTTTTTAATTCTGTGAGACAGTTTTTGAGAAAAAAAAATATTTATAAAATTTCGAAAAAAAAATCGTAAGGTAGGTAACGTTGTTTTTGGTCTTAAAAAAAAAACAGAAAAAAAGAAAAAGGAAAGAATTCAAAACGATATCTACTTAGTTTAATGCAAATCGGCGGAGCCGCTTAAGCTGTAGTCAAGCAGACAGACAGAATTGCGAGGCGCACTTTTTTCATCTTCGATATCATCGTAATGTCAACTTTGATCAAAATCTCAAGTTCGATTTTTTTTTACGAATGCATAACTTGCCTTATAGTATGCACCTATAAGTCGCAAGTAAAAATAATTCTGTGTACTTCACACTATTCAAAATTCAGCTATGAAAAACTTATGAAAACTATCTCTTGAAATAGTGAACAATCTCGAAATACTGAATATGCCTGTTTTTATTACTTCACTAATGTATATCAATTTTTTTTAAATTTACACGAAATAATTTTAAGTTTTTATTATTGTAAAAATTAAAATTAAATTTAAAAAATATATAATTGACTCGTTTTCGAAATATCGAATTAAAAACAAAAACATAAATTGAAATTTGTTTTAAAACTTTATATGCCTAGCAGACTTCTTGTGAAAAAAAAAGATTTGGGAAAACGGTTTTATAACATTTTTATTTTTAAGAAATTTAAAATTCGATGTTTGTGAAATCGTTTTTTTTTTAATTAGTTTTAAAATGTAAATATATTAGATAGTCATTACTGAACATAGGCATCTTCTTCATTTTTATAAGTTTTTTCTTACAAAATGTGGGTTGGTAATTTTTTATTTCAAAATGAAAAATTGATTTTTTTTTAATTTTGTGCTCGTTCAATTATATATATATATTGAAGAAAGTACTCATGCCTTAGAACTTAGATCAAAACGATGACAGAAATGGATTAATCTTAAGGATGAATTTTATGCTTTTCGTCAATTATTATAGCAATTTTCTATTTCACATTTTTAATTCCTTTAACTAAAACTTAAAAATACTTAGTGAGTTACTTGGGCTACGAAAGCACGTAAGAGAGCTGATATGCATTCTATTTTATTTAATATGCAACTTGTGGTTGATCTATTATTTTATGGATTCTTAGGATATTATTATCTGGTCCAACTTAGCACGAACACAAATAAGGAAACTTTTAAGCCGCATATCATAGTTATTTAACTTCAGTCTAGTTTTTCAAAGTTCCACTATAGACCTCGAAAAATAATGTGTTCCGCGCTAAAATTGTCAAGATCTTTTAGATTGTCAGCTACTCGCTATTTGTTCGCCTATTTAACGAATACTTTTTCAGAACAAACGAAAATATGTACACAGAATAACAATACAAAAAATTGTTCAAATAAGTATTTATTCTTAAAAAAAAAAAAAAAACAACTTTGTGACTTACCATTTTTCGTGTCAGTCATTGCGCTAGACTCTGTTGCAGGTTTGGCATCGCACCCATATTTGCTCAAAACAGCAACTAACAACAAACCAGCTAATCCCAGTTTGGATATCATTTTATCGAACTCGTATCTAACAATGATATGATTTTATGAAAAAATAGACAATAATCCCTTTTATAGATAAAAACAAACTTTCACAAAAAACCGATGCGATTTTAAACATCCGGAAAAAGCAGTATATCGGTCGGGTTGTATGTGTGTGAATGGGTACTTGTAATTAATGCAAATCTTTAATCTATCGATTCGCTTGATTAATATTCGATTTTAATATTAATTTTTTTCGCTTAATACCAATCAAAACACAAAATATGGGGAAAACAAATTTCACTTTCTTATGGCAATAAAAAGCGTAACAATGGATAATTAATAATTTTGTATCTATTCGATGCACATTCGTTATTCGCTGTTCTTCTTATTTCTGTTGTTGTTTATATAAATTCGTTATTTTTTTTTCAATTTGCTTCTTTTGAAAAAAAAGCAGATTAATAAAGCACTCGAACGAATTACCCAACGGTCAAAACTATTAGTGCGTGAAATTCAGTGGGAAATCGTGTGCACCGTAAAAACTTTAACACCAAATGGAGAAAACCGAGACTAGTAGCTCAAAAGTCGTAAGTAGTTTAAGCTCAAGTCCTCGATTAGAAGATCGAAGGCGTATTTCCGTTTTATTTTGACTTTTTTTTGAAAAATGCGGATGATTGAGGATTCCAATATTATTTAGAGTCAATGTGAATTCACGACGACCAATACGACGACGTAAGCGGAAAAGTTCCCTTAGCACCTTTTTAGAGACACGTCCGTACCGTTCGAATGTCTAAGTCGTCTAACTGGCCAGGGAACTTTCTACAGTAGTTTTGATTTCGTGAGATGCCACTGCCAGCGCTAGGCCAGTTTTTAAAATGAATCTTTTTCATTCGAGAGAGGATGAACTTTTGTCTAAATAATAGAGAGAGGGTAAGTTCTCCCCAAGTCAGAGAGGGAGCCGGTTTTTTGTATATTTCTGTGCTTAAAAAAATATTTATATGAATGAAAATGAATTGCAAATCAGCTGGTCCTCCAACCGGACCGGTATCGGTATTCATAGTAAGGGGCCTAACTGTACTCTTTGTATTTTGTATCTATTTATCTATATTTTGAGTTTGTTGTATTATGGATGAGAATGACTATATTGCACGTGGTCTGGTCAGCCTCTCAGTTAAAAGCCAAGACTATAGGCATTGAATTAACTTCGTTTGTTTTGGCGTCAGCTGAAAAAGATACAAAAAAAGTGCGGTCAATTTGCTTTTGCCATGGTTCAAATGACGTGTGTACAAACAATGTTTTGATACGTTTCGAGGCGGTGTAATCGAGTGCAAATTGTCTTATGTTTTTCTATTATGGTGTGTTGGTGTGAATTAGCTATTGCATTTGGTTTTCACACACACACACACACTCGTTTGTTAGTTATAGACCTGATTTTTATAGAGTGGTTTTAGATGAAGTTCTTATATTTTTTCTACATTTATGTAGGTGCCTAACTATCATAAATATATATGCATTTAATGAGTCTGGATTTTTTTTATTGATATCAGAGAAAATAAGTTTAAAAGTTTTGTAATATGTGCCTACCTAAATCGTAATGGATGCAATATACTATTTTGGCACAGAGGTATAGAATTTGGTTGGCAACAACTGCTAAAGTAAAAAAAAATGGACGAATGAGTTGCACGTATGAACTTGCTCGTATAGTTCAAGGCTACGAAATGAGTAGCAATTAAATATTTTATGTATCGACTTAGCTAGTAGTTAAATGGCCTAGTTAAAAAATTGTTGAAAAAAGTCAAAATCATAGACCCTCTCGCTGCACATACACATTGTAATTTTTCGGTACTGGAAACCTAAATTCGCCCAAAACTTTAATACAATTCTTAACTGCTTTGGAGAGAATCTTGTTATTAATTATTACCGTTAGTGTTTTAACGAAGTAGTACATTAACAATTAGACCATAGTTAAGCCAGCACGAGTAGCACAGAATTTTAAAGCGATACTTGCATTCTTCCTAAAAAAAAAAAGGATTTTAGTTTATATTAAGAAGTGAAATTGAGCAAGTCTGCGGGCCGATGAAATAAGAAATAAGAAGTTAAATTGATTTTTAAAAACTGCTTAAATCAAAATTGCATTCTTCTTAAGTACTTCTTTACTATTTCTTTACGACTTTTTACATGCAACTATAAGTCGCTATGCTATACTGTCTTATGAGGCAAGTCATGCATTCGTAAGGAAAATCGAACTCGAGATTTTGATAAAAATGTACAATGATAGGGAACACGAAAAACGCGGGTCTCGCAATTCGGTCTTTCTGTCTGTATGTCTGTACTTTGATCTACAGCCTAAACTACTGGAAATATTTACTTCAAACTCGGTACTTAATAGTCTTCGGTGATTCTCTTATTTATCTCAAAAACGGCTCTAACGATTTTGATAAAAAAAAATAGGTGTGCTATTATGAGCATGTACTACATTTTGAACAAAACAAAATTAAGGAAAAATGATTTTAATGGTACCTGCCAAAGAACTGTTTTTCTAATTTTCTACTTTCTCATTAACGACTCTAACAATTTTAAACAAAAATTTTTAACAATAACTCCCTTACATTTAAAATAATATTGCTTATAAAAATATTCGAAAACATATTTTTTTGGGTTTTTGAAACAAAAAATCCAATTTTTTTTTAAAAAAAATCAATATCTTCAAAACGTGTTATTGATTTTTTTTTCTAAATTATTTCCTAAAATCTTTATTACGAAATACTTACAATTGGCATTACAAATTTTTTTCTTGAAAAATTTTAAAAATATTTCTTATAAAAAAAATGTATTTAATAATTAAACAATTTTTAAATCTTGTTTGCATAAATTCATACTTTTCTAGAAATCAGACGGCAATTTCATGCATTTGATCCATCATTATTGAATCCATGTTTTATGTTTATTTATACTAGCCGAGCCAGCTCTCGAAATTCGAGTGCCAATTTATTTATCAAATTCATTATCATTCAATAAAAGACAGAGAATTCATGATTTTTTTAAATTGTTGAATGCAATAAAAAGTACCTACTAAGCACTCAATCCTGGAGTCCAAAGGAAAACAGTTAATGGTGAACAAACTTTCAAACCTATACACATTTTTGACACATTAACAATTTTTGTTTCGATTCTTTCATGTCATTGTCCTTCAGCTGCTGTTATGGCCATAATATTGGAATCGAACCCACGTCCTTCTTCAACCTGTGAATTTTGTGTTACATCTAAAACTTTCACTCTCATCATTTTTTCAAATCGCGGCAATAAAAAAAAGGTTCTGTGTACTGACGTACGCGCGGTAGAAGTAAAACTTTTTTTTTCCCTCACCCTTCAAGCGTACAAACATTTTGTATTCTAAAAGCATGTAGCTGATAGCGTGTCCTTTTGACATGTCACTGACATCTGCATAGAAAATTTTCTACCCTCAACGGCGGAAAAGAAGTTTTACTTCAAAAATATTTATCATTCTATTGGGACTCGAACCCACGTCGTTGCAATGACGTTCTTCCATCTCTAAAAACACAAAAAGTAAAAGTTGAAATGGTTCTAAATTTCACTTTTTCACTTTTTGAAAACACTAACACACAAATTGTACGATAGATGATTTAAGACTTAACTATATTCAACTTCAAAGAGTGAAAAGTGAACAAAATGTGCTGTATTTTTCCAAACAACAACAAAAGCAAAAGATGAAATGGTTCTAACTTTTACTAAACTTAAACTGTATGACTGTATAGTGTAAATGTATGCTCTATTCAGCAACAGATGTCGCTAGTCGATTTGACATTTCTAATTGTTTTTGTTTTCCGAGCATTTTTTTGCAATTTTTATTTATTGTTTTAAACAATTTCTGTGTAATATATTTAAATAATGTTAGCATTCTGCACATCTATGCAAAAAATTCTTTCGTTTAATATGTAATTTATGCCCCTTCAGTTTTTGTGGGCAGCGAAAAGTGTACCACAAAAAATATTTTTGCCGTTTTATCATACGATATAATTTTTAAATTTCAAAGTAGGTACTTTTACATAAAAGCAAGTTAAGTGCGATCCAGTTGTGCATTTTATTTTTCGTGCTAAAGCTCCCCCAGATTCTGAATAGTATTGTGTATTCAATTTTTCGAAAACGTTTTTTTTTTGGATTTAAAAAATATTTTAAATTTTCTTTTAAATCCTCAATATTTCAAAAACCTCATGCTCGATTTTTTTTTAGACTAAATAATTAAAACTTTTTTGTTTGGTACTATCTTTGTATATATAACCAATAGTATTATCATAGAACGTGATTTTGTATTGCGAACGCTATCGTGGTGGTGGCGCTAAAATTAGCGCGCGATTTAACAGTGGAGAGTAGGACAGTACCTTAGTATATAAAACTTGTATTACTATCAAGAAAGATAGTGACGACATCTTAAGTACTTACTAGATTTGTCTCTGCTAAATATTCTCTTTTTTACTACTTGTTTTGTATCTTATCCTACTCTCCACCGTCAAATCTAGCGCTTATTTCAGCACCACCACCAGGCTAGAGCTCGCAATACAAAATCACGCTCCATGATAATACTATAGGTTATAGTTATATAAAAAGATATAACTGACTATATCTACCATAGAAACATTTTTCCAAATTTTGAATTTCTCGGCATAACGGATTTAAATGAAATTTTTTATAAAGAAGCTTCTAAGAAGTTTGAAAAACACTGCATTTCAAAACTTAAAAAAAAATCTATTTTGTTTTGGAAAATTCGATATCTCAAAAATGCATAAAGCAGCTTCTTTTTAGTCCAATATTAAATAGATTTAACTATGGTGTAAATAGTCTTACGAATCAATAAATTGCAATCTATACTATTATATAAAAGTGATCTTTGGTTTGTTTGTCAGTTTGGATGTATTTGTATATGACAGCAAAACTATATCTTCAAGGAATTCATAAATCCACATGGATCACAATATTTTTCAATACAAATTTTGGCGAACAAAACACAATACATTCCAAGTATTTATAAAGATTCGCTTTGATTTAATACCAATTATATGTATATAATTAAAAAATAAAATGCACGACTGGGTCGCACGAACTTGCTCCTATGTAATAGACTAGGAATTTTAAAAACGAATGTTATTAAAGAAAACTGTTCATAAGGATAAATTGAATTTTTTAAATTCTTTTAGTAGTACATAAGAGATAAAGACAGAATGCTATGCAAATATGAATTTATGCAAGAACAAAAATTATAAGTCATTATAGTGGTTCCTTAAAAAAATAAGCTTTTATGCACAAAATGTTTAAAACATTTAAAAAAAAAAGGTACACCAACCTTAAGTTTTTGTTATTGTACGAATGAGAGTTAAATTTCCAAGAAAAATATTGAGCCGTTCTTAAGATATCGAATTTTCCAAAAAAAAAATAATTTTATTTTTAAGTTTTGAAATGCAATGTTTTTTTAAACTTTTTAAGAGCTTCTTTATAAAAAATTTCATTAAAATCCGTTATGCCGATAATGAGAAATTCAAAATTCGCGAAAAATCGTTCTATGGTAGGTACAGTCAGTAATATCTAGATTTCAATTTTTTTTATTAAATTATAGATCGTAAAAATTAATCAAAAGAAAAAAAAATTTAGCAAAATTCTCGGAACCGTTTTCGAGAAAAATACGATTTTCGAAAACCATTTTTTAACTTTTGTATGGAAGGTACCGTTAGTTTTAGATAAAACAAATTTTTTTTTCTTAAATCTTGTAGATTATGTTAAGAAACTTTTATTTGGCAAGTTTGGAAAAAACCGAGCATGGGGTTTTTGAAATATTGAGTTTCAAAAAATAAAAAATTGGAAATTTGAATATGTAAAAATATTCAATCTTTGGAAGAGCTTTAGCTTAAAAAAAAGGATTTAAATCGGCTGTACCGTTTTCGAGAAAATCAAAAACAAAAAAAAATGGACCCAGGGGGGCTACCAAAAATAACAATTTTTTGGAAAATTTTTTTCAACCATTACCTAGTTTTAACTAAATCAAATTTTTCAATTTTTTTTTTAATTCTCTCATTAATAAGTGTACCAAGAAACCTATACATATTATCATACTTGGGAAAATCTAAAATAGGCAAAAAATCGAATTTTGGGTTTTTTATTGCATCACTTGACAATTGGAGTGGTTTTGCAAAAATTGATAGTTTTTAGGTAATTTTTAAGACTGTGCACTCATAAAAAAGGTGAAAAGTGTACTTATGCCTACTTGACTTGCTGTCAAAACCCTAATTACCTTACCTCTTCTCAGGGAGAGTTAAATCTGGGGTATAAATGTTTAATGGATAAATTAACTAAATAAGTACATAGTATAAAAGAATAGAAAAACAAATTCATTCATCATATTATCAAGCTAAGTCATGATTAGAGTTGGATAAGAGCGCTTTTTGAAATGCCTTCATTTACGAGAGAAGAATACGCAGACGTTTATGGCTTGTGCAATGGAAATTCAAGAAGAGCACATGAACTTTATCCTAAGAGATGACTTCCTTCTCGAAATGTTTTTGGAAATACCTTTCGAAGGCTTCGAGAAACTGGATTAGTTTTAGTGTCAATATGTGGGCAGGTGTAATTGAAAATAAAATAATCGGGCCTTTCAAATTACCACCCCGACTTAATTCTACTAACTATCTGGAGTTTTTACAAAAAAATCTACCAGACCTATTGGAGGAAGTTGCACTGCTTCAACTAGCTTCCCAAGCAACACATAAACTCTTGGAGAGTACTTCAATAAATGTATCAGCTCTTTACAAGCTGTTAGTCCAATCTTCTTAATACCATTTCACTTTATGACCTCCTAATTTGCTCTTTAAAATGTTCGTTTTGTTATAGTATAATTAAATGCTCTTTAAAACATCTTAGAGATAATCATGACAAATGTCACCATATTGACTCTCTATGTACCCTCTATAAAACCTCTTTAAAAGAAGTAGTTTTAAAATGCTGAAAGAGGTTTTCATTTTAATCTTTCGAATACATCTTGAAGATATTCTGTGGAAGTTTTCACTAAAACGTATTAATGAAAGCTTAACATCAAGAATTACTATTTTCCTCTTTGGTTGAAATGTTTTGTTTCGCCTAACAATTGTGAATTCTGAAACCAAGCGAAAATCTTTTTTTCTCTCTTCTGTTTAAAGAAAACAACTCAATTATTTAGTTGAATGTGCGCGCCATTGCATATGATTAAGTTTAACAAAAAATAAGCAAAACTGCACAACTGTATGGTTGCCTATAGTAAACAGATGAACTGTTTGGTTGAATGTTCGCGAAGGTGCGTAAAATTATATGTTACACAAAATAGCGAACTCAATCGAAGGCAATCGTTTAGTTTGTGTCAAAACACAAACTTTTTAGTTACTCGTAACAAACAGTTGCAAAACTAAAAGTTGAATGTGCGCGCCTAGCCTAATTGTTGTGAATTTGTTATCTTTTTCTTTTACTCTTTGCTTACACTTTGTTTGCTCTTTTTTTCTTTGAATTTGACTGATTGTAAACAGCTATATTCTTCCTTTACTCTTTGTTTACACTTTTTCCACTCTTTGCTTTGAATTGCAGTTTCGATATCTTATTGTGGAGTGCTTAAGATATTTTAAAGAGTTCTTAACAAATGGATGGCGTATCTGTATAAAATACATATATTTTGTAAAGGGTGACATTGTTAAACGTATATTGAAGATAAAATTATTATTTACTAGATTTTTATGTTTTATCGTTTACTATACGAAGTCATCAGTTTCTACGGATGTAAGTAAATGAAAGAAGGAAATGTTGTTATTTGAAGAACTTTGGCAGAATATAAAAAAAAATGTTGAAATAAAATTCAAATTCAAATAAAATTGATAATGGGTATTATTTTGATTATGTATAATATCAAATTTTCTGAATTTTCAGTGATTCTTTAGTCGGTTGACAGTTGAACTCAATATTTTGTATCTTGATAGAATGTTGACGCAACAATAAAATGTCAAGTAAGCATATCTTTCTAACAGATTTTTAATCCAGGGATTTTAACACTTTGTGAAATAAAAATTAAGGAATGACATATATGTATTTTCACTTATTTTTTGTATCTTTTCTCTGTAAGATGCATAGAACCTGTCAACTTATGAATACATTTAAATTTTGAAAAAAATGCAATAAAAATCCGGAATCATTCTTCAAACAATTATTATGTTTCTTCGTGTTTTGTAGTATAAAGGAGATCTTAGCATCACCACATACAATAAAAAAGTTGATTTAATTTTACTAGCCGACCCAGCTCTCGAAATTCGAGTGCCAATTTATTTATTATTTATTATTTATATTATTGGCAGTGTTTTCAAGCAAATATAAATTAAATTTTATTTTATGTAATATGCAAAGTGTTCGACAGTACAAAAACAAAAATGACCCACAGTGTGTAAATGCGTATCTCAAGTATATTCTGCACATCTCCGTAACTGTGGCTTTCCACCCATATAAAATTTATCGAAATCGGTTAAATACTTTGGGAGAAAAGTGTACCACAAAAAACATGTTTGCCGTTTTATTATATGATTTCATACAAAATTCTAAAAGCGTAAGTGCTAATATGTCGCTCAGTTTGTAAACCTTTTGAGTTGTATTTATTTGCTGAAATTATTTTACATTTTAAAATTATCCAGATCGAACAAAAAAAGACCTTTCATAAACTAAAGCACCCTGTAGGAAGGAATACCTTCGATACATACACATACATGAATCGGCCATATCTATTGCATACTTAAACGTCATTTCTTTTTTATTCTGAGAGCATTTTATTATTATAACATTATTTTTCTGAATATTTCTTTGTAAATACTATTCTATTTGAAGGCGCGTTAATTTCAAGTAGGGTAGAGTATGCGGTTTCAAATTAAATCTTCTCTCGCAAATCAAAACACACAATCATAAAAAGGATATACAATGAATATCGTAAATCCAGTCATAAATAATTATTGAAAGAAAGAATTCGCCATGTCTGTGTATTTATATTAGTGAATCCATTTTATTTGAATTGTATTAAATTTGTATTTGCGTGAAAGAGAAAGACATTTTTTATACATTTTTCTTCTTCGCAGTTCAATCTTTCTACTCAAAAATATAAACATCTTGAAAACCACTTGAAAGTGTCTTTATAGTTTAATCAAAAAATGATCTTTATGAAGTCTTACAAATACTTTACTTAGAACTCTTTGTTCAATATAATAGACTCCTCCCCTCTAGGCCTTTTTGGGTATTACAGACCTCTTTAAGATTGTTCAAAGAGTTGAAAACACTTGGAAAATAACTTTTCAAGATATCTGTAAGAGGCAATTGTGTTGCTTGGGTTTATCATATTTCCCACAATATGGTGCTCCGGCCCAATATGGTCGTGAAGTTAAAGATTGGCTGGATGAAGAATACGGTTATCGAAGGATAGTCAGAAATGGACCAATTCACTGGCCTGCAAGATCTCCCGATCTCACTGTACTGGATTTTTTTGTATGAGGACGAATGAAAGAAATCATTTACTCACATGAAATAACTACTTTAACTGAATTAGAACAACGTATTTCAGAAGGATCACTAAAATTTGGCTCTGGCAAGAAAAATTGAACACCATTTAAAATTGAATATCTGGCAACCTTTAAAATACATCAGCTCAATTTAAACGTAGTTTCACAGGTTAGTACTTCTTATAAAAAAAAATCCAAAATGAGGTCCTTACTACTAGTACTGACAGAGAAATTGACCTTAACATTGGTCAGGGTACACCAAAGTTAGCATTTTTTAAATCGTCAAAAAGTGATGTCAAAGTTGAAAATCAGACTTTACTGTACAACAATTTTTTTCTTAGAATATGACCCAGAATCACACCCCAAAGTATGGCAGACGAATTACCGGACACCCTGCATAAATATGAAATATATGAATAAATATCAATAATGCACTGTGGCGTATACGTACTTTTTTTCTCCTATTTCTTAAAAAAATTGGAGAATAAGTTTTTATTTGATTCAAACCATATAATGATTATACAAATTTATAAAAATTCAATTATATACATATGTATCGAATACAAGGTAACTATACTGGCTTCTATTTTTCTGGTAAGAGAAATACATTTTTAGTCATAAGAAAAATCTAGACATATTATTTCAAAACCCCACAGAAATAAATGGAATTTGATACGATTATGTTGAAACTTTCTTTTTCATGTAATCTTTCTTCGATTAACTAGTTATAAGAGTGATATGATTTTATTTACAGAAAAAAAAACACAAAAGACTGCATGCAATAGTCAGTTACATCAATTGAGCAGGTCATTAATCATTAATTCGAGCGTCAGTTGGTCGATAAAATCTTGACAAATGAGAATGGATTAATCGTTGCAGATATTACAGTCTGGCCAATCGCTTAGCAGACACATTGCAGCGTAATGTGAGTTAATCCTAAAATCGGATTTTAAGTTAAGATCGTGAAATTTTTGCAATGAGCTCATGCAGCATAAGTGAACAACAATAGAGCAATTAATCGATTGCTGTTTTTTTTTTGTTGGTTCGAGCAATGCAAACAACACTAATGCGGCTGGCTAGTACGAGTATGTATAATCGATGTTGATGCCCAAAATTACAATATTTTTTTGCGGCTTTTCGATTTACCTACGGTCTTTTACATTGACCTCGATTGTTTATCCTACCATTTATTATATGGTAATTTTATAATTTCAAACGGTACCTATAGCTTTGCTTAAATATTCGTGTCTATTGGGAAATCCAAATTGAATGGCAATTAAAACAAGTATCTGATGGTTTATTTTTTCCTTGGCATTGTACTGCGGTGTACGTGTGTTTGATATTATAGAATACACGTTTAATCTATGCCTTAATTATTTATAAAAATTATTTAAACATTATTAGTTTCGCTGATTACTATTTGGCCCAAATAAATCAACGAGCTCATTAATCAGAATTAAAAGAGTGTTTTATTTGCTGAATCACCTTATATTCAAAATCAGTAAGACCTTAAGGCTGAAAAAGAAAAAAACTTATTGACATACTGTGGCATAGATCCCAAAGGTCATGAAGATGACTAAGGTGTAAGACATAACATTTTAATTCAAAGGAGCGGCCAATAAAGGAATCATGTACTTCAATGTACCTACGACTGAAGTTGGGCTCAAGAGTGAACATATGGGCGTTCATAGTGTTGCAAGGATCTTACAACGGAATGATTTTAGGTGAGGACTGCACCTAGTTATAAGGTTCAAAGCTCTTGTTTTAAGTATAAACCTATTTTTATTCAACTGCATGTTTAAGGAGCATCTACCAAGTTGGTGGTATATAAATGTGAATGTATGCTTTGAAGATCTAAGACAGATTTGATGCAGAAAGAACTACTTTGGCAACATTTTTAGAGACATCAAATATCTGGTCATTCCAAATGACGTAATAAAAATGAGAAACACACCGAGTTTCTGGTAAAACACAGGGTACAGTGACTTACAACCATCTTTTATTAGTGGTGTGTATATTGTCGGCAGAGTGGAAGGGACTACAATGTTTCTGAACGGTTAAGATGAAGCACACTTTTACTTTTGAAAATCTTGTAGCTTCCTCGAAGGTGATACTTCTCCTGAAAAGAAAAACATTATTAATATGGCAGGCGCTGCTGGAAACCGATCAGCGGATAGTCCAGCTCACTAACAATTATGAAAAAGTAATACATATCCCATAGTATGTTTATAATATCATTGAGACACATCTATTAAGGAAACATTTGTTTCTGACCTAAGGTCTGTTCATCCACCTATTGGACGGTCCATGCTCCTGCACTATATATCACGACTGAGATGATTAGTGTCTTATAAACGGTCTTGAAGAAAGTTGTTTATAGCGGAATCTATAGCAGTAGACACGGTCTTTAACTAGCTCAAAATTATAGCTGCCTATTAACATTTTGTTCAAGACGTCGTCAGTGTTGGGTGATCTTTCTTGATCACAGCACATGCAAACATATGTATATACTTAATCTTGAATTAAGGCGATCTTTTTCGCTTCCTCCTCAGTACCTAATGAAAGCGTCAAAGACATCACGTTCTTTCGAAATTTTTTATTATGATACAAATAAAAATTAAATTTCAGAAAGAAATATTAACCCGTTTTTGAAAATGGAATTTTCAAAAAAAAAATATTTATATTTAGTTTTGAAATACAATTATTTTCAAACTTCTTAGAAAATTCTCCATAAAATTTTTTAATTGAAATCCGTTTTGCCGATAATGAGAAAATCGTATTTTCAGAAATTTAAATGTTTTTTTTTATTGAATTATACATCGTTTGTATGATGGATACCGTTATTTTTAGATATCATACATTTTTTACTTGCGACTTATAGTTACTATAAGGCAAGTTGCATTCGTAAAAAGAATCGAACTCGAGATTTTGATCAAAGTTGACATTACGATGATAGCGAAGACTTAAAAAGTGGGTCTCGCAATTCTGTCTGTCTGTCTGTCTGTCGGTTCGAACACAGCCTAAACGGCTCGACCGATTTTCTTCAAACTTGGTAGATATCATTTTTAATTTTTTCCCCCACACGTTTTTTTTCTTTTTTTTAAGACCAAAAATAACGGTACCTGCCATACGAATTTTTTACGAAATATTGTAAATATTTTTTTTTCTCAAAAACTGCACGACAGATTTGAAAAAAAAAGATACAAAAAAAATTTATTTTGTTAAAGCTAGGTACTGAATGAAAATTTTTTTCCGAAAAATGGATATTGAGGGTACCCCCCAAAGAACTATTTTTTTAGTTTTTGATTTTCTCAAAAACGGTACAACGGATTTTGATCATTTTTTGTATGCTGAAGCTCCCCAAAAATTTAAATAGAATAATGTATTCAAATTTTCAAGAAAAATTGTTTTGGATTTTTAAAAAAAATTTCAAATTTTTTTTTCAAAACTCAATATTTCGAAAACCTTATATTAGATTTTTTTCAAACTTGATAAATAAAAATTTATCGACATAGTCTACAAGATGTATGAAAAAAAGTCTTATTTTACTTAAAAATAAAGGTACCCACAATACAAATGTCAAAAAATGACTTTCAAAAATCGTATTTTTCTCGAAAACGGAGCCTAGAATTTTGATAAAAATTTTTTTGTTTCAATTAATTTTAACGATCTTTAATTTAATAAAAAAAATTTCAAATTAAGATATTATAGCTTGTACCTACCATAGAACTATTTTTTAAATTTTGAATTACTCATTATCGACATAACGGATTTTAATTAAATTTTTTGTAGAGATGCTTCTAAAAAGTCTAAAATCCATTGCATTTCAAAACTTAAAAAAAAAGATTTTTTGAATTTTTGAAAAAAAATCATTGTTTTATTTTGGAAAATTCGATATTTCAAAAGCGGTGCAATATTTTTTTTTGGAAATTTAATTTTCATTCGTACAGTAATAAAAACTTAAAGTAAGCATACCAAAATTTTGTATATAAAAGCTTTTTTTTAAGAAACCACTACAAGAACTTATAATTTTTGTTCTTGCATAAATTCATATTTGCATAGCATGTCTGAAAAAAGAATTTAAAAAATTAATTCTCTAATTTCTCTAATAACATTCGTTTTTAAAATTCCTAGTCTATTACATAGGAGCAAGTTCGTGCGATCCAGTCGTGCATTTTATTTTATTTTAGATTGCATTAAAAAACTTTTAAATGTCAAGTTTTAAAAAAACCGAGCATGGGGCTGTAAATTGATGGGTTTTGAAATTTTTTTAAAAAATCCCAAAATTAAGTTTTGGAAAATTTGAATATACAACTATCCAAACTTTTGGGAAGCTTGATCATTAGAACCAAACTTGTTTGGGAGTGCGTGATTAAGCTTAATGAACTGGGCAAGAAAAACACTGTCACACTTCATTGGGCACCAGGCCACGTCGGTGTCCAGGGCAACGAAGAGGCAGACTCCTTAGAAAAAATAGGTGCATCGACACCCCCCTTACAGGGCCAGAGTCATACTACGGAATAGAAGAGAACGTGATTAAAAATAAAATCAAAACAGAATAGAAGGCAAAAAGATCAAAAATCTGGAAAGAACTCCCTAAGCTGAGACAGGCGAAGCTTCTACTTGGGGACTACAACTGAGAACGTTTTTTAACCTGCATTAGCTTAAGTAGGAGCAACCTCAGGAAAATCACAGGGCTTCTCACAGGCCCATGTAAGTTGATAAGACACCTCAACATCCTTGGCCTAGTGAACAACGCGTCTTACAGATTCTGCAATATTCACGAGGAGACGCCTGACCACATACTGTGGGGGGATGTGATCAAAGGCATAAATATCTGGGCAAGCACCACATAAAAGAGAGTGAATTATCCTCCTTTAAAATTCTCCAAATGCTTCGATTTCTCAAAGGAACAAACTTGGAGGAAGAACTGTAATAATGAGCTCTAACCTCATCCAGTTCTAGATGGTGTTTTGTAGTGTTTTTTATACCCAAATTTATTCATTCATTCAAACACCGTGTATAATCCCAAGTAACATCATTGGAACTAAATGATATTTAAATGTCCTTCACCAGCTCTGAGAGAGTTAAATACAAGGCCCTATCTC
The DNA here is from genome assembly GCA_963931855.1 of Philhelius festivus. NCBI lineage: Eukaryota > Metazoa > Arthropoda > Insecta > Diptera > Syrphidae > Philhelius > Philhelius festivus. The sequence goes on from OZ007556.1 coordinate 60,767,263, forward strand.
TATTTCAAAACTGATTGCAGATCTTGGTGAACGAATTTAAAAATCTATCTCTACAACGGAGTTTCTCGACTATCTTCAGCTCGGTTTTTGCTCGATATTATATGCTCCAAAATAATGTTTTTATCTGCTGTCAGAAAGAATAAATAATGCATTTTGATTCTTTACCCCTTATAATACCTCTTTAAAGGCAAAGAATTTTGTTAAGGTTTTCTTGAAGAGCTATAAGCTGTATCTTCGTAAATGTTTAAGAATATAATGAATATTTAATAATTTTTATAATACAGAAAAAGAAAGATGTGAATTCATTTTCAAAAGGAAAACGAAATAGCTTTATCCAAAAAAGTACACGAGAAATTAAAATATAAAAAAATTATTATCTACATATGTAAAACAAATCATTTTAGAAGAGTGCAGCGTCGTATAATTTCGAAATTTCGTCATACTTCCAAAATATTCAACGTAAGCTCTGGAATACCACAGGGCAGCCATTTAGTCCCTGTACTTTTTATTTTATTCATTAATGACTTATCATCTGTGTTGTAGCATTCAAAGTGTCTCATTTATGCATACGATGTAACAATCTTCAAAACTGAAGGGGTTTTTGTATGGTTAAATACATGCAGTGTACCTGCGAAGCTTCATATATTTATGAATTTTTGAATATTACAACAACAACTTGAATGAACTACCACCAAGTGGGTTCTTATTTGGCTGGAGTTATAGCTATTTCACGGTTGCCAAGCCGATCATCAGACTCCTTTATTAGTGGTACTTAGCCTTTAACGATAAAACCTAAATTGGGAAGGACCTGATCATGTGGTCTCGGTAGCGTGATGCGTAGGGCATTGGCTTCTGACTACGCTAGGTCTGGGTTCAAATCTCAGTCAAGGCAAAAAGTTTTTCGATTAAACTTGATAGTATAAAGGCTAAGCACCACTAATAAAGAAGTCTGATGATCGGCTTGGCAACCGTGAAATAGCTATAACTCCAGCCAAATAAGAACCCACTTGGTGGTAGTTCATTCAAGTTGTTGTTGTAATATTCAAAAATTCAATCTTCAAAACTATTTCAAAATTTCGAGATTGTGAAGAGTTTTAATGTAAGCTTAATTAATTTTTTACTATGTAGTGTATTCGCAACAGCTTGTTTCTTAACGTTGATAAATGTAAACTATGCGTTTATGGGCGATATTTTCGTCTTTTCTTTTGTATCATTATCATGTGTAAGTGATATTACTGTCTTTTGTATTATATTGGCTATGATTCATTAAAAGACATCAACTCCATATATAATAAAACCAATTCAATTCTTGGTTGGATAAAGAGAAAGTCATGGAAATTTTCTGATCCTTTTGTTACAAGGCAGCTTTTTATATCATTTGTTCAAATCATTCTGGAACACGCTTGTATGTCAAGTATGGGAACCAAATGAAGGCCATACAGTATTTTGTTCAGGGATGAACCGCCTCTTGTGTGAGGAAGTTACAAATCCTCCAAGAGTATCTCATATCATGAAAAGTGCTGCTCAATTTAACTGTTCGGACTGGGCAGAAAACTATAGATCCCCTTTGTTCCTGGTAAGACGCTTACATTAATAGTTAAGAGTTGTATGTCAATAGGTCCTTGTTGACCACGAGCTGTTGCACCACCAAAAGTTTAAAATGTATTAAATATTCCAACAGAAACTTGAAGAATTTGCCCAAACGTATACATTTTTGTATTTTAAATTATCGGACTAATTATGAACAATTTTCTCCTCTAAGCGGAATGTTTAAACTTCAATGAGGCATCAATTTGATAGTACTGTGAATTTGATAAGGATACTTTATATCAGACCAAAAACAATATTTTTAAAAAAGGAGCCAAGTTCTTCTATACAAAAACCTTTATGTAACAAGTCAGCCGTGAAAAGTACAACAAGTTCTTACTTCATGAAGGTTTAATACCGAATATTTAAAGAAGAATAATTTCATCATTATACAGCAATCGGAAGTGTGCCATATACAGTGTTGGAAAAAATAATAGAAACAAAGCTTTACATAATGATCAACCATTAATAACTACATACAATTACGTCTTCCTTGGTTCTAATTTTTTATATATTAATAATACCTAACATGACTTTGAAATGGTGCAGCCGTTTGTTGTCATTAGCTCTTTGTTTGGACTTAACGGTAAAAAAAATGAGCTAAGTGATAATCTTGCCTGGAAAAAATAATAGAAACAAGGTACTTTGACTTTCAATTTGACTTAAATTTCGTTTTTTATTTTTATTGAAATAGACGTTTTATAGTTTGTTTATTAGTTTTGCACGTGTTTCAGTCGTTTTAATAAAAAAAAATATAACAGTTATTTTAAAATTTTATAAAAATGGGTCGTGGAGTACACTGTACTATTACTGAGCACAATTTAATAAAAAAAACTTCAGAAAAAATCGGAAAACTATGGAAGAAATAGCACAAGCATTAAATTGTTCAAAAAAGAAGATATTTACAGCTCTCTATTCAAGTCCAAAGCCAGAAACAAGAGGCAGAAAACGAAAGACCTCAACGCAGTTTGATAAGATATTGTTACGACTGTGTAAAAAAAGGCTTTTTCTTCGTCCAAAGACTTGAAAATTGAACTAAATGCGCCTGTTTCAAGTCGTACAGTAAAAAACCGACTAATAGAAGCAAGGCTTCCTGGAAGGGGTCCCAGAAAAGTACCATTCTTGAGCAAGAAAAATATTCTGCAGAGAATGACTTTTGCAAATAAACACGCCCAACGAGCAAATTGGAACAACGTTTTATGGTCGGATGAAACAAATATAAATTTATCTGATTCCGATGGCAAAATGTATGTCAGACGACCTAAGAACGCAGAATTCGATCCAAGGTACACAAAAAAGACTGTTAAACACGGTGGAGGAAATATCATGATTTTGGGGGTGCTTCTCCACATCTGGGGTTGGTCCAATTTTTTGGATAAAAGACAAAATGTGTGCTACTGACTACGTACGAATAATAAATGAAGTTATGCTGCCATTTGCCGAAGAGAACATGCCAATTAAATGGGAATTCATGCAAGATAACGACCCCAAGCACTCCTCAAAATTCTTTAAGGAATACTTTAAAAAAATTAAATAAATGTTATGGAGTGGCCATCGCAGTCCCCGGATCTTAATCCCATAGAACACCTGTGAGGCATACTTAAGAGGAAAATTGGAGACTTCAGAGCCAAGAATAAGGAAGATCTGTGCTCTATAATACAAAATGTATGGTATTCCATACCTTCCGAGTCATGCGCTAAGTTGGTTCATTCCATGGGGCGGAGATGTCAAGCCGTCATTAAAAATAAAGGTGCAACGACCAAGTACTAAACGAATATGAACCAATTTAACTGTTAAGTTACTCTTTACCAAAAAGAAAAACACAATTATAATATTGTTTCTATTATTTTTTCCAGGGTAAAATGGCTGTTAATATTAATTTTAATTTTTCTCATTACTACTTTTCTTTTTATTAATAAATTTAATATTGTGTATATTTTAAACTTTATAGAGACTTATTGTATGTATTTTTAATTTCCAATTTCTTCCCAATAAACTTTTTGTTTTTAAAAAACGGCATAAAAGAAGCTTGTTTCTATTATTTTTTCCACCACTGTAAATTAAATCAGAAAGTGGGCGGATACCATGCCCCCTGAATGGAAAATCTCAATTTTTACTTTTGGTCCTTTATATACAATTTGAGCCCTACCGTTCTTCCAAATTTCATTGTTCTACTGCAATAGGTAGTGTGCCATATAATTTACATCAGTTCTGAGGATGTGGGCGGATACCACGCCTCTCAATGGAAAACCTCAAATTTTATATTTATTATTTTAAAATTTTATAAAAATGGGTCGTGGAGTACACTGTACTATTACTGAGCACAATTTAATAAAAAAAACTTCAGAAAAAATCGGAAAACTATGGAAGAAATAGCACAAGCATTAAATTGTTCAAAAAAGAAGATATTTACAGCTCTCTATTCAAGTCCAAAGCCAGAAACAAGAGGCAGAAAACGAAAGACCTCAACGCAGTTTGATAAGATATTGTTACGACTGTGTAAAAAAAGGCTTTTTCTTCTTCCAAAGACTTGAAAATTGAACTAAATGCGCCTGTTTCAAGTCGTACAGTAAAAAACCGACTAATAGAAGCAAGGCTTCCTGGAAGGGGTCCCAGAAAAGTACCATTCTTGAGCAAGAAAAATATTCTGCAGAGAATGACTTTTGCAAATAAACACGCCCAACGAGCAAATTGGAACAACGTTTTATGGTCGGATGAAACAAATATAAATTTATCTGATTCCGATGGCAAAATGTATGTCAGACGACCTAAGAACGCAGAATTCGATCCAAGGTACACAAAAAAGACTGTTAAACACGGTGGAGGAAATATCATGATTTTGGGGGTGCTTCTCCACATCTGGGGTTGGTCCAATTTTTTGGATAAAAGACAAAATGTGTGCTACTGACTACGTACGAATAATAAATGAAGTTATGCTGCCATTTGCCGAAGAGAACATGCCAATTAAATGGGAATTCATGCAAGATAACGACCCCAAGCACTCCTCAAAATTCTTTAAGGAATACTTTAAAAAAATTAAATAAATGTTATGGAGTGGCCATCGCAGTCCCCGGATCTTAATCCCATAGAACACCTGTGAGGCATACTTAAGAGGAAAATTGGAGACTTCAGAGCCAAGAATAAGGAAGATCTGTGCTCTATAATACAAAATGTATGGTATTCCATACCTTCCGAGTCATGCGCTAAGTTGGTTCATTCCATGGGGCGGAGATGTCAAGCCGTCATTAAAAATAAAGGTGCAACGACCAAGTACTAAACGAATATGAACCAATTTAACTGTTAAGTTACTCTTTACCAAAAAGAAAAACACAATTATAATATTGTTTCTATTATTTTTTCCAGGGTAAAATGGCTGTTAATATTAATTTTAATTTTTCTCATTACTACTTTTCTTTTTATTAATAAATTTAATATTGTGTATATTTTAAACTTTATAGAGACTTATTGTATGTATTTTTAATTTCCAATTTCTTCCCAATAAACTTTTTGTTTTTAAAAAACGGCATAAAAGAAGCTTGTTTCTATTATTTTTTCCACCACTGTAAATTAAATCAGAAAGTGGGCGGATACCATGCCCCCTGAATGGAAAATCTCAATTTTTACTTTTGGTCCTTTATATACAATTTGAGCCCTACCGTTCTTCCAAATTTCATTGTTCTACTGCAATAGGTAGTGTGCCATATAATTTACATCAGTTCTGAGGATGTGGGCGGATACCACGCCTCTCAATGGAAAACCTCAAATTTTATATTTTTTTCTTTGTATGCGATCTAAGCCCTGCCACCTTACCAAATTTCATCGTTTTACAGCAGTCGGAAGTGCCCCATTCAAACAACACCAATTCGGAGAAAGTGGGCGGATACCACTCCCCCTGTATGAAAAAACCTCAAATTTTCGATTTTTACCTCTACTGGCATGACAAGACCTACCGTCAGTCAGTTACGGTTTTTGTGATTTTTGAGGCCTTATATCTCAGGAACCGCTTATGCTAGAAAATTAAAATTTGGTGAGGCCCCTGTGCCTGACTACCTTAGCAATTATTCGGAATTTAAAGTTTCTGACTTCTTTGGTACTGAAGATAGGGAGGGGTGAAAAATCGCCTGAGTTTGTTCCTGTAAAAAGGGTGTAGTGCCGGAACTTGGCTGGGCACTACTGTGCTCATGTGGTTGTGATAGTTCCAAATTCAAAAAAATTGCCTCAGGCCTTGACTATGCTTTGTTCGAATCGAATCTTAAAAAAAATGTTTTATTAAATGTGAACGCTTGTTAAATTTTAAGCAAAATATTTGTGTGATATAAATTGTTTGTACACCACCCGATTAATCATAATTTTCCGACACAAAAAACACTCATTTCCTGAACATTAATTTTGTCAATTTAATTCGTACTCCGCTACCTGAATGCGGACTGCCTTTGATCAGTCATCTAAAATTAATTCATCGATACTAAATGTCTTCATTCAATAGCCACTAAGTCTGACTAATGGACACATCGATCGGGAAGATGGCAATTACATACTGACGCTCATTATCCCGCCGTTAATATGCTCAAAACAACTTAATTAGCAGCGATTCGATTAGATGCAGGCATGCGTGCATTCAGTCATTTAATCTAATGAATTCGGACCAATCTATGACAGATATCTTAAAAATCTACGCAACTTGATGCTGATCCACTACTAAACGGGTTCGGTGTGTGGCCAAAGTTTTGATATGCCGTCTGTTATATAGTCGCAGCCACACTCACTGCTTATCATGAAAGTAGGTGATGTCGGCGGCGGCGCGGCGAGCGTCTTAAAGAAGACATTATCCGATTACGGAGGGCAATATCAATACATTGTGGCACACGACTGACACGGACACCATAAACTGACAACGCTCTTCAATTTGTTATAATATTGACGGTATGACAGCGGTGGTGGCGGCGACGGCGGCGGCGGCGGTCTACTTAGCAGAGCACCTGGCACCAATACACAAAACATACATAACACGTCACTTCTCAGTTCCAAAACCAACACCGCAAAAGTTGTCTGGCTGCGTTTGGCATCACTTCCTCTATCTCACGGAACAAATCCGCACTTGTTATACAGGAAGACTGTGCTTGCGTCCATCGCTCATTTGGAAATGCCTTGAAGAGGGCGGCTGAATGGTAGATGGTTGTTGTGGATTGGTGCGGCGGCGGCGGGCGGCGGCGGCGGTGGCTGTGGCACACATGAGGGTCGCTGCAAGAAAACCCAAGACGCACGCGCCGCCGGCACAAATGTAACTCAAACAAATTGCCGTAAGCAAGCTTTGCGGTTTGAAGCATTGCAATTGTCCGGAGTCCGGTGCGTATATATAATAGGGTGTGTCAAAGTGCTCAACTATGGTATTTTCAAATGTAATAGCTTTTTAAAGTTGCATTGCTTATCAAAATTAAATCCTGCGTTTACAATTTTTATTTTAATTAATATCTTTGGCTCCCTCAAAAATAGGATGAACTCCAAAAAAATTTGATTTTTCGAGATTTTTGAAAAAGGTGTTGTTTTAAATTGCACCGTGTGGATATAAAAAAATTATATAAAATATTTTTAGGCTTTCAAGTCAAAGATAATTGCAAGGAAAAACTTTTAAGCTTATATTTGTTTAAATTGAACACTTGGTAAAGAAGATATGAAATAATAAAGGAAGGAAGAAAAATCATTTTTTTATGTAAAATCGTTTTTCTTTTTTTTCAAAAAAAAATTCTTAAAAATCAACGGAACCACCTACAATATCGTGGTATATCTTTTTGTAAAGACAAAAATTCTTTCTGTATTTTGTTAATTTTTTTTTTTAGTATACGTAAAAAAAAAAAAAAAATTTACTGTAAATTAAATTTTTTTTTTCAACTTCAACCCATTTGAGCGAGCCAAAGACGAACGATATCTTATTTTTTTTTTACATGTTCTTAAACCTCTGACCCTAATACAACATTTGAGCACTATTACATTTAAAAATAAGAGTACTTTTTTGCGGCCATACAAAAGTGACACACCCTAATATATAATTATGTGGTTGAGTCGGGCGTTTTTTCGTGCGAAACGCACCAAGCAAACTTGATGAATGGGATGCAGGAAGTGTTATCAGCTAGCAAACAGCTCTAACCGGGTCTAACATTCGAAACGATTGCGAATTCGCTTTATAGTTTTTAGTTAATTTCTCAAAATTGAGTGCAATGGGTAACTTGATCACAGATTTTTATCCAACACTTCCAGCTAAATCTAACTCACGTTAAAGAAAAAACTGTCGTAATAAGCTGATTTGTAAGAATTCCATAAAATGAATAGGATATAAAAGTATTGTTTAAGATTTGCTCATATTTTTTTTTTTTTAATTGGAAAAATTAAAACAGTCTAGGTGTAATCCTCCTGTACTTGAGAGCGCAAAATATTTTATGAGACGAATCTCCTTTCGTATGCATACAGTTGCTAGAGTACTAAAAGATCTTGGTATTAAAAAAACGATGGCCCGGATAGTATCTCTCCTATTGTTTTGAAGAGGTGTTCTTTAACGCTGGCAAAACAACTGCGTTAGCTTTTCCATCTGTCCTACTCTTCAGGTCTCTTTCCGCGTAATTGCAGGAAAACAGTATTTGTCTAGCTTGTCCCTAAAAAAGGTAGAGAAAATAACGGAATTTTTTTTTCTTCTCAATTTACTTGATTAGTGATGCCATTCAATAAAAAAAATAGTAAGGTGTCATTCTCATTTTAATTTTCAACAAAACGCATTTTACCGGTGCGGTTATATTTATGCAAGGCACTGTATCTCACCGAACAGTGGCACAAATTTTAACATCGTTTTGGAGAAAGTAAGATTATTGCACTTCATATTTAAAAGGCATTTGATAGAGTTTGGCATCAAGCTCTCTTATCGAAAATGCGTGCATTTGGTATCGATGAATCTATTCTTCATTGGATTAGAAATTACGTTTCGGACCGTTCACTACAAGTAGCATTGTATGGTTTCAAATCTGATATCCAAAAATAAATGCTGGCATCCCCTACGGCGGCGGGGAGAGTACGATAACTTGGCCGCCAATATTTGATAACGGGTTTTTGTAGAGGGGTCAAAAATAAGCACTTTTTACTATGGAAGGGGGGTCTATCTCCCCCCGTTTAGGAGGTAGGGACACTTTAAAAAAAAATGGTTTAAATTTAAAAAAAAATATTAAAAAACAACGGCAACACTTACAATAAAGTGCTATACTGCGTTTGAAAGCCAGAAGTCTGTTCTATAATCCTGCATTCAAATTAAATTACTCATATCGATGGTTTTTGATAAATTCGCATTTAAAGTCCAAATTTTGATAAAAAAAAACGTGAAAAAAAAAGTTTAGACCGGTTGTTTTCAAAATTGTGAAATGAAATTGTAAATTACCTTATATGTGTTTCATGTATCTATCAGTTCTTAATCGAACACAAAAAACCGCATGGTTCTATGTCTTCTAGTTTTTGAGAAAATCGAAAATTACCAAAACTACTTTTCTATAAAATGTTTGTTATTTTTTGCTTCCTCGAAGATCGAGTACAATTCCCATATCTGGGCAGGTGCTCCAAAAACCAACTCGAGTCTTTTGGACAGAATTCAAAAGAGAGCTCTAAAAATGATAGGCGACCGCTAAAACATTTGTATTTCTCGACCACCGCCACAATATTTCATGTCTATCATTATTTTATCGCTATTTTCTTAAACAGTGCTCTAGCGAAATAGGCAGTTGCATTCCTACCCTCAAACAATTCAACCGTAATACCCGTACATCTAGGAATGCTCTACAGCTTACTCTTAAGCCCAATTTCGGTCGTACTGTCAAGTACAGAGATTATTTTCTTAGCCGCACTACACGAATGTGGAATGCTGTGCCAGGCTCAATATTTTCCACTCATTGCAATGTGCAGACATTCAAAACCAATGTGAATTAAAGTTCATTAACTTAGAAATTACCGTTCTTTTAGATCTCACTTCTTTTCATGGCTGACTTGTTGACACACACAAGGTTCTCGTACATATTTGTTGTGATAAATTTAAACTTGGCAAAATTGTTGAATCTTTTTGCGGAATCTGCTTATCAAATTGATGGGCACTTGGTGGGCAAAAGTCATTTTGCGAGAAACTCCAGCACCAGGCGAAGCCGAGTAACCGATATATAACAATTGGTATAACAATGACTACATAGCTAGTTCCTTTTTAAAATTCCTTTCTTCGAAGTGTCGTCTCTTATAAACCTAAAAAGGTATTATATACATAGCTAACACTACAAACTCCACTTCTATATCTTGCCCTAAAAGATTAATTTATAATTTAATAAATAATAAATTAAATAAAATCGCTTATAAATTGTATACCCGTTAAGTGTGATACAAATAAATAAGCATATTGTAGAACCTTTTAAGCTAATTATAACAGTTTTTTATATTAAGTATATACACCATCCATTTGTGAAGTAAGTTTTATACAAAATTCATTGAAATTATCTTAGTTTGTACACACACCTTTCCAATTTGGTTTTAGTCTCAGAAAAGCTTCTTTTTAGCCCATTTCGAAATTAGTGCCTAAGCTGTTTTAGTTACTTTTGTTTTAAATCGTTTTTTTGGGGAAATTTACCCTATATTAATAAATAATTATAAAGTCAGTCCAAAGGTAAAACTCAGAAGCCAAAAGAGCAAAAGTAAAAAAAAAAACTAAATTTTGCTCAATCTTAAAAGTCGTATCTTACAAAATATTGATCTAGTTAATGAAAGCTCTAGTCATAAGCTCTAGACTTTGTAGATATTGATAATTGAATTTTTCAAATGTGTTTTTATGCAACTTTCCTTCAAAAGTGTATTTTGTTAGCTAATTATAGATAGTAAGATATACATATGTTTAAACAGATGACAATAGTCGATGAAATGGTATTGAGAAATCGTCTTGAATGTATAATATCTTGACCAGTCTCATGAATTCCATAAAATATTCAAATATAATAAGGGATTATAAGATAGATGCAGATCCAATCTATAAAAAGATAACTAAGTTCTTTATTTGATTACGATTAAATTGTTTTACTCGTATGAAAGTGGATCTTTTTGGAGCAACATTTTGCTCGCTTGCTCGAAAAATAAAATTCAGCGATCATTTCCTATCTAGATGACTGGCTTCGTCAAAAAGCTAAATTTTCGAATTTAGGATGATCAAAAACCACACGAAATCCACCAAATTCTAATGCACCCTGATTAAGTCAGTGTTCGGTGTGAATTTTGGGCAGTAGCCTAGGCTATCGTCGTCAATGGCGCTATCGATCGATGATAACTTCGTAGTAAATATAAAACTTATAGTAGTATTTTGACTAGGTTCGTTAAATAAAACTTATTACTCTTTTTATTACTTCTTCTTTATTTACACTTTCCCAATACAAATAATAAATCTCAATTTAAAGTCAACTCAAATACTTTTATTCAAATTTAAAGCACACTTGCTTAATAACACTTTCCACAATCCAATAAGCAACTTTTGCATACTTTCATAATCAAAAATCAACTGTCCTGTGGTCATCGTGAACACTCCCTTATATACTCAAGTTGGTGCAGGGAAATAAGTCCCCAGGAACTAAGTCCACTGAGGGACTAAGTTCTCACTTGAGGTGGGAAATAAGTCCCCAGGAACTAAGTCCACTTAGGGACTTACTTCTCACTTAATGGGAACGAAATTCACTTTACTAAAGTGGTCTTTGTTCCCATGCAAGGTGGGAAATTCGTTACAAAAAACTGTGGGTTTTAGTTCCCTTTGACTGTGAAATAAATTCCCATGTTAAGCCATGGGAACGACACGTATAAACAGTGAGGTATGTAACCTGCAACCCCCCTGCTTGGGCACACTATAGGATTTGGGGTAAGTGCGAGGTTGGGTGTATACAAAGTTTCTGTAGCAGTTAAAGAATCTGGAAAATAACCAACATAAAATCAAAAAGTTTTTGTTGTTGGAAATTCATTCCCACTTTATACTTTCGAGTGTGTACTAATTTCCCATAAGAAAGTGGACTTAGTTCTCACTTAATGGGAACAAAGACCACTTTAGTAAAGTGGATTTCGTTCCCATTAAGTGAGAACTGAGTCCATCAGTGGACTTAGTTCCCGTGGACTTATTCCCCACCTCAAGTGAGAACTTAGCCCCTCAGTGGACTTAGTTCCTGGGGACTTATTTCCCTGCACCACTCAAGTTGGTTGTTCTCAAAACCAATTCGCGAAGGTTCTCGTCTTGGAATGTTCTAGATGGTTGGAATAAGAGAAAATACATTTGACATTGGAAAAGAGCTTTTTGTTTCTTCCATAAAGTAACGGGTGATTTTTTAAGAGCTTGAGAACTTTTTAAAAAAAAAAAACGTATAAAATTTGCAAAATCTCATCGATTCTTTATTTGAAACGTTAGATTGGTCCATGACATTTACTTTTTGAAGATAATTTCATTTAAATGTTGACCGCGGCTGCGTCTTAGGTGGTCCATTCGGAAAGTCCAATTTTGGGTAACTTTTTCGAGCATTTCGGCCGGAATAGCCCGAATTTCTTCGGAAATGTTGTCTTCCAAAGCTGGAATAGTTGCTGGCTTATTTGTGTAGACTTTAGACTTGACGTAGCCCCATAAAAAATAGTCTAAAGGCGTCAAATCGCATGATCTTGGTGGCCAACTTACCGGTCCATTCCTTGAGATGAATTGTTCTCCGAAGTTTTCCCTCAAAATGGCCATAGAATCGCGAGCTGTGTGGCATGTAGCGCCATCTTGTTGAAACCACATGTCAACCAAGTTCAGTTCTTCCATTTTTGGCAACAAAAAGTTTGTTAGCATTGAACGATAGCGATCGCCATTCACCGTAACGTTGCGTCCAACAGCATCTTTGAAAAAATACGGTCCAATGATTCCACCAGCGTACAAACCACACCAAACAGTGCATTTTTCGGGATGCATGGGCAGTTCTTGAACGGCTTCTGGTTGCTCTTCACTCCAAATGCGGCAATTTTGCTTATTTACGTAGCCATTCAACCAGAAATGAGCCTCACCGCTGAACAAAATTTGTCGATAAAAAAGCGGATTTTCTGCCAACTTTTCTAGGGCCCATTCACTGAAAATTCGACGTTGTGGCAGATCGTTCGGCTTCAGTTCTTGCACGAGCTGTATTTTATACGGTTTTACACCAAGATCTTTGCGTAAAATCTTCCATGTGGTCGAATAACACAAACCCAATTGCTGCGAACGGCGACGAATCGACATTTCACGGTCTTCAGCAACACTCTCAGAAACAGACGCAATATTCTCTTCTGTACGCACTGTACGCATTCGTGTGGTTGGTTTAATGTCCAATAAAGTAAACTGAGTGCGAAACTTGGTCACAATCGCATTAATTGTTTGCTCACTTGGTCGATTATGTAGACCATAAATCGGACGTAAAGCGCGAAACACATTTCGAACCGAACACTGATTTTGGTAATAAAATTCAATGATTTGCAAGCGTTGCTCGTTAGTAAGTCTATTCATGATGAAATGTCAAAGCATACTGAGCATCTTTCTCTTTGACACCATGTCTGAAATCCCGCGTGATCTGTCAAATACTAATGCATGAAAATCCTAACATCAAAAATATCACCCGTTAGATATGCTATTTTCCAACAGATAGCGCTGTAGGAGTATAAAGCTCTGTATCGGTGTTGTGTGTGTGCGTAACAGTACTATCAAGACGACGAACGATTGTTGCGACATCTTAAGCATAGCGACAGTACTTGCTAGATTTGTCTCTGCTAAATTTAATAAGAAAATATTCTCTGTTTTACTACTTGTGTTGTATCTTATCCTACTCTCCACTGTAAAATCATGCGCTAACTTCAGCGCCACCAGCAGCATAGCGTTGGTACTACAAAAGTTACAAACGATTCCAAAATGGTAGTCAAAAACGATTACATACTCGTATATAAAAATATTTAACATAAAATCTCCGCTAACCAACATGGGTTTGATACCGGTAGGTCTACCGCCACAAACTTATTCCTTTTCACGCTCTCTTTTCACACAGATTTTGGAATGCTTTTGACGTGTGCAGCATGTTATTCTAATACAAAAAATGAGATCCTTGGGATTTAATACAAACATATTAAAATGTCTTCAACAGTATCTTACTAATCGAACACAGTTCGCGAATATTGGTGAAAATTATCAAACATGATAAAAAAAATTCTGGAGTTCCGCAAGAAAGTCACCTTGGTCCACTGTTTTTTATCTTTTTATAAACGACCTTTCATCTAAATAACTGATCTTCTAAATCCATAGGTTTTTCGTACAAAATTAATCGAAGCAAATTGGAGAGAGTTGAAGAAATCAAAGATCTGGGCTTCAACTTTGACAAAAAATTGAGTTTTAACAATAACAAAAATCATACAAAAAAAATTGATTCCACTAGTGATTGCTTACTTCTTCAAGATGATCTTCAAGGCTTTCTAAGCGGTGAGAATGGAATTCTCTGCATGTATTAAAATGTAGCTAAATCGCAAGTGCTTGCATGTTGTAGGAGGAAGGTTTTATTTATTTGCAGCTATAATTTGAAAGATTTTAGATTTAGATTTAGAATTTATTGGAAAAACAAGAGTAATAGTACAGAAAGATCTTATAAAAGTACTTAATTCATGAATTTAGTTTAAAGCATACATCAAAGAATATCCAAAACTACTACTATAAAAGAATACCTGAAAAGCATATTTATATACAAAAAAGAAGATATAACAACATATGTATGTAATAGAATAATGCTAGAGACAGAGGTATAATATTACACATCATTACTAATGGTGGAACCCATGATAATTCAAAACGCGTTTTCGAAATAATAATCTGCTGGGATTTTTTGGGATTCAGTTTCAAATAATTTCGATGGCCCCATTTACAAAATGCATTAACATCTTCAATGATTCTAAAAATACAATCTTCTATCACAAATGAGTGGGCATCGAATAATAGATTTGGTCGTCATCAGCATAAAGATGAATAGAAATATAACGACAAACGTCAGTTATGTCAGTGATAAATAATAAGAAAACAAGCGGTCCAAGAATTGACCCTTGAGGAACACCGATGGTAAAAGGCGAGAATTGTGAATCACTCAGTATTAACTTGTTGATACCTTTCACTTAGAAAACCTCCCCGATGAGTTTTACCTTGTCGTGGTGGGGAGGCTTACGTCTATTTCTCCGGATAACCCAGCTGGAGATTTAGACAACTAAGAAAACTCAATAGTGACCAGAGTAGTCACGGCCAAAGGTATGCCGATTGAGATAATGTTCTCTCTTGCTCGATGTTTTGGTTTTTAGCAATCTTGGAAATATGATGTTAAAAATACACGATCGCTGAGATCAAGTAGATTGCTTAGGACAATCGTTCCTCAAACAAAAGACTAATAAAAGGGTGCACACTCCTAGTGGTTGGTTACTACTTCGATCGATTGCTGAGTGTGTGTATTCTGGAGTTGACAGGCCCTGAGTTTTGCAGTAACTCATCTGTAAGTGACCTCACGGTTGCGAAGCTCCACCGGAAGCTATATTCTGGCACCATGGGAGAAAGTGCCCTATAGTAGTAGAGTTGTGGTTTATTCCAAATAGGAAGACATATGGTTTCCAAGCGTGCTTGAATTCAAGAGGTGTTAGATAGACCTCGCCTAGAGGTGTGCACATCCTGCAACATGTCACAGCTTTGCTACTAAGTTGGCTTCGGCAGACTCGGGGCTAATGGTCAGGGCTCAATCTGACTCCGATGAGGGTAAGCCCTCCGTGGGATAAAGTCGTAAAGACAGGTGCTCACGTTATATTAAACATAGGTTCTGCCAATTAGAAAACTCTTTAAGAAGTTTCACTTAAACCAAATAATGTTCCCAATTTTTGTATAACAAATAAATGATACCGACATTGTCGAAAGCTGGAACCCATATTATACAACTGCATCTGAAAGAATTGAACAAGAGCAACGGCGATTTTCAAGGTATGCAATCTTGTAACTTAATTGGAATTGTGATGTTGATCGTTATTATGCTAGATTTTTATTAATGAGCGAAGCATCATCATCATGGGCACTCTAAACAAATGAAAAATTTCAATGGAATCTCACTCACAGTTTGTTTATTCAAATTTAAAGATAGAAAACTCCAAATAGAAAACTCTTTATAAGAGATATCATCACAATAGTGTTTAGCCTACTGTAAAATATGCTAATACAAATATGTAATACAAAAAATAATAGGAACAACAAAATATGTTGTATAAATCTTTAAATAATTCGTCTATAGAAATTTTGTCCTTCATTTACTTTTTATAGGATTTTGGAGAAAATTATTGCAATAAGACTATCTACAAAATGGTCCCTAAAACAATTTCTTAAAATATCATTTTGTAAAAAAAAAAGTATTATTTAATACAATTTTACAGGTCAAAAACCGAAAAATCTTTATTTACCTTCATTAAAAAAAAAAAAACAGATTATAACGCGGCTTTCTTATAATCCTTATTTTTTGTTGTAATAAAATGTCCCAAAAGAGGCAGGTAGTTTAATTGTTATTGATATAATCCTGAGTAGTATAATAAAAAAATTACATAAATGGGTGTAAGCCACTAATTGCATTTTTGTGAGATTCATAACAAGACAAATTTATTTTCGGGGGTTTTCAGAGACAAATTAGATTATTGCATGAGCTTGCTTGTTGTAGCAGCTTTCTTTTGGTGCAGTTTTTTTAAATGCAGTTGAAGTCAAAAATTTCTAAAATCGTACGTACAAACTTAAACATCGGAATAGGGAATATCTTTGTTTCTTTTTCAAAATGTCAATATGAAATACGAGTATTATTTCAAATTAAAAATTTAGTCAGAAACTTGAAAATAAAAATTATTCTTTGGCAGGTTCCGTTAATTACATTTGAAGGGTAATATGTTTTACAGAACTGAGGCCAATACCTATGGCAGTGCCCAGATTTTTTGTTGCTATATAATTTTTGTATATTTACTGAAATAGGCGATTCCGACCTTTTGCCATCTATCTCCATCTCTTACTGGAGGGCCATTGCTTTTCAGCTTCTCAAGCTATCGAGTTAAATTACCCTTGTATATAAATGTTATGTATCGCCTTCAAGAAACCCAACTAACCAAATGCTCGTTCTTCTCCATCAGATTGACCTGCCTCTGAAACTGATTTTGATTTATTAATATCACCTTTAAATATAAGCAAATATATTACTGTGTTGTTAATATGTATATATAAATATATGTAATACTCGTACAATAAGTTTAATCAAATAAAATATTTAACAATTTTTGCAGCTTTCCATATCTCTGTCGTGAACGAATTTTTGAACGAGAGATACCATCGTATTTTACTTGCAATATATATGTAGGAACTATATGGTAATTTATGCACTCGTAAAAAATCAATCTGGAGATTTTGATCAGACTTTTGACATTTCGATGACAGGAAAGTGGGTCTCGCGATTCTATCTGTCCGACAATTATCTAAGCGGTTCAGCCGATTTTCTTTTATCTTGATAGATAGTATTTTAAAATCCCCACACACATTTTTTTTTCTTTTTTTTTAAGAGCAAACACAGTGTTACCTGCCATACCAATTTTTTTCCAAAACTATATCGCAGATTACAAAAACAAATTCACAAAATTTCATTTAGTAAAAAAAATTCCGAAAAATGGTTGTTAATGGTACCCCGCTTAAAACCATTTTGTTTTGTTTTTGATTTTCTCAAAAACGGAAGTGCTTTACCACTCCTCAAAAGTTAGTACAGTATTATGCATTCAAATTTTATAAAAAAATTAAAAGAATTTTTTTTTCAAAACTCAATATTTCGAAAACCCCATGCTCGATTTTCTTAGAATTGGAAAATAATAGTTTCTTAATACAATCTACAAGATGTGAGAAAAATAATTATATTTTGCCTAAATATAACAGTATCTACCAAGACCAACCATACAAATGTTAAAAAAAGGTTTTCGAAAATCGTATTTTTCTCAAAAACAGCCCCTAGAATTTTGGTTTTTTTTTTCATTTTAAATTTAACGAGCTATAATTTAATAAAAAGAATTTTGAAATTAAGATATTACTGACTGTAGCTTCCATAGAACAATTTTTCAAATTTTGAATTTCTCATTTTCGGCATAACGGATTTTGGTAAAAAAATATAGAGAAGCTTCTAAAAAGTTTGAAAAACATTGAATTTCAGAAAAAAATATTTTTTGAATCTTTGAAAAAAAAAAATCAATTTTTTTGGGAAATTTAATTTTTATTCGTACAAAACAAAAAACTCAAAGTTGGCGCATCCAAATTTTTTCTCACAAAATGTTTACAAATTTTGTATATAAAAGCTCATTTTTTTTAAGAAACTGCTACAACGACTTATAATTCTTGTTCTTGCATTACCTAATAATTCCTTGAATCACATCGCATTCTATTCTTAGCTTCAACTACTAAAGGAGTTGTTTTAGTCATTTAATTAAAATGCACGACTGGGTCGCACGAACTTGCTCCTATGTAATAGACTAGGAATTTAATAATGAATGTTAGATAAAACTGTTCATAAGGATAAATTTTATTTTTTAAACTCTTTTAGTAGTGAGAGATAGAAACAGAATGTTATGCAAATATGAATTTATGAAAGAAAAAATATTATAAGTCGTTGTAGTGGTTTCTTAAAAAAATAAGATTTTATATACAAAATTTTTAAAACATTTAAAAAAAAAAATTTTGGTACGCCAATTTAAAGTTTTATTATTGTTTGAATAAAAATTAAATTTACAAAAAAAATACTAAGCCGTTTTTGAAATATTGAATTTTCCGAAAAACAAAAATATTTTTTTTTTTTCAAAATTCAAAAAAATATTTTTCTTAAGGTTTTGAAATGCAACGTTTCTTAAACTTTTTGGTAGTATCTCTGTAAGAAATTTCATTAAGATCCGTCATGTCATTAATGAAAATTTCAAAATTCGAAAAAATGGTTCTATGGTAGGTACAAGCTGTAATATCTTAATTTAAATTTTTTTTTATTAAATTAAAGATCATAAAAATTAATTGAAAGAATAATAATTTTATCAAAATTCTAGGCGCCGTTTTCGAGAAAAATACTATTTTTGAAAACCATTTTTTAAATTTTTCTTATACATTTGTATGATGAGTACCTTTATTTTTAGGTAAAATAAAATTTTTTTTTTCACATATTGTAGATTATATTAAAAAACTTTTATTTATAAAGTTTAAAAAAAATCTAGCATGGGGTGATCGAAATATTGAGTTTTGAAAAAAAAAAATTTGAAGTTTTTTTTTTTTAAATCCAAAAAAAATTTTTGTTTGAAAATTTGAATACAATGGTTCCATGGGCGGTACCATCAATAACCATTTTTCGCAAATTTTTTTTTAACTACTATTTAAACTAAATGAATTTCTTTTGTATTTTTATTTTTAAAATCCGTCGAACAGTTTTTGAGAAAAAAAAAAATTCATAAAATTTCGAAAAAAATTCGTATGGTATAGGTATCATTATTTTTGGTTTAAAAAAAAAAAGAAAAAAACGTGTGGGGGGAAAAAATAAAAATGATATCGACCAAGTTTAAAGAATATCGGCCTAGCCGTTTAGGCTGTAGTCGAACAGACAGACAGACAGAATTGCGAGACCCACTTTCTAAGTCTTCGCTATCATCGTCAATTTTGTCAATTTTGATCAAAATCTCGAGTTCTATTTTTTTTAAGGAATGCATAACTTGCCTTATAGTACCTATAAGTCGCAAGTAAAAATGAATTTTATTCTTATGAAAAGTTTCTCTCTGATAACAGTCATTTTTGAAATTAAAAGTCTTTTGCATAAGAGAAATTTCGTGTGACTCTTACCGCACCAAAACCACCGGGATCAGAACTAATCTATGAAAGATCAACAAATGATTTGTCTTTCTTATTTTATAATCACTTTGGGGGAAGTTTAAGCTTTTAATACTTTCCCATAGCTTTTAGACCATCAGCTCATGAGACTTGGTTCTTCTAAGTCTCCGAACATTGTCTCTTACGTTTAAGGCGGTTTGTGTAATACAACAAGGTTTTTAACAACTTTTTCGACCATTTCATTTTGATGGTCACGATGCATATCGCTATTTCTTATGTACCAAGGGCATTTATTATTCCACGAAGAACTTTATTTTGAAATTTTGGGATGGGTTCAGCATTTGTATTTTTTTTTTATACACCCCCATAGCTTGATACCATACGTCCAAACGGGTTTCAGCACTTGCTTTAAGGGTATTCATGCAACGACATAATTTTACGCTTTGCAGAAAGATATAACTTTCCGCAACAAGTTTTTATGAACATCCCTTAAAAATTATTTGCGTAAATTTTGGAAATATTCAGTTGTTAGCAAACGGCAAAATCAACTCATAAAAACTGTTTATTAAAAATGTATTTCATTCGATACTTTAACCTCAAAAGTGATTCCGTTGCTTAAAAGATACCAAGAGCAAGCAAAAAAAAAGATTTTTTTTGTGCTTTTGTGAAACGTCAAATCAAAAGTCGCAATCGATATTTCTTTAGTTTATCAGGTTTATTTCTTCACTTTCCGCATCAAGTTCGTGACATTTTTCTGTACTTTAGGTTCAGTTCTTCTCTTTTCTTTTAAATGTGTTCTTTCAATTTTAGCTTTCTATCCAAAGTGATTCCAAGGCAGTATTGGCGTAAAGTACAGCCTTAGTTTTATGTTTGTTAAGTTTATATGCATCGATTTTGTTTCGTTCAATTTGATACCATCGCCATCGTTGCGTCCAATATCTAACTTTATTGCCTGCATTTTGCAGTTTTTCTGTAGCCTTCGTAACGGATTTATCAATCACCAATATCGCAGTATCGTCATCAAAGTCGGCCACGATAGCGTTGATGTCCACTAAAATATACCTAGCATATAACAAATACATCAGGGTTGGTCCTAGAACACTTCCTTGGAGTACACCAGCTTGAATTTTCCTTAGTTCCGAATCGTACCGTACTCTAAAGAGTCGGTTTGTAATGTAGGATTTCAGTATTTCGTAGTACTGCCTGGCCTGAGAAGGTCCCTTTATCTATAACCTAGGTATAAAAATAACTTCTGCAATTTTCAAATGATGTGGCACATATCTAAGATTAAGAAATTAAGGTTTCTTATAAATAGTAGTTTTTTGAAGGCATTTCTTTCAAAACCTGAGCAGTTATTCCATCGTACCCTGGTGATTCTTTGTTAGATACGAGTAACTTGTTTTGATACATGTTTCTTACTTCTTTGAGCGTGACAATGGAAATTTCACATTCGTCGATTCTATCGACAAACTGAAAGTCATCTGTAGCTGTATTGGCTGAGAATGGCTTAAAGACATTCGCAAGGTGTTCAACTTCAACGAAGATGTCAGCCTTTTGTTTCCGGTTTCCGATCCAGTTTTAATTTTGAGACTTTATTTGGCGGGTTTTGTGTCTGCGGTCTTATTAGATGCTTGGCTGGCTTTCCATAAGGAGTATTCAGTAGAAGCATCTGACGTAAAACTTTTTAGGAATCTATCAAGTAAATCATTTTTGAATTCACTGGTTTTTGTTTAATTAATTGTTAAGACGGTTGAATACTGCTTTAATGCCTGTTGCTGGTCATCTATTTGAGGCAGAATATTTAATTTATGTTTCTCTGCATATTTAAATAGTTGGAATACTTTCTTCTGCAGCCTGTTGCAAGTTGTTCAATTATTTCCATAGGGGATCTCAGATTTATAAAAATTGCAAGCTTATCTCTGAATTCGTCGAGCCATCACTGGCGATCAATTTGAAGAAATCATCAGTACCGACGATGCACTCTTTGGCAAGAAGAACAACAATCAGCACTACAGGGGATTACAAACACTTTGATAAACTGCTGATATTATTGTTGAGTCAACTTGTTTTAATTTTGTAATAAGTTGGTTTTAAGTGTAATTTGATAAGACGTGGGCCAAATACAAGTTTCTTTTTTAAAAATGGAATAAAATGAACAAAATTAAATTTTGTCCATATATTACGGCTTTATTAGTTAGTAAGAGCAAACATGCTCATTAATTATAGAACACAACGTCGTTCAACCAGATGACCGTGCGTCATCAATTGGACCTTGAGGTAAGCGAATAATCCGAGATCTTTGTGAAGGATTCTCCTCAGGCTAGTGCGTGAAATGTTGAGCTGTTGAGATCGATGGCGAGTTGATGTTCGTGAATTGAGTCTGTAGCATCGTACGACGAAGGGGACTATTCAATTCAATTCAATTTTGTTGTATTGAACATACTATTTACAATTTGGCTTACAACTAATAAGATACACTGCATATATGTATATGAAAATTAACATTTGTTGGCTCATAGGGGCCTAACTAGTTACAGCAGCCGTGTTTTTTTCGCAAGTCCATATAGAATTGTAGAAAAAAACGACATCGGGACTTAGGAACTTCTTTCCAAATAGTTGGAAGCACTGTGTACGCTATGGTATTTATCAACTGTATTGAGACTAGCATCAACCAGCATCCAAAAACGTCACTTTTGACTTCTCTGAACAAATTATCGATAACATATATGTAGATAATATTATTTTGGCACCACCGTTTTTATCAAGACTTTGATTAAGTCTCGAAAATTATCTAACATTAGCTAAGTCCGTTAGACTTAAGTAGTTGTTGTATTTATATGTAAAGCGCTTAGTCCCGATGTCGTTCTTGTTTTTTTCTACAATTCCTTATGGACTTGCAAAAAAAAAAACACGCCTATACTCTGTCCAACAAAAATTGTCAGTACAGGCCTTATGGGAGAGCTTTTTCTAAAGCAGTGGCGCCTGATGCACCCTCACTACAATGCGTTATGAAAAATGCCACTAAAAAAAGAGCAAGCCACTGGATTTTCTTAAGGAATTGTTGTTGTAATTCTTTGCAAAAAGTTGTACACTCCAACATGACCGTCGTATCCCACTGCTGATGAGATACTGTCAAGAGTGTCAAGTTTCACTCAATACGATCGTGCACGTGCGCTCTTTATCTACATCAAAACAGAGTTACCATTATTATTCTCAATTGCAAGCAAGAAGCTTTTTCAGTGGTTTTTATTAAGGAGCTTTTGGGATTTGAAGCTTTTGAGAACGCATTTGAAGAAGATGAGTATGTTGAGTGTTGTCGTATTGCTTTTCAACTTAAAAAAAACGCGCCTACTATCTTACCGCTTGGCGTTGTGGGAAAAAGTAAATTGAATATTGTTTTCAGTCGTTTTGAATCGGCAGACGGTAGCCCTACGCGTTTTTTACTCTCTTTTGCGGCGATTTATAATGTAAACTACGGAATCCCTGTGAGAGCTTTAAAAGGCGACACACTTATGCATGGCAATGCAACCAGAATGAGAGACAAACGTCCTATCTTACCTGTACTGACAATTTTTGTTGGACAGAGTATAGGTAGTGACTTTTTTAAAATGTATGGGTTCTTGGGTGCACTTATTAATGAGTTTTGCTTGATTATTGTTTTGTTCTTCAGGTAAAAATAAGAAAATTTTATGTTTATTTCTTAAAGTCAAAATTTTGCTCAGGCAAGAAAAATTGAACACCATTTAAAATTGAATACCTGGCAACCCTAAAAACATATCAGCTAAATTTAAACGTAGTCTTAAGGGTAAGTATTTCTACTTAAAAAAAATCCAAAATGATGTCCGTACAATTAGTACTGAAAGAGAAATTGACCTTAACATGGGTCAGGGTACACCAAAGTTAGCCTTTTTTTAAATCGTCAAGAAGTGAGGTCCAAGTTGAAAATCAGACTTTACTGTTGAACAATTTTTTTCTTAGAATATGACCAAGAATCACGAAAAAACAAAAATTTAAAAGGTCGGTTGACTGTATCCTCTTCAGGTTGTTCATTCCCGGTTGTCAGTGGTGATTTTTGTGGATTGTGGCAGGGATTGAGTTTAGCCGCGGTGGAAGGCTGAAAAAATGTCAGCGTAGAACGAGACTATACTTACTCGTAGTCCATGATTACGTTGTCATCCAGAGTTTCCATTACACTGAGGTACCTCGGTTCGGGATGTCGTTGTTCTTTGGTCATCCTCCTCTTAAGTTGATTCGGGAACGAAGGGGACAATGAGTGTTGTCCTCTAGCATACCAGTCTCACGAACCTTTTTCACAAACATTTCGTACAGCAGGCCCAGCGGGTGCTTCATTTCAGCCAAAACTTCTTTTAAAAAAACGCACACAGCGCACTCACTATGAAAAAAAGGTTTCCAATATTTCCCAACATTGTTCAAGCACAAAGCTAGTCATTTCGTTCCGCGGAGCAGGAAACAGCTGTCCAGGGTCAAAATAACCTTTGATTAAATAAAAACAACATTGAATGGCCTACCCTGTATAAACAAAATTGAAAAATAAGAATCCTCAATCTTATCTGAAAAAGTGAAAACTGCACTCGGATACAGCTGATCAGCTGTATAGGGAATGCACCAGTTTCTGGCTCGATCGGTACTCGGTTCGTTCCTCAGTTGACGGTTTATTAATTTAAAATGGACATACAAGAAAAGGGATCCGCAAAAAAAGCGAGATGATGATGAGTTGGTCGGAGTGAAGCACCAATGAGTAAAGCCTATAAGTTTATAGTAGCACTCAAGGAGTTGTTGTTAATCTCATTCTTTCAGTATTCACATGATGGTGGGAAAAGTTTTGCGAGCATGTTATACCTTACAAAAACCCCCTTTCTATTTATTTATTTGTTTTCAAAAACGTTAGCTCAAGTCATTTGTATGCAAGTCAGATGATAATGAAAGATATACAAACAGATTAAAATCATTTTGTTATAAAATTGAAGCAGTAAACTAATTTTATTCAGTCACTGTCTAAATCTGAATCTGATTATATTGAAGTTTAATGGAGGCTGAAAACTTCACAAATCAAGATTAGAATTTCTAGTTGATTGGTTTCGATAGTAAATAGTTATCAAAACGATCAAAAATCACCCCATTCGAGGGTGTAGGCCTTCTCCCCTCATTATGTTAATGTGTGGAAAAGTATGAGTATTATTTACTCCCATTCGTCATGAAGCGCCGTCTATATTCTCAATGTTGCACAAAAATTAAAATAAAAATCCCAAAATTTAATTGTTTTTCTTAAAAGTTTATTACCATCAAAAACATTCTGTTTGGCCTTGGAATGTATATGATATACACACTTGGTAAAAGTTGTTCTTCTTCTTACACACTAAACAAATAATTTAAATCTTATTTTAATTTACAATAATTTTTGATTTATTCGTAGGTATATCAGTTTTATTTTACAGTACAATTGTTTTTTTATTTTTTTTATTGGAATATTTTGTTCATTGTTTTTAAAAATAAATTTAATTTACATAAAATTAAGAGAAATGGGCATCATTTTTATGTACAATTACGCACATAGTAGCTTATGTGTGGGCGTGTTA
This sequence comes from Philhelius festivus, assembly GCA_963931855.1. Classification (NCBI taxonomy): domain Eukaryota; kingdom Metazoa; phylum Arthropoda; class Insecta; order Diptera; family Syrphidae; genus Philhelius; species Philhelius festivus. The sequence continues at coordinate 60,792,358 of OZ007556.1, forward strand.
ATTATTTATTCTTAAATTACATCACAGAAAAATATTAATAGCTAATTTGAATATTGTTTTTTTTTAATACATTATAATATATTTTTTTTTAATTTTCAAACGAGTTTTTTGTTCTATTCTTTTGTTTGAGATTAATAAATAAAAATATTGTTTTGATTATAGGTGTGTACGCTTTCTAAAGATCGGGATTTCTTTTCGATCAGAAATCCCGTCTAGAAGTTCTATAATCGACCGATAGGATAAGTTGTTTTCTTTAAGCCTAATAATACTAATAGGAACAAGATGCACATTATGTTTGTTTTATATAAATTAAATAAATACGAGGATGCGATAAAAAAAATTTAAATTAAATTAAGTACAAAATGGAATGCATCAGTCATTGGAGAATGAATGTTTTTTTTTTTGTTGTGTGTGCTTAAACCTCTTACTGGTATAATTTAAGGACATACTCTGAGGATGAACTTAGAGGTAATACTGTTTTGTTTTTGTTTGTCAAGGGGTTCTCGATTTACGCCAGAGCTATTGAGGGAGTGGAATTGCTCTTTTGAAGGGCTTGTCGGAGCTTCTTTAGCTGGTTGTGCTTCCTGCCATGTCGTTTGCCTTTGTTAGGGTGCCTTCGACCAGATGTGGAAGCATTGATTTCGTTGCTATTTTCCGGAGCACTGCTCCCACTTACATTAGCCGATTCGCTAATGCTTAGACTTTTGCTGCCGTTATATTGGCGATTTTTGTTGTGCTTGAGAATGTGCAGCATGTTGTTGAGGAATTCGGTGAAATAGAACTTAACGAACTTCAAGTCGAGGGTATCGACTTGGAAGCGATTCTCGTTGTCGAGCGTCTTTGTGCGGAATTTCAAACGCTTGTTCATTGCGTCTGGAGAAATGTGTGAGGTGAATGCCTTTCCGCGATTGAAGGGAGTTGTACGATTTATGGATGATTCGATTTCGCAGAGGACATGGCGAGCATCGAGGAGCAGATCTTTGAGTTCCTTTGAGAATTCACTCTCTTGGTTGTTGCGTCTAGCCTCGTCGAATTTTCGGCTCTTGTTGTGCAGGTAGGAGAATGAGGCAACAAAAGTTTGCATATTTCTGTGCCAGCGTTTGAGCGCAACCTGTAATCGAAAAGAAAAGCTTAATTAATTCTGGTACATAATGATATTTTTTGTTATTGTTTATCAATCGAAAGCTCTCGAAAAGCTGCTTCAGTTGAGAGCTATACTACATTAACCGTAATAATGTCAACGACCTACATTCCTCTCAACGTATTTCATAACAATCGTTAACAACTTGTCACTCGCGTCAATGAAACTTGAACGAAAGTGCCATAAGAAGGTGTATATCTATTTATCTTGAAAGCGAAAGCTTTTTGGATGAGCTTTTTTTTTATTTTGTATGAAGTTGATCGTATAATTAGGTGGAACGTGACAAGATCGAGCCACCACCGGCGAAGTGATGGCGGTGGTGGTGGCGTGCGAGAAGCATTGTAATGGTTTGTAAATAGCAATAGATCAAGGCGCTTCGTCGGGGGAATTCACCGGAGCTGATCAGAGTGTTGGCATTTGGCCGTGCGGGTGATTCATAAACCGTTTGTTGGTTGGAAAGTTAGGTCATAGTTTCACACTGTGCTGACTGATCGATGAGAGTGCAAATAAAATAGAGATCAGTGACGTAGGAAGACGGTTTTAATTTTTTTTTTCTTGCAACATTTTTACGAATGCGACAGGGAAAAGAAAATGCCAAAAGAAAACAAGATTTTTTAAAAAAAGTTTTTTTGTATTTCTTTCCTGACTTCTCAATCACCGCCCTCGGGCGTCTGAGTTGAGAGATTCCTGTCATTATGACTGCTTGCCCGCCACAATGAGAATTTCTCTTCGCCATCACTCCTCGGATGCTTGAATGTATGTATGTAGGTAGTCATATGGGGGCTCCTTTGCCGCTGATGGATCATCAACGATTATCATGGCCATTGTTTTATGTATGCATAGCACAACATGCAACCAGGGCCAAAGTAAAGAAGAGCCCCAGGAGCGCGATTTTATATGTTTTTTTTTTTTATTTTTTTCACAGCCTCTTAACGCCGCCAATCGGATGATGATTTTATGGGCGATACAACTTAGCAGCCCACTCTTTCATGGATACAGCGTGTGATGGTGCAAGCATCAGACACAAGGCGAATGTGCATTTTTAATGATCATCATCATCGAATACTCTGTGGCCAGAGAGAAGACACACGGGAGCACAAGGAATATTATAGAGGTGGAAGGATGTCTGTCTGCACCTAAGGGAAAGCTCGGCTTTTTTTTTTTTTTTTATTTTTTTTTTTGCAAAAGAGATTGCACGATTACGATATGATACGCACACACCATTCACTCCTGCTGATGGTGTTATAGTGTTAAAACAAGCGTTAGAAATTTTGTTCTTGGTCTTTACTTTGCTTTATAATCTTTTTTTTTGTTTGCGGATATTTTAGAACCAACACAAAGATTCGCACTTGATTTTTTTTTTTTTGTAAAGCCACACGGAAACAAGTCTACACACTCGAGACATTTTCGAGTCAAAATATTTTGACATACCTACACATTCGATGAGCCATTAAAGTCTCGCAGTTTTGTGTGATTCATAAAAGAGTCAACTCCTCCCAGAGGTTTCCCGGTTTCCCTTGTGTCCACTGGTTTTAACGATGCGATAATTTGTGCCATAATGCGTTTATAGCTTCACAACAAAAAATTAACATCTCATCTTTAATGTGACCGGAATTGTTCAAGAAATACCTGAAAGGAGCCATCAAAAATGATGGACGTTTATGGGGGGCATTTGGGTACTGTTAAAATTCTGTTATGATGGGCTGAGAAGTAGACGACACCCGGACAGAGAAGTCTTAAACATTCTGCCAAAACTATCGTATTACGATTTGGTTTTCTAAGACATCCGTTGGACCAGCCTTTGGTGTTTTTAGAAAATTCAAAATGGTGGATGAATTTAAAGAAATGGTTCATTAAAATATAGAAAGTGATTATAAAATGGACATCACCTTGCGGATAATCGAATTTGGTTTAAATTATGAGATAGGAAAAATGCTTTTTTAGTTTGGATAAACTAAATTTAAGACACGAAAATTCTGAACACTTTATCCGGAGAAAATTTATACGTATTTCAATTCCGAGATTTAAATTTCCTATTTTATGACCAATGGATAATGCAAAGTGAATAGAAACAAGTTTAAGTAGAGTTAAATCAGTTATTAAAATAAAAAAAATGCGTTTTATTCTTATCCAGGCCACAAAAATACTTATCCGGCGGAACTAAACTATTTTAAAATCAATTCCAATCATAAAACTTTCTATTTCACAAATAAACTTCGTTATCCGCGGGCTTAATCTGACAAAAAACAAATTATTTTCATCAGTTGTAATAAGAAAATGTTTGAATTGAATCGCTATGCTAAGAAATTAATAAATGACCCAAGCAAATGGACAGAAAATAAGTTAAGCCTCTATAAATCAATCAAAAAATAAAAAGAAGTTCACTCTTTATCCATGTTATTTTAATAGTTATCCGAGTGAACAAATTCTTAGCATGAAACTTTATTGTTAAGCTCACTTTAATTCTTAAGTTTGAATATTCACTTATTTTGCTAAAAATTTAAAAATGCTGTTTTAAATTTGTATTTTAGAAATTAAATAAAGACCCAGGATAGGAATCAAGTATTAAGACATATTCAATTAATTTCTTTCGGGTTTTTAGGTTTTAATAATAGTTATCCGAGTGAACATAATTATTTAAAAATAAATTGTAAGCTTGAAACTTCTATTCCGAACATTAAAATTCGTTATCCGGGCACTTTATCTGACAGAAATTGTGATGTTCATTTATTTCAATGAATATTTAAATAATATGTTTTAAATTTTGTATGGTTACGAAATAAACAATGTCCCAAATAAATGGATAAAGAACTTGTTAAGTCTCAGCCAATTCCTTCAAAAATGTTTTTAAGAAAATCTTTTCAGTTTATCCCGGTTATAATAGTAGTTATCCGAGTAAATTTAACTACTTTAAAATAAATATTAAAGATGAAAATCTCCCCCCGAACATTAAAATCAATTATCCGATTGGCTTTGATGTAGAATATACATTATCCGATGCTCAAAACTATGTTGGTTTTCGACGACGTAATGATTATCGTAGAAAATAATAAGATTCTAGCTAGAATTCAATTGTAAGGGACCTCAACCCTTAGTTAGCACCCAACCGAAGCAACTTTGAGATTTTGATAAAATCAATTTAGATAAAATAATAGTTCAAAAGTACTTACACTGGAGTTACGGCGTAACTTTGGCAAGAACCTGTAAGAATTGTTATACGCTGACCACTGATCTATATCGTCAGTTTGAATCAATTGCTTGTTATGTACATTTATTGTATTATAAATATCTCTAGTTAGTTTCCGCACCAATTCAAGTGACTGCAAGTAAATTAAAGAAAAATCAAATTCAAATTAGATCCTAATTTTTTATAAATTTTTAAATTTTTTATTTTAGTTGAAATATTTCTATAAATGTTTAACTTACCGGTTGTCTTTGTTTATGCTCTCCTGAATGTGTTCCCATATGCACCCCGCCGCATGGATTCTCCCAGTCTAAATTTGCATTCATATTACTATGTCGTTTTCTTAATTGTCTAGGACGCATGCTCATAGCATCGACTTGATCAATTGATAATATTAATTGTGTCATTATTAATACTGCAGCTATTAGACTAATTTTGGACCACACGTTAAACGGAGTGGGTCTTTGGAATTTAATTGTTCTGATTGTGGATGCCGTTTTGCTAATTGGTTTGGTTGCTGTGTAATTGCAACCACCTGAAATAATGAAAAAAAATCTACATTGAAAAAATAATCTTTTAAAAATTATAAACAATAAAAAATTTAAATTAACTGGTCAAAATTTGATAGTGTTTTACTTTTTTTTTATTGAATAATTTTCTTATCGAATCTGATATCTCTCGAAAATCAATCAGCGGAAATACCATTCCAAAGAAAAATTTAAGAATTTTGCAAAAAAAAACAAGCACACGGATAGGTAAATAAATTTATTTAAATGCTCATAAATCACTCTATAAACGAGAGGACAGGTAAAGTAATTTAAATTTTATTTTAATGACACCCATAATAATTGTTGTAATCCTCGATGGGATATTTTATAACTTTTACACCTTGTTAGTGTTGCAGTTTTTTTTTTTTTTTTTTTTTCGTTTCGTTTTGTGAACCTCGTTTTTGAGTAATAAAGCAGTACCTTTTTAAGCAGGTTGCGATACATAAATGATTGTATTTTGCATACACACCAGGACTATAGTCATAAAACAATAAAAGTCACTGAAATGCTTAACCAGGATTACAACAGAAACAGAATGAGGAGAAAAATGTAATAAAAACCCGCGCGGGTTTGACGATGGGCTTAAAAGAGGCAAAATGTAAAAAGGACAAAAATCACTTAGGGATAATTGTTGTTAACTTGTTATCCAGGTGCTTATGGGCACTCAGTGACAAACTAATGCAGATGATTTAATTATGTCAAATAGTTTCTCGCCAGGTAGTCCATTGTTACACATAAATGAAATACACAGCCAAAGGACAAGATCAGTTAATCCTGTTCAAGGACCTGCTCCATTAGAAATTAACTAATTATATTCAAATATATATTCATTCAAAGATTTTCCAATTTAATATTCATTATCCGGCCGGCCCGGATAAGAGTAACTTTTATCCGAAATTCATAGATCGTCTTCACTTTTAATTAAAATTTTTATCACTTAAAGTTATATAAAAAAAAAGTAATAGTAAATAGCTACACACACCACATAATAAGGTTAAGAAAATTCTTAACAAATCTGCAGGCTGGTCATAAAAACTTCCAAAAGGATCAAAATCGATCACTGATTGCCGTCGCTGTTTGTTGATGAAATATTCGTTAAATTCCCGATCGGTGATCATGAAATTTATTTTTTATATCACTAAATACTTTTGAACAAGGGATCTTAGAATATCTTTTTTTAAATCTATTCACTTGAAAACTTGAAGGGTTTTCCAAGGATCAAATTTGTTTATTTTTTTTTTCACTTTAATTTCAATAGAAAATTCGTCGAGGTACAAAAACTAAATTCGATCTTAAAACTTGTAAATTTCAATCTTGGGATATTTTTATTAATTAAGGTATCTTCGTTTTTGTTGTTTTGTTAGCTTGGAAGACGTGTTAACAATTCGACGTTCTGAACTGAACTAACCATTTAATTCGTTCATGGTTTTATCTTTATGTTTTGTAGGATGATTAAAACTGGCTTTGCCAGTAGATGCACATGTGTATGAGCAAATCCATTGTGTATCTGTGAGATTAGATATTGTATCTGTGTGACAGTTCTTGGGTTATGACGTATTAAAATCACATTTGTAGTTGTAAGATTGGCCAATGAAAATCGACTCTACCACTACAATGCAATTTCCGAAGAGGAACAACCTTAATTTTCTCTGAGAGTCTGAATCTCTGAATCCATCATGACTAATAATTTTTAGCTTACACTTTTTGAAAAGACTCAGACATGGAATGATGATGGTGGCAAAGGCAATGCGGCATGGGAATTTCGAAACAGATTCTCGCGTGTTTCTGTGGCTATCTATTCGGTGGACTAAATGCCGGCTTCCTATAGACTGTATAGGTAGCTACGTTTATTTTTATACTTCATTGATAGGATAGCCCGGCCCTTCTTTATGGGCTTTTAATTCATTGCGAGGAGGCGAAGAAGCGAAATAGAAGCCCCCATGCCTTTTGGGTAGATTGACTCATTTGAAATTTTCATGAGGAATCCTTCGTGGGATTGGATGGATTTTTTTGGTCTACATAGGTTTTAGATAGTTTGACGGAATTTTAGGGTCACGCATAGGTACATACATATATACCAAACCACATAGACAGAACTAAAGTGTGAGTGGATAGAAGAATGTCAAGTTCATTGAGAAATTGTTGAATTTTTTTTTTATCTTCTGTCTGAGGTTTGTTGTAGCTACGAGTATGGGTACGTACCCTATAATCGCGCCTTCAAGAGAGGTGGTATGGTAGGTATGTCTGGCCGAACTTGGAAGGTCTGGTCTCTGGTCTTTTTCGATGAATGGACTTTGTGAAAAGCTTGGTTTTTTTTTTTTGTTTATCTTTTTTCCATTATGCCGACGCACGTTTGTAGGGTTTTTCGTTGTGTGTGGTGTGGCAAAACTCGTTCACATATCGAACGGATTGATATTAGTCAAACTCTGGTATAGAGAGGAACGATTTTTCGCATGAATTTCTATGGAAGAGATATGAGTAATCGTATCGCTGCCGCGGCGGTTGCGATTCATTCATTGAATTTTGTCGGATGCGAGCGAGGGTAAAGTTATTCGTCTTCGTTTTAATGACGTAGGTACTAGATTACTATACAGAGAGTATGGGTAGGTTTAGTAGGTTATAGGGAAGTGGCCGTTAGGTGTGGATATTATACAATTTGATAAGATGACGCATTTATTTTCATCACATATGGTAACATATGGTGTTGTATATTTGTAGTTCGAATGAATGAAATGATAAAATTTATATGAATATTAAAATCATTGAATGAATGGATGAATGCACGAGTATATGTGCATTTAGAGACCCATATATGGGAATTATATCGGAACTTTTGGAATTGGTGTGAAGAATGTGTCGTAGGTTATTGATATGACTGTTTGAAGTTGTCATTTTTATTATCATTGAGAAGAAGATACACATATACCTATTTAGATACAAGATGAGCTTATTGATTGGTTTTTATTAGCTTGTCATACCTACAATAGGAATACCTACCAACAATCGGAAGCCATTAGCAGTTCTATTAATGAACTTGAGAAACAAACTTTGTTTAAAATGTTTTTAATAATGAATACCTACTTTGCAATTTATAATGAATAATTTGCCAAAAGTAGAGGTAATTTCTCGAAAAAAGAAAATTAGCATTCGACTATTACCTACCTACACGTTATCATTAAAAAGCTTCTGCAAGAATACCTACTACCTACCTTCTTAAAATTTTGAAATCTTTAAATAAATAGTGGATTAAAGCTTGTTTGTAAACTTGCAAGTCCTATTTAAGTGGATATATCTACCTATGTAGGAAGGGAAAAAAATTGCAAGAAACCATGTTATAATAATACTCGTACATAGATGACAAAAAACAAATTTAAACTTTTTTCTGTTAGATACCTAATACCTATGTATATTGTTTTTCTAAAGGATTTCGAACTTCTCAACTGACCTTAGTACCTATTTTCCTATTAACTCTCCATCGCTCGTGCTATGTTGCACATCATACCTTTGAGCGCGTGTGAATTATAAACAAAAAAAAATAGTTTTTCGAACATTTCATACGAAATATAATCTGTTTTCGAAAAACTTCTTAGGCAAAATGGGAGGGCCTATTAATCAACCTACTGCTTAGAATATTTGTCAGTTTTAAATCCAGCTAGGTATAAGAATTTTGATTACAGCCATTGTAACCTTAGAATAATTACGCAAATTTTTAAACAGTCTAGTGTTGAGGTACGTATTAGTATATGATACTACTCATCAATTTGCTAACTTTAAAGTAGTTAAATAACACCTTCCTAATTTTAAAATTTTTCTAACTAGTATCGTGCTATGGCTATTTTTTTTTTTTTGGGAAATTGCGTATAAACACACCCTAAACTATGACAGTTCGTGCAAGATACCTATTAAACAGACCTTGACGTTTGTAAAAGTCCAAGAGTCGTATGAAGAACAGTACAAAAAAATAATAAATAGCTAATTGATAATTTTAACTTTGTAAAAATTTTGCAGAAAGTATGATGCCAAACTCAGTTAAAAATCGTCGTTTTAACCAAGTATCATACTAAAACAGTTTTAACATCTAACTAATTCGAATACAATTTTGCGCCAATCTTATTACGCGGCAGGTATCTCTTGTCACGAAAAGTGTTTTTCATCTTAGCCGTCTGGATTTGGCAGAAAAGTGTAGATCCCCTTCATTCCTGCCGACAGTCAAAAGTTGAATGGTTTAAAACTGTTAGTTACTAGGCCCTGGTTCTCCACGATTTCTTACAGATTTATTTTACTTAAATTTTAGGAATTAAGGGTTATTTCTACACAAAAATGTATAAGAGCAAAAGAGTGCTTATCAATAGACTTCTTTAGTTCTTGAACTTCAGGTTTTTAAAAGAAAATGTTTATTGGCAAATAAAGGTTATTATTTACTTATAGGAATTTGATACTTAAAAGATTTTTTGTTTGTTTTCTTCCTTAACAGGGTTACAAATTTATTTTACTGAAATCGATAAGCTTGGCTCTGTCGTTGGTTTGAAAAAAAGGGCAATCATAGCTTTTGCAAAATATTTTTAAATTGAACAATCTAAAAAAGTATACACCAAGTGGGACATACTTATAACAAGTTTTTAACTGTTGCTAAATTAAAACTGGATTTAGTTCAATTTTTTTGAGGTTAAGTTTGATTCTTATATGTTAGTAGTTTGTCATGTCATAACTTAAAAATAACAAGAAATAATTTGATTAATATGGGCTACGAATGGTTTGTTCGACATTAAAGTGGACTTTTGTAAAACATGAGTTTAATGACTTCGGGCCGGCCGTCTAAAAAGGTTTGTCCGATAACAAATGTATAAGTACTTCAAATGCATTTTCCAACTAAATATTTTTGAAAGGCTTTATCTTTAAACCTTTGTGTCAATATATTTAAATGCGTTTAAAAAACTTATTTTCCATAAAGTCATTGATATCATGAAAGCTTTTGTAGAAAATTGAAGGTTTTTTTTATCGAAGAGTATACCTTTCTTGAAAAGAGTTAAGTTGACCCTACTAAAAATCTATAATTCAAATGTCAAGAGGTCTTAAGCAAGATATATAGATGAACTTAAATCATTACACGTACTGATTCAGATTGTTTTTGCTGCATCTAAGCTTTAATAATGCTTTTCACATTTTTTTCCTTTTTTTTTTGTCTTCAGAATCTGAATAAAATGGATAATTAAAGCCTAGTTCGCAGTTCACACTAAATTTAAGCCCTCATCCATCTCATATGCCAGACAAAACCGCTGTTCCCTAAAAATAAATAATTGTATGCAAACATTTCAAGGAATTTGCGTACAAGATATCAAGTGAATTAAGTACAATAAAATGAACTCATCCATTTGGCTGTGTTTAATTGTTTGTCCCCAAATATTTATCGTTTTGGATTTTAACACAGAATGTTAGGTAAACAAAGTATGAGAAAGAAATAAACGACAAATAGTTAATATGCATAATGGACGGCACGAACTTGCTCTTACGGAGCAAGACTGTAAGCTATTAGGTAGCCAAGCATTGAAAAGCATAAACTATTAGGTTATTATAAATAAAATACGCTGTTATGGGAAAGTATGAAAGAAGAAAAAAGTACTAAAAATATAATTTCTTCTCTGATTATTTTCTTTATAAAAAAGTTGTCGTCCGATTTTTGAATCGACCCTTTGGAATGGATTAATTCCTTGCTTATAAAATTCTTCAAGATATTAATTAAATTTTGATTAATTCAAAACTAAAACAATTTTCTTTTGAAAAATCAAATTCCTATTTCCGTTAGGATTAAATTTCAGAAAAAAATCCTGTTTTATTGGAATAACCTTTGTATATAAAACTTATAGTACTATCAAGAAGGCGAACGCTTGTGGTGACATCTTAAGCATAGGGACATACTTGCTAGATTTGTCTCAGCGGAATTTATTAATAAAATATTCTATTTTTTACTACTTGTTTTGTATCTTATCCTACTCTCCACTCTAAAATCGTGGGCTATTTTCAGCGCCACCACCAGGATAGTGTTCACAATACAAAATCACGCTACATGATAATACTATATTTTTTACTATATACAAAGGAATAACTTAAAAACTCGCATGTACAAAGTTTAATCAAAATTGATATAGTCGTATTGGAGAAAAAAATAAACTCCTTGTATATGATAGCTACTAGTTCTCACAGAAAATGTGGAAAAATTGTTGTTAAATATTAAAATGTATAGGTTTCCAAAATTTGTACTTAATATTATTCTTCAAAAATCTATGATAACTTGTAGTTCTCAGGTTGGGTTCAGTATTTGGCTATACAAGCAGACAGACGGCAACGCTATTGCCTACTGAAATTATTTTTATTAAACTAAATATTGTATTAAGATTAATAAAACAATATTTTAAAAATTTAAAAAAAAGGAAAAAAAAAACAAACAGAGTTATACAACTGTCAACCTACTGTGTGTGCGTGGTGTCCGGCTAATATGACTATAGAACATTGAAAGAGGAGGTAGTCTTGAGGATTTGGAAATAAAGATTTTTGTTTTTAAATTAAGATGACCGATAACCTTAACCTATGATATAATTAAATGACAGTCCAATGCACCAGCCAAGCGGTACTAAGCAACCAGTTTAGTAGTAAGAACAAAATGAAAAGAAGTCCTTCAAAATTACCATTCTCGTCTGAGCGCACCGTACGACAATGAGGACCATGAGTATTGTCCACTAGCATATCAGTCTCACGAAGTTTTTGTACAAACTTACGGGCAGCAGGAGCGGGGCTACACGGCACTCACTTTGGAAATAAGTTTTCAATATTTCCCAACGTTGTTCAAGCGTATATTGACTCATTTCGTTCCGCGGAGGTATCATACTGACTTTCTGTCAAGATTTCGATCGGGAAACAGCTGTCAGTTTCAAATTAACCTATGGTTTAAAAAGAAACCACTAGATGACTCACCCTATACATCTCAATCTCAAGTGAAATTCTATACAATCTGATCCATATCATTCCAAAGGTTACAAAATAACATTTGTTTTACTCCATCGCACTAAGCTATACGTTTCAAAATGAATCAATAAAATGTTTCGCCTTGGTGGTTTCAGCATGTAACCACCTAACATAAGATAGGATAAAGTTTGTTTTTGAGCTTAAGCAATGAGCAAATATGATAGGTGATTCGCTTATTGAAGAGTTAAGGCTAGGATTTTAGATTGAGGCGTGTTTTTTTTTAAATTTAAAACTGTCAAAACGACCTATTTCTAAGGTATTCTAAGATTTTTTTTCTGAAAAACTACTAATTTTTAGTTGATAAATAATATAAAGATACAAGTTAATTTGAAATGTTTATAAATAGAAATTAGAGTTGGAAATATAAATTTTTGTACTTAAACTCACACTCATTGCAAACTTTATAGGTTAATCTATACTGTCAAATGTTACGTTTTACCGCCGGCGCGCGCCGCTTTATATTATATACAGTAGAATACGATATTTGTATGAAACTGTTATAAAAATATCGATTAACATTTTATCTTAATCGGTAAATATAAAATTTTAGATGAAACACTCTTTTTTCCCAAATTCTAAAACACATCGAGCAAATATCAGCGTCTGGATATTTAATTTTAATTAAAATAATTTTAATATAAATGTTGACGTTACACCCGATTGGTGTTAACCCTTAGGAAAAATGCACCCTTCATGTAAAACTTACATTGTGTCGCTTAAAATAATAATCCTGGGAGTGTTTAGGGGTCAGTATATGTAGTGCTTAAGAGGCAGATATGTTACATAATTTTAAAATAATTATACATGTAAATTAAAAAATCAAAACTTTTTATCCGTGTTATCCAAGGACACTAAAATCGTTTGATGAAATGTCTTTATTTTAAAACCTTTATTTAACTCTTTTAGCCCTGATATTTAAATTTTAGGCATAGTCATAGAAAGTCTTAGAATACAAATGTTTCCTTTTATTTTATTCATACTAAACTGTGCGATTTTTCATTCCTAATTTGTGTTTAAAATTCAAAAGAATCGTAAAAATTTGTTGAGATTGAGTGCTATTAAACAAATAATATCATTGTGGTATAACTGACCTAAACAAAGCCCACTCAAGCTTTCTCCGAGGAGACAAACTTTTCCTTTCGATTCTGATAAGAACTATTTATAACAATTGTATCACAGTTAATAAAAAACTAAAAATGTATTTAAAAACATATCCAAAGGGAGGAAGGTATTTACAACCGATAACAAGATAAACCTTATTTCTTACAAAATTGACAAAAAAAAACCTTAAACTTGCCACTCAGAAAAGATAACGATACTCGTATTACAGTCATAACTTAGCTTAGCTATAACACTTCAAAGCGCGATAAGGTTCCTTCAAATTACACCTTTGATGGCACTTTTTTCACACAAATCAGTCATTAAATAAATTTGAATTGATTAACATACTTAAGTATCACTTAGATATTTTAGATGTGTCAATATATTTTTAGACGAAACAGGTATTGGCATAAACACTAAGCACACGTTGCCGCAGGCTATAATCACTTCCAGGGGGCATTAAACGATTTTATTAATTAATTATATTTTGAACTTTTTTTCGCCGAAGTCGAAGTCGAATCTTATCGATTGTTATGGTTGGATAATGCTTGCGGTAGGTTAAGGTTTGTCGATAAAAGATATAAGCTATTTCGCAATTGTTCGATATTAACAAATTTCAGATAAGAAGGTACACTTACATTTTTCACTTTTCTTTAATCTCAAAGACATAATGATGAGGTTAGATGTGTTGTTTTTCTATATTTTAAATTTCACTGCAGATATATGGATAAGGAGACTTAACTCTCTGTAGATAAAATTGCATCTAATATTACAGCACACAGAATTGTGTCGTGTAGTTCACACACTGTGTTGTGTTATTTGATCCGCGAATCGATTCAGACTGTATGCGGTGCTTGATAATTGCAGAATTTTATATATTTTTTCTTGGGCGATTTTTTCACACTTTCAGTGTATCTTTTTTTTTTTTTTAATCGAAATATACAGATAAGAATTTTTACTTTTCCCAATTAGTGACGTATCAATTGATGACGGATAATTATGAGGAACTCACAGAAGCGTAATATTATATGTAGGTACCTACTCATCATATGGGTTAAAAGGGGAAAAATAATATTATGAGGTTTGTGTCATAGTGCCATCAGGTAACAGATAGATATTATGTATTGGAAATGTTTAAATAATTGCGTAGGCTGTTCGAGATGACGGTGAGGGAGGGTGAAGGTAGAAAGGTCCTCATATCTATCTATTCGTTTGTTGTTGCCAAATATGGCAATTGTTGACTGCTGATTTTGTCCAATGAACGTTGTATATAGGAAAGGAGATCATTGTAGGTAGAATCCGAGGACAGGAATAGGGACTGGATAAAAGGATATATATAGTAGGGACCAGGTAGATATAGAAACCTACATGAAATTCCTCCTCCTTGATGATACCTATGCTGTAGTTATGTCGGGAGTAGGCAGATCGTAATGAGGAATTTTTCAACTTATTAAGTCAATGCGTGGGAATGTGTGAAGAAAAAAACTAGAGTGGGAGCATCCTCATTCATAATAATCTCTCACGTGCTATTTTGTTTAATTAAAACATGAGGAATTTAGGCGAAGGACGATTCGGAAGGTCAGTTTTTGGTATGGTATGGTTTGTTGTTTGTTTGTCTGAAATAGGTTTAAAAGTAGGTTGGAGATGGCAAATAGCTACACACAAGGATACATTTAGGTATCTATATATTCAACCTCTATTTTAAACCTAAAAGTAACATTCTCAATTGATTTTTGACTTCCAATACAAACACAGGGCTATGTAGGAAGTAGGACTGCCTCTAGACAGCTTTGCCACTTGAGATTTTCGTCTTTTTCCATTTGTTTATTTTTCGGAGGGTTTTTTGATTCGACCTTAAGTTTGACAGTTCTTCTGTTGCATTTTTTTATAACAACAAAAAATTCCCCACTGAGTATTGAATTTAGTGAAAAAGACTTGAACTTTGGTGCATTCACCAAATTAAATTCTTCTATTTTTTTTTATAATTCACATGCAATCAAGGGTTTAATGAGACCCTTTGAATGTTAAACATACATAGCAATTAGGCTAGGGGGTGAACTGATACAAATTCCTTTAGCGAAACGGGTATCACGGATGAACTGATTTAGGGGGAGGGCATGCAACATGGTGTTAGCAATGCTTGTGAAAGAAGCGATCCATCAAGAAAATACATGAAATATTCCGATGGTGCTTAAGAGATGGGAATGATTCCATGATAGTCCTGTTTTTTTTTTTATCAGTATTACCGCTCTTTCTGGATTCTATGCACTTAATAAACAGAAATTTAAATTGCACCTCTTCAAAGATTTATGCTAGGTATTTTCTTGGTAGCATAAACGCCTCATAAATTGAAGCCAGATCAGAAGATGTAAAAAATTTCCTGCACCGATAGAGAAATTCTAAGCGTTTAGCAGCCTTTTTGGCGGATTCGAGAATGTGGCCATTCCAACGGAGATCGCCGTTGACACACATACCGAGTACTGAGAGGTTTTCGCCTCCTTTGATGAATGTGGCATTCAAGAACAATGGCATAAGGAGTACATTTTGCTTCAACGACAATAGACGGCATTGAGTTTTCGAAGCATAAAACTCCACACGATTTTTCATACTCAATTTAACAATGATCTAAAGATCGGATTTATATGAACTTATTATACGATACCATTGCAATTGACTTCCGAAAAAGATTGACGTGAAATTGAGAACGAGTATGAGAAAAGCTGAGAGTAGAGTCGTATAGGCAAAACAATGAAATGGATTAGAAGTTTCAGACAAGAGATCATTCATAAAATTGAGGAAGTAATTTGGAGACAAAACGGAGCCCTGCGGAATACCAGTATTTATTTCGTGCAGATTTGAAACCGTTCTATAAAATATGTATTGAGCGATCCATAGGGGAATATGTAATACAAAGAATGAGGCTTTCATTGACACCAAACGCACCAATTTTCGAAAAGAGAGCCTAGTTCCAAACTCTATCAAATGCCTTAGAAATATCGAGCCCAATTATTTTACTTTCCTCAAAACAATATTACGATTTGTTCCACTCTTCGGTGAAATATATGCCATAAGATCACAAGTAGCACGATTTCTGCGAAAGCCGTTCTGCCGGTTATTTCTTCGAAGTATTTTTTGAACAAATGATTGATCAGCGACTTCATGACCTTGAAAAAAGGGATTGCAATTGGTTTGAAGGAGGGGGAAGGGTTGCCTTTTTTAGGAACAGGCAGGACGTAAGTCCGGTAGCAAATCGAATAAGAATTTCTCAAGCGCGATGAAATATGACTCCGGAATGACGGGAAGGTCAATTTTAACACTCTCAGTTGGAGCTTACACATATAAAATAATTTGACAAAATAAAGGGTCAACAGAGGGACAAATCGAAATTATCGTTTCGCATTCATAAACGATTCAGCGTTCGATTTACTTCGGAAATATCAGTAAGGTTTGTCAATATTGCAATCCTTTGATGTTTCAACATGTAATGCCAGTATTATGTTGTGCGAGCGGAAATGTCAAATTACCACAATTGACACTGCCATCAAAATTTCCATAGTGGCTATATGGCACGTAGTGCTGTTTTGTAGAAACCACATTTCGGCCATGTCCATAAATTCCACTTCGGGCCAAAGGAAATTGGTTATCATTGACCGATAGCGCTTTACATTGACGGTGATGGTCAGTAGTAGTGAAAAAAAGTTTGGACCAATGATGCCAGTAGCCCAAAATCCTGACTTTCTCTGGATGCATTGCAATTTGGTAGACCCCGTTTGAAATGTGATCGCCCCAAGTCCAACATTTTTACATGTTGACGATGCCATTCTTCCAGAAATGGGCCTCATCGATGAATATAATTTTTCGAAAGAAATTGGGAGCAAATGCTCGAGAGCCCAGGTTGTTATGACGCAAAACTCACCAAGTTCTAGTCTGCGAAAGGACGAGTTCTTGTAAGCGGCCCGAAATTGTCTAAATCTCCAGCACACCACAGCAGCGGCTATATATTTGGTAACCGTAAAAATAGGCGAAGCGTGCAAAATGTTGCTTGAACCCACTTTGATAAAACAATTTAATCATTTGCATTTGTTGTTAAAAGCTATTACTTTCCATGTTGATTAGACAGACTTTATAAATGACAGATGTAGCTACAAAAATATGGTCGCAATCACCTGTCCAAAGAACTACTAAACTACTAAAGGGAAACCTTTAGTACTTCGGAATGTGTTTTTATATTTGTACAGGGTGGGTCAAAAGCTTCTTCCTACTTTGAAAATGATGTCCTACGAAGTGTTATGGAAAACGAGTTAGAAAAAGCCCGTCTTTATGAGCATAAATCTGGTGCTCATTTGAGGGGCATTATGCTCCATGGCGGTCAGCCATCAGACGAATAGGAGGAACAACATGTAGCATACGAAAACATGCACGTGCCGTAACTATTCGGGACTGGTGGAAGTGTGATCATAGCCTCTCGGCGGCGGCCGCTAGAAACAAGCCTCTTAAAAAAGGTTTGGCTAATATGATCAGGCTGGTTCCTCAGGTTGGCGACTGGTTAATTCCCTGTCCCGTAAAACTAAAAGAATTACGAGACCGACAACAAGCCTCGGAAACGGACTGATCTCACGACGACAACCCACGCAAAGAAAAAGGAAAAACGATTTACGAATTTTCTTATGGAACGTACGATCGCTCTATAGAGCTCAAGCTGCTCAGCAGCTAGCCGATGCCCTGTCAAAGTATAAAGCTGACATAACAGCTCTTCAAAAAATCAGATGGACAGGGAATAGTGTTTTACAGAAGAAAGAATATGACATATACTACAGCTGTCATACAAAACACCATGTGCTCGGGGTAGGCTTCCTAGTCAGCGAAAAAATGAAGTCTACTATCATCGGCTTTAACGCTATAAGCGAAAGGCTATACACCCTTCGCGTGCGAGGCAAATTTACGAACATCAGCCTCATTAACGTTCACGGACCTACGGAGGAGTCCTCAGACTAAGAAAAAGAGACTTACTACGAACAAGTCGAGAAGGCCCTCAATGCCTGTCCAAGGTATGATGTTAAAATCATCCTTGGGGATTTGAACGCAAAAATAGGTCGGGAGCCGGTATTCAGGCATTACGCAGGCATCCATAGTTTGCATGAGAACACTAATGACAATGGACTTCGAGTCTTAGAATTGGCAGCATCGAAAAACATGGTCGTTGCGAGTACCAGGTTCCCGCGTAAAGATATCTACAAAGCCACCTGGGTATCACCTGATGGAGTCACTCGTAACCAAATAGACCACGTGTTGATAGACCGTCACCACTACTCGAACTTGATGACGGTACGAACGTACCGAGGTGCCAATATCGACTCGGATCACTATCTTGTTGGTATGGTTTTCCGAGGGCGGATTGCCTTGCGAAGACGCATTGCATCCGCCGATCAGGTTCGAATCAACACGGCTGCCCTGCGCAATGAAAACACCAGTAACACCTTTGGTAATGCGTTAGGACTCGCCCTAGAAACACCTGACTTAGGGAGAGTAAGTCCTGGAGCCAGTATGCTGGGCGTAAATGAAAAGTGGACACGTCTTAAAAATACTGTCATTAGTACTGCCAACTCGATCTTAGGCAGCAGTCGTAAAAATCGGAACGACTGGTTTGATGATGAATGTAAGCTAGCGACTGAACGTAAGAATGTTGCGTACCGAGCAATGCAACAATCTCATAGAACGCGGGCACGCGAAGAGGAATATAAAGAGCTCAGAAGAACAGAAAAACGGCTTCACAGACAAAAGAAATCAGCCTGGGAGAAGAACCTAATCTGTGAAATAGAAAACAGCCGAGAGCGAGGTCCGCACCAGGCGCGGAAGTTCTACCAATCCGCCCGAAACATGACGCAGTACACACCACGCTGAACATACTGCAAGGACGGAGAGGGAAATCTGATCACCGATCCTGAAAGCATACTGGAGCGATGGGAAGTGTACTTCAATGAATTGCTAAATGGCCAGCTCACTGCAGAAGTGGAGGCTCCACTACTTCAAGAAGAAAACCCTATGTTGCCGCCACCAAGCATAGAAGAGGTTGAGAAGGCTATAGGCCGGCTTAAACAGAACAAAGCCCCGGGAGCCGATGGCATACCAGCCGAATTATTCCATCACGGCGGGCCAGCCTTACGTCAAGCAATGCATGATATTATAGTACACGTATGGGAGCAGGAAGAAATGCCAGAAGACTGGCGAAAAGGTTTAATATGCCCCATACATAAGAAGGGAGATGTCACAACGTGCAGCAATTATAGAGGTATCACGTTGTTGAGTACCGCCTATAAGATACTCTCCTCTATCCTACAAGACCGGATAACCCCATACGCTAAAACCGTCATCGGACAATATCAGTGTGGTTTCATTCCAGGCAAATCAACAACTGATCAGATCTTTACCCTTAGGCAGGCGATGGAAAAATGTCTAGAATTTAACATCCCAACATACCATCTGCTTATAGACTTTAAAGCCGCCTATGATAGCATAGCCAGGGTAGAACTTTACAAAGCCATGAGAGAATTCGGCATCCCAAATAAATTGACACGACTATGTAGGTTGACCATGACCAACGTAACAAGCCAAGTAAAAATAGCCGGATTGCTATCCAGACCAATCAAAATCTTTAATGGACTCCGACAAGGGGACGGTTTGGCCTGCCTCCTCTTCAACCTGGCGTTGGAGAAAGAAATCCGTGACTCTGGCACGGCAACAAGAGGGACCATCGTCAACAGGTCCAGCCAGTTACTAGCTTACGCAGACGACATTGACATCATCGGAAGAACCGAACAAGCTGTACACGATTCCTTCATCCAGATCGAGCAGGCGGCACAAAATCTGGGGCTGCACATTAGTGAAGGTAAAACAAAGTACATGGTGGCGTCGAATGCGAGAGGAACAGTTGGTCAAACAATCAAGGTTGCGGAGCACGAATTTGAAGTGGTGCAATCCTTTAAATACCTTGGGTCAATAGTAGCAGCCGATAACAACATAGAAGAAGAAATACGCGGGCGGCTTCTCAAATACAACAGAGCCTACTATAGTCTGTCAAAGCTTTTCAAATCCAGAAATCTCACCATAACTTCAAAACTGCTGCTGTACAGGACCATGGTCCTGCCAGTACTCACATATGGATCCGAGACTTGGGTGCTTAGCAAAAGGCACTCCGACCTCTTAGCTGCGTTCGAGAGAAAAGTCTTAAGGAGAATTGTTGGCCCCATATGTGAGGAAGGACGATTCCGGAGACGGTACAATCATGAATTGTACGAAATCTACCTAGAAGCAGATATCGTGACAAAAATTAAGCTCGGTAGACTCCGGTGGGCAGGGCACCTAGCTCGCATGAGCGAAGAGGAACCTGCTCGGAAAGTTCTTTGTGGTACATTCTATGGTAGACGACAGCGTGGTAGACCATGCTTGCGCTGGAGAGATGGCGTAGACCAGGACGCCCGAAGCCTTGGGGTACGCAACTGGATGGCGTCGGCTAGAGACCGGGATAGGTGGAGAGACTTGTTGAAAGAGGCCAGGACCGGAACCCGGTTGTCGAGCCGATGATGATGCTCCATACTTAGCCCAAACAAATCTCCATAAATCATACTTTTTAAATCTAAAAGTTAAATCTATAAAAGTTATTATCATTTTAAATTAGGAAGTCGCTTTTGACTCACCCTGTAGTACTGCCGCTATGCTATAGTGGCGCTGAAGTTGCTCAAAATTTTACAATGGGAAAAGAAGTAAAGAACAAGTAGTAAGTAAGAAAGGGAATGATTCTTACAACAATAAACGGAAATTTTACGTACAAGGTTTACTCCAATTCAGCCTTGAAATTTCGCTACATAAATATATCAAAATGCTTCCAAGTAAGGAAATTTAGTTTTAGTATATATCGAATGACGAGTCACATTTTCATTTAAATTAATAAGCAAAATATTCTATGTTGCAGAGAAGAACACTCTCAAGATGTTATATTCATCCGCTGATTTTGCTGACATTAACAATGAGACTATGCTATATATGCGCTATGTGGTCTAGAAGAATCAAAGGGTATATGATGTCGATGGATCTCGCTTAGCCAGATGGCTAGGAATTCGTTAGATAGAACCAGGTTAAATCCAACATACCTGCAAAACTATCTTTCCAAAACCTTTTAAAATTAAGTAAGTCAATGGTAGTTATAAGACTACATTCTTGAATATAACAATTCTGAAAAAAAAATATTAATTTAACAAAAGTGTTCAGTAAAGTTGTATCTTCTAAGTAATTTTCCTTCAGTTCTTTAGATGCGTCATTTCTCATTTCCGATGGAACTAGCAAAATGAAGCGTGTCTATAATAGGTTTTCTGTAAGATCTTATCATCATTTGATATTTCTATCGAAGTAAATTCTTATAAATTTCACGATCAGACCTTGCACTCGCATAACTCCATAAGCAATTCATTTTTACTTGCGATAGACATAAGTAATATAGTGCAAAATCGAACTCGAGATTTTGATTAAAGTTGACATTATGATGATAGCGAAGACGAAAAAAGTGATTTGTGTGTTATTATGGGCGTGGATTACATTTTGGTCAAAAAAAACTTTTAAAAATGTATATCAATAAATATTAACAATTTGCATATCAAATTTTTTTTTTTAAATTTTAAAGAAAATTTAGTACACAAAAAACATGTTTCAGTATGTCTGTATGTCTGTACCTCTCCCTTCAGACTGGAGCTATTTTCCTCAAGCTCGGTACTTAGGGATCTTCGGTGATTCTCTAGAGGAGAAATTGAAATTTGTGTTTAGCAGAATTACAACTCTCAACCATTCCTGTGTGCGTGTTACCATCAGGAACGGAGGGGACCTACAATTTTCTGCCGATTCCGAACGGCTAATAAGCAGCACTTTCCATGACAAGAGATAGAGATACTTTTGGAGAATTTGTCAATTCCTCGCAAGAGGCAGTACACCCCTGAAAAAAACTTTCTTGCAGCGGCAGAGAATCGAACTCGAGACCTTCCGCATGACAGTCCAACGCACTGACCATTATGCCAAGGGGTACTACAAAAATTTTTTATTAACTATACCTATTATAGATAAAATAAAAAAAACGGTTCTATAATAGGTATAGTTAATAAAAAATTTTTGTAGTACCCCTTGGCATAATGGTCAGTGCGTTGGACTGTCATGCAAAAGGTCTCGAGTTCGATTCTCTGCCGCTGCAAGAAAGTTTTTTTCTAATATTTTTTTTTTGAAAATCAATATCTTCGAAACGTATGAACGATTATTTTTTCTAAGATCTATACTACTAAATACTTAAAATTGGCATTTCAAATTTCGTTTTTGAAAAATTTTAAACAAATTTCTTATCATATAATAAAACGACAAACATGTTTTTTGTGGTACACTTTTCTCCAAAAGTATTTAACCGATTTCGATAAATTTTATATGGTTGGAAAGCCACAGTTACGGAGATGTTCAGAATATACTTGAGACACGCATTTACACACTGTGGGTCATTTTTGTTTTTGCACTGTCGAACACTTTGCATATTACATAAAATAAAATTTAATTTAATAAATTTGCTTGAAAACACTGCCAATAATATAAATAATAAATAATAAATAAATTGGCACTCGAATTTCGAGAGCTGGGTCGGCTAGTATAAAAAAATAATTTAAAATTAAAAAAAAATATCTTTAGACTTTTGTTTTCATAAATTCATACTTTTCTAAAAATCTGACGGCAATTTTATGCATTTGAACATTTTTATCTCATTAAATCCATGTTTTATAATTATTTTACATAATTTTTAAATTCCAAAGTACTTTTACATAAGTGCAAGTTCGTGCGATCCAGTCGTGCATTTTATTTTTTTCGAATCCATCGTTGACTGATAAAAATATAGAATAATATAAGCTGTACCCTAGGGTGTGTCAAAGTACTCAACTATGGTATTTTCAAATGTAATAGCTTTTAAAAGTTGCATTGCTTATCAAAATTAAATCCTGAGTTTACAATTTTCATTTTAATTAATATCTTTGGCTCGCTCAAATCTATGATGAAATCCAAAAAATTTTGATTTTTCGAGATTTTTGAAATATGTGTTGTTTTAAATTGCACCGTGTGGATACAAAAAAATTATATAAAATATTTGTAGGCTTTCAAGTCAAAGATAATTGCAAGGAAAAACTTTTAAGCTTATATTTCTTTAAATTGAACACTTGATAAAGAAGCTATGAAATAATAAAAGAAGGAAGAAAAATCATTTTTTTATGTAAAATCGTTTTTTTTTACAAAAAAAATTTTTAAAAAATCAACGGAACCACCTACAATATCGTGGTATATCTTTTTGTAAGGACAAAAATTCTTTCTGTATTTTGTTGAGTTTTTTTTTTTAAAATATACGTAAAAAAAAATTTACTGTAAATTGAATTTTTTTTTTCAACCGATTTGAGCGAGCCAAAGACGAACGATATCTTATTTTTTTTTACATGTTCTTAAACCTCAGACCATAATACAACTTTTGAGCAGTATTACATTTAAAAATAAGAGTACTTTTTTGCGGCCATACAAAAGTACACACCCTACTGTACCTCTGATACCTAAAGTTTTATTTTATAATTTTTAAATCAAATTTATTCACCCTCACTACTGAAACATAAATTTACCTACCAATACTCCTCTGTTTTTGTCCACTCGAGAAATCATGAATTCAAGTTTATGAATTTTGAAGGTTCGATTGACTTAGTTGAGCTGAGTTCAATTCAACTTTCCATTAAATTATCGCTCAAGTCAGACAAAAGTATGTTTCTGATTTGATTCATCTTCTTAACTGTAGTTTCGAACAGCAACAGATTTATCCGGGAATTAAGTAGGGCCAGCCTAAACCAAAACAACGATTTCTAAAAAAAAAGGAAAGAAAGATGGATTAGAAAGATTTAGAATGAAAATGTACTTTGGAGAATAATAATTTCCTTTTGCAGCATAACCTCAAAAAAGCGAAACAAAAAATTATTTTTCCATTTTTAGACACGAAAAACCCACCTAGTATAGTATAGTTTGGGGTCAAAATCGAACTGAGGGCACTAGGATCTTATGCTTCAAACAATATCCGAATTTCCGGTTATCCGGATGCATATGAATGAAACATTTGAAATACCATTTATCCGGATAGTGTCGAATATCTGGATAGTTAAATGAGACAGTTAAGATCTGACACTCTCAGTTTAGTGATTTGGAATTGGAACTGAAACTTCTCGTTATTATGGACATCATACGGTTAAGTTATTTGAGGAAACTATAGTGGCGTAAAGGGCAGCAAAGATCTACATGCTCGAGCGCCATTAAAATCGTGCAGGCTCAAATCAGACAAAAACAACTAACAAAATAGAAAATCTTATCGCGCGCAATTAGTATTTAAGATTAGCATGGCATACAAATGACTTTTTCGAAACTTGCCGAAAGTCACATCGGAGGGAAAACTCAAGCAAAAATCTCAAGTTCTGCTAAACCCGTTCGCGAAGAATGTTCGCAGGTAATTTTTTTTTCCCTGACACGAGAATCTTCGGCGTCGAAGAATATTTTTGTAAGCTACATGATAGATCAAATGCCCACATGAAGATACTCGTAAACGTCAGAAATCAATCTGAGAGTTCAAAGAAACACCATCCAGTAAATGTAATGGTTTGAAGTGCAGTGAGCTATGATGGGCTTACTTACCTTAGTTCTTGTCAGAAAAGAGTCAACCTTTTTTGTTATCAAAGACTTTTTCGAGAGATATTTCAACTTAGCAATATCCGGTAATAATCGATTGATGATCCAAGAAGATCCTTTTTCAGTCCCAAAGGCGAAAACCATCCAAGAGTGGCTCAAATTTGTTTTTTTGTTTATTTTTTATATTATACATACGCACTCAAGGGGTTACGAAAACCCTTATAATGTTAAATACAGTGCGAGCCCGAATTGGGTATTGTACTCGAGCTTATCAGCGTTTATGCGATCACTCAATCACTCACAAAAGATGGTCTGTGATGCACATACCCAGAACTGAAAGCTGTTCAGTTCAGTCTCATCGATGCAAGTGCCACCAATAGAAAGTGGCATTTTGAGGGAGGGTTCCGCTTTAGCGACATTAAACAGCATTGAGTTTTCGAAACATTAAATTCTTCACGGTTTTTGGTTTTCCCATTGGGCAATGCTGCCAAGATCAGAATTTAATGAGCTTATCATACGTTGCCGTTGGAAGTCCATATCCGAGGGCCAAGGGTGTGAATCTAAAAACGAATATGAAATTCTGAGGGTATTGTCGTCAGCGAAAAAATTTAGTGCATTAGAAGTTTCATATAAAGAAATCTTACTTTCTCCAAAACGATGTAAAGATATGTTCCATCTTTGAGTAAGATATACCATTAGATCCCCAGTGGACCTATTGCTAAGCCATACTGCCGGTCATTGAAGCTTCCGTTCCTCAAGATATTTCTTGAAGTATATGACTTTCATCACTGGACGATTTTCCGTTCGGACTTCAATTCAATGGATTAGAAGCTGTAGTCTGTTTGTATGGATTGCATTGATGCCGGTTTTTCGTCCGAGATCCAAAGGATAGTGAGCCACCATATCGATAAATTATAAACAAATATTTTGAAATACAAATGCCTTCGACGACAGAGTTAGTCACTTCATTTGGTTACATAAACTTGCACAATTTTTCATTCAAATATGTTCAATAAGTTTAAGTCTTCTATCCATTGACTTAGTCCTATCAAGTGCAGTTATGTTAGAATTCCAGTGTTCCAAAAGGTATCCATCTTGGTCCCCATCTATTTCTTATATGTATTTATAAATTAAATACCTTATGTTTTCTCAAATACCGTACAACGGATTTGGATAAGGTTTTTGAAAGTCGGAATTGTGTAGAGTATATATATTTTCCAAGAATTTTTGTTTGGATCTTTAAAAATATCATTTCGAAAATCCAATGCTTCGAATGGTGCACGGAATACGGATGGATTTAAAAAATTCCAAATAGCAAAATGCTTGAAAAATACCAATGTTTTTATTTTTGTCTGATATAGATTCATGGGAGTTTTAAATAATGTTTCAGCCAAACAGGGCTTCCAAACTCCAACATTGTCTTAGCCTTTTCTAAAGTTTTCATGCACTCTTTGAAGCATTGCCAAAGGAATTTGCAATATGCAGGCTCGAATGTTTCGTTGAAAACTTCCAGACGCTGCTGGCTGGGACAATCTTTATAAAAAAAAATATTTAATGTATTCCCCACAGGAAAAACATCATGCAAAAAGCCCATGCAAACACTGGCTGTGTGGGATGTGGCTCCATCCTGGTGAGACCAGACATCTTCCAGATTCATTCTTTCCAATTTCGGCCGAGAAAAACTGCAAATAAAAATTCAATTTCAAAAAAAGAAGTATTCACGCGCTTTTGAGATAAAAATTTGTTCGAAAAAATAGTTTTTGGATCTTAAAAAAAAATAATAATTTTTTTTTTAATTCAATATCTTGAAAACGGATACACAATTAAATTTTTAAATTACGTTTTCAATTGCGTATCAATTTCTTTTACAAAAATTTTAAGGAATATATAGTACACGAAAAACATGTTTCAGTTTTTAGCTCCAAGACTAATGGTACCCCTCCCCTCATACACCCGTAATTCAAAATCTTATTTATCTCGAAAACGGCTTTAACGATTTTGATGAAAAAAATTAAATGTGATATTATGTACATGAAGTACATTTTGCTGAAAAAAATTTTGGGGCAAAATGTTATTAACGGTACTTGTCATAGAACAGTTTTTTTAATTTTCGACTTTCTTACTAACGGCTCTAAGGATTTAACTAAAATTTCAGCAGGAGCGCCCTTAAGCTTAAAACAATATTGTATATGAAAATATTTGAAAAAATATTTTTTGGGTTTTTTGAAAAAAAAAATTCCAAGTTTTTTTTGAAAAATCAATATCTTTAAAACGTGTGAATGATTATTTTTTGAAATTATTTTCTAAAATTTATGCTACTAAAAACTTAAAATTGGCATCGCAAATTCTGTTCTTGAAGAATTTTAAAGAAATTTCTTATATAAAAAATTACTTTTATATTAAACGATTTTTAAGCTTTGTTTGTATAAGTTCATACTTTTCTGTACTTTTCTGACTATTTCATGCATTTGAACATTTTTATCCATGTCTTATGTTTATAAAATGTATTTTAAATTCCAAAGTACTTTTACATAAGAGCAAGTTCGTGCGATCCAGTCGTGCATTTTATTTGAATATTTTTTACAAGAACTTGTAAAGCACATGAGAAAAAAAATATTTTATAAAATTTCGAAAAAAGTAAAAACTTTCACAGAAATTGGTAGAGCCGTTAATGAGAAAGTCAAAAATCTAGAAAAACGGTTTCGTGAAAAGTACAGTTTAAAATATTTTTTCTTATTTTTTCTTACTAAATGTAGACCGTACCGAAAATAGTACACATAACTTTTTTGATAATCAAAATTGTTAGATCAGTTTTCGAGATATTAAATAAATAAAATTTTTCAAAATCGTTGTATGGCAGGTACCGTTAGTTTTGACTCAAAAAAAAACTTAAATTTCTTCTCTAGGGAGTCACGGAAATCCCTTAAGAATTAAGGTAGGTCGATGTACAGACAGGCGAAATTGCGTGACCCACTTTTTTCGTGTTCTCTATCGTCGTTATGTCAACTTTTATCAAAATCTCGAGTTCGATGTTATTTTTCCAATTGCCAAACTTGCCCTACGATTATAGTACCTATATCGCAAGTAAAATTTTCCTCCCAACTCTTAAAAATCACACATTAAACTATCACATTCATATACGAACGTCTTGTGCCTTGACAAACTTTCGCAGAAAATAAGATCACTGTTATTTTAAAATGTGTTAAGACAGTGCTGTTTTAATTGTGTTTACACAGTGTCTAGAAGCTCAACTGACGCAATTGCCCGGATTCTAAATCCGTGAGCTCTATGGCGCTGTTGTTCTATTAAAAAACTTATGATCTTGACCATTATCTAGAAAAGTCGCAATTTTGTTTAAGGTGTTAAGAAGTTTATCAAATATCCCTTGGACTTTTGCATATTAGAATGAGTGTGCCAGTTCCGCAATTACATTACACTACTCTTGCATGGGTGTCTTGGATGCGGGATTCACACAAAAGTTTTGGGTTATTTAAAAGACCATCATCAAGTCAGAACTTGCCTCATTTGCCGGATCTTAAATTCATCCCAAAATCAATATACCGCACCGTTAATATCGTCAAAAAGAAACTTTCGTATGAATCATAATCACCCAAACCACAAACAGTTTAAAATGCTCTGAATTTCGAGACCGGAAATGGTGGTAATTGATTGGAACTGACGTCAGATTTTTCTTCGTCGCTGTTGAGTAATCAGACATGCCATGTCGCCTTCGTGGCCCGGTCACTGAAGATCATACTCATCAGCATCTACATCTATTGACCTTCTTGAGGCCGATTCGTTTCGACTCACGCAATATCATCTTCGCCCGGCGAATTAGTTTCAAAATATTTTCGCTCTGCAAATCCAATTGCTATTTATCAAAGTTAAAATCATCGTCAGCACGGTGACACAGCAAATAACCTAACCTGATGGCGAGATGTAGGTGGGAACTGCTTAGCCATCCGCGTCCGACATGGTGATTCAGCCTAAAGACCTGCACAATCCGATTCAGATACAGGCACTTCTATACGTTGCGGCGGTTCCACCACTTCCGTTTTCAATTTCTCTCAAGCAATTTATTAAGCAAACACGAATTGTGAACTCCGGCAACAGATTGTCGTGCTTAATCATTCTTTATTGACAATGTGTTGAGCATGACGTAGAATACAACAAGTGTGCCACACATCAGCCACTCACGGTATTGATAGCTAGCATGTTTGGCATTTAATTAGGTGTATTGATAAGTTTGAACTTTGGATCGGATTATACATTTTGCGGGCTTGTGAAATTCTATTTGAATCGTAGTTTTGTAGTGTTGTGAGGGTTGGGAGCAAAGTTAATGTAGGTAAGGTACAAATTTAAATACCGCGTGTTCGTAATGGTATGTGTTTTGGGCAGTCACGCCACGGGCGCCGAAGGTCATTCAAAAAGTATTTCTTTCTCGATATATTTCACATTTCAATGTACTAGATTAGACAGGTCATTGCGTTGTTATTGGGAAAAGTAGTTTTATGTATTTTAACAACATAAATTATTTAAATCTTACCTTACAACTGTAAATTTAAATTTTGACATTTTTTCATATTCAATCAATTTCAGGAATTTTGGCAAATTGAACAGTGCGGACATATTAAGTCAAAAATAAAAAGAAGATTAATGTACATATGTCAAAATTTCTGCTTTTCTAATGTCTATATAGCACAGTCGAATGGTGAGAGTTAAATTGGAATCAATCTACATGTTAACGGTAGGAAGGAGGCATCACCAGAACATTCCAATTACGTTTGTCGTTAAAGGTTTAGATATAAGTTGCCTCAGTTCATGTTAGATTTACATTCAAAATTTTTATTCACGAAAATATTATTATGACTGGTTTTTCAATAAGGGTGGGTATATATTGAAGTGGAATGAAACAAGCTGGGTGGGAGGTATTAACACGATCTCTTTTGGTTTGATAGGACCATGAATGCTACTATGTACTCCGGCTTCTTACGGTGGCATGGATCTGAGTGGTCTAATTTCAATGACTCTTCCGTACATCCCGCTTAATTTGAGCGATGACTTAGATAGATAGATAATTTCTTTATTTAAAAAATATACAAATTTTCAAATATCATTATTTTTGTCTTATTAGTATTGACACATAGACTCCAGTCTTCACAAAAGGTATTGAGTTTGTTGATTTGCAGCTGAAGTGTAGATGAATTGTCTGCCAATAAAACCAAATCATCGGCATAGAGCAAAACCTTGACTTGTATACCGGCAAAGAGTATTCCTCCCGAAAGTACATCACACACGTCATCAATAAATAGAGTGAATAATATCGGGCTTAATATGCATCCTTGGGGGACGCCTGTTGTGGTTTCAAACCATTCGGAGAATTTAGCTCCGTCCCACACTGATGCAGTACATTAGACAAGAAATTTGAATTGAAACATAAAGAATTTTCGAGAAACTCCTAACGAAGAAAATTTGTACATCAAGGCATTTCTATTTACATTGTCAAAGGCTGCTTTGAAATCCACAAAACAAGCATATAATTTCTTTTTCTGCTCGATTGATCTCCTAGCAATACTCGTTAGAGCGAATATATGGTCTTGCGTTGAGAATCCCGATCGAAACTCTGCTTGGAACATGCTGAGTCGGTTGTTGTTCTCAATCCATTCCGTCAACCTATCATAAAGAATTTAAGTTAAGATCTTTCTTAGCGAGTTGAGAATCGAAATTCCTCTGTAGTTCCCAGCTGGTTAGAATCTCCTTTTTTTAAAGATTGCGAATATAACCGCTTTGAGTCTTTGAGTCTTCATGAAGTTTGTTGAAATATGCCAGTAGATGATTTTTAAACGGTTCCGTACTATTTTTATAGAACTCCATCGGAATGCCATCTATGCCGGGTGCCTTATTATTTTTCATTTTACTCAGAGTTGTTTCGAGCACAGGTAGAGTAATTGGGTTATCCAGTTCACAGATAGTGACATTGGGTTGCGCGTAATAGAAAAGCGATGATTTGTGTTATGTTCACATTAAGGATATCGGTCAATGGTGGTTTATTCGTAAAGATCTGCGACTTTAGGAAACCCCTCAAGAAAAAGTCCAGCTGGGTCAAATTGCATGACATTGGTGCCCAAATCAAGGTATTTCTTCAAGAGATAACTTTGCCTTCAAATCGGTTCATGCAGAATGGAAATCGTGTCGTCCGCTGTGTAGCACGTAGCGCCTTCCTGTTGGAACCACATGTCATCTAGGCCCATATAATTCAATTTGGATCATAAGAAATTTCAATATTGATAATAATCCGAAACCCATACATTCAAGGAAATAATTTTCAAAAACAATCGTCGTTTTGAGATGTTGGATTTTCAAACAAAATAAAATTTAATTTTTTTAAATCGAAAAATACTTTCTTCCAAAGTTTTTATTTTTCAATATTATTTAAAATTAAAAAAGAGCTTCTATGTAAAAATTTCGATCGAAATCGGAAGAGCCGTTAATGATGAAGTAGAAAATCGAAAAAAAAAATGGTTTAATGACCTTTTTTAACATTTTTTCTTTAAATTTTTGTTTGATCAAAATTTAGTCCATTTTCGTAATAGCACACCTGATTTTTGTTATCAAAACGTTAGAGTTGTTTTCGAGATAAAAATAAGACCAAAGACCCTTTAGTACCGAGTTCGAAGAAAATAGCCGGGTTAAGATGCAGGTTGAGGTACAGACATACAGACAAACAGACATGTAGATATACAGACAAACAGACATACAAACATACAGACATTCATATACATACAGACATATTGGACAGATAGACGGAATTACGGGACCCATTTTTATCGTGTTCTCAATCATCGTTATGTCATCGTTTATCAGAATCAAAGCTTGTCCTATAGTACCTTTCTAGCAAGTAATAATAATTTATACATACATATAAAATGTGGAAATGACAACGTAATATAAGTCGTTAACCTAGTTTTTACATTATGATTCACGTCACAACTAGAACAATGATTTCATACTAATTTGTGATAGCACGATATAATTATGTTTCGTTTACTGATATTATATTATGTAATTATTTTTAATTGGTTAAGTTATAAATTTACTCTCTAATCTTTATTTAATAAATAAAATAAAGTCAAGAAGGTAGAGTTGCAAATTATATTTTTTTTTTCGTTTGATTTTGATATCAATTACGTGTACATAAAATTTGCATCAAGTAAGACCTTCCAAAGTTAAACAAGAATTGAATTCTTGGAAATGTCTAATAGACACATACAGTACACACAAACGAGCTAAAATATCGCTTTTCACTTGAGACTTATAGGTACTATTAGGCAGCATTCGGAAAAAAAATCGAACTCGAGATTTTGATCAAAGTTGACATTACGATGATAAGACGAAAAAAGTGGGTCTCGCAATTCTGTCTGTCTGTCTGTCTTTTCGACTACAGCCTAAAAGGCTCGGCCGATTTTCTTCAAACTTGGTAGATATGGGTTTTGATTTCCCCCCCCCCACACATTTTTTTCTTTTTTTTTAAGACCAAAAATAACGGTAACTGACACACGATTTTTTTTTCGAAATTTTATAAATATTTTTTTTTCGAAATTTTATAAATATTTTTT
The DNA here is from genome assembly GCA_963931855.1 of Philhelius festivus. Lineage (NCBI taxonomy): Eukaryota > Metazoa > Arthropoda > Insecta > Diptera > Syrphidae > Philhelius > Philhelius festivus. The sequence continues at coordinate 60,824,692 of OZ007556.1, forward strand.
TTTCAAAAACTGTCCCAAAAATTTTTTTAAAAAAAAAATTGAAAAATTTCATTTAGTTTAAACTAGGTAATGGTTGAAAATTTTTTTCCAAAAATTCGTTATTTTTGGTAACCCCCCTGGGTTCTTTTTTTTTGTTTTTGATTTTCTCGAAAATAATTTTTTTTTATGCTGAAGCTTCTCTAAAGTTTGAATATTATTACATATTCAAATTTTCATTTTTTTTTTATTTTTTGGATTTTTAAAAAAAGTTTTAAATTTTTTTTGGAAACTCAATATTTCGAAAACCCCATGCTCGATTTTTTTCAAACTTGACAAATAAAAGTTTTTTTTAGCATAGTCTACAAGATTTAAGAAAAAAAAATTTGTTATATCTGAAACTAACAGTACCTTTCATACAAATTTTAAAAAATGGTTTTCGAAAATCGTATTTTGCTCCAACGCCGAAAATGGCTCCACTTATCCAGCTTTCGTCCCACAACAAGTACGGAATCAATCATTGATTATATTGCTTCAACCAGTGGTATTGAGCCTTCGAGGCTTTCTTGCTTTAAACTAGTAGGAAAAGATGTAAATCTGGACGAAATAAAAAAGGTTAATTTTAAAGTTTGCATTCCAGCTGAGTCATTCGATGCTGTCTTCAATGCAAATTTTTGGCCCAAAGGAATACGAGTGAGACCTTTCCAACACTTTCCAAAAAACGGGAACGACAGGTCAGTGGAAACACAAATATGACAATCCCATCTACCGTTAACATGAATAATCAAAATCTGAATGCTGCTGAGAATTCTAATTCCATTGTAACCTCTATTACTAAATTCAATCCTACTTACGATGCTGATGCCATACAAATCTACTACCAGAACGTTGGAGGAATGCGATCAAAATTAACTACATTTTATAACGCAGTTAGTGACTGTAATTACGCTATCATCGCCCTTACTGAAACTTGGCTGGGTGATGACATTTCAAATGCCGAAATCTGCAACAATGATTACGAAGTCTACAGAAGGGATAGAGACAAAATCTGTACTGAACTAACTAGAGGAGGTGGTGTGCTGCTTGCAGTTAAGGGTAATTTTAAGAGTAGGCAAATATCTCTCACAAACTCTTCAGGTTTGATAGAACAAATATGTGTTAATGTGAGCTTCACTCACAATTTTAGTGAAATAAGTATATATTAGCTATTTTGTTTTTTATATTCCCCCAAAATCAAACATTGAAATTTATTATGCGCATATAAACAATATTAAAGAAATTGAAAGTTCATTAGATAGTAAATCTTACATAGTAGTCTTAGGTGACTTTAATTTGAGTACTGTAAATTGGATATTCTCTGAGGATGATAAAGCGCTCATCCCATATAATATTGTAAACGAAAACGAAATAATTGTATTAGACACTATGTCAGCCTTAAATTGTGTACAAGCAAATGATGTTTTAAACTCTAATGGTAGAATTTTAGATCTTGTCTTTGTCCAAGAAGACCTTGAAATGTGCTTATTTGAAGAGGATTTTCCTTTATTGAATAATAGTATACATCATAAAGAATTGCGATTAGAGTTAAATTATATCAGTTTTAATAATTCCTATTGCTCTAATCTTGATGTGGATTATAAATATGATTTTAGCAAGGCCGATTACATCAGCATTAATCATGTCTTAAATAATGTAAATTGGAATTCGATCTTATGTTTCCAGGACGTTGAAAGAAATTATAAGACTTTGTTAAACATAATTTACAAAGCCTTTTCTTCCTTTGTCCCTGTTAAACGAATGAAGAAAAATAATAAGCCCGTTTGGTTCACTAAAAGTTTAACAAGGTTAAAAAATGCGATGATTAAAATGCAAGGCATCAGTAAGGTCAATTCAGATTTCCGAAGTGAATTTTGCCGCTTACGTCGTGAATATGATTTTTTAAAAAAATTCTTGCACAAGCAGTATGTTTGGTCTTTGGAATCAAACATCAAAACAAATTCTAAATGCTTTTGGCAATATTTAAATTCTAAGAGAAAATCTCTTGGTATTCCTAGTTATATGACTTATAAAGGAATTGGTAGTAGCGATCTGAATAATATTATGTAATTTGTTTGCTTCATTTTTTCAGTCGAATTTCATATTAAACTCAGTTCACTCTGAAGTAAACTATGAAATTCCTGCTATAACTGGATGTTGGTACCATATTTCTATCAGAAGAAGAAATTCTGTCCGCGCTTGGTAAATTGGATAACAGTCTTAGTCTTCCCCCCGATAATATTCCTGAAATCTTCATTAAAAACTGTAAGTACAACTTATCAAAACCACTCCAAATAATTTTCAATCAGTCTCTTACAAACGGTGTTTTCCTCGATTCTTGGAAAATTTCTTTCATCACACCAATCTTTAAATCTGGCTCTAAGCAATCAATTGAAAATTATAGACCGATTGCAAAACTCCAATTAATTCCCAAAGTTTTTGAATCCTTGGTTAAAACCAAAATGTACGACGCTGTTAAAGCACATATCTCACCCTATCAACATGGTTTTGTCAGTGGAAAATCCACTGCAACTAATCTCACACTATTTACGAATTATTGTATCAATGCAATTGAGAAACGAAGCCAAGTAGATGTAATATACACTGACTTCTCAAAGGCATTCGATAGAGTTAACCATAAACTTCTTTTGTTAAAGCTTAGTCATTTAGGTTTTCACTCTCAGATGTTAAATTGGATTAAAAGCTATCTTGAAAATAGAGTGCAATCAGTAAAAGTTGGTCGAACTAAATCGGAATTAATACATAATTACTCAGGAGTACCCCAAGGTAGTCACCTGGGCCCCCTCTTATTTTTACTTTTTGTTAATGATTTACCAAAAACGTTATCTTAGAATCAAGTTGCCTGTCTTTTGCAGATGATTTTAAGATATACCGATCAGTAAATTCGCTTTCTGATTGTATACAACTTCAAAAAGATTTAATCTGTTTATCAAAATGGTGTACATTAAATGACCTAGACTTAAATATCAAAAAATGTTGTGTAATGACATTTACAAGATCTTATAGTCCAGTGTTCTTTAACTACTAAATATCTGAGAACGTACTTCAAAGAGTATCCAATCACAAAGATTTAGGAGTTATTTTTGATTCCAGGCTTGATTTTAGAATGCATGTTGACTATATTGTATCTAGAGGCAATTCTATGCTTGGATTTCTGTTTAGAAATTCAAATGAGTTTAAGTGTCCTTATACTGTTAAATCACTTTTTGTGAGTTTTGTTCGTCCTATTTTGGAATACTGCTGTGTAGTTTGGTCTCCTTACTACAAAAACGCATCTAATAGAATTGAAAGAATTCAAAAAAGATTCACTAAATACTCACTTCGTAAACTAGAATGGACCTTGCCTTTGCCAACATATAAAGATCGGTGCGCGTTAATTGATATAAAACCTCTAGAAACTAGAAGAATTTATTTCTTAATTGCACTTGCTAGAGATGTAATAACTGGGCACATTGATTGTGTTCCTTTAGTTGATATTTTCATTAGACATACACCAGCGCGTTGTCTTAGACCAAGGGCTAATCAATTTTTCTTCATCACACATCATTCGACGAATTATGGAGTTAATGAACCGGTTACTAAATCGTGTCATTTTTTTAACCAATATGCCGATGTTATTGAACTTGACTGTTCTAGAGAATTGTTAAAAAAAAAGGATAATGAATACCATTGTTTATGTACCGAATTGATTAAGATAATTTATATAATAAACCTAATTCTGTTATTTATTATTTAAGCACGCAATGTTTTTATTTTTAGCTATGTCTAAGAAAGTAGTTATGTACTTCTAGACCAAATAAATAAATAAAAAAAAAACGGTTCCGAGAATTTTGCTAAATTTTTTTATCTTTTGATTAATTTTTACGATCTATAATTTAATACAAAAAAATTTTAAATCTAGATATTACTGACTGTACCTACCATAGAACGATTTTTTCGAATTTTGAATTTCTCATTATCGGCATAACGGATTTTAATGAAATTTTTTATTAAGAAGCTCCTAAAAAGTTTAAAAAACATTGCATTTCAAAGCCTAAAAAAAATATTTTTTCAATTTTTGGAAATTTTTTTTTTGGAAAATTCGATATCTCAAGAACGGCTTAATATTTGTCTTGGAAATTTAACTCGCATTCGTACAAAAATAAAAACTTAAAGTTGACGAACCAAAATTTTTTCTTAAAAATGTTTTAAAAATTTTGTACCTAAAAGCTTATTTTTTGAAAGAACCACTACAACGACTTATAATTTCTGTTCTTTCATAAATTCATATTTGCATAGCATTCTGTTCTTATCTCTTACTACTAAAAGAATTTAAAAAAGTTAATTTAATCTTTATGAACAGTTTTCTTTAATAATATTCGTTTTTAAAATTCCTAGTCTATTACATAGGAGCAAGTTCGTGCGACCCAGTCGTGCATTTTATTTCTCTTGTTGTCAACGATCTATTGTTATTGCGCAGCAAAAATAAGACCAATATTTTAATTCAAGATCAGATCCCACAGGCTTTGTAATTAGAAGTTTGATGAGCCGAAAACCTTAGATTTGGGGCTCACACATCATTATTAGTCACATCCATCAGGAAGCTCTGTTCGGTGCGTAGAGAAAAAGTTATAGGCTTTGACTTCTTCGGCTATGAGAATTTATTCGCGAGAAACGATGTCCGGGACTTCTTACAGAACAATTATCGATAGCTTTTTGCGGCCAATAGCGGAGCAATATCCTAATTTGTGATTCTAACTAGATTGAGCGACTGGCGCACACTGCTTAGCAAACTATGGACCTGCTGGATAAAATTTTTTACAAACGCAATGTAACTTCTACCGCAATCTTCATATACACCAGCGATCTATAGGTAGTCTAACTCAGGTAATTGCGTATGCCGATGATCTAATAGCGTACATATCAGCTCCAAAATTCGAGGTTATCAGAATGGCGGTTCCGCTAATCGACCACGTTCGTCTCTTGTAGAGTTGTGGATAGGTGGCTGCTTTATGGTCGAGACGTCTTCACACAAGACAGAGCAGAGCAACTCCGTTTCAGTCGGACAGTGTCCGATCGGGACGGAAGAGACAAAGTATGGCAGGAGAACCCAGGGCCGGATTAATAGGGGGGCTAAGGGGGACTGAAGCCCCGGGCCCCGCGAAAACAAGGGCCCCATCCCATTAAGAAATTTAAACCGTAAAACCGCGATATTCAAACTGTACAATCTAATAAACCCCAAAAATAAAAACCAAAATTAGTTCACCCCACAAAATCCAAACTCGAAAGCTATATACCCCAAAAACGTTAAGCCCATGTAGCCCAACTCACAATTAATCCAATAAACTTTAAGCCCACATAGCTCAATTCGTTAATATCTCCAAAAAGTCGAACCCACATAGCCCAAGTCGCTATTAACTCAAAACTGTAAACTCAAAAAATATTAAATCCATGCAGCCTAATTCAGCAAAGGGTTGCCAGATTGAAAAACAAATTGAATTCTATACCTCGCGTATCTTTTTTTGCGAAGTGTGGAAATATGCTGGACTAATTATCTCGAGTACCTTATTTATTCTTGATTAAGAGAGATGTGCGAATTGAGCGTAAGAGTACATTTCGATACTAGCGAAAAATGGCGATACAAATTTTGCCGCAGAAGTGAATGGTAAACTAAAATTTAAAAAAAGTTATTTTGAGAAGTAGAATTCTGAAATGCAGAAAACTTAATAAGTAAAATTTTGAAAAGCAGAGTTTTGAGATGTAGAATTTTGAATATACCTAGTATATTGAAAACTAAAATTTTATAAATTAGAACTTTGAAATTCAGAATTTTAAGAAGTACAATTTCAAAATGTTGAATTTTGAGAAGTAAAATTATACAATTCAGAATTTTGATAAGTAGAATTTTGAAATGCAAAATAAGGAAGAGAAGAACCAACCAATGGATTGTATGTGTAATCAATTTCCACTCAAATAAATATGTTTCAAATCATAGTATGTATTTTAATTAAATATGTAGGCAGGTATCTCATATTAAAAAGTTTCTATAAATTTTTTAAAATAACTTTTTTCAAAAATAAATGTTTGTTGGTAAAATCTACAAATTGCAACCATTTTTTATATATGGGGCTTCTTTTATCTTCTTCAATATGCAAATTAAAACAATTCTATATTAACCTTCAAATTAAATTCATTGTGGTTTGGAACGAAAAAGGCAAAAAAAGATCTTTTTTCTAAAAAAAAAAAATACGTTCAAATTTTTTACTTTTAATGGAAGAAAAATTTATGTATTTTGTTTGGTTAATTTATAATTACATTCAACTACTTAATCAGAAAAAACAATTTCTGCTAAAATAATTAACATTGCAATTTTTTAAATGTGGCAACTATGTCTTATTTTTCATAGTTCATCCTTTTTTAGAGGCATACAAATCTTTTTTTGTAGCTTCTTGGATTTTCGATGCGTCAACTCCTCGACGCATTGTCTTTGAGAGCGTGGACTCCTAGCGCCCCGGGTTATTGGGGGTTGGCTCGCTTGGGGTTTATGAGGGGTTGGCTCTGGGTTATGAGGGGTTGACTTGCATTGGTTTTATATCTTTTTAGGGGGCCTCAAATTTGAAATAGCCCCGGGCCCCCATTTTCTTTAATCCAGGCCTGGGAGAACCCACCCTGTAGTTATTTAGTTTTAACAAATCTAACACGCACCTGGTAGACTGCCGGTACCAGTAATATTTTTTGGTAAACAAACTTAGCAGCTAAAAAAAGTTTTGAATAAAAAACCCTATTATATAAAATTGAAAGGGATTTATTATTAATTGAAAACAGCTTTTTTGGACTTTAAAAAACTAAATAGGAGGTCATAACGGTTCGTAGAGAAACATGGTGACATATAACTCTCAAATATTCCTGTGTGCATGTTACCAGGAATGCAGGGAACCTACAATATTCTGCTGATCACGAGCGGCTAGTGAGTAGCACTTCTTATGACAAGAGATACTCTTAGAGGCAGTACAACCCTGAAAAACTTTCTTGCAGCGGGTGACAACCGAACCCAAACTTTGTGTTTGACAGTCCAATGCCAAGTGGTACTAAATTTTGTTTGGCCTTTAATACTGCTAAGTCTTCAACTTGGCTGATTTATTTCATCAGTATATAGAGATTGTATTATAAAAAAATCCTTCATGCAGGGATTGATATTATTATAAAATTGAAAAGTTTTTGAATAAAGCGAAACTACAATTTAAAAAGATGTTTTCAGACTTGCCATCACCTTCTTTTTGTAACTTAAAAATAATGAAAGAACAATTTTATGAATAACAGGGTACAGTAAATTCTGTAATTTGTGTTCATGACAGAACGTTACGGTTGAAATAAATATGCATTTTTGAGTCTGATGAACCTCCTAATGCTTTTTGATCCATTCATAAAATTAATGATTAGTATAAAATAACTTCCAACGCCACATCTCGGACTATATTAAATTCTAGCTCTGTACCTATTCTACGAGTATATTTTCTACTCATTGATAAAACAGATAGCTATTTTTAAATATGAACAAAAAGACGTCAGGAATTATTGTTCTCTTAATCGTGCTTCATGCTCGTATACCAGAGTCGAATCAGAGCGGAAATAGTTTCGAACCAATGTTTATACCTTGCTTTATTATTGAATCCAAATATCTTTTAATATTATTTTATCAATTAATTTCTCTGGAAGAATACGAAACAGATTCAAAATACAACCATAGTTACAATGCCAATTAAGTATAAGGATGAAAGGAACCTCATGTCCATACTATCATCAACCTTTAAGAAGCAGAATTGATTTCTATTAGAAGTCATAAATCAATAATATTTTATTCGTCACCTGGAAAAAGGGGATGTAAAGATGTGGGGTGAATTTCCAACAGTAAGTGCATTCAAGTGAAAATACAGGATAGTAAAATAAAATTTCCAAAAGTCTTGTAAGCGAATAATCCGAGATCTTTGTGCAGAATTCTCCTCAGGCTAGTGCGCGAATATTATAAGAGAAAACGGTTCATAACGATAAATTTAATTTTTTAAATTCTTTTAGTAGTAAGAGATAAATATAAATCTGAATTTATGCAAGAACAAAAATTATAAGTTGTTGTGGTTTCTTAAAGAAATAAGCTTTTATATACAAAATTTTTAAAACAGTTTTAAGAAAAAAATTTGTACGCCAATTTTAAGTTTTTATTATTGTACGAATTAAATTTCCAATAAAAATATTGAGCCGTATTTGAGATATCGAATTTTCCAAAAAAAAAAATTACTTTTTTTCAAAAATTCAAAAAAAAATTTTTATTTTTAAGTTTTGAAATTCAATGTTTTTTAAATTTTTTAGGAGCTTCTTTATAAAAAATTTCATTAAAATCCGTTACGCCGATAATGAGAATTTCTAAATTCTAAAAAATCGTTCTATGGTAGGTACAGTCAGTAATATCTTGCTTTCAATTTTTTTTTATTAAAATATAGATCGTAAGAATTAATCGAAAGAAAAAAAAATTTGCAAAATCCTCGGAACCGTTTTCGAGAAAAATACCATTTTCGAAAACCATTTTTTAATACATATTTGTATTGGGTAACTTTATTTTTAGGTAAAATTAAATTTTTTCTCACATCTTGTAGGTTATATTGAAAAACTTTTATCTACCAAGTTTAAACAAAATCTATGATGGGGTTTTCGAAATATTGAGTTTTGAAAAAAAAAAAAATTGAATTTTTTTTTTAAAAATATAAAATTTTTTTCTTCAAAAATTTGAATACAGAATACTATTCAAATTATTGGAAGCTTTAGCAAAACAATGATCAAAATCGGTTGTACTGTTTTTGGAAAATCAAAAACAAAAAAATGGTCTTTTATTTTTATTTTTTATTTTTAAATCCGTAGAACAATTTTTGAGAAAAAAATATTTATAAAATGTCGAAAAAAAAATCGTATGACAGGTATACCGTTATTTTTGGTCTTAAACAAAATGAAAAAAATTTGTGGGGAGAAAAAAATTAACAATGATATCTTCCAAGTTGAAAGAAAATCGGCCGAGCCGTTTAGGCTGTAGTCGAACAGACAGACAGAATTACGAAACCCACTTTTTTGGTCTTCGCTATCATCGTTATGTCAACTTTGATCAAAATCTTGAATTCGATTTTGTTACGAATGCATAACTTGCCTTATATTACCTATAAGTCGCAAGTAAAAATAACATTGAGATTTCGAAGCATTAAATGCCACACGATTTTGTATATCCCATTTATCAATGCTGTAAAAATTGAAGTTTAATGAGCTTATCATGTGATACCGTTGCAATTCCACTTCAGAAGGACATGGACGTGAATTTGAGAACAAGTATGAGAAGCTTAGGGTAGAGTCGTCGGCAAAAAAATAAAATGGATTAGAAGCTCCAGACAAGAGATAAATTATAAAAACGAGATAGAGACTTGGAGACGAAACGCAGCCCTGTGGAACACTAGCATTTATTTTGGGAAGATTAGACTTGAAGCCTTCTAATACAACATGCATGCAAAGATAATTTCAATCCAAAGAATAATAATTTCTTTGAAACCAAACGCACACATTTTCGATAGCAGAGACTGGTGCCAAACCCTATCAAATACCTTAGAAATATCAACCACAACATTCCAGAACACTAGGAGAAATGGAAAAGTGTACGCAATGGTTTTGCCTGTGATGAAGAATACCTCTTCAGAAGAATAGGAGGTAAACCATCTTTATATCCTTTTTTCATGCTTATCTAAATGCGATCTTTACTCGGGCGAGTAATAACGTTCTAGTGATTAATCGCTCAAACGGTTCACACAGCTATTAATCGTTCGATGTAGCTATATCGATCAACATTTTAGTTGCTTATATGTTTGCTATTCTAAGTCCTTGTTGTTTTTAAAATGTTGATCGAGATGAAATAAAATCCATGACTAGGTCACAAAAACCTGCTCTTATGTAATAGACTTCGAACATCAAATAAAATGCACGACTGGATCGCACGAACTTGCTCTTATGTAAAAGTACTTTGGAATTTAAGATACATTTTATAAATATAAAACATGGATTTAATGAGATAATAATGTTCAAATGCATAAAATTGCCGTCTGGTTTCCGGAAAAGTATGAATTTATAAAATTTTTATATAAGAAATTTCTCTAAAATTTTTGAAGAAAAAAATGTGGGATGCGAATTTTAAGTATTTAATAATATTGGTTTTAGGAAATAATTTCAAAAAATAATTTTTCATAGGTTTTGAAGATATTGATTTAAATTTTTTTTTTAAACCCAATAAATATTTTTTCGAATATTTTTATATACAATATTATTTTAACCTTAAGGGGACTCCTGCTAAAAATTTTGGGTTAAAATCCTTAGAGAGAATAAAATAATGTGAATTATAAGCGACATAGAAATAAGACACGGCATTCTCCGCTTTAGTTCAGCCGCCATCCCTGGAGATAAAATATCTGAGACAACAACCTTCAGTTCCAGAACATCGTGCCACACATCTTTCCTATCCTTCTTTCTCTTCTTAACTTCACGCCCGCGCTGTGTTGAAACATTTAAAGGGTAATCTAATCCCTTGAGCGCGGGTAGATTATAAAAAAAAAAGGTACCCCTAATAACATTTTGCCCCAAAATTTTTTTGACCAAAATGTAGTCCATGTCCATAATATCACACTTAATTTTTTTTATCAAAATCGTTAGAGCCGTTTTCGAGATAAATAAGATTTTGTATTACGGGTGTATGGGGGGTACCCTTAGTTTTGGAGCTAAAAAAAAAAATTTCAATTTCTCCTCTAGGGAATCACCGAAGACTCTTAACTACCGAGATTCAAAGAAATATGTCCAGTGGTTTAGGCTGAAGTGAGAGGTACAGACATACAGACACACTGAAACATGTTTTTTGTGTTCTAAATTTTCCTTATAATTTTTATAAAAAAAAATGATATGCAAATTGTTATTATTTAATAAAATACATTTTTAAACGTAATCTAAAAATTTAATCGTGTATCGGTTTTCAAGATATTGAATTTTCAAAAAAAAATATGTATTATTTTTTAAAAATCCAAAAACTATTTTTTCGAAAAAAATTTTAGTTTATATTTTTTCAAATGCAAAGCAGCTCCTGCATAAAAATTTTGGTTAAAATCGTTAGAGCCGTTGGTGAAAAATTCGAAAATCAAAAAAACCGTTCTATGACAGGTACCCCTAATAACAATTCCCCCCAAATTTTTTTTTTCACCAAAATATAGTCCATGTCCATAATATCACACTTAATTTTTTTTTATCAAAATCGTTAGAGCCGTTTTCGAGATAAATAAGATCTTGCATTACGGGTGTATGGGGGTACCCTTAGTTTTGGAGCTAAAAAAAAAATTTCAATTTCTCCTCTAGGGAATCACCGAAGAACCTTAACTACCGAGTTTGAAGAAAATACCTCCAGTAGTTTAGGCTGTAGTTCGAGGTACAGACATACAGACATACAGACAGACAGACGGAATTGTCGGACCCACTTTTTTCGTCTTCGCTATCATCGTAATGCCAACTTTGATCAAAATCTCGAGTTTGATTTTTTTTCTAAATGTAGAACTTGCCCTATAGTACCTATATCGCAAGTAAAAATCAATGTTGTTAGAAAAAAATGTTCATAGCCATGAAATTCATTTTTACTTGCGATTTAAAGGTACATACTATAAGCCAAGTTATGCATTCGAAAAAAAAATCGAACTCGAAGTTTTGATCAAAGTTGACATTACGATGACAGCGAAGTCTAAAAAATTGGGTCGCACAATTCTGTCTATCTGTCTGTCTGTCTGTTCGACTACAGACTAAACGGTTTGGCCGATTTTCTTCAAACTTGGTAGATAACATTTTTAATTTCCCCCACGTTTTTTTTTTTTTTTCAATACCAAAAATTACGGTACCTGCCATACGAATTTTTTTCGAATTTTTGTAGATATTTTTTTCTCAAAAACTGTTCTTCACATTTAAAAAAAAAGATACAAAAAAATTTCATTTTGTTAAAGCTAGGTACTGGTTGAAAAAAAATTTCCGAAAAATGGTTATTGAGGGTACCCATCGAGAACCATTTTTTTTGTTTTTTATTTTCTCAAAAACGGTACGACCGATTTCAATCTTTTTTTTTGGTAAAGCTTCAAAAAAATTAAAAAGAATTGTGTATTCATATTTTCAATTTTTTTTTGGATTCTTAAAAAAAAAATTAAATTTTTTTTTTTTTAAACTCAATATTTCGAAAACCTTACGCTAGATTTTTTTTAACTTGATAAATAAAAGTTTCTCAATATAATCTACAAGATGGAAAAAAGTTTTATTTTACCTAAAAATAAAGATACTCACTATACAAATGTTAAAAAATGGTTTTCAAAAATCGTATTTTTCTCGAAAACGGCGTCTAGAATTTTGATAAAATTTTTTTTTGTTTCAATTAGTTCTTATGATCTTTAATTTAATAAAAAAATTTTTGAAATTAAGATATTAAAGATTGTAGCTACCATAGAACCTTTTTTTTTTAATTTTGAATTACTCACTATCGACATAACGGATTTTAATGAAATTTTTTGTAGAGATGCTTCTAAGAAGTCTTAAAACCATTGCATTTTAAAACTTTAAAAAAATATTTTTCGAATTTTTGAAAAAAAAAATCTTTTTTTTTTTCGGAAAATTCGATATTTCAAAAACGGCCAATATTTTTTTACGAAATTTAATTTTCATTCCAACAGTAATAGAGACTTAAAGTTACCATACCAAATTTTTTAAAAATGGCTTTTTCTATCGTCATAAAATTTAAGCTTCTGCATCAGATGGATCTTGAAGTGTGCAAAAAGCCGAGTTATTATGAATGGCGCGAAATAGACTGCATCAGGTTCTGCTGTACACTTTTTCCGTCTGCTTCAATGTTCTTGGCCGATCTTGCGTTCCTTTGACGAACAAATGATGGCTGATTGATAACCGAAAGAGTGCGGAAATAAATTGGTATCAGTAATTGAAAAATGAACAGCAGATTTGACAGATGTCAACAAATCAGCATGGCCACCAAAGGCTAACAAAATCTACAAGCGCCAATTTCATATAATATACAATACATAATAATACTTACAATAAAAACATACAAAAGAGATGTTTAAGCCATTTAAAAGTTGGTTTTATGCTTTTAAACATTTTATTTTTCACCCAATAGTATCCATGTTTTTATTTCCTAAGCAGTAGTTTGACAGTTCGGCTTCTTCTTATTTTATTTTATAAGATATATGTATATCACGGTACGTGTCCACCGGTATCTTCGTCGTTGATTTTTGTATTTTAATATTAAATGGTTTAAGTGCACCAATGAAAAATGTACAAGGATGCATTATTTGAAATTTTTAATGAAACCAAAACCAAGCAGCATAAAATGCTTGCAAACTTGGGGCCTTTTTTATACCAGTTTTATACTAGTTCTATTAATTATTTATTCATTATAAAACTCAATCAAATTCTCGACACTTGTCATTCCACATCATCTTTCAAAATGCATTCCATAATCTCGAGCTCAGACCGTTCAAGTCACTCTCAGGCATTTATGACATACATATTACAGCGCAATTAAAATTCTATTATTTTGTATCCAATAAAATCAGAAAAACGATAAAGCTTTCATTCAAACAAAAACAACTCTAATTATAAAACTCGTAGCAAATAAAAATAAAATTAAAAATCCAAAAATAGATTCGAATAGATTATTATCCCGAACCTAATTAAACAGAAAATTAAATCACATTCAAATCTGACGGCAATTTTTCTCCTTTTCATTCCTATGCCGATTAGAGATCCAAGAATGAAACTTAATCTCGCCAAACCCTAACCAGGCGATTTTGAAACAAAGTGGCGAACCATAGTTGAATCTCTAATTTATTCGAGTCATTCTATATTGTGCGGCGCATATGTTTAATTTATTATTTATAGCTGAGGTAGTCTCGCGATTAAAATCGCTGATATTTTAGATACACATCTCTTGTTCTATAAAATTTGCATTTGTGGTCAAACTTGAGCTTTATTCTTTTGTTCTAAGGCAATGGGCGCCGACAATGTGGCGGCTAGCAGGCAGGAGCAAGATGAATGAATGATACCAAAACATTCAACAAGAATCGTAAATTTTTGGCAAATCTAAATGAGCGTGTTTCGTTTGATCGTAAAAATGTTAAGCGGTGCTACACTAAAGATTATGAGATCTAATTTTATGTTTTTGCTTAATTTTCGGGTTGATATTTAAGGTCATAAAAAATAAAATAAAAAAATAATGTCGATGGCGGTGGCGGTGGTAAGCTCCGATTGGATTATTCAACCATTTGTTTGGCTTAACAAGATCTGATTAAGGAGACAAATTATATATACGATGCTAAAGAATGCCTTCCCAAACAAAGGAATGTTCCAGGCAAGTCTTTCTGAGCTGGATAGGAGATCAAACTTAGTAAAAAGATATCATTTGCAATACCGATTTGGGTACCATTGGACGCATTTGGAAATATTCACAATCACAAAACCTCGCAACATACTAAGAATAGGTAAGTTAGTCCCTGAAAAATAAAATAAGAAGCACTCTTTTTGGCATAGAAGCATTTTATTTTTCAACATAGTCTTCTTTTAGCTCGGTTCACTTCGTCCAACGCTTCTCCCAGTTTTTAATTTTTTTGATGCCCTCAAAACAAGAATTTGTTTAATCCCACTCACTTTGGAGACAGTTTTAAAGACCGCCCTCCCATAAACCTTCCTGATTTGATAGAAGAAGTAGAAACTCAGTTGGAGGAGATATCCAGAAACCATCGAAACCGTGACCTTGTTCAACAAGAAAATCCATCATCGGAGCTGATACTGACAGAAATGTTCTCACTTTGTCGGAAGAAGCGGCTGGCATTAGGATCACGGAAAACTCCAAAAAATGAACAGGGAGCGACAAAATTTCTAATTATGTATTTATGTATTTAAAATTCCCCAAATCTTGCTGTTCTCCTGCTTACTATAAAATTCAACAACTGTCTGAACAACAGGTATTTCCCCGAAGCCTGGAAATCGGCCAAAGTCATCCCGTCCCGAAGAAGAAAAACCACTCAAATGTGGAACGATATTTCCCCCAATTTCGTTGCTCTGATGTATGAGCAATTACTTCGAGGGGGGTCCTTATCTAGGCGGGTTCAGTCGTTCCTTGAACTGGCTCCTCTCGTTTCTTAGTGCTCGGGATTTGGGTCAAATGTGAACTTATTCGCATCCATTGTTCATCATTCTCAAGCATCTTCCGGATGATATTATCTTGATTAGATTCAAATCAAGGCGAAGGGATTCCCATCTGCTGCACTCGAAGATAGTGTGGAATACGTCATCATAGTTATGATCTCCATACTGGCAAGAGGGCTTCTTGTTTTACCCATCTTGTGTAGGTAGGAGTTGAAGTATCCGTGGCCGGTAAGGAACTGGGTGACGTATAATATTTCACTTCGACGTGTTTTCGGTTACTCCATTCACCCACCTGTCTGATGAGCCTTGCAGTCCAGCGGCCTCTGCTTTTAGACTTCCATCGTTCTTGCCACTTCCGTTGCATGAGAGCTTTTGCTTCCGCTGCGCCATTGCCGCTTTCACTCCAATTTTCGCTTTATTTTCGTGTACTTAGTTTCTTTGTGCTGCAAGGAGGTCTATTGGTGTCACACCTGCGACTACTATAACAGCTGGCTGCGACACTGTGCGGTACGCGCTGGCTATCCGTAAAGAACCACGTCTCTGTTCCAATGCCATCTACTTCCGGTACTGTTCTTGATTTAGAATTTAGTGCGTCCGCCCATATCTCGCTTTCATACAGTAGAATACCGTGTGTTGTCGCCATTAACAGTTTTCGTTTACATGCGGATGGTCCACTTACGTTTGCCATCAGTCTTGACAGAGAGGCTGTCACCTTGGAAGCTCGTTCTGCAACAGATATTTGTTCCCAGAAACTTAGCTTTGTGTCGAGTCTTTTTCCCAGCATTTAACAGCATTCTTACTTTTTATAATTTCGGTGTCAATGCGGAAGTCGAGAAACGTGGGAATTCGCTTCTTTGTTAATAGTACTACTTCGGTAGCTCAGTAGCTAGAGACAAGCCGTGTTCCTCCAGGTATTTATTCTTCGCATGACTTGGTTGAGTTTTCTCTGGGAACTTTCAGTGTCTCTTGTTGTTATAACCGCGACAACGTCACTGCAAGATACTGGAGGTATTAATATTGAAGAAACTAAACGATTTCTCCAGAAAAGGAGATCTCATACCGGAGTTCCAGTGCGGCTTTCGAAATAAACACTCTATTCTACATCCACTTTTGGGACTTCAAAGTAAGGTTACACTTGGACTCAACAAAAAGAAAACGACTGTAACGTGCTTCCTGAATACCGAAAAGGCTTCCGTCAGCGTTTGAATAAAAGAATAACTCTTCATTTTCTCGAAACTTGGACTTCCTAATCACTTGGTAAGAATAATCAAAAATTTCCCAACTCATAGACTCGAAATAAACTCTTTACCTTACATCCACTACTGGGACTTCATAAAAACGTGTTGCTGGACATCGCAAAAAGCTTTCGATAATAGAAATACCATCTAAATTCTCGGAACATTGACTTCCTAATCACTTGGTAAGACTAATCAAACATTTCCTAACTCTTAGACATGTATCATCAACTAAGGGAATCAACGTTGGAGTCCCTCAAGGATCAAAACCTGGACCGTTGCTGGTCAATATTTATACTGCTGATCAGCCAGCCAACATACCATGTACAAAGACGAAGCTTAATGCAGACGATTCCACCACATACACCACTACTTTCTTACCAGAGACTACTGCCATTGACTACACCGTAACCCGTACTGACGGAGAAATACATATATACCAACTAAGAAGCTATGCGAGCAAGGAAAATTAATACCACTGGACCAGTATTTGCTACAGATCTCCGGAAAATCCACGGGAACCTTTGAAGATCATCCCAACTCAGAAGAGCAACAACTCCTTCAGCATGAACTAGATCGGCCTAGTGACAGGTATCTATCTGTTCACCAAATTGCGGCCATTCGGTTTCAAATCAGCGTGGAATCGCTCCAGCAGCTCTGCTTAACAGGCGCCGGTGATGGTCTGCTTAACATGCACCGGTGATCGTTTTATCCATTCCAAGGAAATGGATGTGAATGACACAGCACCTTCCCCCTTCCCCACAAACTGTCATCATGACTCTTGTTTACTGATAAGCCCACTTTTTCCTTGATCGGTTTCGATTAACTAGAAGAAGTCCATTGTTTCGACTGTTCCCTGGTACCTGCTGTGTTGTGGTCAATCCATGTTACATCCTACAGTTACGAAACAACAAAAACACTCTGTAAATTTTTTCTTGAACATCGCCCGGACTCTTTTTAAGTTGTCGAAGTGGCCTCTTCAAGATCGTTCATTATCAAACCGCGAATTTTATCGAATATTTTTTGTGCAGTGACCTTAATTGGGCGACCAGAACTCTGGGTGTGACTTGTGCCGGAACGACCACTGAAATTAAGTAAAACAGTGATGCATGTTTTGAATCGATGGTGAAGAGTCTCCATTATATTTGTCACGGTTTTTTTCACTAAAAATATGGTTTGAAATTTCCTTTTTCCAATTTAACGAAAATATTTGTAGATGTCTATATAAAACGGCTGCCACAACAAACTATTTGACAGATCTGTTTGAAAATTTGGGTGCGTTCTTTTGAAAGATGCTTTTTGACAATCAAAATTATGGATTCCTTGTGGCGGCGGTATTTGTTTTAATTTTTAGGGACTTATTTGCCGACCAACAAATTGTAACAATTCTTGTGACTTATGGAGCTTTAAAACAAGGTTTCAAAATAAGTTCATCGTCTGACTTAAGCTTAGAATATTTGAAACGTTAACATTATGTTAACATCAATGGTAATTAAGTTAATATTCATGATAAATAAGCTCGCCATTCCTCATAGCAAGATCTTTTTTTTGCAACTTCTCAAAAAACGTCTTTTCGAGTTATGTCAGTATTCCATTAAGCATGCGACATGTATAATTTGGACAGAAAATCCAACTTTTAATGAATTTGATTAGAAATCCGATTGCTTACCCAAATACTAAAGTTTTTTTGGTCAGACAATACTCATAGGAAAGGATGTTAGCGTCTTTGCTAACATACTTGACCAAGTAACTTGAATTCCTGACGTTGCGGGTTAGTCCGTCAATATCCAACAGACTTGTTTCTTACCTCTGACCCTGATAAATAAGCTGTTAGTATATTATTACCTTTATATTTATCGGGCTATTGTGTAAAAGCTTTGAATTTCTCAAACCATGTCAATTAAAGAGAAAACCCCTACCAGAACCATTTGGGCATAAGAGAAAGCCAATCGGGGCGATTTCAGTAACTTCTTCGGGAACTTTAATTGAGGGTCACTATGCTTTATCGATTGTGACCAGTGCTTATATGATTTCGACAGAAGGTTGCTTTGGGCTATAAAGACGCTATCAGAGTTACAGAAGTAAGTTTCCGATGTTGCTTAGCCAATCCCATTTTTGAGCGATCAAAAATTAAGGCAAACATACTCCAATTTCCAAAAGGTAGAACAAATTGTTGGTTATTTCTAAAGATCGTACGGAATATTAGTTTATCTACGGCTCATACACATGAGATCATTGACACTTCTGCTCACTAGGGGCAGCTAATTCGCTTGCTGTACAGGTTGGTTTTAATTCAAATCTGCCCGATAGTGTTAGAAGAGAACTTTTGCTCTACTTGAGATTAAAAACGATTTCTTAGGAACAGTCTTCTTTCGCACTCTCGCAGTGGACAGAGTTTTAAAAGTTCATTGTTTAACAATAAATCCACTTATCAAGATATTATGCGTCCCTTTGCTCTGAAGAAGTATTCTTCAACGCTTGCAACACATTTCTCTGAGTTTTCCCATCAATACTTATTTAACTCTTTCCGAGTGGATTAATAACAGGGTTTGTCCAGACTGAACCCAAAAAAGGGAGTCTTCATCCTCCTGCAATAGTTGAACTTACTGAGGTCCCTTTCATCCACGTTAAGGAGACGCTGATTAATCATTCGATTAAGAAATATCTCGAAGACCGAAAGTTTTGTCAGGAACGGCAGTACCACTTTTGTACAAAAGGTCGTCCACTGCTGATCTTTATGATATCATGATGATTTTCACACTCAGCAGTGAAAGCAATATTAAAATCGTTCTAAAAAAAGTAAAATTATTGAAATAACAGTTATAAAAAAATAAATGCTGGTGTGCCTCAGGGGTCTGCATAGTCTCCGACTTTCTTTATCATATTCATCAATGATCATTTGCTTGAAACTTCTAATCTACTAAATTTTTTAATGATAGTATTTCTGAGTTCGCATCCTTGTCCGTAGTCTGTTGAACAAGAAAAATCAGTTTAGAAATGAATGCACTAAAAATTCACTGCAGTCTCCTTTTTTGATAGAAAAGAGATAACCCCTACTCAGCTATACATAAAGAGAACTTGCATCAAAGAAACCGAAATACTTTCAGTTAGCGCTTTGTGCATCACAGATAACCGTCCGTTGAATAATCTTTCCAGATAAAAATCTGGCTGACATCAATAAAGTCTTCATTCCATCAAAGCTTGATCATTATAACTCTGACATCTGGGAAGGTGCTCCTATATATCTGTCTTGAGTCTTTGACGATCTTGCTTCTTCTATCTGTGGTTGTCTGACTAGTAGGATATTGATTCTGCTGGATGCTCCTACTCGTATGTTATGTGATACCGCCTCTTAGTGACGACTGTTAATATTAAGAGATATTGTGATAAGTAGAAAATAATCCTGGGAAATTAAATCAAAAGGTGTTTCTAGGGTGCAAATTGCAGGAAACTAGTTCCAGAATTCAGAAATGAATGGAAAGACGAGGTTCATTGGCCCTGAAATAAGAAAACGATGATCTTCCCTATAGGGCTAGTCAAGTAGTGTGAAGAGATCAAATAAGTTCTAACGAAGACACCCTTGAACAATTAAAATACGATGAAAAAACTTGAACAAAAAAGTCCTTATTGGATACGGCTGGCAGATTTCGATAGTACAAAATGGGTTTTAAGTAGTGGGGCATCCGATGAGGAAGGATAATCGCCTGGTACCTGATAATGCTGTTCGAAACAGGCAATTGGGTATTGAGTGATTCATCGATGTTTAGATAGAAAAATTTGATACCAATTTAATGGGGTAGCAAGACATAAGTCCTCCGACAGTCACTTCTTTAATGTATAAGCTGAACTGTGATTATTACAGGTGGCTGACTCCCGGAGCGTTAGGACACTACCTGATGAAACTCAAATAGCTAACTGGGACTTCGAAGCATTGCTTGATTTATTTCATCAAATCCGATGGTATTGGAATAGGTTAACAGTGAGATTAAGTCTTAGTTGACAGGTGCTCGCTTAAAAGATATCTGTTAATAAGCTGTCTCTAGCTTTTCAAAGAGGTAGACAATGCCTTGGTTAGGCGTATGCAGAAGCTCATATACAAAATATATGCTGGAAAATTCGGGCTGAGGATTGGAACCTGAGCATTGTTGGCCCGAGCTTCAAAGAAGAAGACATGGTTTATAAAGAATACATGGTATGATATTGCACATTGTGTTATCCTATCTCATCCCATTACTCTGAGTCGCTTCACATTTGTTTTTAGAACGAAAAACCCAACCATCCTCTGAACTAAGAAATCCGTAGAGCTATCAGTCTCCTTAACATCAACGACAAGATCTTTTCTACCGAAATATGTAAATTCCTCAAGACGTTCCTCAACGATTAAATAGCTTAATATAAGTGGGGCTTTGGGTCAGGAAAGTCCACAATCGATCACAATTATTCGTATTACGGCAGATCTTATTGGAAAACCCAGGAACTTCAAATCGACACACTTCACCTTCTAATTGTTTGTTATACACATACATTGTATCATTCGATCTGTGAATATTTTTTATGGAAAAATACCCGATTCTTGTAAATTTTATTTACCTGCGTTAATTGCAACAAATTAACATGCAAATTGAAATATTATAGAGGGACCGTCTGAACCTTTCAAACAAAACAAAAATTATAAAATTATGTTACCGTCAAGTCAGATGAAAAGGAACGGAAAGAATTCAAGTCCTCGTATTAAATAGTTTACAGAATGATCAGTAATTGTATGATCTTAAGTGTTGTCCTGTAACACAGATCTTTCCATAGAATATGGAACGAAAAGTAAAAGGCAGTGTTCTGGTGCTGGTTTGGTTGATTTGGATAAGGCTTAAGAGGGTCTCTATCTCAAGATTACCGGACAATAGTACAAAGTTTGTTGTCAAAAGTGGCAATGTAACTTCTACCGCTATCTTCGATATTAAAAATGGTCTTCAGCAGGGAGCGTTCAATTCGCCGATTCTTTACAGCATTTTCACTAGCGATCTGATAGGTAGTCTAACTCACAAAATGGCGTATGTTCCAAAAGTCGAGATCATGACAATTCTTTTGCAGCGTGACTTCGACAATATTCCGCGATATTGTCCTGACTGG